>JAOTQM010000041.1:405000-1605000 GCA_026939265.1 Oreonectes daqikongensis | reverse complement strand
AAAGTAAATGTAGCTATACCTTTCTTTTACCTTAGCTTTGTTGATTTAGGAAACTCCCTTTGCTGTGAAACATTCACAGATGTCCCTTATATACAGTTTGAAAAGTCACGTGTTAAAGCCTTTATATGGGTTACTCGTACCTATATGGGAGAATAAACAGTTTAATTGTCAAAATATCTGTTGCCCATCCCATAGGTTCAAAGTCCTGCAACATTACATGTAACTAATGGTTATAAACCACCACATTCTGGCCATTTCCAGGAATCTGAGATTAGTTTGCCATTCACATCTGCAAGTGATGACAAACAAGCAACAAAGCATACAACATATCATTGTAGTTAAATCTATGAATTCATCAGTCATTTGTTTCTTTTTTTTTTGAAGCAACAGCTCCCAAGACTAACATGACATATTGCATTATGGATTTTGTTTGACAAGTAATTTGAGGCCCAGAGTTGATTTATTGCTGGGAGTTAAATACAATAAAACCCAGTTGCTATGGCTATTGTAAATATAACGCCTACGATTTTTAATGTCATTTCAAAGAATGTCTGAAATGAGTTTTGAATAAACTATTTTTTTTGTATTTGTCTTTATCTATATGTTTATGAAATATGTTGTAAAATGTAAAAATATGTGTTTTAAATATATACTTTTATACAAATTATATATTTGTACACATCAATCATCCAGTGTACACACATACATTTAATGTACAACCAAACTTTAAAAAAATAATTTTTCAGAGTAACATTTTAATTATATAAAATATTGGTAAATATGAGCAAAGAAGGCTGTACAAATAGATCTGCATCGTTTCTTGTTTTGATCTTTTATTTAAAAAACAAAATTTCAACATTTCATTAAAGTAAAACTATTTGAAGAGGGAGGAATATCACATTGTGAAATGTTTATTATGAAATAATATTAAGTAATACCATTCCCAAACTACACAAAATAGAAAGTGGATTTAAAAGGAAATGGTGAAACAATACAAATTTCCTATTTCCAACATCAGGAAAATAACAAAGACATTTTAATGGTCTGGAGATCGAAATCTGCCTGAAAGAGAATGTGTGCCTATATTGTTTTAATGCACAGCAAAGAGAAGATTTTGAGTGACCAAAGGCTTTTTTAAAGATCACAGATGGAGAATTGCAGAAATTAGTTGAATTTTAGTGTCAGGAAAACAAAATTAGATTAAAGGAAAACCTGACTTGTTGTTTTACAATGTGATATTCCCCCACTTCAAATAGTTTTACTTTAATGAAATGTTGGAATTTTGTAGATTTTTTAAATAAAAGATCAAAACAAGAAACTATGCAGATTTATTTTTTACAGCCTTCTTTGCTCATATTTACCAAGGGTGCCAATAATTTTGTTGGGTGCTGTATATAAGCTGAACAAACATTTTTTCTTTTAAGCTTGACAAAGAAAAACAATTAAAAACATTGTTTTTCACTATATTGTGTTTTCAAGTATTTGTCTTGATTTGTATGTTTATACATTAATCATAATTTATTAGATTTTGGAAAATTAAAATTGAACGTCACTTTATTTATGTGTTTTTCAATTTAATTTATGGATATAGTGCTTTTCACAACACAAGTACTTGAGCAGGAAAACTAGGAAAGACAAAGACTCTCCGCTGCAACTCCCAATTTATGGATGTTTAATAATCAGACAGGGTTTAAACCATTTTGCCTGCTTTTAAGAATTTTATCCTGCTAAAATCAGCAAACTCCCTTTTACGCTCAATGAGTGTTTTGTCATCTGTGTACATGGGTCACCCCTTTGTTCTCACAATGATGTGGCTGGACATTTTGGTCTTGTGCAACCGTACTGGCCCTACCCTCATCAGACAGCAATTTAAGCAATAAAAGCATATACCAGCTAAATGTATCTACAGATTTATCATCAGGTGTTCAGACTTTTCGTATTACACTTGGATATACGCATGCAAAAGTGTTGAGCTATTAACCAAATAGCGTCATAGAAATTTGTGAATTAAAAACATTAAAGCAAATATATCATGTGAGGCCCCCATGACTTAGGTCTTTATCTTTAACTCAAGTGAGAGTTTAAATAAGCCAGCCTTAAGTAGCACAGGAACATTTGTAGCAATAGCCAAACATACATTGTATGGGTCAAAATGATCGATTTCTCTTTTATGCCAAAAATCATTAGGATATTAAGTAAAGATCATGTTCCATGAAGATATGTTGTAAATTCCCTATACTGTAAATATATCCAAATTTTACTTTTGTGAGTAATATGCTATGCTAAGGACTTTATTTGGACAACTTTAAAGGTGATTTTCTCAATATTTCGATTTTTTTGCACCTTCAGATTCCAGATTTTCTAATAGTTATATCTGGGGGTCACATTTATATATTTCTGTTGTTTTTCTTAACAATTACACATTAGACACTGAGATATTACTGAGAAGCCTGTCAAAAAAAGGTTTTCAAAGAATATAAAGAATCAAAATAATGCAAATAGATAATAATAATAATCCTTTTGAATTAGTCTTTTTTATACTTTTAAGACGACTTTTATTGCCCTTTAATATTCTCTAAGCACCCAGTAAAACATTCAGCTACATGCAAAGCGACACAAAAATCGACGGAAACAGCTGACGGAATCAACCATTTTAAAAGGAGGTGGGAAAAGTGACAAGAAGCGTTAGCTTCGCTCCGACATAAAACAAAATCTGTAATACAACTTTATTTTAATAATGCAGTCGTAACATCTGTCGTCCCGTTATAGATAATTTAGCTTGTAATATAATAACTAAAAATTAGCAGAATCGTTTTGCCTCCTACACACTGACGTGTCAACAAATGGTTCAGTCCGAGGATGGCCGCTGCTGTGGGTGTAAATAAACAGGCGGCCGCTGCGTCGATGGAGACGTGCGTGAGACATGGCCGCGGTAACACCGCTAATGCGGTAAAGGTATGATGCCTTTGTCATGAATATTGGCTAAACTAACGGCTTGGTTTGTTAAAAACATTAAAATATTGTTTTGTTGGTTTGCACTGATGGAGTTCAAGCAGTCGACGCTGCAGGGCGTTAGCACGCTAATGATAGCGGTATTCAAAACTAGCATTGCGCTCTCTGTGTTACACATTTGTTTAAAGCTCTTGACACTTTCAGTAATAAGCCACTTTAAAATCAATAAATGTACAGTTTTGATAGCAGTGAAACTCAAAAGCTAACTGAAGGATTGTGTTCAGTTCCCTAACTTACCTAACGTTAGATATCACCGTGTCCAAAAGTACTGTCTGTGTATCGTTTTCCTTTCCTAGAGCACAAAATATATTTTATATCTAAATAAGGTAACGACATGAAGTAAAATCATATTTGAATTACATTGCTTTCATTTATAATACATTACTTGAGATTGAACCCATGAATGGCGATGCTAACGCGATGCCCTGTCAGTTGAAATGCAACATTTAAAAATGCACAACGTTAACGTTACATTTCATTGCATTGCATTTAAATAACAACAACATTTGAAAAACAATGTGTGTTTTAAATGATAACTTATCTACGTGTATGTGTGTGTTATTCATAAGGTGTTGGAGTGCGGTGTGTGTGAAGATGTATTTTCACTGCAAGGTGATAAAGTGCCGCGGCTGCTGCTGTGCGGTCACACCGTGTGTCATGACTGCTTGACCCGCCTGCCGCTTCATGGTCGGGCGGTGCGCTGCCCGTTTGACAGACAGGTCACTGAGCTGGGTGAGTTCAACATTGCCCCTCTGTTCTTTATTATCGTTTGAGTAATATTTTCAGATGTTATATCTAGAGCGCTTTGCACAGAATGCACTGAGTACATACAAGCGAAGAGGCAGAAAACCGTATAGAAATAAGGAAAAAGGGAAATTATATAAAGCTGGACGAATATAAAAAGACATTATTCATTTTGTTGTTTATTAGTATGTAACAGTATTAGTACTATGTGGACTAGCATAAACATATCTTACGATACTATACCAGCTTGAAGTATCACGATTCTGTGCCATGTTTATTGTTGAAATCTACAAAATAAACTCAAATTTCCTAAATAAACAGATCTAGATGAAGCATTTTGTAATTACTATAATAAACTGTATTATAGTGTAATAAATATACTACAAGATTACCACACTTATTTACTGTACACTACAATATTTTGTACTATTAACTATAATAATTTAATTGTAGCAAATATTCACTATGGTATGATTGAAAAACACTAGTGTCTAAGAATTTGAGTAAAGTTTACTATAGTAAATACTAAAGTACACTAGAACATTTTTCACGTTTTCAACTAATTCGAATGTGCTACAAATTTTATTTATACAGCAATGTTGGTATATGGAAATGTTAGGTTTTCTTTTAAATATGAAACTGAAACTGCCAGTAGATGGTGGCAATTTTTTACTGAGTCAGTGAATCATTCACCCGATTCATTCAAAACAGCTGATTTATTTTCTCAGTAATAAATAAAAGTAATCCACAAGACACCATACTCCATTGGGTTAATAAATGTCTTTTGAAGTAAAATCATTGGCTTGTGCAAGAAAAATCTTCACATTTCAATCTTCAAACTATAAGGATTGGCTTCTGAGTCGAGTGCCAATATAAATGTGACCTCACGCGAGAATCTACGGACACAAAAGCGTGAGGTCGGAGGTATTTTATACACGTTCAGGTGGATGTCTTTGGCCATTGGATCATTTTTTTCAGTGTTTTGGATTGGCTGGTACATTTAAAAACATTTTGGGCCAAGTCTCCCTTTCGAGAGAGGTCTCTCCACATTGTTCACTTTTTTAAATAACCTTTTTTTTACATTAAGAATTCAGAATAGCACATGTGCCATATTAATGCATTCTGTGTAGAATCGTGACGTGCGTTTGTTCTCTACAGGGGACTCAGGAGTTTGGGGCCTGAAGAAGAACTTCGCTCTGCTGGAGTTGCTTGAACGGCTACAGAACGGGGCCACCAATCAGTCGGGCATGTCCGAGGACGCCCTGCGGGAAATGGGAGAGGTTAGTGTACATTTTCAGTAAAATTGTATTCAGATTAGATTAGATTAGATTCAACTTTATTGTCATTACACATGTACAAGTACAAGGCAACGAAATGCAGTTTAGGTCTAACCAGAAGTGCAATAGCAGCAAGTGCAGGATATACAGTGGTTGCATAAATTACATAAATAAATATTACAGAAGTAATTTACAGATGGAAATGTACTATGACCATGATTTACAGATGTCTCTAACTATAGACAGAAATTAACAGATGGATATATACTATGAACATAATATACAGATGGCTATTACTATAAACAGAGATTTACAGATGGATATGTATTATGAACATAATGTACAGATGGCTATTACTATAAACAGAAATTTACAGGTGGATGTATACAATAAGTTAGGCCATGGTTGGATTGGTATCAAGTTGCTCTTGTTGGATTTCATGTTGACTTTGTATCTCCATTAGTGCGTAATCCGCTGTGATGAAGATGAGACTCATACTGCGTCCATGTACTGCACAGTGTGTGCCACGCACCTCTGTGCCGAGTGCTCTCAGCTCACCCACTCCACCCGCACGCTGGCCAAGCACCGCCGCGTGCCCCTGGCAGACAAGCCCCATGAGAAGATGCTCTGCCCGCAGCACCAGGTGCACGCAATCGAGTTTGTCTGTCTGGAGGACGGATGCCAGCCAGGGCCGCTCATGTGCTGCGTGTGTAAAGAGTATGGAAAACATCAAGGGCATAAGGTAGAAAAACATAGTACAATTCTAATGCGTTTACAGAAAAGGGCATCTTTAAAAACATTGATTGATTTTTATTTATGCTTATATTTTCAGCACACTGTTCTAGAGGCCGAAGCCAACCAGATCCGAGCCTCCATCCTAGACATGGCACACTGCATCCGTACATTCACAGAGGAGGTGTCGGAGTACTCCAGGAAGCTGGTGGGCATTGTGCAGCAGATCGAAGGAGGAGAGCAGATCGTGGAAGACAGCATAGGCATGGCCCACACGGAGCACGTACGAGCACAATTTGGTTTTTGTGTTAGGAATCGCGTAATGCAAAGTGTTTCCAACAAGCACATTCATGCCGGCTTTCCACTCAGGTTCCAGGAACTGCGGAGAGTGCGAGATCTTGCGTTCGTGCATACTTTGCTGATCTGCATGAGACGCTGTGCCGTCAAGAGGAAATGGCTCTGAGTGTTGTGGACGCCCACGTTCGAGAGAGGTTAATCTGGCTTCGACAGCAGCAGGAGGACATGACCATCTTACTGTCGCAGGTGTCCACCGCCTGTCTGCACTGTGAGAAAACACTACAACAGGTACACGCAGAAATGTTCTCAGTGATTTTTTCAAATTTTTAATAAAAATGTGAAACAAATAAAAACACATTTTTATTTATACTGACCCCTAGAGGCATGGATGTTGCATCACATGAAAACAGTTTTCCTCATCAAGAAATTATGAAGCAAATGAGAGCAATATTTTTTTTTGATGAATTAAACTCTTGACAGGAAAGAAAAAACTGTGTGTCCTACAGTTGCATCCTAAGCAATGCGTCAGTTTGAGTTTGGTTTGTTGTGTTTTTCTTCATCAGGACGATTGCAGGGTGGTTTTGGCAAAGCAGGAGATCAACAGACTTCTAGAGACGCTGCAGAAACAGCAGCAGCAGTTTACAGAACTAGCCGATCACATTCAGCTGGATGCAGGCATACCTGTTACTTTCACTAAGGTACTTTAGGATACTAACTAGGAAGGATTTGAATGGTTAGCTAGACCTCCAACAACCTATTCAATTAGTAGATTTTTTTTTGAAGGCACAAAGTTCATTTCAAAGCATCGAAATGAAAGATTAATCAGATCAGGGCAAATTATAGAAATCATACATTGAAAAAAATAAAATAAAGATTTAAGGCCATCACCAGTCTAAAACAGTCAAGTGGAACATTGCATTTCTCAATTCATCCTCTATAAAAGCACGATTGTTGTTTGTTGTCTGCAAATTTTGCACATTGAACTGAATAATCCATCTTTCTTCTAGGACAACCGTGTGCACATCGGTCCAAAGATGGAGATCCGAGTTGTGACTCTAGGCTTAGATGGAGCTGGCAAAACTACTATTCTCTTCAAACTGAAGCAAGATGAGTTTATGCAGCCCATACCAACCATAGGTATCCACAGAGAGTTTTTCAGAAATATACACTGGATACAAACTGGATGGATAAGTTGTTAGTCCATGTGTGGTGGCAAAACAGTAATGCATTAACAGGACTTTTTGTTTGTTTTAGGTTTTAATGTAGAAACGGTCGAGTACAAAAATCTGAAGTTCACCATTTGGGATGTGGGCGGCAAGCATAAACTCCGGCCGCTGTGGAAACATTACTATCTTAACACACAAGGTACAACAGCACTTACATTAGTCAAATCCTGATTCATATTTCTTTTGTTTTAAATATCACATTTAAGATTAAAGGTACGTGCATTGCGCGTACTGTATACACACCTCATCTCTGTCTTCTGTTCTGTTTCATAGCGGTGGTGTTCGTGATTGACAGCTGTCACAGAGATCGACTGATGGAGTCTCACAGTGAGCTGGCCAAGCTGCTGACAGAGAAAGAGCTCAGAGATGCCCTGCTGCTCATCTTCGCCAACAAACAGGTAAGAGGAAGAGAGAAATCTGATTGTGCAAAATGTGCTTATTAATTTCTGTCCATTCAAAAGGAATAAATACCAACTATTTTACAAAAAGGATACAATTTTGCTCATGGACATTTGGTTTACTTTATACTAAAGCCCTATTTGGACAGGACTAGTTTTCCCAGGGGAGATTAGAGAAATGTTTCACAATGTAGTTTGTCATTTTAAAATCAAAATCTCATACAAATGTGAATGTCTGTCATTGATGATTTTTTCTCTTTTTTTTTTTGATCTAACGTAGAAGCTTGTTCCATTGCGTCCTGTTGCTATGCATATATGTGTTTTTGCCATTCAGTGAAGACATAAATAATAGAAAAATAATAATAGTCAACAGAGAAGATTGTTATAGCCTTTTATATTTTATTGGGTTTATTATAAAACAGTAATATTATATAGTATTATAATAATCAAATACAATGTTTTAACATTTTAAATTTAAATAGTCATTTTATTTGGTTTATTATATCAATTTATTATATTATATTGATTATATATTTTTATTACATGACATATTATTATATTATATTATAAATTAGTCTCTGCCAAATAAAGGTCAAGTGTTGCAAACAGAAAACTTGTATCAGTGTATAGGCCATCGCTGCATTGGCTGTAAAAATGCTGTAATCATGTGATTTGGCTCTCTGTAGGACGTCCCCGGCGTCGTGTCCGTAGAGGAGATGACGGAACTCCTGAGCTTACACAAACTGTGCTGCGGCCGCAGCTGGCACATCCAGGGCTGCGACGCCCGCAGCGGCACGGGTCTCCACGAGGGGCTGGACTGGCTCTCGCGCCAGCTGGTTGCCGCTGGGGTTTTGGATGTGGCCTGAGGGACGCTCACCAGACTTGAATGACTCGAGTCCGAGCCTGTCCGTGTCTTTGCACACTGCTCACGTTAACCTGCATTATCATGCCATACCATCATTTAATAGTAGACTTACTGATGTGTGCGCTTGTAGCTCAACGGTGTGTTCAAAGACATTTCAATGAAATATTCTAGGTTAAATGTAAGTAAATATGATAAATCTGCCTCATGCTGAGAAAAACCACAGAAAATAATTTTTTCTATGGGGCTGCTGATGTTACGGTTAGTCAATAGTTGTCCATTGTGCATTGTAGACGGTCAACTCGCTCTTGTCTTGAAGGTTGGGTCGAATTATTTTCTGTGGTAATGAAAGGTGTGTTTTAGGTAGATGGACACTTGTGTTTAACCTGGAATATTGTATTAACATGAGTAAACTAATTGTCCCTACCATCAAAATATAGATGTTTAATATTTGACCCATGCTCTTATTATTTCCAAGGTCAATTTATTTATTTAGCTCATTTGTTAGATAGACTGAATCCCTGGGTCATTTCTGTACAGATTCAGTCGTGTGCCAAGAGCACAGAGTTTAAACGGTTAGATCTGTGAAATGTGAACTGTGGTTACAGCTGTAGGTTAAGAATGAAACTAGGCATTTAACACCACATTCAGCGACGTGAAGTGCCTGTTGATGCTGAGAAAAAGGGTCAGTGGCATCATTCAAGACTTACATGCTTTCAAGTAATAGGGTGAATCTCATGGAAACCTGTCAAGAATGTTCGCCACCCTTTACCTAATGGTTTTAGGACCATTAGGAGTTTTGGTATTCTATAACTATTTTTATGACAGTTAAGCACTTTTTGATAACTTAAAGGGATAGTTCACTTAAAAATGAAAATTCTTTCATTTACTTCACTCATGTACAAACATTATTGCAAACCTGTATGACTTTATTTCTTCTGCAAAACACAAGAAGATATTTTGAATGTTGGTAACTAAACTACATTGGCCCCCATTGACTTCCATTGTAGGGACACTAAGACACAAAATAGACACTTGTGTTTTACAAAAGTGTCATATAGAGATTTGAAATGACATAAGGGAGAATAATTGACAGAATTTTCATTTTTTGGGTGAACTAATATTAGGGAATAATCTCATTGTCAGTAGTGATTTGTTGTACTAGTCATTGTTTTACTATTTATGCATTTTTTTTTTGTGAGTAATACAGTAAATGAAATGACTGAAGGCAATTTGGGAAAATGTTCTTAACTGTCATAAATGCTGCAATAGAAAAATAAAACGTATGTCTTTTCTCAGTTTTGCTTTTTGGGATCGAAGTGCAACCCAGACATGTTTTCATGAGATTCAGTAGCCCTCTGTCCATGATGTCCTTTGCTGTTTTTCATTGCTTTAGTGAACACTTTCAACTTAAAAATACTAAAACTTTGTAAATATTTATTTAAATGTACCTAGTGGTCTCAAGACTAATGCATGGGTGTATGTGTATTTTCACTACGTTTGGAGAGATGGATGTGTTACTGTTTATTTATATTTTTAAAGACAAGTGTAGTTCTTATTGAGGTTTATGTGCATTAACATGACCATTTAGCTCATCTGTCCACTGCTTATTAATATTCGGATAAGGACACCATACGTCCTCAACAACTTTCATTGTTGAACAACTATTTCTTGGCCTGTTATAACAACAGCTGTTACATTGTGTACATTTTAGGTTGGCTGTATGTAAAACGCTTTATTAGCTGCATTTATTTGTAGAAACAGTTTTGCTGATCTTTCGGTTGGTTTTAGATTTAAGCACCAGTATGGGAGACCATCTTAAACCAGCAAAGTTCTCTTTCAGCACATTTGGATTTAAACATTGTTTCTCATTGCTATGTAATGTTGACTAACTGTACTTAAGTGAAGCTTTCCGCTCCCTGTCGATGGAGATCGTGAAATAATCTTTAATGTTCTTAATGTGTTTCGGTAACCTTTAAAGAAGCACACCCACACATTTGTTATTGATTTGATGGCGCCTTTTGTATAACCGTTCATAATGTAATGCTATTAAAAACAAAACAGAAGACACTGGCTCTTATTTCAATAATGCTTAAGAGCATTTGTTTTAAAAAAAGGTACTTTATTTTTTACAAAATCAGAAGCTTGAAGTTTCAACAGGAAATCTATTTGATGGTGATGTTTATGATGCTGATGTCTTCGTATGGCTTGTCAGTCTTGGGGTTGATTTTAACATTGGAAATCCTCTGGACAACCTCCATACCTTTAGTGGTCCTCCCAAAGACAGTGTGCTTGTTGTCCAACCAGGGCTAATTGGAGAGGAGAGAACAAATTAGATCACATTTATTATTGGTTATGTGACTGTTCCAATATGGCAGACAACATGTGTACAAGAATAGCTATGGAGCATCTTTAATGTTAAAGATACTGTGTGTAATATTAAGAATGATCTATTAACAGAAATGCAATATAATATACATAATCTTCAGAGGTGTATAAAGACCTTACATAATGAAGTGTTATGTTTTTATTATCTTAGAATGAGTTATTTCTATCTACATACACCCCTTACATAGAGTTCGCCATGTTGTTTCTACAGTATCCCTAAACGGACAAACTGCTCTATAGGACGCGTTTCGTAAATACGTGATCTCCTTCGGTAAAGAATTAAAAACGTGACGACATCTTTGTCCTGTGTCAGCCACCATAGTGCTTCGAAAGGGAGCGGTGAACGGTGGAGTGAGCCGTTAATGGCAATTCGCAACCTCACCGCTAGATGCCGCTAAAATCTTCACATTGCTCCTTTAGTTTTAGTAGAATTTACAGATGGTCTTACGGTTGGGACGACGGTGACGAAGAACTGTGAGCCGTTTGTTCCTGGGCCTGCATTGGCCATACTGAGGGTGTAGGGTCTGTCGTGTCTCAGGGTGGCGTGAAACTCGTCTTCAAACTCCCCGCCCCAGATGCTTTCTCCACCCATCCCTGTGCCCGTCGGGTCACCGGTCTGGATCATGAAGCCCTACACATGACGGTAACCATTATCATCATCTATTCATCATCGAACACTTAACTATAAAACCAAGCTGAATTCAAGTACACCATACCTTGATGACACGATGAAATATGTGGCCGTTGTAGTAGCCGTTCCTGCTGTGGACGCAGAAGTTCTCCACGGTTTTGGGACATCTGAGGAGCAAAGAACACGGTTAAAACTCTTACATCTAACACATACAGGCTCAACAAATGTGATATCAAGCACACATACTCCACAGGAAAGAGTTTGATGTGTACGTCGCCCATCGTGGTGTGAATGATGGCGCTGTCTGACACTCTTTTTGGCCCTTCTGCTTGTGTGGCTGCCATCACTTCCTCTTTAGAAGGTTTCTCATTGAAGATGTCACGGTCAGAATCTGCGCTCTTGGTGTCCTCTGGCTCTCTCTTTGAAAACTGAAATGCAGAATTTAGGTTTAGAACAAAATGAAGGTGAACAAACGACAACACTCTGAGACACAGCGATGTTCTACCATGTAAAAGCGATTTTTCTTGAAGGCTGTGCAGAAGATGGTTGGGTCTGGGTCGTAGTTCTGCAGAGCTGGGTTGTCGGAGGCCTTCATCTCAATGGTCGGAGCTGCCTGCATGGCTTTAGCTACACCCTGAAACAAGCTGAGCTGAACTACACGAATGTTCTCCTGTTTCCCAAGGATCCGCACACACCTTGAGCATCAGAAATGACACGCAGAGACGTCGGTTTAGTATTAAAAGAAAATTGATGTCGTTCAAAACATGTAATTGAGAAATGTATTTCTGTACCTGTTAGTCTCCACATTTATGACCTTGATGCCCAGCATCGTGCCATAAAGCACAAAGTGTCCGGTCTCATCAAAGATGATGTTGGTGAGTCGAATGCCGTCCACCTTCTCCAACTCTCGCTCGACAGCCATCCTGCGGCCAAACTCCATATCAGGCAACTGCTGCCGCATCTGTTGGAGCTCCGTGAACATCTACAAAGACATGTCTTTTATCAAATGGAAATTCAGAAAGGTTATGGCAACGTGTTCTGTTTATTGTATTATCAAACCGTATTTTACCGTTAACGATTCGTCGAACACCCTCATCAACTTCCCCGTCAGGAATCTGAAAATCCTCACTTTACGGTCTGTAGCGATTGTGGCCATTTTCTTGCCATCGTGAGAGAAGGCCAGGCTGGTGGGATAGGTTTTGCACTTTGCAAACTCATACAAGTCCGTGTCCGTCTTATACTCCCATTCCACCTGGCGTGGAAATTTGAATTCGCTCGGGAGTCCCGTCCAGTATTCAATCATCCCCGTTTTATCCGCTGAGACGATGACGCGAAATTTTGGATTCAGGCGGATTTGAGACAGTGGCGCACTGTGCATCTTGTCAAACATGTGCAGAGGCTGGTTACCTCCACGCCCGTCGTAAACAAAAATCTTCCCCGTTGATTTCTCCGAACAGGCGACAGTGGAAATGGCATCGCCCGGATTATAAATCCATTCACACTGGCCCGGGTGGAAGCTAGAAACGAAATATTCGCTTAAGATCAGGACAAACATGGATGGTAATAGATTTACAAATACAAAAAAAAATTAAAAAAAATAAAAGAGCAAGATGTTACCCAAGTTTAAGCATGTTGATCATATCGAAGTTGACAACATCAAAAACTTTCATAGCTTGATCATCTCCCACGGAGCAGTAAAGTGCACCCTCTGCACTTACAGAAATACACTCGATCACACCTACGGACCAAAGAGAACAAACAAAAAAAAATTTAAGATGTGGGTGGGTTTTGCCTGTACAGAACCATGATGCCAGGATGTTCTGGGTGGTTGTCAGGGCATTCGGGCAGAAAAGAATAAAAATAAAATACATTTACCCAAGTGACTGCGGAAGTGTTTTACAAACTCTATTCCCTCATCCTCCTTCTTCTTCCAGAACTTCACATGGCCGTCTTGACTCGCCGTGATGACAAAATCTGTTCTGGGATGGTTAAATATATCAACAAAAATTATTAATTGTTATATATCAAAGCAGACACATTAATAAACATATAAATTACAAATATAATTGTAACGTTTACTATGTAACCACATATAATGAGATATGACACCTTAGGGCTGCACGATATTGAAGGAAAATGCTATACAAGTGTGTAAAATAATTTAAACTATATTAAAATAATGTTAAAAACTTAAAATTAGAAACCAACATGTTTCACATTATTTCTGATCGTTACTCATTTTGCACTGGACAGAGCGCGCGCGCGCACACAGACACTACATTCGCGTGCGTGCCTGTCTTCTGCATAGACCTAAACTGACTTTGACTATACGTATCTTTATAAAGTATTAAAATCATTCACTTACTGCAAAAATGCGATATTTCGATATATTGTGTAACCATAAAATCCATTTGAATATTCGGACACAGCTATTTTTATTTGGCGTGTTTTGTACTGCAGGTATAACAAATCAAAACCTATTTTTAATCGGACTTTTGGACACATGTATGATAGGTAAGACGTCACTACACTACACTAGATACAAATTCTAGGGTGGTAGGAAGGAAACTTACTTGGAGCAAACAATATGTGATATAACATCTCTGTGCATGTAACTTCTTTCATACATGGAGGCGGAGGGCAAATTGTCCAGATAAACTCTTTCATATTCAAGAACTGCACACAAAACACAAGGCGAGTTACAAACAAACTTCAGTGTATTAAATAGTAAAATAAGCGTGATTTAAGACTGCTAAAGATGATCAGTTCTGGTCAGTGTAAGCGACTATGATGGCCCAGAACAGCTCACTTTAAGACAGCACATGATAAAAGGCGTATTTCTTAATAAAATAAATACCTTTCTTCTTTTTTGTTTGAGTAGCCTCACTAGGTAAAGGGCCGACCCACTCCTCTTCATCTTCATTCTCCTCTAACTTTCGTTTGTTTTCGGAACCATCACGACTCACGTCGGACGCCATTTCTACCCGAAAGTTTATATTTCTTCTTCTGTGGTGTGTCGGGTGACGTATACGGTAACAGACAGCTTTCGTAATGCATACTACCGCCTACAGTATGGGAGAGGAATAGACGTTGAGGAAAATCGTACCTGTCTGCTTAAATTCCTTATATGAGTGGATGCAAGTGTCTTTTAAAATTGAAAAGGTTTTGTTTTGCAATGGCGAATAGTGAAATGGTTGTAGAGATATTTTTATTCACAATTAATTTATTAGTACTAAAACAGATAAGACGTTGTCATGTTATATCTGTTACTTTTCTCAACGAGTTTGTGATTATTATTTGATAATTATTTTGAATAAGTATTTTATAGATCTCTACTTTTATGTGAACTAACAAAGCATTTTATTTAAGTTAACTTTAATAAATTATGAGAAGTTACTGTCATCCAAATAATTAGCCATTCATGTTTTTTGCACGAATGTAAATATAAGAATCTTTCAAATACAGACGATCGTAATGTTTGACACGATTTTTAACATTTTCTCTTTAAAATGGACAGCATCATTTATAGATTCATTAGTACGAGTTCAAACATTGATTTTGTATTTGGCACAGCTATTCGGTGCACTGTCACATACTCACCACGAGGTGTCGCAGCAAAGCAACAATCGTGTATCACAGCACAACATCTGACTGATTCATGTAAATCAGCCTTGTTACAAACTGAAAGTTATATCTGCTGGGACACATTTATACACATTTTATAGAAATCGTATAAATAAGAACTGTATAGGAAATAACATTAACAAGCCTATATTAACATCGGCTTTTGATAAATGTCACTGATGTCTAATGTGCTCATATAATTGAATGCACCATTGCAGTAGCTATTCAGAAACACCTTTTAAATTTAAATGTAGCCTATTCTTAACGCTGCCACTTACTGAAACATTGTATGAACATGCATGAGTTTGTCATCTAAATGATATACATATGCTATATGTTTTTATATGTATGAATATCTATATGAACACATGCTATAATTATTGCAATACATTATTAATGTAATACAATTAATGACAAAAATACGAGCACCGTGACAAACAGACGTTTGCACGTAAATAAAAAAAAATATAGCCTAACATTAACATAATGTTTTTTAAATAACATGCATACTTTAACATAAAACCCAAGACCTGGGCATTCTTAATTAGTAATAAAGTAAGTTTGTTAATCATTATGAAAGCTATACCTGATTCTCACGTGCAGTTTTCACCTGACGGACCGAACGCGAGGCACATCTGCAATGACGTCATGTCGAACCTCCCCGTCTCTCTCGCGCTGCTGCCAGTGTTTGAGTCTCAATGTTGGCTCAGATCCGGCTCCAGTATTAAAGAGCTCCGCTGTTCTGCACACACACCGCACCAATGTGCATTACTATTATTATTAATCTGTGCTGAATCAAAGGAGCCAGCCATGAGCACGAGAGCAAGCAAATAAGCCAAAAAAGTTAAACATGAGTTGAGTTACAGGGGCGCACATACTTTTTCATATTTTGGAGATGAGTGCATGGAGTTATTATTTTTTCCCGTCTTTTTCATTGCATTGCTAATGCAATAGGCTCTTGAGGAGACTTTTTTGTTTCTGTACAAGGACACAACTACATTTGTTGGCATGAGACACAGGATGGCTTGAAGCGAAAGAAGAGATTTACTGAAGAATGCATTGAAGTGGACTGACTCAAATGCAGAAGATTTCTACTCTGTATTTATTCAAGCAAAAAGATGAAGACGGTAACTATCATTTTTTGCAGTCTTTCAGACAGGAAAGGGTCGTCTGGGAATTCCCAGTGGATTTTGCGCAGAAATGCATGCAAACGCATGACAATATAACGTCTTTAAAAGTAACTCACTGTTACTGGTTTATCTTAAACTGTATCAAAAATGAAAGAAAACTCACCTTAAAAAAGAAAAGAAAAAGAAACGTCAGAATCCCTCGGTGCGCATTTGACTCTATTTTCTATTTCTATTGGTCTTGTCTTCACTTTCGCGAGCCTCCTGTTTTTATTTTAGCGGCCAGTATAATAGACTTGGGCCGGTTGCCAGCTGTCTGGGTCAGACACGCTTTAGACATCCAGAGCCGCTGTCTGGAATAAGGCACTTTATTAAAGTTCGTCAAATGTTCGGCTGCACAGTTGCCTCGTAAACGTCTGCTGCGATATACGAAATAATGCAAAGCAAAGCGATAAATAGGACTTATAACTCTTCTCACAACTATCATAGAAAATAGTGCCGGCATCTGATGAAATGTCATTACGACCCGGTGAGTTACAAACTTCGTGAATATACATGCACTAAAAATCACATTGACACCAGTTAAATAAGTCATTGCATCTTATTTTCACTTCATTTGAAATGTTGTAATTCACTAGAATTGATCGATTATTCTTTTTTTATGGCTTTATTATAGAAGTTTTATAGATCACATAACTCTTTAGGTGAAGTCAAAATTGTCAATCTGATCAGCCACCAGTCAAGTTATTCGCAACAGGTTTTTGCTGCGTGGTTTCATGCCTCGAGTCGGAAACAGCCCAAGCACCTAATACTCAAGTGCAGGTGTGAAAATGATAACCTGAAGTTACTGCGTCCCACTCAACACCTATGAGCTCAGCGCTATGTGTGTGTGTGTGTGTGTGTGTGTGTGTGTGTGTGTGTGTGATCAAACCTGTTCTAGTCCAGATGTTACAGTTGTGGAATTGTGATCTGTCAGTGATAGAAAAAGCATGCTTGGTGGTTTTGCATGGTCAGAAACTGGAGTTTTTCCACACTTTGTGTCATGATGTCATCATTCGTTTCCAGGCAAACCAATGGATCGTTCGGGACAAGCCCCCAATATAGATCTGCAACTTTGGAATAACATGAAGAGCGTTCTTATGGATTTGTCCACATCTCATGGCTGACACAGGTACAGGCTTGAACCCTTTCTGGAGACCTTAAGAAGCCATTGGAATTAAGCGTGGACTCAGACTTGAATCGAGGATGCTTATGGCGGTGCAATGCTGGATTGATCATATCGCTTTAATCCATTTGTGACCTCCCCGACCCCCCTACCCCCACCCCATGTCAGATCTTCTCTAAATTATGGAAATTTTTTGGAAGACGCTGACTTGGATATTTAGCCTGGTCTTGGCCGCTGCTGAACCTCAGAGCCTTTCGTACAACTCTCAAGGTAGGTTTCATTTGTTTGGATGTGTGATGAGTTTAACCTAAAAAAGTGGCTTTATATTGTATATATTTTTGCAATGAATGATGTCATTTACAGTCCACACAGACCACAGTGTCTCAATTATTTTTCCTGGACATGACTGAGATTATATGTGGAGCAAACAAAGACCTCGCATCTTCTGTTCCCAGAGATTTTTCCTGTGAAAAAACATTTCAGTACCTCCTCTAGAGCTTCACAAGAGATCTCAACAATGTAACAACACGTTTCTCCTAAAATTGCTTATTAGAAATACAAATAGAAACAAATGTTTCAAATGTGAATCGAATGTTAAAATACGATATGAGAATGTAGCTTTCCAGTTTCCATCGGCTCCCCATTTATTCTCATTGATGTCTATGAGTAATAAGAGAGATGAACCTGTATGACTTTCTTTCTTCTGCAGAACACAAAAGAAGATATTTTGAAAAATGTTGTAACCGAAGACCGGCGGTACCCGTTGACTTGCATTGGTTTTGTGGCCGTGAATGGGTACCGCCGTTGTTGGGTTGTAATAAGACGAGAAGTATTTGAACTCATATTGAAGTCTCTGACTTATGACTGCAGATGTTTTAATGGCAAAGATTCCTCTTGGTTGCTGCCCCTCGAGTTTTACTTTATTTGCAAAGAACATCTGCAATCAAAAGTCAAAGGTTACTCTATTACTTCTCATGTTTCGCTCACTGTCACCTGCGTCATTTTGTTCCCTAAACACGAAAAGCGGAATTCCTGTCCACGCTGGAGCACTACCAGCTAACGGTACCGGTGCGGGTAAACCAGAGGGGCCAGTTTATGAGTTACACTGTGAAACATTACGTGCCCGGTCGGAGGCGACGGGGATTGGACCAGACTGAGCCAGACCACACCGAGACCAGGCTTTTTTACAAACTCTCAGCCTATGGCAAGCACTTTCACCTAAACCTGACACTCAACCCCGACCTGGTTTCCAAACATTTCACTGTAGAGTACTGGAGCAATGACGGAGTGGAACGGCAGCATTCATCGGTTGATAACTGCCACTATGTTGGATACCTACTGGATCAGTATAGCACTACACAAGTGGCATTGAGCAACTGCAAAGGCTTGGTGAGTACAAGAGATCAAAACCTCATGCTTTGTTTGTATGAGATGGTGCAGTTATCAGACTGTCAAATGCGTGTCGTTTTTGAAAAATACATACCTGAGGAAAAAGGTGCACTGTTTTCTGCATAAAAGAACGGACTGGAAAGTACACGCTCACGTCGGTGACATGTGGAATATTCATTGCATTTTATTGCCCACATGTCTAAAGATCTTCAGCTGAAGTGTTTACTTCCTCAAAGGGTCCTGTATGTGCTGACTTGCTTTATGATACTGTTAAGCGGTCTTTACTGTGGAATATTGTTTCTAAATTGTGTGGATGGTTGAGGAGAAGTGTGCTGTTACTTTCTGAGGTGATCAGACTGATTTTCTACTGATTAAACGGGTAAATAAAATCCAACAGCGTTACATTGAAAGAGGTAACTGAGCCATATCTTGAGACCAGAGTATTATGAGACGTGGGACCTTTTGACATTTGTTAAAGTTAGCATAAAAAAGTTTGTTTCTATGTCCTAGAAACTGTGTTGAAAATAGCAACATGCTAAGAAACACCGCAGCCACCGTTAGCCAGAAAGTAAGCGCCTTAGCAACCACCCTAGCAACCAACTCTCAACATACAAATTATTTTTTGTTAAGTTAGTTTAATATTAAAGACACAATATGTACGATTCTACAAATATCCAAGAACATCTAGCACAGATATTATCAAATATTATTTCATATTATACATTTTATTGACTTCTCTACTTACATTATCCCAAATGTTTTCTGCAATGTTTTAAGTGTAAAGTTCATCCTCATTGTGACACTTGTCAATGCCATCATGTGTGTATTATCCCCGGTTTTTGTGTTTACTGACAGAAAGGTTGAAACTGCGCTGATGACATTAAAATAGTATCGCAAAGTGATTTGAAAACGGTACTGTCAAGTCGCTTGTGATTGTTTGTGACTGTTATTGTTTCTATAAAGTTACGTTGTTGACTTATGTTACAATGTAATGGTTATGGCACTATGTTGTCCATGAACATGATTTGAGCAACACAATCTCGTGGGGATCCTTAACTATTTTACAAAGTGGCCAAATCGTATGAATTCGTACAATCTTATTCGTATGTTCTAGTAGTTTCGTGCCATTTACGGTTAGGTTTAGGGGTGGGGTTAGAGGAGGGGCTTAAGTATTGTTTTTACTACATAGTATTGTAATTGTATGTTTTGTATGATTTCCATCGTATGAATAAATTAGTCATATCATAAAATAATGACGAATTCACGTGAGGTCAGTTTCGATTTGTCAGTCCCATCAAAGATAAAGAAATCTCCACGTTTCTTCACAGTGTCATCAAGCTACGACCTAATTGTTTTGTGACCTCTATCAGAGAATATTACATATTGTGACTTTAACATGTTGCTAAGCTAATACCTCAAGTAAAAATACTGAAACTTGGCACTAGCAAAAATATTGGCTTTTACACTCAAATATTTTTCAACACTTGTTTATGAACTTATTATGTTTGAAACACGTTTATTGTTGTCACTAAGGTATGAATTATGTGATCATCTGTGTGTCTGTGAAGTTAACATTCTGTGTTGACTTGGAATTTTCAGCAAACATTTTTGTATCTTGGCATAACTTTCGTGTCGGAGGTGCAATCATTGCAATCCCTAAAAATGTCTTCTAGCTAGTTAGCGGACTAGTTTCAGGAACACAATTGTCTTGCTCAGCAGTTCCACTCCAGAGCATCAGGCCAGCGTCCAGAGGGGCTCAGCATGTCCACATCACATTAATAAAGCTGCGGAAGTTTCATGAAACTCCCGCTGAGGGGATATCAGTGAGATGTGTGTTGCTAACATGAAAAGATGTTTAAAGCACCTATTCTGTATCGCAGCCAGAGTTTTTATCAGCGTCTCTGCATGTACATTGCTGCTTCTGCTCTCTGTTAAAGTGACTGCTGAGTGACAGCAAAATATTACCTTAGCGTCTGTTCGCATGGGGCCTCGATCTGTCCTGCACCTGCACACCTGCGCAGTGTTGCCAGCTGATTCTCACGTCGGTACGTTTCATCCAGGGGAGAATGTTGTTGTCGCGTAAGTAAACAACAGTCTGTAGGGCAATGCAGTGCATTGTGATTCTTGCAATGTGAGATCGTGCCTCATTGACTGTACAAAAAATACCTGCCAAACCGCTGCCGTGCAGCTAGATAGCAGTCGTGCACACTGCCTCTTTAAATCTCTTGTTGAAAGAGTTAGGGGGTGGAAAATTCCAGAGGGAGCTAGTCCTGTGCAATTACCTTTGACTGGAAAGAGGACAGGACTATAAGATTTGTCATATTTTCATTATCATAATAAGGTCTGTAATAGCTGGAGATTCTGTCCATCTTTTCTGTTTTAGCCACCTTCAAAGGGATGTTTGCAACCTGGTTGCTGTCATCTGTAGAAGCATGATCCCAATGGTTAAAGGTGGGGTTAGTATTTTTTTCAAAAACACTTTAGAAAACTATGTCGGCCCGAGTATCAAAACAAACTTGTAGCCAATCAGCAGTAAGGTGCGTGTCCACTCATGTTGACGGAGGGAGCAAGCCGGCATTAGAAAGACTGATCTCTTATTTATTACATAAAAGTAAAGGGTCTGTGGATTTTAAGCATAAAAAGAAGGATTAAAGTCAGGCAGAAGCTAGAGCCTGCATTAATATTATAAAGACTTTCCAGCGGAGATGTGTGGTACTATGGTGAAGGCTTTTAGCGGCACTACCCTAGCACCCACGGTTCTATGATGAAAGCTTTCCAGCAGAGAGACGTTGGAGAGAAAGATCGTCTTAAAATCACCGTCGATGGCCCTGTGGTGGGTGCCCCGGCGTGTGGTGCCGGTGCGCTTGCGGCCTGACTTGGGTTCGGGGTTCATCTCCCCTGTCTCTATATCCAGCGCTTTCCTGGAGGAGGTTGCTTTGAATTGGATCAGTATATGAGTAACATTGGTTTTGCTGTTTGTCAGAACCAAGGTACGTTGTTGTAATATTAGCTGTGTAACGGAGCAATTTTGACAGTCATTGTTTATCTGGAACCAGTGTGCTACTTTGTATATACTCATGTCGTCTTCGCTTATTTTATTCATTTGCATTATTATTTGCGTGGTCCTTTAAAGGGATAGTTCACCCAAAAAAAATGTACTCACCTTAGGGTTATACAAAACCTGTATGACTTTCTTTCTTCTGAACACAAAAGATATTTTGAAGATTGTTAGTAACTAAACCACATTGGCCTCCATTGACTTCCACAGTATGGACACAATCACAGAGACATTTCTGCGAATATCTTCTTTTGTGCTCCACTGAAGAAAGAGTTTTTTCGAACAACATGAGGGTAAAGGAACCATTGTTAAGCTACTGTAAACCAAACAGATAAGTAAACACACAGTTTGTGAGTCCTTCCAAACACTTTTGCATTATTATGTCCACAGCGTTAGCTTTTCCCCATAATCCCCTTTATTCCGAACAGGACAGTTGCAATGATGGTAAACAAGAATTGAATATTATTACAGTACATGCAGCCAAACGTGCTGGCTCACTAGACTTCGTAAATGAAGATTGGCCAGATCTCTGCTTTGTCTCAGTCATTTTATTGAAACCAAAAATGGAAAAACAATGCTTTGAATGCCTCAGCAGTTTTTGCTCTGCGTCGCGCGAGCATACGGCTTACATCAACTCTGCTTTTGTTTTTGCGTGTGCAGCACTCGCTGTTTCTTTGTAAAGATTTAATTGGTCTCATTGTGGAGTTTTACAGACTTGAAGAACATGCCAGAGGTTTTTTCGTTCATGAACACATTTCTGAGGCACTTTTTAAATTGGGGGTGTTCAGAGGCGCAGGGCTGTGTTCCTTGGTTGCTGTCCCAGTAATTACAATGTTGTTCTTCACGTAATTGGTGGTTTTTGAGTGATTTATCCCATTGATTTGTATTTTGGCATTCGTACGTGATGCCGAAAGTTGTGAATACGTGCGATTTGACTTGACTCAGAAAACAAGTTGTAGTTATCTCCATTCTGGTATGTATTTTAAGAGCACGGCCTCAAGAGATTATTTTTTGTGATAATAGGCATGTAATGCGAAAATGTATTAATTTTCAACCCAGCCCTCGACAGCACAGATTGAATATTTCAAACCTTGCCAATAAATGCATGTTTGTGTTTTTCTTTGTGTGCTTTTTGTAACCCACAGTTTTCTCTTTTCTTATCAAGCATGGTGTCATAACCACAGAGGAAGAGCAATATTTAATAGAGCCATTAAAAAACATATCCGGAAATCTCAGCGATGTCAGCCACGAGGAAGGACAACCGCACGTTATTTATAAAAAGTCTTCCATCCGTTCTCCGCGAGAGCACGGCGAGGCGTTCGGCTGCGGCGTTTCAGGTTGGTAAACCTCCATCTGGCCGCACTGTGACATAAACAGTTATAGATAGCAGTTTAGGAAACGATGGTCAGTGGTTCAGGTTTGGCTGGGAGTTCCTGCAAACAGAGTTAATGTGAGCGTCAAATTGAGATCCAAGCAGCTGTGTGTGATCTTTACAATCCGTTTAACTGCCATTTCTGACAGACCTCACAAAAAACAGGACGCCCTGCTACCAAACAGGTCCCGGGGCAAACTCGCATCACCCTGCCCTGGGCGGTGGTCCGACGGGATCCCGCCGCCAGCGCCGTTCTGTCAGCTCCGAACGTTTTGTGGAAACCCTAGTAGTGGCTGACAAAATGATGGTTGGCTACCACGGTCGCAAAGACATCGAGCACTACATCCTGTCTGTGATGAATATTGTAAGTTTGGTCCTGCTTTTCTCATTCATGTTTGTCTCGTGTTTGTGCCATTTCCTTCCCTTTTAAAGGTCAGGCGTGTTCAAACAGCATTTGGCTGACTTTGTGTCTTTTTTTCTTTTCTGGAGGTCAGGTTGCCAAACTTTACCGTGATGCCAGCCTAGGAAACGTTGTGAACATAATTGTAACCAGACTGATTGTCCTGACCGAAGATCAGGTAATTTATTCAAAGAGCAGTCTTAAAGGAACAGCTCACCCAAAAATGAAACTATTTACTCATGTTCATGTCTTGTTAAACCTTTCATCTGTGGATTGGAATAAACCGGTGATCATTAGGATTAAACTGGATCCTGCACTTCTAACACCCTTATAACCACCCAGAACACTACACTCTTAAAAATGGTGCCATAGAAAAACTTTTTGGTCTTAATGGTTCCATAAAGAATCTTTAACAACCGAAAAAATCAGATTACCAATCCATTTAGATTATGAAAAGGTAAGAAAGAGATGGTTCAAAGAACCTTTGACTGAATGGATCTTTGTGGAACCAAAAATGTTTTTAAGCGCCTTTATTTTTTTACAATCTGGCAACCTAGCATCACAGCAGCAAGTTTTGCATGGCAAAGCAATTCCTTGTTCCTGCAAAGGCAATGAAACACCTATTTTATGGCTTAAATAAAACAGATTGAAGAATCACTTTTAAAGACAGAAGTTATTCAATCAGATATAGGCATTCTCTCTGAAGGAAAGTTTGTAGAAGAACTTTGCATGAATGTATTAAATGAGAGAGCCAGTGTGTTTGTCTACGTTTTTGGCCTCAGCATGGCTAAATAACTCTTCAGACTGGGAAACCAACCAACAGATCCAACTTGCCCTAGGATGATGTCATTAGGACCATAATTCATTTTGTACCAGTCAGTATATATATATATATATATATATATATATATATATGAATACATTTTTCAGCATGTGACTTCATTACATATTACTGATGTTTAGTTCTTTAAGTGAAATTGCACAGCCTCAAAGTTTGATGAGTTACATTGGCGTTCTGTTTTCCAGCCCAACTTGGAGATAAACCATCATGCAGACAAATCCCTCGACAGCTTCTGTAAATGGCAGAAATCCATTCTTTCCCATCAGGGGGATGGAAACAGCATCCCAGAAAACGGGATTGCCCATCACGACAACGCCGTTCTCATCACAAGGTCGGTTGCTAGTTTTCCAGCAAGCTTCATTTTATGTTGTGTATGAGAAGAGACTTTGGCCATGTGGAACATAGTTTTTTGTACTGGCACAACGTTGCTGTCAGCCATTCCGATTTTCTTGATGAAGATAGAGGTAGATTGCGCACATTCCAAAATATTTTAAGCAGGTGCGCAATCCAAAGAAGATTGTTAAGAAGATAGATTATTCTTCATAATTCGAAGAATAAAAGCGGTATGCTGGCCTTTTCTCAACAATAAAAACACAAAAAGCAGAGAAACAACAATGTTGCCAAACAGCTGCAGATGCCAACATGGACAGGTTGCATGACATTATTAAAAGTAAAAGAGATTCGATCCAGACTACATTAAGTATGACTTCACATGCAACGGGTATAAATATGATTTGTGCCGACCACAATGCATTTGGTGTGCTGAATTATTGTTTGCAAAGATTATTCCCTTGAGTTTGAAGACGTATACAAAAATCATTTACAAATGTATAAATGCACTGAAATTGTCAGTTTTTCAAGGTTCAGTTTTAAAATGCTGTTATTACTTTGAATTGACTTTACAGTTGCTTTGATATTTTTACGACATAACCTTGGTTGGCATTTTTTGTGTTTTTGTTGACATGAGCTTTGTCTTTTCGTTGTACCCTACAGTCGGTTAATTTTCCTTCAATTCAGTCTAGTTTTGTTTGCTATGCCCAGTTCCATGTCTTAATTCATTATTTTCATCTTGAAGGGGAAAATGGACTTACAGTAGTTTGTTTCAGTGATTTGCTCTTGGGTGATCAATCCTCTAAATAAAGGACAGCTCTGTGATTTTTATATGTTCGGCTAACTTCCTCAATTTAGCTCAAAGTAGCAGAAACATTGGTTGACATTTTGGCATATAAATTTGACAGTTTGTACTGGAAATATATATTAGGTGGGTCATTTACAACTAAGACCAAACTGGTTATTAATGTCATTGTTAATTGGCGTTCGCTGATGCATGGCTGTGTGGTTTGGACGAGCTTTGGAGTTGACGCTGTCAGACCATACTATAGACGTCATTCAGTGAGTTTGAGTGAATGGATATTTCTATTTATACTCGTAATTTGTTTAAATGTTTAGTGTTTTTACTAAACAAATGTAGATGCCAGACATCTTTTCGAAGAGACTGAAAGACAGACAGTGCATCTGACGCCAGTTTTTTTTCTAGCTTTTTTGACGTCTGCCAAAGTAGGTCGAGCATTAAACAACTAGCTACTGTGCTGCTAATTTCTAGCAGGTTTTGAGTCTGGCAAAAAATAACAGTCTCTGCTGTAAATGTATTTAAAGGAGTTTTATTCTGAATTAGCTTTAAGTGTACTCATCTAAAAAAAAAAAAAGGATTTCTCTCTAAGGGCATCTGATGTTTGTGTTGTCCTATGCTAAACTAAAAGAAGGAACTGATGAGAATAGATGTAGTTAAACAGTTTCACTGAAATGTTGATAGTTGAATTAGTTTAATTTACTTATGCATTTACTTATTTACTAAAATTATTTACAAAGTTAATTCACAAAGATGACTGAAGCTGCGACTTTTGAAATAGTTGACAAAGTTTACTAAAATTGCAGTAGTTGACAAAGTTTACTAAAATTGTTTACAAAGTTAGTTTACAAAGTTGACTGAAATTGCGACTTTTGCAATAGTTGACAAAGTTTACTAAAATTGCAATAGTTGACAAAGTTTACTAAAATTGCAATAGTTGACAAAGTTTACTAAAATTAGTTGCAATCATTTACAGTCTATAAAATTTCAATAGTTGCAATAGGTTTACTAAAACTACGATGGTTGCAAGGGTTGACAAAGTTTCCTAAAATGTGATAGTTGCATTAGTTTAGATCGTTTACTAAAATTGTGATAGTTTACTAATATTGCAATATTTGAGATAGTTTACTAAAATTGCAGTAGCTGCAATGGTTTACTAAACTTGTGATGGTTGCAGCTGTTTTTAGAAGTTGCAGAAATTGTTATAGATGGAATAGTTAACAACGTCACTGAAATTAAGATGTTGTGTTGTACAGGGCAGTTTGGGTAGGTCAGAGTCGAAATTATTTACACACGAGTAATGCAGTTGACTGCATTTGCTGCATTACCCCTGCAGGCACATTAGGGAGACACATTAGCAGGATTAGGACTAAGACTGTGACGTATTATCCATTCTGACCCCTTCAGCAGGGTTTTCCTGTCCTAGACTCTTGGCCGGATCATAGCAGGGGGATGCGACGATGTTTGGAACCCGATCCATTGCGAGAGCTGAGGGAAATAACTAAATCAAAATAAATAAATGTCCAAATGAGGTTGGCTTCTCTACACGGGTTCATGAGACAATGCCTAATGCTGGAGGGCTGCGCTCAGGAGAGACACGCTGAAATTTAATTTGTGGTGTCCTTGGTTTTCTAATATATTAAAAGCCTGGACATGATTGGATTGCTCATTGAAGATGTGTCTTTAAGGAAAAAGCTGGTCCATCATTCTTAGTATATGCCATTTTTTCATGTATTATTATTGGATTACGTGTACAGTAGATACATTAGCTTGACAGCATTTCATGGCTGCCTTATGCAAATGCTTTCATTCTTGAAAAATCGTAAGTCAGTCACGCGTATATAATAGGTCTTCCATCTAACATACAGATGCTGTTAAGATCTAAAACTAAAACATTTACATTATGTATTGATTAAATATATTGATTCAGCAATCTGGTTTTAGTAATGTTGTGTAGTTAGTATAATAAGGGGTGGTTGCTAAGCAACACATCACTATTACTGTTGCTCATAGAACGTCTTATATATACTTTTAAATTGTAAAGGAAACATAATGCCACAGTAAACATAATGCAGCGATATCTTCACATCAACGCCAAAATAAAAAGCAGATAGGAATTTTCCTACTACCAGCTCGCCGAGTCCGTGCACAATATTCCCCCGAACCCCCAACACGAAACACAAAAGCTTCTGAGATAGTTTAATATGATTCAGATCAGGCGCTGGGTCTTTGTACAGCGCTGAAGACCATGTCAAACAAAGCTTGGCCGCTTGCCTTTGGCCAGACTCAGCAACCCAAACTGCTTGTGATATTTTTCAGGAGGTGTTTAATGCTGCTCGTGGGGAACACAGAAATATTTGGCATTCTTTCAAACAGACCTGCCGTGGAAAATGTGCGCCGACTGACGACAGGTCCCGTCGGGGGAAAAGAGTTTGTGTTTCTCAAAAAACAAACAAAAAAATGAAGGCAGCTCTGTAATTGATTTTAGTTAATGTTGTTAATAGTAAGTAAAAGTAGCTTCAACTACAGCACGTCTCTCTTGTTCTGCTTACGTGAATGATACCTCAAATCATGCGGTTTGTTGAGGAAACAAAATTTGAAGGAGGGACTTGAGCCATACCTTGGGACCAGAATATCAGAGACTTGTTTGACTTAGGCCCTAGTAACGGCATCGTAGCACCCTGGCAACTGCTCAGCATGCTTGCATCACGCGTTTGTCGTGCTACACCCTGTGATCTATGTCGATAATAAGTGCATTTTTTAAATTTAACTCGTGGCATTGTTTCTGCTATTTTCAACTGAATATGTGGGCCTGGTAAATGTCTATGCAAATAAAAATACACCTGAAGTTTGACTGAGATTTCTTATTTCTTCTAGATATGACATCTGCACCTATAAGAACAAACCCTGCGGCACTCTCGGTAAGTCCTAAAAACGTTTGTCCTATTGCAAATGTTAAATGTTTTGTTTAGCTGGTGTAACAAATATTAGTGTGAGGTATTGAGAAAGACTTTGCTGCTTTCTCTTTATAGTGTTGTTTGGTGCTTTGGCTCACGTTGAGCTCAAACAAGCCTGGCTTACGCTACAGACACTTCTGTCTCTTGTTTCACTTCCAAACATTTCCACTTCTGTCTGCTATGGGAAGGTGGTGTTTACCCCTCCCTTGGGCAAGCCACAAAAACAGTGAAGCAAAGAAGACTACACAATATATAACAGAGTAAATAAGAGAAGCAGACTATATGCAACTCTGTCTGTGAAATCCATCTCAAAATCTAATTATGAGATAATTAGCATTAAAGTTTGTATCAGTTTATATAAGTGACACAGACTATACAATATACAACAGAGTATAAAACAGTAACAGACTATCCAGTATATAACAGAATATAAAAGAGACACAGACTATATACAGTATATCACAGAGTATATAAGAGATGCAGACTGTACGGTATATCACAGTGTATAAAAGAGATGCAGACTATACAGTATATCACAGAGTATATAAGAGACGCAGACTGTACGGTATATCACAGTGTATAAAATAGATGCAGACTATACAGTATATCACAGAGTATATAAGAGACACAGACTGTATGGTATATCACAGTGTATAAAATAGATGCAGACTATACAGTATATCACAGAGTATATAAGAGACACAGACTGTATGGTATATAACAGAGTATATAAGAGACGCAGACTATACAGTATATCACAGAGTATATAAGAGACGAAGACTGTACAGTATATCACAGTGTATAAAAGAGATGCAGACTATACAGTATATCACAGAGTATATAAGAGATGCAGACTAAACAGTATATCACAGAGTATATAAGAGATGCAGACTAAACAGTATATCACAGAGTATAAAAGAGATGCAGACTATACAGTATATCACAGAGTATAAAAGAGATGCAGACTATACAGTGTATCACAGAGCATATAAGAGACGCAGACTATACAGTATATCACAGAGTATATAAGAGATGCAGACTAAACAGTATATCACAGAGTATAAAAGAGATGCAGACTATACAGTATATCACAGAGCATATAAGAGATCAAGACTATACAGTATATCACAGAGCATATAAGAGATGCAGACTATACAGTATATCACAGAGTATATAAGAGACGCAGACTATACAGTATATCACAGAGTATATAAGAGATGCAGACTATACAGTATATCACAGAGTATATAAGAGATGCGGACTATACAGTATATCACAGAGCATATAAGAGACGCAGACTATACAGTATATAACAGAGTATATAAGAGATGCAGACTATACAGTATATCACAGAGTATATAAGAGATGCAGACTATACAGTATATCACAGAGTATATAAGAGATGCAGACTATACAGTATATCACAGAGTATATAAGAGACACAGACTATACATTTACATTTATTCATTTGGCAGACGCTTTTATTTAAAGCGACTTACAAGTAGGAGAGCAGAAAACATTTTGTCAACACTAAGCAGTACCAATAGTTTACAAGACCATGTTACTAGGCAAGGTGAAAATGAACAACATAAATTTTTTTTTTATTGTTTTAGACAAAACATACAGTTATTGGTTAGTCAGATAAATGCGTAAAAGGAATGTTTTGAGTTGTTTTTTGAAGGCTGTGAAGGATGCTGCAGTTCGGGTAGGGGCTAGTAGATCATTCCACCACAGAGGAACCGAATGTGTAAAGGTTTTAGCAAGCGTTGCTCATTTTCAGACCGAAGGTGATGGGAGGGAATGTAGACCTGGAGCAGTGAGTTAAGGTAGAATGAGAGTTAAGGTAGTAAGAGAATGAGTGAGAAGGTAGTGAGAAGGTAGTAAGAGAAGAGAATGAGAGAAAAAAATATGTATCAAAGAATCAAAGATCCAGTTCATAAATCAGACTGACATTTAATCAACACAGATCAAACTGATCCGATTCTCAAGTTGATCTCACTCACTCAGCAATTTACATCTCACAAAATGAAAAGTTTATCAATAAATAACAACTTTTATTTTACTGTTTCTCAAGAAAAACTATCAAACAGCTTTAGAAATGTAAGAATACACTTTTAAAATAGTATTAAATACTTTTATTCTACTTATATACAAAAGTGTTGCACAGTAGAAAGTAAATAATGAAAGAATTTGAGTTTGTGTTGCACTGTCCCTTTAAGAAAGCCAAGATAACTGAGGAAAAAGAAATTGTGAGTATTTCCCCTCTAAATGGACTGCAGGGAGTGTCAAAGCCTCATCTTATCTAAGCCAGCCCCCTCCAGGGCTGAACCGTATATCTTAGAAGTAATATTGTGACTCCAGGGGTGGTTTGACAGATTGACCGCATTCGTCACATTCCCATGGTCCCTTTAATTGCCCTGGCATCTGCTCTGCTTCCTTGCTGTCCCCCTCCTCTTTCTCCACCTCCATCTCCACCTCAACACCCCCACTCACCCAGAGGGTTCATCGTGGTCTTGGGTCAACATGTTGCCCTCAGGGGGGTCACTGGGTAATCGCGAAGTGTGGATAATACCAACGCGACCCTCGACATAGGAAAACAAGCTCCACCAATGAGCTTTGGAGTCAGAAAGAGTACTTTTTACCCTTTTGCCTCCTGTTGGTTTTGTATTAGCCTTTGATTTGCGTGTTCACTCATGTTTGAGACCTCTGGATATGGAAGATAAAGAAGCCAGAAGGTCTTTGTTGGAGTCCCAAACAGCAGCATCACAAACCACAGTTGGAATTTTTATACCTGTCCATATTTTTAATAATGTTTCGCCCACCGGGAGGGCACTTTAAGACCTTTTTAAGGGCTTATTTCTGAACTCATGGGAGCTTATGTTCCCCGTTTGCAAAAATAATCCAAAGTTTGATCCAGCCTTATTCAGGCTTCACATCTTGGATGGTAGTCCAAGCATTTAGCTCAAGGGTTTTGTGTTGTGCCCCCACCACACACCAACAGATGTAATCTGGTGAGAATTGCCTCCCTCTCCCAGGCTGAACAGAGGGGGGAAAACAAAGAACCCAGAGACACCTGGATTTTGGAAAAGTTTTTTTCTCCACTTCATAGCTCAGAGAGACCCCCCCTTCCCTAACAGAAGCAGCTGGTTGAACTTACCTTCGGTCAGACTGAACACTCAATCTTTCTCTTTCTGTCTTCACAAAGAAATGTTCACCCCCTCCACTCAAAAAAGTTTTCCTAGTCAAACTTTACTCATAGGCTTAATTTTAGGGTTAAATGAGGTTGTTTTTACATAAAGGAAATACTGTATCAATAAATATCAATAATTTAACTTAAAAAAAAGATTAAAAAACTAGGGCTGTAAAACGATTAATCGCATCCAAAATAAATGTTTGTGTTTACATAATATGTCTGTGTACTGCATATTAATTTTGTATTTATAAACACATACACATACACATACATTTAAGGATAACATTTAAAAATAAAAAAAACTGACACAACATAGTGTAGAGCAAGGGTAGGCAACATCGGACCTGGAGTGCCGCTGTCCTGCAGATTTTAGCTCCAACCTTGGAAAAAACTTAACTGTCTGTAGCTTTGGTAATCCTGAAGACACTGATGAGCTTGTTCAGGTGTGTTTGATTAAGGTTGGCGCTAAAATCTGCAGGGCAGCGACACTCCAGGACTGACGTTGCCTATCCCTGGTGTAGAGGGTCCACCCACCTATGGCTACGAAAACTACAAAGAGAAGAATACCCCTGCAGTCTGCAAGAGCGGGGGTGCAAGACTTAAGAATGGAAATGACAATGAGACAGGAGATCAGAGGTTGGAACAATAGAACTGACATGACATAAACTACAGAGATGCATCTGCGGCTGGGCAAAGATAACATCAGAGAAGGGACTTAAAATCCATCAGGGCAGGAAGAAGGGCCTGACCAATACTTCCTCAGAGGTAGGGCAAATCAGTCGGGTGAAGCCCAGTGGCAGGACAAACACCACAGTCCACAGGGTATCAGAACCACAGAAAAAGCCCAACCAGGCACAACTTACCTCCACCAATTAACCCAGAAGCCACCCAGCCGCGGACTGCAGTAGAAAGGAAGATGGATGGAAGAAGACCTTGGATACTTTGGTCTAAATCAACCATCGACACAGATCTCGTTCAAAGGAAGCTGGAGAATATGGAGGAGATTATCTACACCTATGGAGCAGATAGGTTTGGAGTGAAAAACAAGAGCCCAAAGTCAAAGAAAGAGCTGGCAGGCCATCTGAAGTGGAAAAGAAAGGACTAGATATGTATGATATTAAATATCGCCTTGCAATGCTGCGAAGAGCAGAAAGCCTGAGGAAGCAACGAAAGAAGAAGGAGCAAACCAGGACTGCTTTTTATAGGGATCCTTACAACTTTGTACAACTTAGTAGTCTCTTTAGCAAGGAGAAAACCGGTACCCTTAAAGTACCCATATTGGATCGCATGGAACACCAGAGGAAAACTTATACTGACAGTCAGAGGCACATACCAATTTCCATCCCAAAAGACATGCCATCAATTCAACTACCAGAGTACCAGATGGATATAAGGCCCCCTAAATGGATTGAAGATGCGAGCGCAGTTAAGTGGGCAAGATCATCATCAGCCCCTGGACCAAACGGTATTCCATACAAGCTCTACAAGAAGGCCCTGGGAGTACTGAGGTACCTTTGGAAATTAATGATAGTGGCATGGAAAAAACTATTTACCAGTTCTGTCAAATCAGCCTCCTGACTGTGGAAGGTAAGATTTTATTTAGTGTTGTGGCACAGAGATTTTCAGTGTTCCTGAAGAACAACAACTTTCAGTACAGAAGGCAGGCATAGGGGGATTCTTGGGATGTTTGAAGCATGCTAACATGATCTGGCACCAGTTGCAAATAGCCAAAAAGGAGAAGAAAGATCTACACATGGTTTTCTTAGATCTTGCCAATGCCAAACTGATTTAAGCCTACTTTAGCGATATTCAGGACAAACCCTGCAAATCTCGCAGCAACTCTATTGTCAAAGGCCGAATTACTAATGCCGGAGCCCATACCAATGGTTATTAAAGCCCATCAAAAGACTCCAAACAGGTTCATGGAACAGTTCAGTCAAGAGACGGTCAGTGGACTCGAGAGAATAAACAAAACTTCACCGCAACACCGCTTTTCCAGAGAAGTTAAAGCTGTGGTGCTTCCAATTTGGTCTGTTACCACGTCTTATGCGGCCAATTTTTATATACAAGCTCACTGTGTCTCACGCAAAGCACTTGGAGAGGTTGGTGAGTACACAAGTGAGGAAGTGGATTGGGCTACCAAGATGCCTTAGCAACATAGGGCTGTATGGTAATGGAGCTATCTCTCTTCCTATTTCAATCCTTGTGGAAGAGTATAAATGCACCAAAACAAGGCTGGAGATGAAGCTTAAAAAATCCTGTGATCCCTGCGTACGGCTGAGGTGCCCTTGAGCAAGACACCTAACCCCCACTTGCTTACTATACAAAATGTACAAATGTATAGTACAATGTAATGTAAGTCGCTTTGGATAAAAGCGTCTGCTAAATGAATTAATGTTAATGTAATGTAATGTAGAACAGTCTCTGAAAGTTATGGACCAAAACACTACTGTCAATACTGTTTTTCCAATTATCGTGTCACTTTTGTTACATGCTACAAATTCTTAGTTAAAAGATGATTTGTAACCTTTCATAATAATGCCTTTTTCATGACTCTGTCTCCCTTTTTGCAACTTTAAAATCTTGAAGAATGAAAACAACTGTATATTTAGGGGTACAAAGTGAGATGCATTAGTAGGTGGTCCCCTGTTACCAGAGGTAGAATTTACCAATCTAACCCCGTTCTCTAGACATTTTCCAGTTACAACATCAGTTGTTTTTTTATTTAATCGTCTAGCCGGCGATGCTGACATCCCCCTAGCAATTTTAAAAACAAAAGTTTTCAGAGTTCAGTGGTTAAAATGCTGACTCAATATAACAGTTCTACACCTTGTGTGTGGCAGGTTTGGCGTCCGTAGCAGGGATGTGTGAGCCGGAGAGGAGCTGCAGTATAAATGAAGATATAGGCCTCGGTTCTGCTTTCACTATTGCTCATGAGATCGGACACAAGTAAGTATACAGTATCTGTCTCTTTCTACCTTTGCATGTGAATAACATAGCTGATTGTGAATAATATGCTAACAGAACATTAAGATTAGAGGCAGAAGTTTAGCCAAATTTGATATAATTTAATAGAGACATTGAAGATGGACACTGTGGACTTTTTGACTCCGACCTGTAAGAGAACAACAGTGACTTTTGCAGTCTCCATTTGTCTCAAAGTTTTTTGAAAGTATAATTTTCAAACATTTTGCTTTTTATTTTGATACATTTTTGATAAGTTTTTAAAAAATCTGGACGGGGAACAATTCCAAATATCCCTATTATGCGTTTTATAACTAAAGACTACAAATACTACATACTGCAAAAACGTTAAAGGTGTTATAATATATTCTTTAAAAATAAACACAAATTTAAAGAATTAAAGAATCGCTTACGTATTTCTCAAGGCGATATATCATGCACATCATGAACCGCCCATACACGCGACTCCACATGAATGACACTGTACAAATGAAAAGCTATCCTGAAGAAAAATAACCGTGATCTATTGTTCTGCGTAGTCATTCGGCTAAGTTATGCGAGATTTCCTCTATTACGTCTCACGACTGCTTCTGTTACGCTGCGGTGATAAAAATAGCCGCTACGTCTCATGGGAAAGCGGAGGAAAAACGCTGCAGGTCTCTCCCGTGCTGATTTATATTGAGAGCGGAGTGAAATGTCATAAATGTGCATCTTACAAAAACACCGAGAAATTGTGTGATGTGGTGGGGGGGTGTTTTACGCATTAAAGACTGATTTCTGGTTTCGGAGTAAGCTTTGAGGTCCCGGCGTAAGGTGATCCGAGTTTTTCATGCAGTATCCAGACAGATATGCGAAGGGAACAGAAATTGCACGGCTCGAGTGATGTATTTGCGGAGTTGCCGGCGAGGAATGCAGCTAAATGCTCCAGCAGTCTTGTAGACCAATGGCCCGTGAGCAGATAAAAGCGGTTTTGAGGAAGGGGAGTAGAAGGCCAGGTTCATTAGGAGATGACTCTCCGATTGAGGTCTGTTCAGACGTGTTATTATGGATTGACAGGTCAGGATCAGGGTGGTGATTAGAACTTTCTCGTTTCTCCAGAGCTCCAGACAGCCTCTGGCCTTTGACCTGCTGTCCTCTTTACACAGCTGTTACCAAACCTGAAAGGGCTTCTCCTTCTCTATCTTCTGCCCCTGCTATTTCTCTCTGGGCACTTTCATGTCACAGGGGTTTCTAGAGATTTCGTTTTGTTAAAACTGCAATCTGTATTTGCCTCTGAATGGCATCCTGGAACATGAAATTGCAGGTTACTTAACATACTTAAGAGTTGAGGTCAAATGATGTCAAACTGCGAAATCGTACGTGACAGCTCAACTTATAAATCATTATTATAAGCTTAACGTTGTGAATCGTGGTAAGGTATGAAGTCTTGAACAAAATAACTTATTTTTGTTTCTTTTTAGCCGATACATTTACAGATTGGAGCACATTAAAACTTCCAGATGAAGAACTATGAAAATCCATTGTAAAAATTATTTAATTATACAAAAGTATACATAAAAATAAAACAAATATGCCCTTTTATTTAAAAAAAAGTATTTATTTATTCCACTATTGTAATTTCCATCACATAATGAATGATATCTTAAAAAATGTGGTATAATGATAATGCTATAATGCTATATTTATTAAACAAAACAATATAGGGAGGGTATGAAAACTGTATTTTAGGAGAGTTTAAAGTCCACTGGTTCAAAAGTGGCCATATTTGAACAAACACCTGTCTGAAACTTCAGCCTGATCTCACAGGAACTATTTTGCGAAGTTCACATCAATTCAAATGAATCGTACAAAAATGTACGATTATTCGAAAAAAGCAATACTAAAGCCCCACCACTATACTTAACGTCACTGGTGTAAAAGCAAATCGTACTAAAATCTACGATCGTAGATTGTTTTGGAAACTTCAGCTCTTGGTTTGTTACTTGTGTGCCGGGTGGCAGATCTTGTTTACCAACCGTGTGATTGAAGCTCACGATCTGCCGTTTGTCTGACAGTTTTGGGATGAACCACGACGGGATCGGGAACTCCTGCGGAACCAAAGGTCACGAAACAGCCAAGCTGATGGCGGCCCACATCACAGCCAACACCAACCCCTTTTCCTGGTCGGCCTGCAGCAAAGACTATATCACCAGCTTTCTGGAGTAAGTGAAAAGAGCGTTTGAAGAATCACAATCTTTGGAAATTGAAATTTATACATGCAGGCTGCTGCTAAGAAGAAACAGGTTTGTTTTAATGCTCTCTATTGGCTTACCGCTGTAATGACGTTAAGGAGAATAGATGAACCTGAAAGCTGAAATTCTAAGTTTTACATAGATTCCAAGCGTGAGTAATTCCCTAAGAGCGACAGCAGCGAGTGAAGTTTGTAGACGTGATTTTTGTTTGCGATTTTGCTGCATCCACTCACAAAAATCAAGTTTTGATATATTTACGGTAGGAAATCTTTACTTAATATCCTACTGATTTTTGGCATAAAAGAAAAATCGATCCCATACCATGTATTGTTACTTGTGACTGGTTTTGTGGTCCAGGGTCACATATGTGTTTTGAAATTTTACGGTTTTACTAACCAAATCCTGTTTTCCAGACTAACCTGTGAACGTGTGAAATGTTTAACATGCAGAAAGCATTTTTAATTTATTTTTATATTCTGCGGTTTATATAATTTAGAGCTGTCACAGAAACAAAATATTTCATATATATCAATCAGAAGTTAAGACATAAATTTGCTTGAAATTCAGCATAATGTAATGCCACCAAGCAATTTATTCCCATTCATGACTAGAACTTACCAGTCCGTTCACGACGAAACGAGACCGTGGAAATCGAACAGTACCGGGCTAGTCTGTGAATTGTTAGCCCAACGAAAGGCGAAAGGAAAGAACAGTGGTTGCCATGGCCGTCGAAAAGTTTTCCTGGTGAATGACCTCATGGAAGAAGATTAACATCACAGCTATCGCTGGCATCAGACGCCGTATCATCGCGTGCCAACTTCCCACACAAACACAAAGGAACACTACTCTGTTGATTTGGGATGAACTCCCTGTTGTATAATCACACCGTGTCATCTGTGACCATTTCAGATTGAGGTTGAATTCTAACCTTCCTTTTTTGGATTTGCCTAGAGGAGAGCAATTCATCAATAATGAACCTTCGAAAATCTCAGCTTGATGTAATCTTTGGCAGTAAAGCGGCCCTGCGATGATAATGCTAGCCTGTTACTACAACATCCCCCATCTCGCAGATTTGGGACGTGTGGATAGATCTTTCCACGCCAGTGACCGGCTCTGACTCAAGAGTCAGACTTATTTTAGTTCACTTGCTTGTGCATGTGGACCTTTCGGTAAAGAAAATAGTTTATAAACTGTTTAACCTACTGTAGCAGTCTTTATTATTATTATTACTTAACCGATATATCGGACTGGCCAAATGAATTGACTGATAAGTAAATAAAGACATTTGTCGAGTCTCAAAATGAATACTAAAGTAACTTTGTCAATGCCTAACAACACATTTTAAAGGGATACTTCCAAATCTAAATTTCCCCATGTTTTACTCACCCTCAAGACATCCTGAATATGGTTTTCTTCTTAAAGCATAATGCAGTCGAAGCGGTAGAATGGGAGTGAATGGGTGTTGACTTTTTGAAGCTCCAGAAAGCGCATCCATCGATCAAAGAACTGCTCGACACGGCTCTGTGGTCTTAACAGAGTCTTCTGAAGCGAATCGATGCATTTGTTTAAGAGAAATATCTATATTGACAATGCTATTAACGTTGATGTCTAGTTTCCATTATCCCTCTGCTGCGTATGTGTGCGTGAACCTCCTGGCTTGTTTTTTCCGGCAAATTATAACTCCGACTTATGCTTTAGAATTGCATTAAGAAGAAAAGGGTGAGTAAAACCATTGAGGGTGAGTAAAACATGAGGAAATTTTGATTTTTTATATTTTGAATTATTTGAGTAAATATTGCGTATAAAATAAAATCAACATTCAACTGTTTGTTTTTGTGCACATTGTAAATAATTACTCGCAAGCTTTCCTCTCCTCTCCTCTTTTTGTTGGCATATCTGTTCTCTGTAATGAGTTTACCCGAGGAAGTTTCGTTGAAACGTCAAATAAACATGTCCATTTTTTAAAGTGACCATTTCTGCCTTTCTCTAAAGAAATAAACAGTAAAGTCATTGTTTGTGTATTGGAATATAAGGGGACATATTCAGGCTTGCCTTTCTCCCCGGTGAGAGGATTATTCCACCAAACAACATGGGAAAAAATAGATAATTGAACGGATGAAACCAAATCCAACATTGGTTACCCCCCAGGCAAGAGCTCATGTGTTTCTTTCCTTTCCAATGTATTTGGTTTAGTTTTTAATTAGATTAGACTTCCAATATAGCGGTGGGAAGCAAGAGATCCCTATTTCTGCTAATACTTCCTCTAGCGCAACGGAAACCAGATACACATGAGATTTTTTTTCTTGAAATATGTTTAGATGTGTTTTTGACCATAGGCTTTTGCCAACTCACATTTCACTGTCGTTTATTAATAGAATATGTTGATCAATGGTATAACAAGCTATTACATGACATAAAAAAAGAAAAGTATTTACCCTCATGTCATTTCAAACCTCTATGACTTTCTTTCATCTGCAGAACACAAAAGAAGATATTTTGACACTATAACACTCGCTCCTATTGACTTCTATTATATGAACACAAAACCACTAAAACATTTCTTAAAATATCTTCTTCTGTGTTTGACAGATGAAAGAGTCATATACAGGTTTTGAACCACATGACGGTGAATTGAAATGATGGCTCCCTCCCATTTTTGCAGCACCGTCTGAACGAATTTCGCACACTCAAAGTCTAGTGTGACCGTGGCATTAGCCAGCTTTCATTGCCCCAAATTTCATGGAACATAGTTTGTCTTTTTGCATCCTATACTGATGATAAAGGGGTTTGAAATTGACTAGTAAATGATGACACAATTGTCTTTTGTGGTTCTGTAATAATTTATATAGAAAAACGAACACTCATGTGAACATTTTAAGTCATACCTTTCCATTTCTCCATCTTCAGACCAATAAAAGCGAGTTAGACAACATATCCTGTGTACGTAATGTTAGAAAACTTGCAACGGCATGTTGTTACAAGGTTAGTGTGTCTTGGCTGATGAAATGTAAACCAGTCTAAAATTTTACAAGCAACGTTGCTTTTAGTAGCGCATTGGTTAACATGCTTTAGGTTGCACATTTCATCTTAGGAATCATACAAACATGGTGCCAGACTCCGCTCGTCTTAGAATAGAGTCGCCCGTTTATGTTGTTAGCGAGCCCACTGTTTCCTCAGAGGGAAGCGTATTCCTTGGCGTGCCGCTAGAAAAGCAAGCGGGATAATAATTAGCTGCGCGGACGTATCTCTCGCCAACGCCGGCTCGCCAGGAGGGGGGAAATGCATCCGTAACAGGAACGCCGAAAATAAATAAGAACTTCTGAACCCAGAATATGTACTGCCTGGTGTCTTTGGCTTCATTCTTGTACTTTGTTCAAGTCAGCAGTCGGAGCTGTGTACTTTTTTAAGGGGTTTCTCAGGAGACTTCATATTTCTATCTGACTAAACAGACTAAACACAACTCTTGACCGGACGGGTGACCTACGGTACCTTTTTACGCTGCTTTACTCCCTTTCGTCATTTTATTGGCTCTTCAAAGGATTCCATATGAGCACCAGAGTACCATATAAGTCCAAATTTCTGTGTTACAGTTATCGTCTGTCATTCATGATTCATCCCCTCATCTTGCTTTCTGTATTACCATTCAAGGAAGAGTTCATCCAAAAATGAAACATTTGTCATTGTTTACATTGTTCTGAAACCTGTGTAAGTCTATACATTTTTTTTATAGATTGTATTGTTTTTCTATAAATTGTAAAATAGCTGTCCGGATTGCAAAATATAAGCTCCAAATTGACATAAAAAAACTAGCACTACAGCATATTCCTCATATGACATCTTAGTGTGAAAAACAGATAAACATTTACGTTGCTATTCACTGACTTTTGATTCCTGCGACTGGATCATTAAATCAATGGGAATGTCATTGATACATGAACAAATCATTTCGTTTTATGAACCAACAGATTCCTTCACATTGAAACTAGGGATGACACTAAGTTGAAACCAACCGTGGCCTGTTTCTCACATTAAGATATCAAATGGCTTCAGAAGACCTAGAACAAAGAGCACAAGTCATTTGGACCACTTTTATCGGAAAAAATAAAGATGCTTGCTACGTCTGTTTATGTGATCTTTTGTCCTCATGTGAATCTTCTGAACATGTGGACAGAAGGGAAAGCCCGGTATGGAGAAGCCAATCCCATTGAAGGTTTGTTTTTTTGACAGCTCAGGTCGGGGAACGTGTCTGGACAATGAACCTCTGAAACGAGACTTCCTGTACCCTACTGTGGCTCCAGGGCAGGTGTACGATGCAGATGAACAGTGTCGTTTTCAGTATGGTGCTTCCTCCCGTCAGTGCAAGTATGGGGTAAGAAAGCTGTTACATACTATACTATCATGCATCACAACGCTGTGATGCAACATGACAAAAGAATTTCTGCTGTTAATGGCTTTTATAGACGGTTTCATTGGATGCATGCTCTGCCCTGAAGTTAACTTTGGGTCTTTGTTTGGTTAACAATTTATTCTATATTTAATTTATATTATCATTCATTTATATTCATATTTTATTTTATATTAATTGTATTAAGTTAAATTAAAACTACTCAACAGTTATTGATTCTTTGCGGAGGTCTACGGTTAAGTTCGGGCCACATAACATTTGTTTATGTTGTTGCTGCTAAAACCGCCTATAGTCTTTTGTCGCATCGTATTGCACTGCTTACACGTGTATGGTGTAAGAGAGACCTCACATTGCTATTTAACCAAATGTTAACATCTTTGATATCAGTCTGGTATTTGTTTATGGTAAAGTGAATTACCATAAACCAGAATATGCATGGAATTGTCACAGAAATTTTACATTATGGGGTAAAAACATTCGAAAGGTGTAGAATATGGAATACCTATAAGAGATAAATAAGGCTTATTTAAGATTTTAAAAAACATTAGAGGAGAAAATTTGTCTCCTCTAGAGCTTCAGAAGAGAGTTCAACAATGTGTCAAACATGTTCAGATTTTCACATGACACCAATCAAAAATCAAAGGTTAAATATTTGAACATAAATATAAATATTATATCACAAGTATGATACGATGAAGAAGCTGGTTTTGGACCCGGAGAGTTAGACCACTGAGGAAATGTGAAGCTCAAGGTCGAGCACTTAATTTTATCTCTAAAGAGCCTAAAACATGATTTGTTCAGTAGGAAACATTAGAACAGAAGAACCTTGTAATGTATAGAGCTATGTGCAAAAAGAGCAGCTGTGTCTCATTTGGACATGTAAAAATATATTAAGTTTATCTCGTCATAACACTTTTGAAAGCTTTGGCGTTCCCCTGCAGTATGATGCTGGAAATGATGCTGTTATTACAGATCATTGTATCATGAGCACCTGAGATGAGCTTTGTCAAGCAGACTAAGCCCATACTTGAGGTTTGTTCTTTCACTCGCCGAATCCCCCGACTTTTTGGAAACGATAATGATTTCCCCCCAAAAATAACAAACGTAACCAAATAAACTGACACGAAAAGCCAAAAAAACAGGCGGCGCTTGAATGAAGCCAGGAAAATTAATGAACAATAAGAGACGGCGCTCCGCTTAGTACAAATATGTGGCTTTGCTTTCTGCACCAGAAAAGAATTAAATTACCCCAGATTACAGGCTTCTTTTGTTTCATTGAGAGATATATCCGACAGTGGATGAACACGGGCCAAAAAGAGAACCCTGTAATTTCTCTCCTAAGCTCATAACTGTGGTATAGATCAGCATGGAAGACGGTCGTGTAAAGAAAAAGTCTCACATTCCCTTGGCTCGAATTGAATACAGCGTGTAGTGTTAGTGGATTCTGACAATCTTATTTTTTCCCCCAGCCATCTGTTTAGGACATGCCTATGGAGAATTATAACCACACCAATGAACAGAGGTTTGGATTTGGTTTGGAAAAACTGTTACTGAGAAATAAACACAGATCCGGGGGGTGGACGAAAATATATATTAATTTTAAAGCCCTAATAAGGAGTAAAACTACTACTTGCCACCAGAACAGATCCATATAAATGCTGTCATATAAATCCTAAACTGGGAAGTGGGAATTTACCCTCATTCCTCATGAAAATAACCGTAATCCGTGGGGTCTTCAACAATATTACACTGTTACAAAAGTTCCCATTTAGATTTAATGATGTTTAGATCTAGTTACTGGAAAGGATGTGGAGGGCTTTAGGCTTAATCCTGTTGTTTGTGAAATCACTCTTGAATTTGCAAGTTAATTTATTGGGGCTTTATTAGCATGAAACGGACTCAAGTAGGGAGGAGTCCGCGTAACCATGGCAACGATGATGCTGACATGCAATCTCATGTACACAGTAGCTGCGTTTAACAATACATAAATGCTGAATAAAGTAAGCAGTAAATATGCATGTTTATGTGACAAGCTTTGAATCGAATTTGATCTTTTGACATTTTTGCTGGGTTTTGAGATTGCCATATCTAGGGACCACACAGTCTTGTTATATGTGCCAATATGCAACCACTCAGCATCTCTTATCATGACCCTATCAACCACCCAGAACACCATAGCAACTCCCTGGCAACACTCTAGATCTACTTTCTTCCATCTATTCCGTAACGGTACACATTAGCAGAATAGCTGCAAATCTGATAAACATCTCCAAATGTTGGCATATAGGCCTAATATTTTTTTTATTCAGACCATTTACCTAAAAAGCCCACAAAACCAGAATTTGTGCATGTTGTTAAAACAATTTGATAGCTGTGATTACTTTGGTGTTAGCGGAGTTCGTCCATTTTTGTCTCTACCCTGCACTCTCAGCTTAAACCGGTCAGTGCACGTCAGGGTGCCGTTGGTCAATCCTCCCCTCTGACCTTCTCAGCTCAGGGATTTAGAGTGAGTCAGCAGGAAACCTTATTAAAACCAGCCTCCCAGCAACCTGAGAGTGCCAGTTTGCCGCTTTGTTTAATCTGGATGGACCAGCCAGCTGAGTCTTATTTACTGACCCTGGGTCAGCGGCAGTGCTCCCGATCATAACTCTTTTTCATTGGGGCACTTCGTTGTCCTGTAAATCCTGTGAAGTTTGGGCTTTAAGAGGAACCTAGGACACTTAATACAAGGATCGACAAAGCTACGCTTGTAATGTACGGAAAGCATAATATCTTCTGACGTACAACCTTCAGACCTTAAGATTCAATCACAGCACGTGAAAAGCAGATCTCTGATGCATTTCTGCTCCCAAAGTTCATCTGCTTCAATTCTAAGACAGTTGTAATATATTTATCCCGACAGATTCATCCCAAAAAATGAAGGTTTTTGGATCCCACTTGATATTTAACCTGTAAGCATATCTGCTTCTTAAATATTTTTAAAGGGATAGTTCACCAACATTCTTCAGAATATCTTCTTTTGTGTTCTGCATACAGGTTTGAAATGACATAGGGGGTGAATACATTATGAATAATAATCTATCCCGTTAAGTGAAACAGTTTGGAGACTTTGCATTGTATTTTGGGTAATTGCTGGTATCGATTGGAAATTGATATATTCTGATCAACTTGCTTTTGCCTTCTTTCCTAGGAAGTGTGTAGAGAGCTCTGGTGCCTTAGCAAAAGTAATCGCTGTGTCACCAACAGTATACCAGCCGCAGAAGGAACCTTGTGTCAGACCAACAGCATTGAAAAAGGGGTGAGTTGATCCGACATAACAGAACGAATAAAACAGAAATGTGTCATACTTTCTTCCAGCTTAAAGAAACGGTACATTATGAAGTGAAATTGCTTTTCCTGGCCATTTGGTATCACAGACAAGCTGTCAAGCTCTGAAATGTCAAAAATAACCACCATATAGGCTATATGACTTAAATGACTACAACATGTTGTTTTCCAAATCTTTTCAACCAACAACCAGACATTACATTGTGATTCACTAGTAATCTTTTCATCCAGAGAAGGGATATTTCACCAAAAATATAAATTCAGTCATTATTTATTTACCTTCTTGTCTTTCAAAACCTGTATATGAAACTTCTGTGGAACACAAAAGAAGATATTTTGAGAAATGTCCCAGTGGTTTTGTGTCCATACAATGGAAGTCAGTGAGGGTCAATCTTGTTTAGTTTTCAAATGTATTTCTAAATATCCTTTGTGTTCTGCAGAAGAATTAAAATCACACAGGTTTGGATTGACATGAGGATAAAAAATGATGAACCAATTTAAATTTTTGTGTGAACTTTCCATTTAACCACTGTAACCAGATCATTGAGTCAGAAACCAAAAGCCAGATTCCATTCTGTGGCAGAAATGGTGCTGAAAATTACACACTTCAGCCTGAAATGTTCCTCGCATTCCAAATTTCGTTTGGTGTAAAGCAAACATAAGGTTCTGAAATACCAGCCTGGCATCCCGAGCAGTAGGAAAATGACTCCTGATAGATTATGGAAGATAATGGATCTGGGTGTGTCACTTGGCCCTGCTCTCTCATTACACCAGATATACAGTAAGGTGTTTGCTCATGCATACAGTGTTCAATACATTTCTGTTGATTCGGGATGGAGAGACTGTTTTAACTGAGATTACGGAGGCCATTGTCCTCGCTTGCACATTGGCTCAGGAGAAAGAAAAGATGTGGACCATGAACTGTCGATCTCCGTTACCGTTCGCCCGTTGGACCTTTTTATTGCCGTGTTCATGGGCATTATCTCGGACAACCGGCGAGACCCAAGTTGAGCCGCTGTTTTATTTTAGCGGGTGCCGTACTTATATTCGCCCCTGGCTTGGTCAGCTTCAAAGGAATATGAACGTCAGCCATTTATGTCCAACATGTGATGGTGATGAGGCCCTGACAGCATGAGAAAGATGGGTTAGAGAGAGACAGAGAGGGGAACGGAGAGAAAGATTCACAGGACATGCTACTGAATTCGCTTTTCCCTAACAGCACTTTTTAATTTGTTAATAGTACTGACAAAGAATGTCTCACATTGTATATTTGTCACATTGTTTTTGTGTAATATTATGTATAATGATTACTGGTATACTTGATTCTGATTGGTCAGTTGGCTAAAACTGACAACACATGCTAATCCTGGTAATGTGTGTCTTCTTGACCCGTTCAAAAAATGTTATATAAATGCATCTTTTTTGAATGTTATGTGTTGTTTTAAAGAAGATACGACACGTTTTTCTTACAGAAAGTTTGTATTTGTTACAAATAAGCTAAATAAATATTTTAAAACAATATTTTACATCCAATCATTTGGATTGGATTTGGCAAGAGTTGAACAAAATTGAACTATTTGCACAAGTAATTTACATTAAAAGTCAATAGCATGTCAATTGCGTCTTCCACGCAAGTTGAAAGATTTCAACTCGATCGAGAAATTTGCACGAAGAGCTCATTGACATCTACTGTTGACACGGCCAGATGCGTGAAGACACTATCCACCGCGCGATGTTGAATGCTTGATTCTGATTGGCTGACATCTATAAATCTATAAAAGAAAACGTTTTAAACATGCTTTAAAATCTGAGTAAAGTCTCAAAGTCAAAGTCAAAGTCAAAGTCAGCTTTATTGTCAATTCTGCCACATGTACAGTACATACAAATGGAGGATTGAAATAATCAACAGTGCAGATTAAATAAACAGCAGCGTAGATGAAATAAACAACAGTGCAGATGAAATAAACAGCAGTTCAGATGAAATAAACAACAGTGCAGATGAAATAAACAACAGTGCAGATGAAATAAACAGCAGTGCAGATGAAATAAACAACAGTGCAGATTAAATAAACAGCAGTGCAGATGAAACATTCCAATCAAATGGTGCAGATGAAAATAACAACAGTGCAAATGTAATGTAGTGCAAAGCTTATCGGTCTGTTTTAAAGTGTCAGGAGTGCAGGCTTGTTTAACTGACTTAGAGGTAGTTAGTTGAGGAGGCTCAGACCACTACTGAAAAGGGGTTGAGCAGTCCAATGTTCCGTAAAGTGACAAAGTATGATGTGGGAAGGGATGGATGGGTTCAGGGTTCAGAGGTGCGTGTGGCAAGGGAGGGGGTCGGAATGGAGTTTAGCTTCCTGACTGCCTGGTGTATGAAGCTCTCCTTCAGTCTGCTCCAGCCTTCCAGGATCCCTGCAGTTAGAGAGAGAGTGAGAGAAAGAGACAGAAGTCTAAAGGAAGATTAAAAGTCGTCGTTGTTGTAAATGAGGTACAAATTTCATTACCAATGTCAATGTTGTTTATATCAGTTACAAAATGTACTGTAGTTGTTATTAAGTTGTTATCTTTATCCATCCGTCAACAAACAAAAACTAAAAATGGTAAGATGGAAAAACAGCTTTTAGCAGTCAACACAGACACAAGACAGAACTCAGCATCGTTGTTTTTTGGCCCAAATAAACTTCACAAACAGATAAACGATATGTGATGAATGGCAGAGTCTGCATTGACTAAATCAGACAACACGTTCTTTAAGAGCTTATCTTGGACCTGTCAGTTTCTTTCTGGTTTAAATAGAGTCTTAACACACTACACCGATTTTAGGCACTGGTAACTGAGGACACAGTGTCACTCCTTGCCAAGATCTTCCTGTCTGTGGACAGGAGAAAGACATGGAGCCAAACAGCATCCAGCCTTCCAGGATCCCTGCAGTTAGAGAGAGAGTGAGAGAAAGAGACAGAACTTAACCTACTGACACAATTGAGCAGTGACGCAAACAGTTTCCCTGTCCTCGAATCCCCTGGGTTGGATTATGAGATCTCGAACCGTTACACAGCTTTGCGTCTGATTTCGTCCTTGGTGGATTTGCATATTTCCATAAAACCAGATTTAGCCTGGAAACGTGTCTCAAATGGGAAGATAGGGAGGCCTTTGAGGGAACTTTCTTCTGAAGAAACTGTGTATTGTTAATTGACTTTTATTTTAAACCTGTACCTTATTATGTTTATGATGTCACATCTTGTTGTAGTCCTTTTCCATGGTCTATGTAGTTCTGTAAAAGTTTCCACACCCTCTTGTGCCTGGGCATTTTTTCCTCTGATTATATAAACTCCAGTGTTTTTCTGTGTTTGCTTGGCAGATATTGCTTGTTATTATGCGTGAAGTCCTTGTATTCTTTTCTTTTCTTTGTATTCATGGACTACTACCAACGTCTGTATGTCACTTTGGGATTTATTAAACACTCTTATCTGCACATAGATCCTGCTTTTTGTTTCATGTATTTGGACAGCATGTGAATTGATAGAAACTTTTAAATTGTTTGTGGATTGTTTAAGTAGATTTTTCTGTGTGTGTATTAGTGGTGCTATCAGGGCGAGTGTGTGGCGTTCGGGACGTGGCCGCAGAGCGTTGATGGAAGCTGGGGACCATGGACCACCTGGGGCGAGTGCAGCCGTACCTGCGGCGGTGGCGTCTCCTCGTCCATGCGACATTGTGACAGCCCAGCGTAAGTAGGCAAAGTAAGCCAGAACAAAGCTGATCAGGTCCCTATTTAGTCCAACTCAACACTGCTCTAGTCTCATATCTGTCTCATCTTTTCACCATTTGATGATTGCCTTAAAGAAGGATCATACATGCTCTATGCTCTAAGGGTTTACTTGCAGATTAGTATACATATATCGTAGTAAATTAGCTAGGATGCACCGATATATCGGCCAATAATCGGCAAGGCTATTTTTCATTTCTGGATTTATAAAATTTTCGGAGAGTTTGTACTATACTGGTATGTTGGCCTTGTCAAGCCAGTATAATAAATATTTGTTGGTTCCAAAATGGTTTTTCGAAGGGTTTCTTAGGTAGCCACAGGAGCTCAAAATAGGGCTGGATATGGATTGAGTTTGGGTTTCATTCCTGGTGGTTGTGGAAACGTCTCTCCTCACACACTCATGGCAGACAGTGGCTGGAGTGTGGCTGGTGTAATATGTAACACCTGTGAAAGATGATCGGTCCTTAAAACCTGGCTATCCGAAAGAGAGGAAACCCAAGCACTTGAAGCCAAGTTACCCTGGAAAGCATTCATTAAGACCGGGCCCCGAGAAAGCCGCACAACCAGCCGCTCTCAGTGCCAGACAGCATGGGGGAAGGTACAGAAAGACGGCCTGAGTCACGTAAGCTCTGGCAAATCCCGTTACGCAGCCCTCCCAGGTCAAAACAACCTGCGGAACGGCCAAACAACGAGAGCTGTTTGCTGAGAGATGAGAACAACCTGGAAGCATAGATCAAGAATTTATAAGGGAAGAAGAAAAAGTGCATGATGCCCCGCTGGTCATTACAACCTGAACACACACTGGAGATGTGTCTGGAGTTTCCTGTCAAACAAACTAGAAACTGTTTTTCAAATTTGCTTGTGCTGCTGGGGAGTTTTCTCAATGTCCATTTATGGAACTGAAGTCGACCTTCATAGAATTTGTGGATCCTCCGGGGCTTATTAGGGAGCCCGGTTATTAATTTTACAGATTATTGTTTATAAATCACTGGCCTGAGGGGCATCTTGCTCTCGAACAGTAGAAGTCCATTTAGGGCTGATATGAATTACGCATTAGATTTTGTGTGAAACATTCATGATTTTGGCAGAGAGCTGCAGTTGTAAAATCTAACGTAATAGTCTCGCTTTCCTGTAGCTCAGTGGCATGGCGCTAGCAACGCCAAGGTCATGGGTTCGATCCCAGGGATTGCACATACTCAGAAACAAATGTATAGTATAATGCTTTGGATAAAAGCGTCTGCCAAATGCATAAAAAAATACAGAAGGTCTGGTAACTTTGACCACTTTCATCGCCCAAGATTTCATGACTGACAGGTATAGCAACCAATCACATTTCGTTTTGTACCGCGTCATGTACATTCACGAACGTGTCAAAAGTTAACAGCAACAACATTGTTTATGAGTTTATGAGACCCTCGCAAACTTTTAAAAATTTAGCGTTTAGTCGATCGTGATGAATTCTTATTGCAACCGATGTAAACATGACAGCTTACTTCTTCGTTCAGAGGCCTTTGTGTTGTTTCCAGACGGGCCGTTAAAGAACGCGACACACGCGGCTCATTGAAATCCTGTAGAAGTAGTGAATAGTGAAGTGTGTCATTTCTGTGCCCCTGGAGGCACCGAATGGAATTGCACTAATAACTAATAAAAAAATATAAATTGTATTTTATTTTATTTTAATTTACACCTAAATTACAGGGCTAAATTAGATCCACTGTGCACTGAACGTTTTTGTCTGCTTTGCTTTTAGATACATGCATGTGCAAGTCACACAAACAACCATGATGAATTAAAAAAATAATACATTTTAAAATTAGAAAAGAATGTGATTCATTCAAGATTCACTGCAGGATATATACATTCGAACGCAACAGACAACCTCACAAAACAAAGCTTATTACAGGTAGTCCTTCACCAAATGCTACAGGCTAACCCGAGGTTGTTATGTCTGGCTGTTCGAACAAACAGAGCGATGTTTTGTAAGCACAACAGAGACAGTGTTTACACTCTTCCGTAAAGTTTAGACCTGTTTCTGCCCATATTTAAACATAAAGATAGCTTTATGAACACAGATGAAAGATGCCTTTATTCTTCTGATCTGATCTTTGGCTAATAAACTGAAAGTGTGTGAGCGCTATGTACGAGGGACGTGTTGATATTGATGTTACTGCACCATTGGCCCAGCAAATGCAGGACAGATGCAGTCCGGTGTGGATTGGAATGGTGTGTGGATGAAGTTTTATTTGGATTCCTGATCTTTCAGCATAAAGTAAATCACTCATACATGATGAGGATGGAAGCTCACGAGTCGTTCTCTCGCTCGACTCTTTCAGGCCCACAGGCGGAGGGAAGTACTGTCTCGGAGAGAGGAAGCGCTACAGATCGTGTAACACCGACGTGAGTAACTTTTCTTTCTGTCTGTGCTGATCCGTGTTGTGATGAAAGGAAGTCATTGTTTATTTGATTTATTAAAGAGGAAAATCTTTTCATCTAAAATGAAAAATCTTCACATTTAAACCAATATAAATTTAAATATATGTATTGTTTATTGCTTATTTATTTGTTTCTTATTTTATGAGGGCTTGGTTCTTCAGCTAAAAAGAAAAAAGAAAGATTATAAAGCATTTTTCTTAGAGTGACATACTATAGTAAATCTGAATTTTTCTGAATTGAAAAATGTTTTATCGTTTATTAGCTTTGTAACATTTATAAACATTTAGCCTTAGCCATACTATTCAATTGCTTAAACATGGTGATTTAATAAATGAGTCTAAATTAATGAAATTCGAGTAAAAAAACACATTTTTATAAGGTTAAGAATTCTCTCTACCCATCTATTTTAAGGTTGTCTTTTTTCTTAAGGTACAAACTGAGCAAGTTTGCAGGGCCGTCCTACCACAAATCCTTACAAAAACAGTCCAGCGCAAGCAACGAATGTATACTTTGGATAACAAAGAACATCCCAAAGCACTATTTCATTTTCCAGCACAAACGTGTTGTGGATATGGACTATCGATGACATCCAGTTAGATTCAGGGAGCTTTAGATGACAGCCCAGAACTGGATTGAAACATAGTAGACATCAACAACCCCATCACAGATTTAATGTAATTAGCTTTTCGACCTTCTAAAATCCAAATAAAGCTTTTGAAGGGGACAGCTCAGGGTGAAGACCCCTCCCCGGGCCCTTTACGTGGGGCATTCCAGCGTCTGAATTTATTATGTCTGCGGCTTTGAATTTATTAAGTCAATGAGGATATGGCCCCCCTGCGGCCCTGCTCATAGCCACGGTCATTGTTCAGTACCAAGCAAAGGTCTGCTATCATTTGTTTGACTTTTCAAAACAATGAGCTAATCCGCTCCCCTCCCCTCCCCTACACTAGTGGCTTTCCATGATCCTACATTGTGAGTAGAGCTAATAATAACGCTGCAATGGAAAGAGGCCAGAGCAGAGTTAAATATTAAAGTTAAATTGGATTTAGGGTGGTAATAACTAAATAACACTACGATTTCATTGCACAACATGTATTAAAAGATTGTTAGAGTGTGGAGGTTGTGTAATTACAAAAGGTAAGAAAACTATTCTTGATTAATGTTCAGTCAGAAAATGATGTTTCTGTAAATGGTATTTACAGTAGAACTCGCTGTAAGTTACTTGTAATTTCATCTAGATAGCAAAGGTACGTCTGCAGGATGTCTGCTAAAGTTTAGCCAAGTAATGGTTCTTCTGTTAACCCAAAATAATACTTTTTACTTGCTATAGTATAGAAATAATCTACAGGGATTCTTTGTGGATGTGTACCTGAAGTTAAGTTTGAGCCACAAAAGCGTGCATGCGCAGTAACGTTTGTTTATGTTGTTGCTTTGAAACCGTCATAAACGCTATGTGGCCCAAACTTAACTTCCGACAGACCTCAATAACTCTTTGAGGTAGATAAAGGTAGATTTAATTTAATTTAAAACAATGAATATACAATAAAATATGAATGTTAATATAAATAAAATGAATACATTGCTATATAATTATAAAGAAAATAAATTGTTGTATTATATTTATAACTGAACATCAACGCGGGCCAGCGCGTCCAATGAAGCCTTCTATAGACTGAACACATAATATGAATACACATCACTGTTTTGACAAATTTGCGTTTTTAGTGTACATAAAGATGATAACAATATTGTTTCCAAAAACCCACACTTTAAAGTCCGTCTTCAAAAGTTTGCATTTTTACATCCCTAAATGCTGTTGTCTTTGTCAAAACCCATAAAACGCATTGTGTTTTTTGTCAAAAACAAAGTCTTTAAACGCCTTCTAAATAAAAGTTGATGATTCATCCTTTGACTCACTTGTGAGACTTGTGAGAAAAGCCACAAAAGACAATGAGAACTGTAACTAAGATTAAGAGGTTAGAAATGTAGTAAAGGTGACCCGACCAGGAGGTCTACACAACAGTCTGTGTGGTACAAAAATAGCCATTACTCAAAATGAACCTTTGTGAGGGCACGTCTGGAGTCTGAATGCCAGAAAGTGTTACATCCACCCAACTGAAATGCAGGCAAAGGTCCTGTGGTCGAATGAGCCTTACAGCCAAAATGAGAAATGATATATCTGGGCCGTTGTAACAGTGTGGTACAGTAGCAGAATAATAGTGTTGGTTTGCATTTCATCACGGTATAAAATTTATGGACATCTTTTGCGTTGAATGTTTAGTCCTATTGTTTGTCGTTTTGTTCAGTCCATCAATGATTCATTCACCGGCATTATTTTAATTTACTTGCAGCCTTGTCCAACCGGATCACGTGACTTTAGAGAGAAGCAGTGTGCCGACTTCGACAACATGCCGTTCCGTGGAAAGTACTACAACTGGAAACCATACACTGGAGGTATGTACCCATCCCGAAAAACGCTGTGAGCTACAGAGAGAGTCGCAGTCCCCCGCATCCTCCAGTGACAGTATACATACCGTCTTAGAGAAAGTCTATATGGAAAGGATTCCATAACACAGAAAGGTCTGTACACGGATCTCTCCGAGAGCTCTGGTTTACAAATTTACAAAGTGTGAACATGCAGCCCATCACACCCAGAGTGCCTTTAACTCGTGACTCGGACTAACATGACCTCTATGTTTGATTTTTTCGATTGCTTGTGAAAGCTGCAGCCAAAAACCCTAAAGCGAGGCTGTTATTCTTGTTTACAAGAAAATGGCCAGAACCCAATAAACAAAGAAAAACAGCAAAACATTCTGAAGGGAAGTTCACGGTTGACTCAATCATCTCCTTATCTCACTACCCTGTAATAACCATCATAATTACCAATTGTTTGGCTCTGAAAACTCATTTTGGAGGTGAACTTCACTTGTAAAGAGTGCGATAACCTTTGCCGGTGTCTCTGTGATTTTTGTTGGCAGCCCTGTTAATCTCCCCCGTGTCGGAGTAATAATGATGTCAGGCTGAACGTTCAGATTCCACGATGAGTAATGCCTCTCTTGTGCTTGAGTGCTTAGACTGGATTGTTAATATCAACAAAGACATAAAAGAAAACTGTGGGCCCCGTCTGAAAGCCCTGGCTCGAGAAAAGCAGTCTGCAAATCACTTATCAAGGCAAAAGATTGATTCCGTTCTTATAGATTTTCGATTTGGCATGTGACGTAAATCAGGCGGCGTAAATGAGATGTTGGGGACCCATCTCTAACCAGATCAAAGGTCCCAATGTTTTTTGAGAGAGAGAGAGAGAGAGTGACATCAGATCTTTGATGATGATCTCGTATCTTAGGTGGAGTGAAGCCGTGCGCGCTGAACTGTCTGGCCGAAGGCTACAACTTCTACACCGAACGTTCCCCCGCTGTCATCGATGGCACGAGATGCCAGGCCGACTCTCTGGACATATGCATCAACGGAGAGTGTAAGGTAAGACATCAAGCCAAACGTACAATGCAAAGGGTTTGGACAAGTTTCTGTTGCAAGTTCATTTAGTCATTAATAGCTATGTGCTAAATGTTATGACACTGCAAGGTGTTTATTAGAAAGAGAATTCAATGTTAGTCTTTTTTCAATTAGCACATTTTCAGAATCGGAATAGTTTACAGAAATTTCAATGGATACAGATCATGATTACGGGGTGGACGATCTTAACATTCAGCATTGTTTATCCTAATGTTCTGTTCTCTTCATTTATTAAACACTCATTCTGCAGACGATCTGTCTAAAACTATCAAAGAAAGAATGATATTTAATTCACAACGTAATTCGTTTAACAAACCAAATTGGAATAATATTGTAATGGTCTGTTTATTTTAGGGTTAAATGGACGCCAAAGGAGATTTGAACTCTTTCTGTCTGCAGTTTGGTATTTGAGTATTGCGCATAGTCGTCCTAATTTTTGATTGATATGTTTTGAGATACCAATTTAATTGATCCCCAAGGTTTTCTTTTGATGTAATCTGGAAAGATGAAATACACACAGTGTTCTTTTAAACTAAAGGAATCAATCTGTGCTGCACCCAACAACCTTCATCGCTTTTTGGAAAAGACCCTTAAATAAAATAATGCAGGGAACTAGCCAAAACAGCATAAAACACAGTCAAAGTGCATAAAGCTAAGACATGCATTATGCAGAGTATGGACGCGGTTTGATTAAAGAAGCAACCAATGGCTCACTCCACCGCTCACCTCTTTTTTCATAAAAAAATGAAATTATTGTACATTATATGGTGATATTTTGCCAAAGTATCAAGGTCGACCACATTCACATTTGGCTTGCATTGAAAAACTGTGCCTCTGTCTTTCCAGCATGTCGGCTGCGATAACATACTGGGCTCGGATGCCAAGGAGGACAGATGCCGTGTGTGCGGCGGGGACGGGAGCACGTGTGAGGTCTCCGAGGGCTTGTTCAACGACTCGCTGCCTAGAGGAGGTCAGGAGGTCACACATTATAAACATATTGATTTACATAAAACACTGATTTACAAAGACGGTGCTTGCAACTGCCACGTCTGTCTGTCATCCTTGCATGGTCAGAAAAAGGGAAATAGTTTGGAATTCACAGTGGCCGTTGGTGGCCAGGCTCTCAAGGCGACCACTGATCTCCGGCCGAATCTGCAGGCCAACAAACACAGTCTGGTTTTGTCCCACGAATGCTTGCAGTGTCGCTTCGGATAAAAAGATGTAACTATGCGATCAAAATGAGAAATACAGCTCACAGAAATCCCAGGAACATAGAACGATCAGTCCCCTGATGATCCCGTTCCAGCACGCACGCCGAACGCCTGCCAGGCGCGACAAGTTTTTAATCGCTTTCCACAAGAGAAATCCCATTTGAAGAACAGCACAAGCGAGCGGAGGAACGCATTGTCTTTTTGGCACTGGCTCCTGTCAAGGGGCCAACGGGACGCTTTGGCCAAGCTCGACATTTTTCATGGAAATGCAGTGAGGTTTTTTCATCAAGCAACCAATGATAAAACTCATGTTTTGGGGTCAAGAAACAAGTTGTCAAAATAGAAGCCGTAACACTATATACAAGTATTAATTACATCATCCAGTGAGAGAATCAATAAAACTTGTAATATCGCACGCGTTGCGAGGTCCGCATCCAAAAGTATTCTCTGTAGTAAGGGACTGTTTTCTCCTTTTAAGGTATAGCTGGTAAATCATGTGAAACTGTAAGGGGGGTTGAAGGGTTGTGTGCGTGTGGATTCTTCTCTTGTAATGAATTTGCTGTTGCCAAGCTAGCCAGGTTTTCTCTCGGCATGCTGTGATTCAACTCAAATATAATTGTGCACCAGTTTAGTCATGAAACCTGAAAGGATTCGGTTAAATTAGGGATAAACATGAGTACTCGGAAACGGTTTGTGTCACTAAAATTCAGAGGATCTTTAAAATCCAAGAGCAACGTTCTTAGATGTCACCTCCGAGTCCTGCTTGGATAATGGTTGATCGTAAAAAGAAGAAGAAAGTTAGAAAATACATGTTCTAAGAATGTTTTGCTAACATTCCTATTTCCAATAACATTAGTGGAAATTTGAAAAACATTCAACAACAATAATAAACACACTGTTAATAAAATGGTCTTACCTAGAGAGAACGTTCCCTGTTGGCTGGGATCAACCCGTATAGTATTTTAGATTTGGGCATTATTTTAAAATGACCAAAATGCTTGTTCGCAGTTAAAATGAAGACAGTTCCATCGATATTTGACTTAGTTTTGATTTCTAAATCAAAGTGCATGATTCAGTCTCACTATCACATTACATTTAAGGTTACATGGAGGTCGTCCACATACCTAAAGGATCCATTCACATTGAAATCAGAGAGGTGGCCGTGTCAAAGAACTACATTGGTGAGTTTTTGTATTCATCTTCCATAAGTTCAGTTCATGAATTTATTCTGTGTTGAAAAGTGATTTCTCTCGGATGTTTTCGCGGGTGTAAATCTGGCTTTTGTCTATGCATTATGGTTTCCAATCACGTAACTAATGAAAATGATCAAAGCAGCTCCAATGAACTTGATTTGAGCGCAAATATAAGTACAGCTAGCGTGTGAGAGGGTTTGTTGGGTTTAGTTGTCAATCGCAGTTTGAGTAAAAGATGGTTGTCAGATATTTGATGGATGCTATTAGCTTTAAAGAGGATTGTGAGTAATATCGTGTTCGTATTTAAATTGTACAACACAAAAGCATTTCAGGCTTGTCACATGCATGCAGTATTTGTCATGTTTAAAATCCTGAATCTTTTGAAAAGTTCTGGAGATTCTCCTTTATATTTACAGTTACATTTATGCATTTGGCAGATGCTTTTATCCAAAGCGACTAACATTGCATTGTACTATACATTTATTTCTAAGTATGTGCAATCGCTGGGATTGAACCCATGACTTTGGCGTTGCTAGCGCCATGCTCTAACCACTGAGCTACAGGAAAGCCAAGATTTGGCATATAAAGAGCTGAGCATGTTTAGTAAATTTGAAAGGAACTGTTCACCCAAAAATGAAAATTCTTTCATCATTACTTTCGGGACTTTCTTTCTTCTGCAGAACACAAAAGAAGATACTTTGAATAACGTTGGTAGCCAATTAACATTAAACCCCATTGACTTCTATTGTTTGGACACAAAACCACAGAGCCATTTTTCTAAATATCTTCTATTGAGTTCCACAGAAGAAAGAGTCATATACAGGTTTTGAACTACATGAGGGTGAATGAATGATGACTTAATTTTTATTTTTGGGTGAACTATCCCTTTAAAGTAAGACTTCAGTCATGTTAGATGTATTTGTCCATCCTGTACAAGAACATATACTGTACCTTAAAAAGTTGCAAAATATTATACAAAATGTAAAATACAGTCAAACAATATGCAGACTGTGCCTTTACACTTTGGCCCCATATCGATCAATACAGGAGTGAATATTTATAGATGTGTTATGCTTGGATATAAGACCGTTGTTTTGACAACTGGTCAGATTTTCTGAAGAATAGCTGGAGACATTCAGCCCTAAATACTGTTTTTGAAGCTGCACAGCATTGGATAGTGTGAGTAAAATTGCTCATGACATCAGGAAGCCGGAGCCGCTCTGCAATCTGATCCTCATCCACTTGATGAATGACAGCGTTGACATCACTCGCTCTGCTTGGCAGCGTCTCGCTTGCGTCGGGTTGTAACCGGTGGTCTCTCTCACTTGTCACAGCTTTAAAATCAGAAAGGGATGACTATTACATCAACGGGGCCTGGACCATCGACTGGCCCCGCAAATTTGACATCGCAGGGACTGCCTTTCATTACAAGAGGCCGACCGATGAACCTGAATCGCTCGTAGCTTTAGGAGCCACCACAGAAAATTTGGTTGTTATGGTGAGTAAATATTTATTTTTTTACAGCATATGATATGTATTATTATATTATTATTTATTAAATGTTAATTATTGATGTTTGTTTCATATTCATTATAATAATACTGTATATTATTGTTTATTAATACAAAAAAATTACTTAATTCAATTATGGACAGTGGTTCCACATAACAGAAATATGTTATCTCTACTCAGTATGATGAACTGAACTGAATTGAGTAAACTTAAACAACCATGTCCAAATAACTTGAATCAATTAAGTTCATCCTACTAAAAGTATTAAAGTAGAGATAACAGGTTTCCATTACGTGTAACCACTGTCCATAAATAAATTAAGTAAGGTAAGATATTTTCGGACATAGCTGTTATTTATACAACACACTAAATAAGCGAATATAGCTCTTATTGATTGGATGCAGCCAGAAGTTGGTTTTGTTCACTCATGGCATGCCCCAAGTAGTTGCTTTTCTATTAAAAATCTGGTTAGCCTATCCTCAACCCAAGCTCTACACTTTACCACAATGGTAACCCCCCCAAAAAAACATTAACACACCAGAAACTCTTTTAAATACAAACATTAATTGAGCGATAATTCATTTGAAGCACACCAAGAAAATTCCAGATAAATTGTTATCTGGCAATAAATAAATAAAATAAAGAGTATTTAATGTAAACAAATATCTGTTTTATAAAAAAACTAATTTTTTACATTTTGTCTAAGGTTTTGCTTTCAGTCTTTGGCAAGCTCAAACCTCATAAAGTAATACAGTCTTGTAGGAAAGCTATAATAATAACAACACAGAGGAACAGGATTGTGTTTTCAATAGGCTAAAATTGTTTGGCTCATTCTAAATTAAGTCAACATCTGTGTACAAACCTCACATGAACTCTAGCTGGCGGTTTCAAAGTTAACGGTTATATATGTTTGCTCTGAAAACCTCGGACTGGTCAAATGAAAATACGCGCAAGTTTCAGCATGCGTGTGCGTTCATTCTGCTCGGTCTCGGTGACCACAGTCGCTTTTGCATGGACAGAAGTGCTGGAAATACCAGAACCGCTGAAAAATATACACGTAGCCAATGTACTATAAGCCATTCCATTGTGGCCTAAGCTGGTTAACATGCCTGTCCAACTTATAACGCACACACACGCACGCGTAGAAATGTAGTGTAAAATAACGAAAAAAAATATTCAACATTTAAAACACATCAATATATGTAACAAATATATGACACATTTCTCGAATCCTTACATACTGTCAAAAAAATTATTGCAATTTGAGGTTCCCAGAATTTTTGTAATTGATCCAAGACAGATTTCCTCTGTCAACATCTTTGGTTATGACACCGATACAAATCTCAGATCCACTTTGTTCACTTCAGGTGCTACTACAAGAACAGAACCTGGGCATCCGCTACAAGTTCAACGTGCCGATCCAGCGTACGGGAAGCGGTGACAATGATGTGGGCTTTTCCTGGCATCATCTGCCCTGGTCTGAGTGCTCAGCTACCTGTGCAGGAGGTGAGCCTATATATGAAATGTTTCCAGTGACTTTCATCTTGATATCAAACCGTATGACACATCCCACTGGAATAATTGATTCTGATTGGTCATAAGAACACTTTTCCCTTTTCTGTACTAATTGTATGTTTCCAGTATCACTTAGCCTCGATTAAAAGGGATACTTCACCAAAACCAAATTCTTGCATCATTTACTCACCGATGTGTCATTCCAAACCTTTCAAACTGACTTATTTTCTTCTGTGAAACACAAAAGTAGATATTTTGAGAAATGTCTCAGTGGTTTGTGTCCATACAATGGAAGTCAATGGGGGTCAATGTTGTTTGACTACCAACATTCCTCAAAATATCTTCTCTTGTGTTCCGCAGGAGAAAGTCATACATTGTTGGAATGGCATGAGGATGAATAAATGATTAAATAACTTTACCATTGTATTGTATGCATCATGCATTACCAGTTAAGCTAAAGGAACAAAATTGTAACTCATCAATTATTAATATCTATTTATTTATTCAATACCCCACCATTTTATAAAGGAGGTAATGTACAGTCAGCAAAAGATTTTGCGATTAAGTTCCTTCACATTACTTTCTTTTGATATGCATCAGTGAACTTATAAAAACAATATGCGGATATACCAGACAAAAATGTTCTTCAATGATTATGCTGTGTCATTTTATATGGACGGATCGGTGGTGCACACTGTCAAATGTTACGTTTGGCCATCTGAATCCTGCATTTCTGTAATTCATTGTGGTCGTGTTGGTAATGTACAGCTTGTCCGGGGAACTGCGAGACTGCCTCGTATTTCAACATTTGAATGTTGTAACCACATGTAAATGTGGGGCCTCACCTCAAATATGACCAGACTGTCCGGGCCGCCTGAATTCAATGGCTTTCTTACAACAATAAATCGTTTTCCTGTCTGCTTTTTTTAGATACGGCCATTGAAAACGTTTTAAATGCTCGCCAAAAATGCAAACATCGCAGGCTAGTCTGTAAAGGGTTAGATGCCACAAATCGACCTCATTTGTTGCTCAATTCTTCTGAATACAGTCAAGTTTATATGAAAATATCCTGGGGCAACACTTATGTAATTTGCGAAATTCTTTTTTATTAATACAACCGCACGTGGAGCGTTTAAACGCCAAGAAATGAATATTCTGTCAAATTATTCTCGATTCACACCGCTGCCAGATGCTTGGCTTTGGGTTTTATTCCTTTACAAACTCCCATCAAATTTCAATGTTGCTGTCTGAAATGCATCTTATTAGTTTGATCATTACGTGCAACGACCTTGCATCACAATCTGATGTCATCAGGCTTTATATTGGCCGTTCAGCAGACCAAACGCTACGTTTTTGGTATTAGCCAAATGTCTTTTTTCCCTAGAGAATTGTGTTATTTAAGTCAAGAATGCCATACTGGCAGCCGTGAGATCCACCTCACAAGGTGGCCTCGCACGCCGCCAAGCTTGGCATAAAGCGGGCTTAACTGGAGGCTAATGTCTTTCCTTACGGGCCCCTAAGAACTCCTGCACCAACGGCCTCCGGTGCACTTTTGTGCCATTGCTGTGGTAACTCTCACTTTTCACGAGCAAGAGCCAAAGAAAAGATTGTCTTCTCTGTAAAACTCATTCACCGAGACAATCGCTTAAACCGAGGCATTTGCACACCTAGGTGTAATACTGGGGGAAAATAATATTGCTTCCATGCCTCCAAGTGCTCTGTCAACAAGTGGATCTCTAAAGCGGCGACTGAAGTCGACCACACAGCGCTTTGTGATTTAGCTGCCGAAGTGTTAAAAACGAGTTCTGGGCTGCAGGTGAAAGAAAGAGGAAAGAAGTGATGATTTATCGTCTGTTACAGGGACTCAGAAGCAAGAGTTGGTTTGTAAAAGGCTGGACGACAACTCGGTGGTCCAAAACAGCTATTGTGACCCGGACAGCAAACCTCCAGAGAATCAACGACCCTGTAATACTGAGCCATGCCCTCCTGAGTGAGTATATAACATTGAGACTTTTCCAGTAAAGAAATGCCAAGGTCGTATTTCCACACTGAAATCAAAACCATAAAAATAAAAAATAAATCACACATTCCCACCAAGTTCCCACCAATACTGGTGGGGATGAGCAGATTTTTACAGCATCTCAAAGCTTAATAAATAAGCTTTCTATTGATATATGGTTTGTTAGGATAGGACAATATTTGGCCGATATATAACAATTTAAATATCTAAGATCTGAGGGTGCAAAAAAATCAAAATATTGAGAAAATGGCCTTTAAAGATTTTAAGGTGCTGTTGTTTTAATGCTCTCTATTAGTTTTACCGCTGTAATGACGTTGTGGAGAATAAATGAACCCAAAAGCTGAAATTCTAAGCTTTACATAAATACCAAACTTGAGTGGGTCATTCTCAAAGAGCGGCAGCAGCGAGTGAAGTTTGTAGACGTGTTTCCGGCCATTTTTGTTTGGGATTTTGCTGCATCCATTCACAAAAATAAAGTTTTAATACATTTACGGGAGAAAATTTACAAAATATCTTTATGGAACGTCATATCCTAATGATTTTTGCCGTAAAAGAAAAATTGATCATTTTGACCCATACAATGTATTTTTGGCTATTACTACAAATGTTCTTGTGCTACTAAAAGTGCTTACTTTTGTGATCCAGGGTTACATTTGGTAATGAAAATCAGTCATAATGATTTTACTAAATTAATATCAATTAAAGCTGCAGTGTGTTAACATTTGCCTCGCTGTCGCCATCTCTGTCTGAAATATAAAAATGCACGTTATTTTATGTACTTATCTTTACGTGGGCTGAAGTCAGATGACGTCATAAAGTAAGATGTTTATTTAGCACAACAACTATTATAATGCATACTTGCAACTATATTTTACAAGTAAAGTAGCAACGATACAACGATAGTAACAGTAATTGTTTTAACATTGAATTCATCTTTATGTGTTTATTCACCACATCGATTTAACATTAAATCAATTATATTTGCTATATTTGTATCTTAAAAAGGCTTTATATTCTTTATGCAATATATCTATGCAGCCACGGAAAAAAATAAGATACAATTTCAAAGACCAGGTAAAATTATCATTTTTGTTTTATTCTGTAAACTATTATTTATTTTTACTAGTATTTCTCCCAAATTTCAAATAAAAATATTGTTTCTATTTGCATTTATTTACAGAAAATGAAACTTGAGAAACAGGCTCTGTATTTTTTCAGACTTCAAATACTGCAAAGAAAAGTTCACTTTTAAGCAATAAAACAGTAATATTTGTACGTGTATTTAGGAAAAGTAAAAACAAATTATGTGATGACCTCGATTTGATCATAGTTTTGATTTGTCTTGTCATTCTGTCTTTCACATTGCTGATGTCACTCCTGAGGTTTGATTTTTTTTTCAAATCAACAGACACTGGACTACAATGGCCACAATACATCTAAAAATGTTAAATAAATGAAAATCTGAAATGGTCTTTTAATTGATGTATTATAGACATTGTTGTAAAAAAAAGACCTGGTTGTTTTTGATAGTTTGTGTGAGACTTACTCAAACATTTGGCTTATACTTGAGGTTTGGCTCTCTTTGCCAGTCTATGATGAAACAACACACTTTCATCCTGTTGTGATGAGCCTTATCAAAACTGTATCTAGCTGCCCAACAATAAAAATCCAAAACGCCACAACCCATAATATCTCATTTGTCTTCATAGCACCCCAACTATAAAGACCTTCTTTAGATCCAACATGATTCATTTCTTCATGTGTTACCTATTTTCATTTGGACTCCGGCGCCAAAATCCTAAAGGCGTCCAAAAAAGCATGAGTGATCACCTGCGTTTAATTGTATTGGCTAGCGAACTTTATGAACCCTCAAAGGACAATCTCCATAAACGTGTGGAGAACGAGTGTGTGCGGAAGCCAGATGCGCTCATTTTCAATGGACCTGAGTTCAGTTTTTAAATTGGAATAATATATCGTTTTGGCCACTTGGCTTTTGCTTTTTGCCAGTTAAGTGAACCTGAACCATGATATGGGCATCACAAAAGCATCATGTAAAATCAATTTTGATCCTCAGCTGATATCACAGGCATGCAACTCTCTGGCCCAGAAAACGTTCATAATGGTCATTTGAGAACGCCTTGTAATTGCTTTCTGATGATTGTACCGATAACAAGCGATTTTATTTCATTAATAATTTATACACTCTTGTAATATTTGACTTGTTTTGTGAGACACACAGACCATTGAGAGGACGCAGGTATCTGCATGTTTAAAAACGTGAAATTTAAGACATCCTAATACGTGTTTTTTTTTTAGTATCTGTGGATGCAAAGGAATGCAAACAAACCGCAAGAAACTTAATGCAGATCGAAAACCACAAGATTTATGATGATAACATGAGAAATTTATAGAAAATCTCTGCGTTCCACAGGCAGACAAAAGGAAGGAAAGTCTAATTTTGCCAAATTGGAATTCATTTAGTCCAGGTCAAACTTTAAATCATACTGATGGAGCATATTACTGTATAAAATAGTAAAAATACTGCACAATGTACTATATTAAAGGTACAATGTGGGCATTTTAGCGGCATCTAGTGGTGAGGTTACGAATTGCAACCAACGGCTCACTCCACCGCTCCCTTTCAAAGCACTACGGTGGCTGACACAGGACAAAGATGTCGTCACATTTTTACTTCTTTGCCGAAGGAGATAATGTATTTACGAAATGCGCTCTGTAGAGCAGTTTGTCCGTTTAGGGCTACTGTAGAAACATCATGATGAATTCAATGTAAGTATGTAGATAAAAATAGCTCTTTCTAAGATAATAAAAACATAACGCTTATTATGTAACGTCTTTATACACCTCTGAAGACATAGTTATGTGTATTATATTGCATTTCTGTCAATAGATCCTCTTAAATATTACACACGGCACCTTTAATATAAACAAATATTATAGATCGGTATTTCACCTGTTTTTTCAATTTTCACTGTGTTGCATTTTGGGGGTTACGGAAAATAAATGCCGAAATTCATCAGAAATGTTCATTTTTTCCTTTGGTTTGTCTTAAACAGTACACTGTCTTGTGTTGTAGGTGGTTTATAGGTGACTGGTCTGAATGTGGGAAAACCTGCGATGGAGGCGTTCGTACACGTACCGTCTTGTGTATCCGTAAAATCGGACCCGCCGAGGAAGAGACTTTAGAAGACAGTCACTGTCTGACCCATCGACCAATCGAACAAGAGTCCTGCAACAATCAGTCCTGCCCACCTCAGTGGGTGACTCTGGATTGGTCAGAGGTGACTATTGTATTCTTCATGTATCATGATTTCCTGATTATTATCAACTAAAAATATTTCATAATTTTCTTTTTTCCCCGTTATTTTCATTGACTACAGTGTACCCCAAAATGTGGTCCTGGCTTCAAGCATCGCATTGTTCTGTGTAAAAGTAGCGATCTGACCAAAACCTTCCCACCTGCCCTCTGTTCTGACCACAACAAACCTCCGGTCCGTATACGCTGCAGCCTCGGACGCTGTCCGCCACCACGCTGGATCCCTGGAGAATGGGGACAGGTAAAATGCATCAAATATCAGCTTTGTTTTAAAGGTTTCTCCTAACATTTATGACAATTAATGCAGTACAGCGCAATGAAATTATTGTGGAAAGCATCACACAGATATTTTAGTTTTGATGACTTTTGGTTGCAGACCTTGGTGTCATGCAAATCTGAGCACAGTTTAGAGGAAACTCTGGAGGAAAAACATGTTACTGAAAAATGGGAGAAGTCAAAGACCATTCTCCATATGCTTTATATTTAATCTCAATGCTAGTAGAAACATTTAGTCGGATAGGGCAGGAACATAAGTCTGTGCTACCGAGTGAATATATGTGGGTGCCGAACCAGTGGTGGTCTTGCAGGCCAAGAGCAGAGCTTTGAATCTTTCATGTGGGTCAAAACAAAGCAAAGTACTGTTTTCTGAAACCAGAAAATGATTGGAACTGTTAAACGCACACTATTAAAATGATCTTCTGGAGTGCGCATTGGAAGTTTTAGAACATAAAAGGAAAGCGTTTCGCTTTTGGGTCAGCACAGACTGTTTGAATGCGGCATGAGAAAGACCATGTGTTTGGTTGACGTCAACAGAAGTTACATTCGGATGATAAACTTCACTCTCTAGAAAGCCAGTGACGTGAGTGACAGCGAGTTTAGCGGACCGCAACTGTGGCAGTGGTGCTAATATCATTCAGGTTGTTTGAAGTTTATCTCTGCAGTAGACAAGCATTTCTGTCAATGCCAGGAACATTTAAAAAAGATCTCACTTGTACACCAATCCTGTGCTTTCTCGCTTCAGACTGAGGATATGCTCAGAATTTGTGTACATTCGAGACATATTTTCGAGGGAAGTAGGGTGGGATAGTCAATGCTGATTGTTAAGACCACCTTCCACAAGTTGTTGGGTAATAACAGATCCTGTTTTAACAAACATGCACTCTTAAAAATGAAGGTGCTTAAAAGGTTCTTCACAGTGATGCCATAGAAGAACCATTTTTGGTTCCACAAAGAACCATTCAGGTAAAGATTCTTTAAGGAACCATCTCTTGCTTACCTTTCCATAATCTGAACACAATTCTTCAGATGTTAAAGGTTTTTTATTGAACCATTTAGACAAAAAAAGTTCTTCTATGGCATCGTGAAGCACCTTTATTTTTAAGAGCGTCTGTGTCCTTCCAAAACCTTAGATTTTCAAACTCTGTTTTTTAGGATATTGATAAAACACTGTAGTTTCAGAAGTACAGCAGTGATATGAATGTTTTGCAGGAGTGTTTTCTGGACATTAGGTGGTGAAATGAGAATATAGTGTGCAATAACAAATTTCAAATGTAATCGAATCAGCATGAATATGATTATCTAAAGCGATAAAACACCCAAACTGAAGTCCAGATTTAACAAACTTCCTGAATGAAGCCACAGCTGATAGGAGTTTCTCCACTTCCCTTAATTCCTTCCAGAGGGTTTTTGTTCTCAGAAGTTGCTCTTATTTACACTAATGGTTCTCAGTTGGTTTGTGCGTTTCGTTAAAGTATCGCTTGTGTTTAAGATGTTTCTCCTAAAATTCTATAGGTGAATTAATATTATAGAAGAACAAATGATATCAGATTTAATCTTGGAGAAATCTCGTGCAAACAGTCTCTGGAATTTCTCAACTTTTCAGACCAATCCGAGCAAAATTTGAGATATTGTTGAGACAAATAGTATATTTTTATAATAGTATATATATTTGAGATATAAGGTTTATGAAGGACAGCAGTGATAATCTGGATTTGGATGAATTTGATGGGAAATGTTTCATATTGATTCATTGTTTCATATTGATTCATATTGAAATCTGAAATAATATTGACCTTTGATTGCAAATCTGAGCTCAGTTTGTGATGAGATCTCTTCTGAAACTCTATTGGAGACATTTAGAGATTTTTGGCTCTTTTCTCAGGAGACGCAGGAGACTTAAGTCTCCATTTAGTCTTGTTCATGACTAGGAGCAACAATCGAGATATAAAAGCGACCTCATCTGTGATTTTTCATTCTTATGGGTGATTTTTCGTGCTGCAGTGAACCGAGACTCTCATAATGGAGAGTCTGTTACAAAGAGCAATGTGCCAACAGGTCATTGGTTCAGACCTCACTGACGTATCCCATCTGTCAGGGGCTTGAACTCTAATAAAGTGCTTTTAATTTAGAAGAGCTGAAATGGGACGGCTGCTGGAAGCTCATGTGAGATGTTCTTCTCTCCAGAGGCTCCGTGAGGGGTCCTTCACCGCACCTCTCACATACGTCTATCACTAAATCCACATCAGACTTTTGTCTTAACATGTAATGTCAGCATTTCTGCGGCGTTCACACTCTTCACTGTGGGAAAGTGAGTAATGAGTTAAATTCGTGTATTGTATTGGGTAGCTAAGCAACCCTTGAGTTTTCCATTGAATCAGTGCGCTACATCATTGTTGAAGACTACTGGACTACATCTCTGCCTTTCACCTCAGACACTCGCAATTTACTGCCTCCAGCAACATCATCTCTCTAATGCACAACAGCTGACGGCAGTCAGAGACTCAATTAAACTATTGCAATGACATTTCACAAGTAGCTCTTAGTCTTTGGTTCACCGGGTTTGGGCCATGGGTTGTCTGATTTATATTGAACACAAAACTGGTACACACTGATCAGATATAGTCAACAAATCGGGAGATGGACGTACCTGCAGTGTAAATGCATCCTTAGAGCATCTGTATAATTCAAAAAGATGTCAAAGTTCAGATTTACCCAACCCAGAATATGATTGTATTCTTCTCTACTCTACTCTACTCTACTCTACTCTACTCTACTCTACTCTACTCTACTCTATTCTTCTACTCACTGAGTCTATTTAACTCTACTCTTCTTTACTCTGCTCTGCTCTGCTCTATTCTTCTACTCTACTCTATTCTACTCTATTCTATTCTATTCTTCTACTCGCTCTGAGTCTATTCAACTCTACTCTTCTTTACTCTGCTCTGCTCTATTCTTCTACTCTACTCTACTCTATTCTATTCTATTCTATTCTATTCTATTCTATTCTTCTACTCGGCTCTATTCAACTCTACTCTTCTTTACTCTGCTCTGCTCTATTCTTCTACTCTACTCTATTCTATTCTATTCTTCTACTCACTCTGAGTCTATTCAACTCTACTCTTCTTTACTTTACTCTTATTTTATTTATTTTATTCTATTCTATTCTTCTACTCGGCTTTATTCAACTCTACTCTTCTTTACTCTGCTCTATTCTATTCTTCTATTCTATTCTATTCTATTCTTTTATTTGGCTCTACTATACTCTACTCTACTCTTAATCTATTCTTCTATTCTATTCTTCTACTCTGCTCTGCACTATTCTATTATTTTTGTTCAACTCTACCCGACTCTACTCTTCTTTATTCTGCTCTACTCTGTTGTTTTCTGTTCTGCTCTGTTTAATTCTACTCTACTCTGCTCTGCTGTGTTCTGTTCTGTTGTTTTCTATTCTAATATTTGAAACAATAGAATATAATTGTCATTGTATACTCATGCTCATGTCATTTCCAATGCATATGAGATTCTCTATTATGAGAACTATATGAGATATAATTATATATTATAGTTTTGTTTACAGTTTTATTTGAGCTCTATTCATATTTGAAATTGGCTTTTATTTTCATATTTTTAACAATTTTGTTGCTTTTGGCATTTTATTATTAATTTGTTTATTTTTATATTATATTTTAGGTTATATTTATTTTAATTTTTCTTTATAATTTATTTTCGGTTCTTTTCAGTTAGGGTTAGGCTTATTTAGTGCCTTAACTTATTTAAATGTATTACTATAGCATAATTTCAAATTTTCATTGAGTTTTTTTGACATAATATTTAGGTTATTTTCTTTCATCTCACTTAAAATAGTAACAGTCCTGCTGCACAGAATTATAAGACACTAGCGTCTTATTGTGTTCGTGTGTCTGTCTCCAGTGTTCTGCTCAGTGTGGACTGGGCCAACAGATGCGGACCGTTCAGTGCGTGTCGTACACAGGGCAGCTTTCCAACGAGTGTCCCGAATCTCTGCGACCCAACACAATGCAACAGTGCGAAAGCAAATGCGACGCCACGCCCATCTCCAACGGTGACGGTAAGTCCATTATCCTGCTGTTAAAAAGTGAAGGTGATGACCATGAGCTCCATCTGTCTTTGATCACGGTGTTGAGATTTACATCATCTGCGGCCCCTGTGTTCCATTTTGAATTAACAAAGGATTATATTGTTCTATTCTTGCCCTTAATGAAGTACCTCTGTTTGGAAGCGAAGCTGGACACTATTTAGGTGATCCTGGATTCAATAAAGTTAGGTGACCCTCACGAGATGGATCTGCATTCATGTACCTTTTACTGGAGATTACCTCTCCAAATAGACCCTAATGGGATTAGTTGTACCCGAACCAACGACAGTAATGCAACATCCACTTGAATTCTCTTCAAACGTGGATGTTAATAAGAAAGACGGTATAACTGAGATTCAGAGCCCTGCCACACTAATGCAGATGGTTGCGCTGTGAATCGGCTCTTCAGACAGTGTAATTACCATAAGAGGCTTGTATCCAGACCCTGAGTCATGAGCTGTTTTTGGAAGAAAACCTTTGGCTTCGGAGCAAAGAAAGTCTATTGGCTATCCAAGGTGTGGAGATTGTTTAATGATAGCGGCCCCTGCGAGGGCCTCTTAACCTGTTCTCTGAGGAGATGGAACCATCTGTAGCCTAATCTGACCCTGGTTCAAAAGAAGCCCCGCAGACACAGATACACCTTTACAAAGATCCCTTTCATTTACACGGCACCCACATTCTGGCCCGCACGTTCCCCGACAGGACAAAAGAAACTGAAATTGATGGAAGTACAGGGCAGTTGTGTATTAGACTGTAAGCAAAGGTGTGTTATAGGGCGGCGCGATTAGAAAAATTATTCATATTATTAATATCATTAAATCAAGAGTACAGGGTCAAATTGTTTTTTGCAAAGCGTCGGCGCATGACAAATGGAGCGGCTCACCCGTGCGCTGATTACCTCCTGGATTCACGCAGACAACTGAAATACGACTCGCATTTTAAGAAGCCCAAAGGTTGTCTTTGTGGGAAATACGAGCGTGCTTTTCATTTAAAACCGCGAAGTGTCTTGAAATATGAAATATTTCAAGTAATGCATCTACACGTCGCTTCCAAGACTGCCTTCACACTGCTCGTCTGAGATTGCGTCGGTCCCGGATCCAAACGTTTCCGTATCAAAGTTCGTTTAACCTGAGATCTCTGCGGTTGCTCAATCCTATCTCCTCATTCCCTCTTTTTTCTCCTTCCCCTAGAGTGCAAAGACGTAAACAAGGTGGCATACTGCCCATTGGTGCTGAAGTTCAAGTTCTGCAGCCGTGCGTACTTCAGGCAGATGTGCTGCAAGACGTGCCAAGGACATTGACCCTACGAGAAGTAAAGACAGATGCTGGAAATGAAAGGAGAGAGAGAAAACGGGCAGAGAGAAAAGCAGACCAGCATCGGGCACGGAGACGGCCTCTCTCTCTCTCTCTCTCTCTCTCTCTCTCTCTCTCTCTCTCTCTCAGTCTCACAGACACTCCAACACACACACACACACACGACTGCTTTGATAGCCCTGTGGAACTTTAACCACTGCTCAGCGCTGCGCTGACAACCTTTGTTTTATTTTCACTTCTGTGAAGTGGGAATGTATAAAATGATCATTATTGTTGTTATTTTTATAACAATAATAATAATTGCTATTGGTTATTATTATTAGCAATGTTCTTCTGTTGTAATCCAAAGTGCTGGACACGTCAATCGCAGAGACGGCACGGCAGATTTACTTCAAGGTGCCCACTAATAAAGCATATACGTATCAATTTTACACATTTTAACAGTATAGATAGTGTAGATGAGGTAATGCATGATCTGTTTTAAAAGTGATTTTTTTTTGGACGGAGATGCCCAACCAACTCGATATGCATGCAGTATAATGCAAAAACTCGGAACTTCGACGTTAAGACCAATTATTCGTTTGGCAGATGCTTTCAGATAAAATAACTTACAGTGTATTCAAGGTGTAGTTTATCAGTTCATGCCTTAGCGCTGCTAGCAACAAGCTCTACTAGTTGAACCTGACAGCCCTAGTTGCCAGATTTTTGACAATAACTTTCTAAAATAAGATAGAAAGCCCAAAAAAACGGGGTTGAATACTTTGGTGCTTATCCTGAATTAGTGCTGGAGAAATCTCAATTGTTTTTTTTGACCACGGGCCAAAGAATTCCACCATTGTCTAAAACTTGAACGATCAAGTCATTTTCGCTCAAATGGGACGTTTCTACCATTGTGTCTCAATAGTAGAATTATTCTTCGTGGATCCGTACTCCGCTTTAAATTCTGTGCCTTTGACAGCCGAACGTCTGCCACGTTCCAGCGCGATCATTTTCACATTAAATTCGTGCTGTGACCACACTCCAACGCATTATTAGCAGTTAACACAGACAGTTTATCAGCACGTGGATGACCTGCTCGAAGATCTCCATGTCTGATGCTTTAGTCATAGTTGGATATAGGAGTGAAGTGAAGGGCCAGACCCCACAGGTCCGCTGTGCCGTCGACTACCTCCAGAACACCCCCTCCTCATCTAACCCACAGTCTTGTTTAGAGACGTCCACGAACCCTTTACTCTCACTGGTGCTTTTAATCTAGCAGTGGACGATTGTTTTTTTTTTACTGCCCTTCTTTTGCTCACATTTCGAATGGCCAGCTCATCTGGCCTCGTGGTGCTACAAGATGTGTTCTGCGTATGCAGGCTGAGCAACTGATGCAAACCGAAGACGGTTACAAAACCTAGTGAGCTGCCTATAACCAGGTGTCGTCATAAGCTCTAAATGCCTGGTAAGATCATGTTTTTACTTGAACATTATTGCCATTATTTTTCATTATGTTAGCCATTTTATTTTTTTTATTGACTTTGTTTAGTTTTTTCTATTTTCATTACATTTTTGTGTTTTTTGTTTTGTTTTGTTGCCATCACACCAACATGTAACGATGGAAACCAGCATTCAACCTAAGGTGGTGACTATCACACTTGTCGTGTACCATACGGAAGAATTTACCAGTAATTCTTGAGTATTTAGATTTGGTAGCTTCTTGTTACCACCAAAATGTGAACAGTGGACAGCTCACTGGGTTTTGGAACGTCGTTTTTTCCATTTTTCTGTTTGTTTAGCTAACAGGTTGAGTCTTGTGTAAACATTCCACTAACTATAAATGTATTTTCCAAATTTTCCATCATCCATACATTTGAACAAACCCCAAGCATGTCACATCCTAGGGCATCGAAACGCCTCAACGTCAGTTATGAAACACATTGATGAAAGTCTGAGGATTTATGGTTCTAATTTATAATTATATTAATATAAAATTATGATTAATATATGTTATTCATACGTAACCATTACATTTTTGCTGCTGCTACTCTTTTGTAGCCACAAACACAATATTATTCAGTTCTATATTGTTATGAATTGTTTAAAGTGGGATTATTCGACAACAAACATTGAACAGCAGAACTGTACGCCCGACGTGCTGAGCATCCTGAAATTGTGCTTCGTAACATCCTAAAGCTTGAAGTACAACGTTTACTGGCTTTGGGACACAGAGGCTTTCGACACTCAATGAAACTTGTACTCATCGCTGTGAATGTCACATTGTTTAACCTGTACCTAAAAAAGAGAGTTGCGCATTTTTGTGAATAGTTGCTTACATTTTATATTCAGTATTAATGTTGGTACACTGTTACTAATTTTTTTCCATTTGTAAATTATATGCTAATTTATTGCCATGTGTCACTTGTCTTGTGTATGTTTCACTGCATGCGAACATGCAAGTCTAGTCTAGTGAAAACAATGCGGTGGAATGATACTTCACAATCCTGTTCCGGTCTCTGTAAAAATGTGAGTTTGAATGTGTCTTACTTGCGACTTTACGTCAGAGTGCTATTGTGTGAGTCGGTGAGTTTGTACGTATGTTATTATGATATTACTGCACTGTTCTCGAGGGCTGGTGCTCACAAAAATAATACTCAATGCTCATAATGTAAATGGTGTCGAAGGGTACGAAAAAAGATATTCCCATAATAACTTTACCATTCTCAGTCCTTTGGCTCGTACCATTGGTGAATCCTACAATATGTATCGGATCATGAATAAAATGACTTTAAAAGGGTTGCGTCTGCTTGAGATGTTTTGTCTGCGATCTCTCGCAAATGTCTGAAGTATATCTACAGTAAATGTGTTTACTGCGTGAGAACAAGGGGCTCATTCATTAAAAAAACATTCACCCAAGAAGGAAACGTCTGTCAGCGTTTACTCGCCCTCATGTGCTTCCAAACCTGTACAACTTACTTTCTTAAGTGGATCACAAAAGAAGATATAATGTACAATGTTCAACGTGTTCTCTGTGGTAATGGAGCTTTGAAGCACCAAAAAAAGTAGCATAAAACAACTCCCATGTCATATATTTAAGTCTTGTGATGTCTAATGACTTTTAGAAAAACATCTGATGTAACTACCAGATCTCATTAAAAGATCATAAAAATGTTATTAACATGTTATTAACCATTAAATTGTTCATACAAAACTGACAACTTTCACATTTTTTTATTTGTGAAACTAAAAGCATGCTGGACATTCTGCAATATTCGAATACAATAGAATATAGAATGTGCAGAAAGAAGGTATAACACAAAGAATTCTGGGACACACTGCACATGTCAGTCACCGATGTCTACCAGTTCTGAGATGTAGTTATGAAATCAAACCATTACAGCATTAAATTGTTGTGCATGTTGACAACCTAGATAAAAACACCCTGCAATGTTCTGTGAATGTTATTTTATAACCATCAGTGTACAGTAAGTTATATTTAAGTTATGTAAAAATAACCTCCATGCAACGTTTTGGAAACGTTTTTTTATGGTTGCAAAAAAGTTCTTAAAGCGCCATTTACTTATTCCTGGCGAAACAAAAGTGAAAATGAGAACCTAAAGCTAGCGTTCGAGTTTGCTGGGATTTCTGTGATTCTCAAAAAGTTATATTGGAAAATATTAACTGATGAAGAAAATATTATTAATCTAAAAACTAAAAAAGCACATAAACTGGCAACGTTTTATTTAGATATTTAATTATATATATGTATTATAACTATTTTTAAAATATACATTTTAATATAGTTATAGTACTCTATATTAACGTACATATTTAAAAGTAGAGTTTTTAAAAAAACATATACTGACCATCCTGTTTTATCTACAGCAACTGCGTCAGAGCACCTGAAAGATTGCTTGGGTGTCTGTTTCGCATACTGTTAGCAAAGAGAAAGAGAGAGAGAGAGAGAGAGAGAGAGAGAGAGAGAGAGAGAACGCATCAGAAAAGGAAGACCGACCGAGGATTAGGAATGTCTCAGCAGCTGGCTGCAACTGTCAGCAACGATTGTGATGTTTACATGTCGGCTCTCAGCACAGCCACAACAAAGACAAAGCAAGACCCCAGAGACACTTGCCAAGAACCCATTCCATTCTTTATCTGCTTGTAAACCGATATGTCAAAAGAAATCATGTTATAACATTACAGCGCTGCCCTATTTATGCAAGGAAACGTTCAACCCGTTTATACGTTACAACCTCGCAAATGAACGGCAACAATCTTCTGTCGACGGCAACTTGCTGTTAATGGCGTTTGGTTTTGCGTCCCCCCACCTCTGAGTGGAACGTTCTCATTGTTAGTATAAGGGGGATGTGCATAAGGCAGTGGTGATCAAAGACATGCTGATGGCAAGATTGCACTTGTGTTTTGTACTTACCCAAAACAGATGTTTATCTTCCAAGGTTCTCCGAGAGGAACAAAGGCTTTGTTTACTGGGCAGAATGGATTGTCTGAAAGTGTCTGACCTCAGGGGGGTTCGAGTTAATGCTGTTCCTCTGTGGATGTCCAGAGTCCTAATGAAGACTTGACGATTATGTGCTCTTTACTAAAGGATGACATCCCTCACATTGGGATTTTATTCGATTAGTTGGAATAAACACAAGATTTGTTTATGCTGCCGTGAATGACCGCAGATGGAGGAACGGGTTTTTGGTTAAACATCTGAAATAAGGTCTGCGGTTAACACAGGCTCAAGATATTTAAAAACGTTGTTCATTTTTAACTATCTGGATGGACAAAACATTGTTGCTGTCCTTCCAAAACCTTATATCTCCATAAATCATTATTATAATCGATAATCATGCACGCTTATCGCCAGCGTTTTTCGAGACGTTCGATGTTCATACCCAAGCGATTCTCACTGCCGTTGAGCCAAGTAAACGTTCCAAAATCACTCCCTGACATTAGATGGCGCTTCATGAAAAAAAAATACGCCGTTACAGAAAGTGGCGCTGTGCAACTTTATGCTTCTGACATTCATTGTTGGTATCAATGTGTTGGCAAGACCGTTTTGTGCTTGAACGCCACCAAGTCATGTTTTACTGTAATTTCAGCAGCTCCAGGTGAGTGAACAAGAGCGCATTGGTCGACCAGTTTTTAACGCGGTGCGTCAAACCAAAAAAGAGCCCGAGGTTGTTGTTTTTTAAATGATGCTTTTACACCTGCTGTTTTGCATGTGGGTGTGCACACTTTTGTTTAGTCACAACGCGTTAAACGCGCACAATTATCATACTGGTGTGTACGAGCCTTTAGTCACCCACGTTCACTTGCAGATTGCCCTTCAAAAATTAAACCTCAGGAGTGACACGAAAACGGATCAAAATCGAGGTTGTCACACAAAAAAATCATTTTGAACTTTTCCTAATACACAAAGTTGTTTTGCTTAAAAGTGAATATGAACTTGTTTTCTTTGCAGCATTTGAGGTCGGAAAAATACAGAGCATCTTTTCTTTTATTCTCACCTGTTTCTCCAGCAAATAGAAACCATGTCTTTGTTTGAAAAACTGAAAATTACATCCAGGTTTTCATTCAAATACTATAAATATATATATATCTGTACTCAATAGGCCAGATTTTGTAGAATAGCAATGGGTCTATTGGAAAGTAGGGTGCTTTCATGTCAGGTTAGGATGCTGCCTTAGAATATAGGAATAGGTAGAAAACATCAAATCTGTGTCTTCTGTGATTTTACCAGTTGAACGTCAGAACCAATTTATAAAGGCCATGAGAAACATCAGCACAAGTGCTTCCCAAAAACAGGGTGCTTCACTGAGGTGGGAACCCATTATAAGATCAGAGGTGGTTTTGATAAAAAGGTGTGAACGGGATGAGAACCAGAATGGATCAACTCGACAGAGATTCCTACCTTTAAATAGACATATAATAATAGAAACGGATAATAGACCTTGTCATTTTTTTGAAGTCCCATAATCTAGTTATGAGAATAGGAGCATCAAAGTAGTCATAACCATAAAAATGTGTTTATTGCTAAAAACGACAGATTATATGAAAGATTTCAAGACACGGTACATTTTCATTCATAATTTGATCAATACTAAAATTCTATTGATACTACATTTAACTATTTTGCATAAAAACGTTCTGGAAGTTGGTTTCCTAAACCTTGATTTATCATACCTATCACATTTCCTTCATCAACATTAAAGATATCACGTTTATTTTGTCTTGTTTGAAAGATGCCAATCAAGGACAATGAAAAGCTACGACTCTTCACAAATTCTACAAGTCACGTGCAGGCCCGGCACACACAGGTCTGGGAACATGTTTGGGGCCCTTTCAGAGAATTCATGAAGTGCGCCAAAGAATTTTGGCTGGATCGGCGCAACTGTTGTCTAGCTAAATCGCACCGGGCTGGTTTTGATCTGTGGCACTAAAAAGCCTCGGCAAAGCGATACAAGAGCTCCTGCCCCTGGCTTACAACTATATGATCTCCACCAATCAGATGCACCATACAGTGTGATGAGGTGTGAGACATTTCATCAAATGAAAAGCGGTGCTTGAGACGAACAAAAAGTGCCACGCAGTTTTCCCAGCCCGTGGAAGTGCCGCTGTTAAGAGCATCTCGAGTGCTTCGGGCGCAACTCGAGTCTCCACCAGCGCTCCAGATGGTGTTGCTGGAGACTCTGACATGAAGGAATGTTGCCTTCATTGAAGGACCATGTCTTCAGCAACTGCTATCTCTGCTGAGCTTCTTCTGGGTTGCATCTCTGCTCCGTTCCCACAGCTGACTCCATATTGCAGCACTTTAGAGAAGATCAAAGCCACATGGCTACTGAACCGACAAGCTGGACAACATGGGCCTTGCTTCATGTTAGCGCAGCGTGTTCCTACCTTCGCAAGGAGTGAGAGTACTGAAGTACACAGAGACGTGTTGGTAACGTGTCCATTGTAGGGACATTTCTCAACATATCTTCTTTTGTGTGCAGAAAGACTGAAGAAAGAATCACATACAGGTTTTGAACAACATGAGGGTGAATAAACGATGACTGAATTGTGCATTAGGTCACCCTGAAGTCCTTTAATGCTATATATATATATGCTGTACACAGGTAAGTAGATTAGCTGTACTGTAAATCAATATTCAATCACTTAGTCTAAAGAGGCTGAACCAGCGGTGGGCAGTAAAACAGAACAGGACAGGGTGAAGGACCCTGCTGTGCATGTCCTGCTAATGAGAAAGACAAAGACAGTAGAAGACAATATATCCTCCTCTAAATGTCTTTCTACTATTACTCCAATTACTATTCATTTGGCCCTTTATATGGTTAAACTGTATATTATTAATAAGACTCCTGCGCAGGAGGAATGGGCCTTTTGCAACACACTGCTGGGTTATGTTCAACCTATAAAAAAGGCACATTCAGCTGTTGAGTTAAATTAGCCCAGAAAATATTCATATTTTGAACATTATTTTTGTGAGTGGATGCAGTAAAATCGCCAACAAAAGTGGCCGGAAACACGTCTACAAACTTCGCTCGCTGCTGTCGCTCTTTTGGGAAAACTCACTCAAGTTTGGTATCTGTGTAAAGCTTAGAAGTTCAGCTTTCAGGTTCATCTATTCTCCACAACGTCATTACAGCGGTAAACCAGTGGAGAGCATTAAAACAAACCTGTTTCTTCTTAGCAGCGGCCTGCTACGGCGCTTCTGATTTATAACTTTAAAGACGATCTCAATGTTGTGAGAAAGAGCATATCTTGGTGACCTCTGGAGACCAGAGAGAGAGTCGCGTTAACGCCGTTGACTCCAATGGAACAGTTTTTCAGAACAATGGCCAATAACAGAGCCTCTCAATAGTTCTTGGAAGTTACTAGCAACACATGGAGCTGCACCAAAACAGACCGATTGAGATGAACAATTATACACATTTATAAACGCAAATCATTTAATGAATTACAGGAAAAACACAACTTCCTGGAACCATCTGAAGGCTCCACAAATCACATGATGCTCGAAATTGTTGAACTTCCGTTGTCGCGACACTCTCAGAACAGCTCTGGTTGCAACTTACTCTCCAAATTACGGCATAGTTATACAGCGTAATATAAAGCGGACCATCTCTGAACAATGGGTAATTTATAACCCAGCAGTTTAGTTTGTCCCGTTTTGACCCAATGCTGGGTTGAAAATAACCTCAGCATTTTAGAGTAGTGTATTTTGTTGGGAATACTGTGAGGAAAAGATATCGTCCACCCATTGTTTGTGTGTGCGTGATCGGGAACAATGGAATAATGGCCCTTGTTTTTCCAGAGAGGTATTCAAAAAATGAAACGACCAAAATCAAGATATTTTGTTGTATTTGGTTACCATCTTTCCTGTTTCTTGTCACGAGTGTGGTTGGGCTTCAAATATTGTTGTGTACAATAGGGAGGCCTTGAAGTAGGAAAGGTTGGAAACCACTGCATTGGACATCCTTAGCTTTCCTTTGAAAAAGGTTGCGGCTAAATAACAACCTTTCATCCGTGAAACTCCTGCGAGATTCACGTGCGAGATCCACACGTTTGGTTATCGTCTTGAAGCAGTTGAAAGCATCCACCACCCATTTCAACCGAACTGATCTTGGGCTTAATGTCTGGTGCACAAGGCACACAACATTGGAAGGACTTCAGGAGTCATCATCTGAGGGGTCTTTTTGAAGACTATGATAACACACGTGTGTTATCTCTAAACATGACACCCTTCCTCAAGGACAACAATGAGGCCGGACCGCAGAAGAAAGATGAGAAGCGCGACCGAAGGCCTGGAAGTGCTTGAGTGAACATGAACAAAAATGTGTGGAGAGAAGTTGGCAATGTACAAATGAAGGTGTGTTTTCTTGACAGCCAATAGCAGATAAGCCGCCAGTTGTTTCCTGACCATCAGCCTTCTTTATCCTTTGACCTGAGGCTCGGTCCACTGCACACAGGCCACACAGGTTACATACCACTGAGGCTAATCTGCCCGCGAGCACTGAAGAGCCACGAAAACAGCAGCCAGTTTAAAGAGAGCCTTGAGAGACTGGGCTTACTGTAGGGTTCAGGAGAAACTGATACTGGGAAGTGTGTCAATCTATCACAACACAATCAAATCTACCGTAAAAAAAGTGTAATTGTAATACAAATTTGTACTGTTTTATTTTCAGAATTTTCTTAAAATGTAAAAAAGTCAAATTACAGAAATAGACTGCAAACAAGTTGGGTGTAAAATAGCATAAAAAAAATTTTCTGGTGCCCCAGCTGACAGAAATATTGCTCTTTTTTACAAATATTTTTTACAATGTTCCTAATTTATTTATTTTAAAAAACATTTATATTACTTGTAAAACAGCGTCTTCAATACTTATTTGAGGACTAGGGCGTACCGATACAGTTCAAATCAATACACAACACTAGGTTCACAATATACATTTTTATTTAGTCATTTAGCAGACGCTTTTATCCAAAGTGACTTACAGAGAGTATTGTATAAATGATTGGTTAGAAATGAAATTGAAATAGCAAATTAATTTCCAAAAACATTACCAATTTTCAATAACATCTGTATTGTACTTGTTTTCGAATGAACAACAATCAAGGTTTAACTGAATCTTCTGTATGTAAATCCAAATTGGTCTGTAATTGATTTTTTTTAAACTAAATAAAAATTTGAAAAAGCTAATTAAGAATTAAGAAAGCTAAAGGGATAGTTCACCCAAAAATTAAAATTCTGACATAACAGTTCTGGGGCACCATTGACTACCATTGTAGTTTTTTTAGTAAGTTCTTTTAAGTATGGTAGTCAATAGTGCCCCAAAACTGTTATAAACATTCTTCCAAATATCTTTCTCTGTGTTCACCAGAACAACGAAATTGAACTTCGAAGCGACTTCTTCGAGCAGTCAAAGTAAAATAAATATTAAAAACGAAACATTAAAACATTACAGTATAATGTTACAGATCACATATCGTCAGCCCAGCCAATAGGATTAAAATATATAGTGGCATGATATATTGTTCCACCTCCATTCACGAAATTTCAGTGAGAAGCAGCACAAGACTTGTTTGAAGTCCCTTAGGAAAAATACAATACGTGAAAACACGTGCCATCACTTTTATTCTCCCTGTAACGGAAATATATATAACCCTACACCAAAATCACACTTTCTTTAATAAATGGTTTACATAGTATTTCACTTTTTACTTCCTCCAGCAAAATCATGTCAGTCATTACCATACAAAAGGTGTAATGAGATATTTAGTGAAACGTGATCTCAGTGAAGGACCCACATCTTTCAACAGCTTTCAATCCAAGCACAGATTATAACCTTTGAGCAATATGTCCATGGCAACTTTGTGCAGCGTTTGGGTTGATCTCATCTCCACCTGATGACAATAATACAGCTGAAAAATAACTCATGCTTTGTACAAAATACATGTAAAGCTGGTGAACTGGTATCAGTGCGATGGTATCAGAACAAAATACAGCTGCGGTGGACCTGTGAGTGACCTGTAATGTTTGTCCTTTAGTGCTCATGGGAAACGTGGCTTAGTGGAGACATCTAGAGTTCAGTATTTACACAAACACTACAGCGAGGGTGCAGATGACCACCTTGAGAAATTTGGAAGACGGGTCAGTTTCAGAACTGTGATCAACAAGGTTTGAAACTAAGAATAGCAAGTTTCTTTCACAGCTCAGACATAAAAGAAACCAACCGTACTGTATGTACATAATAGTAATAATATAACAATCCATGCAACACTCATGTTTACACACTGCTGCCATGATTGACAGTTTAGATGATGACCTCGGACAATCTATATTCAGGTAAAATACGTCCACGAATCATTTATCCGGTGTTTTTATCATCGCCTGCAGTTTTGTTTCTCTCCAATAGTACAGAATACCGTCAGACAGACCTTAAATGGAAATATTATTATAGACTCAAACTGCAAGGTTAGATAACAACCATTTAGGGTGTAATTCAATGCAAACCGTCGTTTAGTCCGGGGTAAAAGATTTCCGAGGTTTCTTTTTCAGAGTTTAACCTTGGTCTCGGTTGTAGACTTGGGCTTAATTTATTGTTTTGACTGGTTACTTTCAAAGCCTTAAAAAGTTTGGGGAATAATATTCATTCCAGATCGGTCTCGTCAAATTCCTCCTGCACCAAGGTCTTGTGAGAAGTTTACAGTCTGGCGAGTACAGCAGAGAAATGTTTCTTCAATGGTTCAATCATTCGTACTATTAGATTCGGTTTAAAGTGACTGTGAGGATGTTACGAAGGGATACATTGGATTAAAGACGTCCTAATGACGTCCGCTGTGTGTTTGTAATAGCTAACGTTCTGCCCTATTAAATTCCAAGCTGTTCCCAAAATTCATTTGGATCACCTATGATATGTTCAGCGTTTGAAATCAACTTTTTGAAATCAATGTTTAACCAAGTCACATTTACCCTGTGGATATTTACCTGATATCCGGGGGCATTATTTCCTTTATTCTAAAACCAGTTTTGTTTAAATACATTTTTGGTGTTTTTACTAATAAACATTCATTTGTTTTGGCATCTCAACAGATTAAGACAACTATTAAAAATATGTATTTATTTACACTAGTGGACAAAACTTACTTATGTGTTCTTATTTTTTCCACGTTTTAGAATAATAATAAACTCATCAAAATTATCAAAGAAAACAAAGGGAACTATGGGAATTCTGTTGTAATTAAAAAATAAACCAATTTTATGAAGCGGCTTCTTGAGGTCTCAATATTACCAATATTAAAGTTTTGATCTATTCTGAGCTCTCATTGGCTGTTCTTTCTGAATTATTCAGTTAAAATGATCCATTTTTTATTAAATAAAATGTTCGTTTTGTCATGAAAAAACATAGGTTTGGAAAATTATATTTTTGTCTACTAAACTAATTTCAGATATTTAAACAAACATATCAAAATTATTTCTACTTGAGTATAAATAATAAACTCAAGTGTCCTAAAATGTTTGACCTCTAGTGTATATTTGAAACCTTTTTTTAATGTTTTAACATGTTTAAACATACTACAATAATTGAAAAATGTTGTCAAACAGTTCTTACATACTACATCATCCAGAGGACCCCAATGATCCTTCGGTCTGAATAAAAGATTTGTAGATTTCTCTCCAATACTGAAAAATAGCTCCTTTCATGCAAGGGGTCAACTGGTACACATTCTCTGTCAGGTGGTACAACCAATGAAAACGAAACCTTTTCAATGAAAATTTGTAGAAATGTTTTGTGGTGCCATTATGAAGTAATTGAAGTAGATTTGGTTGTACCACAACCAAGTGGGGAAGTCAAAAAACCTGTAAAAACATGTACATGTATTGAAATGTTATTCAACAAACAAAACATTGTCATCTGTTTTAAAAAGATTTCTAAAAAAATACGTTGTTTTTTTGGTTAATGATAATACCGCTAGCATATACATCTGATATAAGGGCATGAATAGAATAGTGATCTTTATGTATGAATAGTGAGAAAAATGACCCTGAAAGCCAATGTGAGACGATCCTTCCAGTGGAAGCTTCAAAGGAAACCGAACAACTTTATAGTTGAAAAGTGATTTTCCCAGTGGAGAGGTACAGCAAAGTGGAAACAAGAGGCGCTGAGGATTTCACCTTGTTCTTGTACTGGGGACAGAGGATTAAAGAAAGCTATTTTTAAAGCTCATTCACAAGGGCAGAGAGAGAGAGAGATAGTGAGTCACATAATTGCATTACTGCTCCATTTAATCAGCCGCAGTCATGTGACCAGCCGTAATGATGGGGATTCGCTATCTCAGCTGGAGACACGTAAGAATGTTAAGTGCCATGCAAGAATGACATTGTCTTGTCATCTTCAACCTCGAAATCCACAGCGGGTGCCAGGATTCATGTTACTTGACAGCAGAAAGTTGAAAGTCAAAAGGGTTAGACTTAAACTAACTTAAACTCACTTAATGTGAGAAGGTGGGTCGGATTTCTACTGAAACAAATGGTGGGACAGGGACATTCTTATTCTGGAAAACAACTGATTGGACAAAATCTGTGCTGTATGAGACGAGTCATCTATGTTTCTGGTCAATTTTCCCAAAAGAGAATGACTATTTAAGTCAAAAGTAGCACGGGTATATTTGAAGCAATAGCCAACAATACATTGGATTGGTCAAAATGATTGATTTTTCTTTTATGCCAAAAAACATTAGGATATTAAGTAAAGATCACGTCCCATGAAGATATTTTGTAAATTTTCTACTGTAAATATATCAAAACTTGATATTTGTAAATGAATGTAGCAAAATCGCTCACAAAAATGGCCGGAAACACGTCTACAAACTTCACTCGCTGCTGTCGCTCTTTGAGAATTATCCACTCAAGTTTGGTATCTAAGTAAAGCTTTCAGGTTTTTCTAATCTCAACAAAATCATTACAGCAGTAAATCAAAAGAGAGCGTTAAAACAAACCTGTTTCTTCTTAGCAGCCGCCTGCTACAGCGCCTCTGATTAACAACTTTAATCCATTTTCTCAATATTTCGATCGGATTCCAGAGTTTCAAACAGTTGTATATCAACCAAATATTGTCCTATCATAACAAACCATATATCAATAGAAACTTATATATTCAGCTTTCATATGATGTATAAATCTCAATTTCAAAAAACTGACCCTCAAGACTTGTTTTTTGGTCCAGGGTCACATATGGTAACTTTATAGTATTGTGCAAACAATAGCTTTTGTGCATGTTTGGGTCTACACAACAGCACAAAATATTTAATATTCATACTGTGCATGTGTATAACTACGGATGCAACTTGGATCCGGATGCTCTCAGGTACGGACGGGCTTTGACTGTTCCAATATGGCGAACCACCTACAGTTGTGCTCGAAATGATTCATTCCCATGGTAAAAATGACCAAAAGCTGCTGTGAAAATCAATCTGCAAATAAATTGAGCCTTTTGATCTTTAATTTTAAAAATGTGTACAAATTTACAAAAATCCCATTTTACACATGGGGTACTTTTTATCCCTGTGTGCATCAAACACAATTTTTTAGTGATGTTAGATTTTTGTAAAAAAAAAAATTGATGCAGATGTATTTTCACAGCCTTCTTTAGTCATGTTTACCAAGGGTATGAATATGCCTTTCATATAGCTTCTCATAGAAACAGCTGAATCTGTGTGTATATATCTACTGGTGACAGCAACAAAACATTTAAATTCTTAAAAAATAATGTTGTTTGGAACATCTCTACCATTTAAAGAGTCACACACGCTAGAAGGTAAATAATAAAGAGTTCCTATCATTTCTAACCAACTTCAGCTTCTCTATCGGTGATGTCTGCCGACTGTGGTTTAGTCTAAACGATCTAGCACGAATATGCGCGACCAGCAGCACGGTTTGGCCAGTGAGCAGCCTTTTACTGCTCCTCTGGGATCACGCTTAAATTTTCATAAGGAACAGAGTTAATGTTACACTGTAAGAACCACGCGGCCAATGCCGCTGCAAATTTAAAGCAGGCGAGGTACACCAAAGCCAGTAGCCACCAGTGCTCTTACTCAGGAAGGCTGCCATTTCAAAACATCACGTCACCATTTACATTGTTGGATTGTTACTAAATATAACAAGAAAATTGATTTTGGTGATGACTTACGTTGGAATTTCTCTCGATGATCTCTGGTTTATTTCAGCATGGACGTGTGTGTCTTGCATTAGCTACTCTGATTATTTAATGGACAGGTGGGACTCTGAGGCTCATATTGTTTTGCTTGCTTGATTCAGAATGTGGAGTTGATCCAGGTTTCGTGCGTTTTTACAGTCTGGCAGAAGTGATTCTTTTGCATGATGGTGAAGGTGAGGATACCTGATCATCACCATGAAAATCAGCATTTACTTTTGAGTCAATTGCTCTTAAAGGGATAGTTCACCCAAAAATAAAAATGTTTTTGTCATTTATTCACCCTCATGTCATTCTTAACCTGCATGACTTTCTATATAGTGTAGAACTTTAAAGATGATATTGTGAAAAATGTTGGTAACTAAACCACATCGGATCCAATTGACTTCCATTGTAAGGACGCAAAACCACTGACACATTTCTCAAAATATCTTCTTTTGTGTTCCACAGATAAAAAGTTGTCATATAGAGGTTTTGAATGACATAAATGTGTATAAAAGACGACCGAATGGTTTTTTTTTGGTTGAACTATCCCTTTAAACAGCCATCATGCCACCTGATGATCCATCTCATCCCATGATGTGATCATCTTCTGAAAAGCATCTTGTGCAATAGAAACAAAGAAATGTCAGATTTTGAACACCACTTTTCAATGTGGTATCACACCTGTTTCTATTTGTATTTTAAAGACAATTTTTATATTTTAAAATATTTCTAAGAAGCCAAAAGGTGCACAACAATACAACTTTCACTTTTATTTTCACCATAAAAATGGACACTTTCATTTTCTTTCTCATTTTAAGAGGATCGTTAAATTTGTTCTTGTACATTGTTTTATATGAAGTACAACAGAAAATGGAGAATACGAAACAATGAACTACTGATATCTTTACAAATGTCTCCATTGTGTGCAGACAGAACCACAACCAGCCAGGATTTTCAAACTTACTTGAAAAAGTTTGTCCGCACATGTCCCTCATCCTCAAGTCTCTGCACACAAAACAACACGTGGAGAAACAGTTTCTGCTATCAGCAGAAGTCATTTCAGACAGGCAGACCACGGCAGTCAGCGTGCTGGCTTCATCTCCTGGCCTTCTTTTCTTTCATGAGTTTCTTGCTCTCCTCTCGTCTCCTCTTGTTGACGGGGTTGCGTGGATCATAGATCTCGAACGTGTCTTCGTCCTGCATGTTGGCATCTTTTACCTTTCTGCTTTGTTCATCAAACTGGAGAACATGGGCCATCCTAAATCAAAAGGGGAAGCAGAGCTCAGTTCAAAAGAACAGAGTAAAGCAAGTCACGGGCCACTAAATCATGAAAATCTTGCAAGTGCTGGAAATTTCCCAGTGGAACGGATCAGAGCAGACAAGTCCACAAACAGTCACATTCACGATTAATTGAAAGAAATAGTTACCCAAAGCAAGCATTTAATGTAATGGTGTTTGGCATCACCTGGCTCAATACGCCTTTGACTATAAGATTTGCAGCAAATGTTGCTTAAATATCAGTCTGTATCACACACAGACACGGGTTTGGAACAACATGAGGGCTAGTAAATTGTATTTAAAGCAAATTATAGTTTTTGGGTGAACTATTCCTTTGTGTGATTTACTGTCATTTGGGAGAAAGATATCATTACCGTATGTAAACATTTATTATTGTAAGTCCATCACTGCTCACATATGGCGCGTGTCTGAAAACCAGACCTGGTGACTAATAAGGTGAACAGACAATGACATAAACAAGACAAGATCTGCTTATTACAGTTTTATCCCTTTTAAAAAAGAACTTCACTTTTAATAAAGGTTTTTATGAAAAGGTTATATAAAAAGGTTTTTTGTGGAGAAATAAAAGGTTCCTTAGTCTATAAAAAAGTTACAAATTACAAAGTAATTGCCCAAAGCACGTCAAGAAGTTTGACCAACTTGCCAAACTGTGTGTCTCAACAAACAAATCTAGTGTTTGAAAGTTCCCAGCATGCATTGCGTCCTTTTCAAATCCCTGGTTAAAATTATTTAAATGATTGCTGTTTTAGTGTTTGCTGGCTAGATTTTTGTTGTTGTCATTTTAAGTTACCTGTAGTATTTATAGTTCATTTTTACTTTATGATGTTTAACCATGTTTGATGATTGTTACCATGATTGAGGTTCATGTGCTCAGTGTTGAGGTCTGAAGTGAATGATGCAGTGATGCCACTACTAAAAATGGGTTGCGCACAAACTGCTTGAGCAGTTACTTGGCCAAAGTGGTCTTTTGGTCTTAAAGCAGCACTGTGTAATTTTTTGACTGCTTTAAGTAGTGTGTATAAAATAAAATAACAATTATATATTAAAGTAATATAAAGACCAACTTCATAATTTGAGTGTTGCTTATTTATTGTAAGTTGGCTCAACTATTCAGTTGAGAGTCATGTGACATTACTCAGTTAATTGAGTTAGTTGAACATCTGTACATACAGTATACTGTATATTGTCACTTTGTCAAATGATTATTTATTTTTATTTTTCATTACTTTTTTGTTACTTGTGCCTTGTCACTTTTTTAACCTGTATGTGCACTGGAAGCTTCTGTCACTAAGACAAATTCCTTGTGTGTGTAAGCACACTTGGCAATAAAGCTCTTTCTGATTCTGAACTACTTGGCAAAAAGTTGAGAAAACTAGGGCTGCAACTAACGATTATTTTAAGATTCGATTAATCTGTCGATTATTTTTTCGATTAATCGATGAATCGGACAAAAAACTAAAAAAGCATTCATTTCCAACCCTTTATTCAAAAACAGAACTAAAATCTTTAGAAAGTGCACAAACATGTTGCTCCTTGAACATCCCTGAGCTGTTATAATAATAATAAAATAAAATAAAAATGGACTAACACAAAAAACATACACATGTATGCTTTACATCTGCCAAATATGTAGACTTTTTTTTAAATAAAGTGCCACCTGAGCTGTCAGAACAATAAATAATTTATAAAAAATAAAGAAGAATACAAATCAGAAAATTTAACAGGATTTGTTTGAATGTCAGAACTTGTTCTCTACACTACACTCGCAGACGCACACACTCGCAGACGCACACACTCACAAACTCTCTCACACACTCACACACATTCTCTCACTCTCTCTCTCAAGTTCACTTGAAGTTTATTCATTAAATTATTACCATCATTGTAGTAAGTGCAAGGTTCATTTATACACCACATTTAAACACAGCTTAAGATGACCAAGTGCTATAAAAGAACTTTAAAATTAAATTAAAAAGTACAACACACACAAATATATTTGTCAATAATAACCTATATGGGACAAAGCACAGAATATACACTGCAAAAAATGCTTTACTAACTTAATTTGTTTTGTCCTGTTTTCAGTCCAAAATATCTAAAAAATCTTAAATCAAGATACATTTACTAGACACATGAAATAGCATAAGAAATTATGTCTTATTTTCTGAAAAAACACCTCAAAATTAAGTGATTGTTTGCTCATATAATCTCAAACAGAAGTTTTAAGCATCACTTAATTTTCTCATGCCATTTTTTCTTGTCTAGTAATCTTGATTTAAGATTTTTTAGATATTTGGACTGGAAACGAGACAAAATTACTAAGTAAGAAAAGCTTTTTTTGCAGTGTAGCTATACATGACAACAGATTGAAAAATGAATGGTCCAAAAAAGGCGAGTGAATAAAAACGTGTCTTAGTCTTGCAAAGTGCAAAGTAACTATACCACCCCTGCTTTACTACTGTTATTAACGAGCTAACGCTAACTTGTCATGCTTGTCAAGCTGGATAACGAGTAAACACCAGCACCAGAAGGGCTACTGGAGGGACATTACGTTCGTCACTTCGAAACGGAACAAAAGTAGGATTCTAGTGACTTATCCTGCAGTTGAACTCCCTTCCTCCTCATCAAAGACTCCAACATGTTTGCGTTTCAGGTGCTGGATCATCGCCGTGGTGCTCCCGTGCCATGCCATGTCGCTTTTGCATATTTTGCAGTTAACACACTTTTTCTGTTTATTTAGTGTGAAATGCTCCCACACCTTGGATGACTTGGGTCGCACGGATTTCTCTGCCTCCGCCATGTATCTTTCCTCTACCTCCGCTCGTTTTTTAAAATTTTTGCTCCGCCCTGTCTATGAGGCGACGAACTCTGCGAGCAACAGTGAGAGACCGAGTGTGTTCACTCCGCTCCGCGCTCAACTAAAGTTTTTTTTTTTTAATAATCAAACGTCTCCGCATCGCGCGACACAACGAATCGATTATGAAATTCGTTGCAAACTATTTTAGTAATCGATTTTTATCGATTTAATCGATTCGTTGTTGCAGCCCTAGAGAAAACTCAAAAAAGCTGTGCAGCAAGCTGCCTTGAAATTTTAAGTTAAGTCAACTTTACATTTCAAGTTCAGTCTGTTAAAAAATCCAACTATCAGTTTACAAATGTAGTCTGAACTCAGTTTAGTTTTTGGAAGGTAAGAGTACAGATTCTAGTATAATAAAGGCTTTATACGGCAAATAATTATTGGTAAATTGCACTTTTTTCATATTAATATTTGTATCAACAGTTTGAACAAAAATAGTGACATGTCATGTTTCACTTTCGCTTGACAAAATCAAAAAACCTTTTTAATAGACACATTTTGCCAGGAATTCTTCTGACTAACACTAAATCTGTACATGGTGATTCCCCAAGGTTGACCAGATTGAAGCTTGCAGACTAAACACAAGTTACCAGCTTTTGTCACAACAGTGTACCCCATATGCCTGGCCTGAAGTTAACTTCCGGTCTGTGTTTGTTGATCGGTCTGGCTAGTGGCTAATAATATATTTATTATATTAATATTAATTCATATTAATCTTTAATTGAAGAATAATTTTATTAAATAAACAATTTGTTAAATTGGGGTTGTGTAACTTTGTCACATTAAAGTTTAGTCAAGTAACGGTTCTTCTACTGGTAACCCAAAATAATACTGACTAGATATTTAAATTGCTAGCTAATGTCATTTACTTGTTATTTCTTTTGCTTGTTATCAGAAATAATCTGCAGGGACTCTATTCTTTGCTGATGTGTACCAGAAGTAAAGTTTGGGCCACAAAAGCGTGTGTGCGCAGTAACGTTTGTTTATGTTGCTGCTTTGAAACCGTCTATAGAAAGTGCCACTACAGCACAGGTACTACAGATAAACAGATCTAGCTTTCATTTCTTCAGTATTACTCCTTCTTTCCACGTGCTTGGCTGGAGAGGAAACCATCAGCCAGAAGAAACATTCCACAGAGGAATAGTGAGTACCAGCAGAAGAGCTCAGCGCTGGCTAAATCATCTACACCAAACTCATGAAGACTACTAAACTTCAGCACTGTTTCACGAGACAGTTTACAGTAAGCCAACAGCTCTCTGAACACATCTCTTTAATAACAAATTTAGGAAACTACAGTAGAAAAGGCAAGGACTTTGTTACAGAGGAGAATATGTTGTAGAAGTCACTTTGGCATCACTTGGTACCACAATACCAAGTTGATACTAAAATAAGACGCACAGTATTTATACTAGTCTTCCTATAGTATCCACAGTAACCAATCAATGTGCAATGGTTAAATGAATTGTCCGTGTAGTCTTTGTGAGCTATTCCTGTAAACTAATTCTGTCAAGTGAACGTTAACACACAAGACAAAAAACCAGCAACAAAACAAAGTGATGCTCAATGAAAACAAAAGAAAATATTTCATTTAAATCACAGACCTGAATGTGTTTAATAGCATAAAACTATTTGCTCTTGTTTTTGTTTACATAATATATGTCTGTGAACTGTGCATATTAATTGTTATTTATAAACACATACATATATTTAAGAAAAATATAAAAATTTATAAACATTTAGATATAATTTTAAGTGTTGTTAAATACAAATAAATACATCTAAATATTTTCCAAATATATATATATATATATATATATATACACACACACACACACACACACACACACACACACACACACACGTATGTGTTTATAAATACAACATTAATATGCACAGTACAAGATTAATCGATTAATCGTTTGACAGCCCTAATATATAATTAAATCCTAAAGATATTTGTTCAACATTTAGTTGACTTATAAATGTTCTGTTGGTTGTAATTTGTTCAAACGTTTGTGTAGTGTAAAAACATGGAAAGACAGAAAAACTTGTCAATGTCGGGGAAAGAGTTATTAACAGTTTTGCATATATATTGCAAGTTTAAAAATGTTTCAAATCCTCTGAGATTCCTGAGGTCACACACTATGCAGTGTTTTGTGAGCTGGACTAGGAACGAGATGCAAGTCCAATGTGTTCACATCTCACCTCTGCTCTGCTGACCTACATGTCCTACTGAGAAGATGTCAGCGGGAGAACTGTCAGAATCAAGACCATAGAGAAACTTCACCAGGGGTGAGACAGGTCATTGCTATACATCATGGACATGGCCGGATGGCTCTCTGGGGTCCATCTAAACCAAAAAAGATGCCAAAGGAACTGACATTCCACACCTGTTTGAGCTATTCTAGCGAAGGTCAGAAATTCTGGAAAAACATCCCTTCAACAATCCAAACCCTTATAGCACTGGTATCACACCGAATGCATTTGCCTTCAAAGTCCAGGGCTGGTTTGAATGAACAAGATGTAATGGTGCATTTCAATAATTCAACGACTCCCTGCTGTCATTCAATCTGGTGCAACTTTTGGTGTTTTCACAGAAGTGTGTCAGAAAGTAACCGGAGGAGCCGAAGGAAGATTTTTAAATTGAGCCGGTTGTCTGAGTCAAGACGAATGCATAGAGGAACTGAGAACCGAAGCAGTCTCCTGTTAAAAATTATGAGGCTCTCAAAAGTCTCGCTTTGGTAAGTAATCCACCATTCTGCTATTTTTGAGCCTTCGCAGAACCCCTGGATCAGTCCGAAGAGACGTATAAAGCGGGCCTGCGCGTGTACGCGAACGTGTTTTTAAGTGTGTGCATGCGTGCTCGTGTCCATTTGAAGTCCGTAGGAGATGTGACAGCTCATCTAGAATGTCATGGTTATACTCTGGCAGACTCGGAGGACTCCCGCCGCGCGAGGCAGTCGGCTCTGATAATTTGTCTAGCAGTCTCTGTGATGACAGCCCGTCCGACTCCTCGCCCAGAGTTATGGCTCTCTCAAAAAAAAAAGAAACATCTGATTGGGGCTCTTATCAGGGACAGGCTCTCGCTCCGGCTCGTGATGCGGAGGCCCTCGGAAGCCTCTTCCTGAATTTATTTTTCTTTTGCTTTTGCGAAGGAGAGGAGGAAGGAGTGAGGCCCTGGCGCTTGGGCGAAAGGGCTTTTTGTAGACACAGACACAGATGGAATAGTTTACAATCTGGCCCAGACTTGACTTCCAGTGTCTGACCTGTTGTAACCCGTGTTCCGTTCACGGGGCGCACCAGACTTCAGAAAGCGCCACAGACTTCCCACTGCTGTTTTTCTAGAACGGGGGGCCTCTCGTCCCTCCTCCGAGATTTGGGATCTCAGCTAGGGGCCACCACCAGAGATGTCCGGGGGTCCCGAGACACTAATGACAGAATCTCGAGAATGAAGTAGCTGACAGGATACACGTAGAAACCCGTTCTTACACGGCACCCCCGTTTTGCTCCCGCTTACGTTATTTGTGTGATCTTTAGGTAGAAGCTCGAGGTCTTTAATGAAAAGAAAATGCACACAATTAAATTTTCTTGTGCGAGGAGGGAGGAGGACGACCTGACAGATCCGCGCTTTATCTTCAAGCGTGTCACCGCCGCGGTCTCGCACACCATTAAGACTGATAATTCATCAAGCGTAAAGCCATTACGCTCCGCAGAGGCATGCGCTCAACCGCATTCTTTACGTTTGATTGTGATTTACGGTCTTCCTACAAATGCGTTTGCGCTAGGAAAAATGACTGCGGCGGACGTCTACCATACAGCGAAGACCCGCCGCATCCAACCCACACACTCGCTTCAAACGCTTCCAGTGGAAAACAACCCTGGATTCTCAATGAACTGTATCTATGGATCATGCATACGTAGCTCAAAAAAGTGAGACGTGCAAAGCGCTATAAAAAAGCTATACGTTTTAACTGAGACCCAACAGAATGATCTACCAGCCTGCTTCCAGTAATCCTCTGAAAAAGTGCCGCGTGACGCGCCCGTGAGTAATGTTCAATTGACATTAGAGTTCATTAAAGAGAAAAACATATCTCTCTGAACGCTATAAATGTGGATGAGCAAAATCTGGTTGTAAGGATGTGCTGGCATCTCGGAGGCCGTACTTACAAACACATTCATCTTCATCACATATGCTAGGGAGATTATGGGGAAAACAGAATCAGACCGAAGCATTTCTAATTGATATTCTATTTGTGTGCTTTACAGCACGATCAGAGCCGTAACCGTGTGCCTCGTACGCAGCATCAAGATTGATGCTCCCTTGAGTCTGATTCATTTTGCAGCATCATAAATGTTATCCTGGCCAAAGGACTGCGCTGTCAGTAACAAGCTCGGCGCTACTCGCATGGAAACACTTCTATCCAGGTCTTACGGCGCCATGATTAATCCTAATATGGCAAGTTTCAAAGAGCTATATAAAAAATCTGAAGGAATATTGTTGTAAATATAGTAAGTGGTACTTGGATGGTCTGATTTGATCAAAGCTGATGCTTAGACTGATTTTGGAGAATGCCAAAGAAGTTGAACAGTGTTTAGTCTTCGCATTTAACAAAGTGCAAAAATAAAACAGAACAGACTTAATATTGGCTCACACAATGAGGGTCAGGTGATGTAACATCGTGTTACTATTGCAACTGCTTAAAGGGATAGTTCCCCCAAAAATTACAAATTTTCATCACTTATTCACCCTCATGTCAATCCAAACCTGTATGACTTTCTTTCTTCTGTAGAACACAAAAAAGATATTTTGAAGAATGTTGGTAATCAAACACAGGCACCTATTGACTTCAATGGTATGGACAAAACCGCAAAGACATTTCTCAAAATATCTTATTTTGTGTTCCACAGAAGATAGAGTCATTTACAGTTTTTCAACGACATACGCAATACAATCCACGAATAAAAAAACACATTTAAAAACCCAGTAAACTATAAATATTTGTGCTAAATTAAGCTGGATAGCCAAGGTCTTTCTGGTTAAGCCAGCATCCAAAATATGCTACTATAGGTTAGTCTTTTTGGCACAGCAATCTCTAAAACAACAAAGTCTAACACTTGCTAACTGGTTCCTACTGGCATTCGTAACGACCGGCTGTTATAAAGACAGCACGCGTCTGACTGCAGGTTGAAACGCCCTGCTAAAGCCACTTTGAGGGCCACGGCCTTGTCGGGCCGTCTGGCTTACTGTGGGTGTGACGCGTTCCATCTGGGCCCACTGTCTGCTCGAGCAGTTATTTACCCAGTTAAGTCAGCTGAGAAAACTACTTCTCCACAAGTGGCTATTGCAGCACAGCAAAAACAAACACTGCATACTGTTCTAATGGTGTCAGTGCGATCCCGAGCCAAACGCATTACTTGGCTGGAGAGCAAGGTGGTTCAGGCACACTCGAGGCCGGCAGCTGTGTGTGGAGAGAGTATGAATGTTTCGCTATGTTAGTTCAAATAAATAGCCAGGCTAACTTAATGTGAAACGGTAGCCGTGTGCTGGGACAATCAATGAGGTGTGAGTTATTGAGAATGCATTTGATCACAGACAACTGCAAGTCCATTAGTGCCTTAAACCTCACCGGGAATGAGGAAAACAGACCGGAGAAGTTAATCCCACTTACCAGCCTTTATCATCATCCTCGCCTAGTTCCTCCACGCTTTCCTCAGGAACATCAGAAGTGTCTGAGATCGCAGATGTCAGCTTGGATTTGAAGCGATCCAAAAGGGCGAGTGTCTTTAAGACGCAAGAGAGACGATGTATTATTTTCATTTTCAGTTTTTAAAAAGCACTATTAAATTATTTGATTTTAACAAAGGCTCTTTATTTTTTTGGATTAAGGTGGATTAGGAAGAGAGAAATTGGGACCAAAATTCAACCTGCATCTCTAGGGGTGTCACAATAAACCGGCACTGTCAAAACGATAGCCTAAACCCTCGCTCTGCCTCCCAACTATATTATATATTGTATATATATATATTTTACTGTTATTTTTTTATCTAAATAAAAGACAAAACACAAAATAACTACAATATAGACGAATTTGACTTTAAAAAAAATATTTCAATAGATATTACACTAATCATAAATGCTTTTGGCACTGATAATGGTGTAATAAATATCTGGACACCAATATCTACACCAACATGTATTAGCCAAAGCTCTTTTAGTTTAAAGTCATTTTTTTAAAAGAAGAGCCAAAAACAAAAAACATTTCTTTATCAGACAAATTAGTTTTACCATAACCAATAATGCATTCATAAATCTAAATGTAAACTATAAGAATTCCTACAGCAATGGCACAAGCAACCCCAAGATTATGGGTCTGATTTCCAGGTACTCCATGATCACATAAAATATATGATGCAAGTCACTTTGGTTATAAGCAGAGATGCACCGATACTAAATTTCTCCACTGATACCGATTATATCTGCCAATACTGATTCTGAAGATGAAATTAATATTTCTTGACTTTATAAATGTTATTCATTCTTATAACAACTATTAACATTAAACTGGTTTTGTTTCTTAACATTCTCTATAGCACAAGTTCATTGCATTTTTCTGTCCTCTTTTGATTGACAGGATATATCATTGGCTGTTTTTAAAATATCGTCCGATACCGATTATTTGCCAATATATCCAATGCATCTCTAGTTATAAGCACCTGCCAAATGTACACGTTTCTAAGTTATGACCTACCTGAGCCTCTCGACCAGACCCCTTCTTGAGTTTCTGCTTCTTCAAGTCTTCAAACTTCTTCCTGCTCTCCAGATACTCAACCATCGCCTCACTGGCTGGTTTACTTTCAACTTTAAGAGAAAAAGTGATTAACAATGAAATGCGTGTGGCTAAATTGAAAAGATTTAAGGGAAAGACGAAAAGAAAAACAGCTGAATTCCAGAGCAAAAGGTATTAATATTACATGGACATAAATATGAAATACATAAAGTTTATATAGCTATAAACTTCAATAAAGATGATGACTCCTGAGGGCCATATAGTCTTTTAGCAAATGCCAAACTTTAGGTGCTTAGACCCTCATCAGCGCAAACAGCGAAATATGCGTCTTTTGAGAATTCTTGAAGACTTTCTTTCCTAAAAAAAGATGCATGTATATATATATATACACATACTGCAATTATTGCAAATATTACACATTTAACGTATACAGGACATAATAGTACACTAACAGTGTACCCAGTTTGCCCAAATTACACCCACCAACTTCAACAGTGTCTAAAAATAAAGTAAATTCTCCTAATCCCATGCTACAATTCCAAGACCTGGAAAAGTCAATAGCAACAAGGCTGAGCTGTTGACACTGGTGTCTACAATCATTAATGTGCCACTGCAAATTCCCCAGCTCAGACGGTCTGGCACTGACGTCACCGTTTACCCAGCGGACACAACGCTTCTTTGGACTTCACCTGCCCTCATGGCACCTATGAATGCTTTGCACTACAAGCTCAAGAGGAACAAACTACATCACACAGAGCCTCCAACACGGCTGATTTATTTCACGTTAGCACTGTCATGTAACGAAAAATCTTTTTTCCTTCGCAAATGGAACATTTGTTTATTCTCCTTATTTATGGCGCACTGAAAACCGCATTGAAGAAAGGCTGGAAATTTGTTATTCAGCAACCGAGAGAGAGAGGGAGACGTGTGTTAGTCTGAAAGCTACTGACTGAAGCTGGCTATGTTTGAAAATGTTTAGTCTGTGGCATGAGCTAATAGAAAACTAGAAAGACAGAAAGAACATAATGAGCCAAAGACTTAAAACACACTGACTGTGTAGAAATTTCAAATCTGTAAAAAAACAGGACTGCCCATACAAGCTGAAAGCGTGTTTATGGTGGCCGCTGTCCAGATTGTGAAAGATACGGCTTTGATAGGACTGAATTAAACATGTGTTACAACAAAGTACAAGAATGTTCGCATTCTTTCGGTAGTCTGAATGCGCAGAATACATCCACGTAATGCAGGCGTAAATACTGCTGCGTTAGTTTACTCTTTGTTTACAGTTTGACCGATTATATTTTGATTTACTTGACAAATCATGGTGAAGAATGAATCCGAACTGCACTACAACTACACTGGTGTCCACTGCAAGAAGCCATTTAAAGGAACAGTGTGCAAACACAAAAAACTCCTTGTCATTATATCACCCTTGCCTTGTTCCAAATATGTGTACAGATTTAAACTAAAACTGACAGATTGTAATTGACCTGACACATGACAAAAAAACCTAGATCTTTTTTTTTAATAATCAGACTATAACAAAATAATACAAAATAAACAAAATCAGACCTGTTCAAGTTCTTAATAAAACCACCTGATGTTATTGTAATCAATCATTCCGCCCCTGCCTTCATCTTCAGGCAAGTCTCTGGATTCAAACTATGGATGAAGCCTACACAAAAGAAAATTATCATATTATCTATTTGCCATCATTTGCTGATTACTTGTTTGTTGTTCGGATGTTGTCTTGCCTACCGAGTCCTCCTGGTAGAAATGTGTCAGTGCTTCAGCTGTATGATCACATATATGTGACTGGCAAACCCGCCACACACAGCATACGATCATATATTTGTCATTTAAGAACATGCGGTGACATCAAAAGGTGCTGATAAGGAGATGGGCTTTCACTTGCAGTTACTCAAAAAGTATTTTTAAGAAGATTACGTGTTTATTCATAGCGCTCTTTTTAATCTAGTTAAAGGAGCAATTTGGAGATTTTAGCGACATCTAGCTGTGAGGTTGCAAATTGCAACCAACGGCTCACTCCACGGCTCACCCCTCCCTTTCGAAGCACTATGGTGGCTGACACAAGACAAAAATTTCATAACGTTCATAATCGCTTCTTTGCCAAAGGAGATAACATATTTACGAAACCCGCTCTGTTTGTCCGTTTAGGGATACTGTAAAAACAACATTTATTACGGATTTCGTAAACCTAACTATTACTGGTGAGAAAGCAAATCATAAAATGTATGAATGATTCATATACATTCATACAGATTAGCCAATTCGTGAAAGTTACGAGATTGTGTTGGTTTTAAGCTGACTGCATCTGCCTACTGTTCCTGCTTCCGTCTGTTGACGTACAATAAAAATTCATGCCAGGGGGTTAGGAATTCAAAACTCTCGTCTGAAAGGGTTAAGAAAGTAAAACATTTTGTGAACACTTTCAATACACCTTAAGAAAGTAAGAAAGTCTCCAAAACATGTGTTTCTTAAGACTGAAACTGAAATTGATAGAAAAATCTGAACACTGTTATCTTTGAAAATCCTTAAAAATGCTGTAAACAATTCTGTATGGAATGGGCTGGACTTACCCGAGCTGTAATGTTCAGGTAGAGTGGAACTTAATTGAGTAACTAAAGCTTGGACCAAACAGGTTATTTGAACAGAATGGCTGTCATTAGCTTCTGGAAGCATGCAATTACTCATGTACAAAGGTATTCAAGCAGCGAATGCCACGGATTCAGAGCAGCCATTGAAATAGCCTCTCTGTAAAAAAAGTCAGTGCTGGTAGAAAGCCTTTCCATTTTGATTTATGTGAGCAAAAAGTGATGCCTGACGCTCCCGCTCGGGCCCAGCTGCAGTCCGCAACTTGCAGGCTGCTGAATGATGACACCCTTAGGGCCTACAAGAGCAGCACACTCCATCTACACCAGCTGGTGTTTCTAAGTACTGTCTTTGAGTTTGATGGCTATTCTAACAACATTCCACCCCTCTCCTGCCACTCCAGCCAGAAAAACTACAAATCAAATATGCGGCAGCAGGGGGGGGGGTTTGGGCAGCATCGTTTGGAAGGTGTATTGTTTGTCGAGAAGAGAAGTTTCAATGGCCTTGCGAAGCTGACTGTGACCCATCAGTCAATTCTGGGATCTTCAGCAGTCTAGAAGTGGAGAACTTGAGAGACAGCTGCTTTCTTGAGTCACAATTTACTCAAGAATATATCATTTATTCAGAAGAAACAGGTAACTGTTACTACCTACTAAATATAATAGGACACTATTTCAGAGCATACAGACTATTGTTTGTTTGATTTTAGTGCTAGGTTTGTTTAAGAGAATTTCACTGATCTTGGATGTACACCAAGCCACCAAGCAGAGGTTGCTCAAAAATCTGTTATTTCCAGTTACATGCTAATTAGCATATTTGTGATGTCATCACGTTGTACTTCCATTTTTTATTTTATTTTGTGTTTATTATTACTTATTATTTTAATACAACTGAATCCCAATAAAGCCGTTGTCGTTTACATATTTACTGTTTTATGATAAAGTGTAAAAAGAGTTTCTGGTTGTTTTGAAAATTACGGCGGAAATCCTTTGTCCGTTCGCAATCACATTCTGATGAAACGAAAATGATGGACGGCCTTCAGATTTATCCATCACTGGCATAAAAAAATCTGTCAAGGACTAAACATTTTCGGTTAACGCAATTTCTGCACCCAAGTCTACCTGCAATGGAGGTCTGGTGCACGGTTTACGTTAATTATAGTGCTGGCTAGTGCAATTATAATATTACGGTTTCGATTATGTGTTTATGCGCAGCTTGTCCATTAAGCACAGCTCTTTAATCAGTAGGAAGTAGGGATGCACAGATAACGATACCAGTATTGGTACCGATACTAAGCTCATGTACTCGTACTCATACTCGTAAAAGTACACCGGTACCTAAAAATGGATACCTCATGTGACATAACTGACTGAAGTTTGTGCTTTTAAAGTTTATGACAAGCACATCAAATAATTGATTTTTTCAGTATGTGTTTGAGGTGTAGTTGTAATTATAAGGTTATTCTATTTTTATTAGTATCACTGTGTTGTGCTTGGAAAATTGCCACCTCACCAAAAAAGAAAGAAAAAATACAGGTAAAGGGATCGGAATTGGCGAGTACCAGAAATAAAATATCGGTACTCGTACTCTGTCTTTAAAAAATGGTATTGGTGCATCCCTAGTAGGAAGTGCTGTTCCGTCTGAAATCACTACGCGTTTGAGTCGCTTATAATGTGCATTTGAAAAAGCAACACTCGTCAAACATCATCATTATAAATATACTTAAAATACCTGAGAAGGCTTGAAAAACAATGATAGAAAGATCCCCATAAGCATTTTCTTGAGTTGTACTTCTTCTGCCGACCTGCGGCGCATATTTGGAGATTCCGCACGAGAGCGCCCTCTGGCGTTCAGTTGCAGCAGCATTTAACCGTAATTCACTGAAGAACTGCATGTGCAAAAAAATCGTTGCAAATCGCCTAATTGCATGCGATTAACGAACAGTACAGTAACGAACCTTGGTACAAAAAGGCAAAAAATAGTAACATTTGTATTTAAAAGCAGCATACATATTTTTGTTAATCATGCTTTGGTTTTACTACAAAAGCTTGTGCAGAATGGCATCTGAAGCCACAAATGAATTGCAAGAATTATGAAGAATGATAGATTCTTGCTGAAGGACATTTCAGACATGCAATACTGTTCACAGATATCAGAATTGAAGCTTTCTGAACTAAATTAACAGACATAAGCGTCTAATAGATGCCCGCTACAAATTACGTAGCGAGAAGGCAACAATTTCATTGATCCAAAGCAAAGCTATTGCTATCAACTTTATTAAAATTGTTTTTGTTTTTTATTTTAGTTCAATGTTTAGCAATTTTGGTAAATGCTTTTGTTATTTTTAATTATTTAGTTGTTTATTTTATGTTGTTATATTAGGTTACATTTGTTTGTATTTTTTTTGTTTTAGTTTAGTTTTTGTTTTTTCAGTTAATAATCTTAGTGCCTCAAACTTATTTCAGTGGATTGCTAAGGTAGCATTTCAAATTTTTGTTTAGTTTTTTCAAATAATATTTAGGCCGATATTTTAAAATTAACAGAAATATTTTATTAGTTTTCGTTTTTGTAAACTATATTAACCTTGACCCAAACTAAACAAAGCTCTAACAAAAAAGTAGTGTGATTCAAAGCTACCAAAATAAAATGTGGTTTTACGTCAAACAATCTTAAACACCAAGCATCACGTTTGTGAATGGACACAGTTACGCCTCGGATTGCTTTGAAATATAAAAACTAAGATTACTCCCTCACAATTTTCTTCCACATCACCGTGTTTGACTGACAAGGCTCCATTGAAATAAAACACCCTGTGCACACAGGCATAACCTGTATAAATAACTCTGAGTGGTAAAAAGAATGTTGCCACATCATTTAGGGTGGGTATAAAACAGACAGCGTTTTTAGCATGTTTCTCTTATTTTTGGCTCTTGTGAATGACAGGCTTGCCAAGAAAGAGAAAACCAGACCAGACGAACATGCTATAATTTATGTCTTGAAAATTGAAGAGATGTCTGTCGAAAATAATAATTCAAAAAAGGTACAAATGTCTTCTAGTTGGCTTGGCCAATTTCAGAGGAGACAATTGGCTTCTTCCTAAAATAAGATACCAGATGCCAAGAGAGCGGGCTGCTGTTATTAAAGAGAGGGCAGGAATGTGTTTGCTTTTGGGACTGAATACAAAGCTTGAAGTTGCCTCTGTAGACATATGAACACCAGAGTCAAACCCAAACATTGAGATTAGGGGGTGGAATCAATGGCAAGAAAACCAACTTTCACTTTAGCACAGAGATTAAAGAAAATTTCAAACGCAATGACTGCCGTTCCAGATTCCTTATATTTTGTTTGGAATCAGCAGAGTTGTGGTTAATACCAGAACAAAACCGCTAACACACTGACAATAAGAAAATTCCACATTCCAAAAAATAGCTTTTAATTATTATAATATTTTTGTGTGTGTGTATTTATAAATATACTTATCTTTGACAGATCAACCGAGAAATCACAAAACCAAGCCAATAATGCTTTTCATTCTTGGTTTTTCTTGGTATTTTGAAAGCTTTTGCTAAGTACATGGTTAACATGCCCATTCCACACGGTCCATAAACTCCTGTCTATCCAAAAAGGAAAAGTTGCATCCAAGTTAAATGTGGGCAAGTCATACAAATCCCTGCTAATCAAATTGCATTCTAGTAAATAATTAAACACATATGCACAAATATCACTGTATTTTCAGTGCCTTGAATATTTCATAGATCTCTTAGCAGCTTGGCCAAAAAATCTTTCACAGTGACCACGAAAGCCATGCAAACCCCAAAACTGACAGTCTTAAAAATACCTCATGTCTCTGTCAACATTACAATTTGTAACACTTCCATTTTTATTTATTTGAAATTCTGTTGCATAAACAAAGTGCCGGTCTCTCCACATTTTCCACAAAAATGTGGATATTGTCAACACCATGCTAGCACAATTGAAGTGCTTTGTGTCAAGAAACTGTGATAGCAGCAATTGAAAAGCCAATGATGGTTTTACAGAATGGTAAACACAATGACTTTCTTTCTTCTGCAGAACACAAAAAAAGATATTTTTCAAGCAGCAATGGTCCCCCCATTAACTTCCATTGTATGGACACAAAACCACTGATTATTTCTCAAAATATCTTCTGTTGTGTTCTACAGAAGAAAGAGTCATAATACAGGTTTTGAATGACATGAGGACGAATATACTGCATTACTTTGTACAAACCTGAATATATTCAAGACATCACTTTGAAATTCTCTCTCTTTAATAAAGAAACTGACCTCAAACATGCTACGGCTGCTAAGTGTACATACAACATTCCAGACAGACCGAGAGGCCTTAAAAAATGACTAGGGTGAGGGGACACACCTTTGCCCCCTGAGAACACATAATGTGAAGACAGTAAAATACAACAGGGCCGTTGCAACGCTCCGCAGAGGTCAAAGGTTCATCTGAGCAATTGCTCTTTTAGTGCGGTCTATTTAAATAACACAGTGAGTGAACGCTGTCATCTAAACCTTGGTGTGCACCAAACAAGAGGACAGAGACCCTTGAAAACATGGGGCTGCTTCCAAATAAACTTTGTGCGGTTTGACTAAAATATGAACAAGACACAAATACTGTACATCTAATACACCTAAATAACACCGCATTTATCAAACCGGTTAATACATACAATTAAGGGGCTGGGGCTTGGTAGATTGCGTTGGTCATTATGGGAATGAGATATTGCACCTGTGTTTTTTAATGTGCGCCTTGTTAGTAAATCACCTGCCGAAATATCCACTTTTTTCACGCTTTTTTTAAATTGCGCGTCATGCTATTTTGCCCTGTTAGTAAATCTTTTCTGACTCCTTTAAACATTTTATAAACTCTTTGTGAATTTTTGGCTGAAAAGCTGACCAATCAGGTTGTGATCTTATCATTATGTCTTGAGGTTCAGTGTGAACGCGAAGTGAAGAGGAACTAAACATATTTTCATTTTTGGTCCAAATTTACTCTGGATCAGACTTATGGCTTAGGAAAAATGCTACTAATATATATATCTAGCAAACTAGAATGATGTTAACATGTAACCATGGTCAGTGATTGTTTTAATGCATGTTCATAGAGAGCGGTTGATTCACGTAAAAATGAACATTTATGGTTAATTTACCATCTTAAGATCTCAGGCCATCAACTCTTTAGGTGCCATGTTGTTGAAAGTTGAATAAGCTGATACAAGCAACATAAAAGTAATCTGCGTGGATCCTGGCGACATATTAACAGTCTTTTGAAGCGAATCGATCGGTCTGTGCAAAAAATAGTTAATATCAGCGGTAATCTACAGCTTCTGCATTTGAAACTTTGGACAAATATCAATCGCACCCTAGTGCCCTACTCTTCAAAGCTCTTGAAGAGGGAATTCTGAAGGGAGAATGGCAATTGGTTATCTGATCAGATAGCCATTTAAATCACACTTGTTCCCAATCCGTATAAATTTGTTTGTTCTTATGAACATAGAGAAAGATTTTTGGAAGAATGCTTGTAACCAAACAGTTTTTGGCCACCATTGACTACCATCGTAGCAAAAGTGGTCAAAAGTACCCCAAAACTGTTTGCTTTCCAACATTCTTCAAAATATGTTTTGTTAAAATTTTTCCTACTATGGTAGTCAATGGTGGCCAAGAACTGTTTGGTTACAAGCATTCTTCCAAATATCTTTCCCCGTGTTCATCAGAACAAAGACATTCATACAGATTTAAAACAACGTGAGTAAATGATGACAGAACTTTCATTTTTGGGTAAACCGTTCCTTTATCTCTATATCTTTTAAAAACATAACTCTTTCAACACAAAAATGAAATGGTCAAGTGTCTTAGTGTCCAACAGATTTTAGACTGTTCGGACACTTCTGTCAGATATGTGCAGACATTAGGGTAGATTGAAAAACATTTGCTCTTGTCTACCAGGAGACACATTTCTATGGTCATAGTAAATATTAGAAGGGAATGTTGTCAAACTGCTATAAGTCAGACGTGACTTTCATTTATTGTATTACAAACAACACTTTAACTTTATTGTAAGAACTTGCAGAGAAACGTGTGCTAACAGATATCGCATAAACTTTCCTGCCAAGACTAAATACAAAAGAAAGCTGAAGTCGTTTTTGCCATGTCATGCACCATTTTTACAACATCTAAAGACCAGTCAAGAAATGAACTATAGGGATTCAAATTAGTATTATAGTGAAAAAATATTGTTGACTGAACCTCAAAAAAACAAGGATATAAAAATGTTTCCAAAAAAAGCATGCAGGTTTGGAAAGACTTCTATAAATAATGCATTCGCTCAACTCAAACTGTGTGTGTACCGGCAGCGGTGATCATGTGATGCTGACACTTACCCTCGCTCTTTTTCTCCTCTATCTTCAAACCCTCATCTCTTCTCTGCTTGATTGCGAGTAACTCTTTCTTCAGCTGGCGAGCTTCTTTTCGCAATTCATCACTGTAAAAAACCATTTAACAAAGAGCAGGAGTTCATTTTCAGTCTTGGAAAGAAAACATTCGCGATAAGTCTCGCGTGTTATGGCAGGAAAAACACGAGTGGCATTTTTACACATTAAGATGTTTTTCTTCAGTCTGAAACAAATCATTTAGAAGATGAAAGATGTGTTTTACTGAGATAATACAATGTGGAAAACATCAACCAACTGCTATATTTCGAACCTAAAACACTGAATATTTTCCAGGTAATATGCAAAAGCTACGCAAATGCAACGTTGCTTTAAAGACGGTGGCATGCATGCAATGAAACCCATTATCACACGCAAGACATGAACACCTAGTAACACCACATAGTTTTGGGTTTCCCAACCATTAGCTTCTCATTTAACAATCCGAGAAGAGTAATAAAACCAATCATTATCTTAAGCACAGCCTTCCAACACGTGTCAGGAACAAATAAGCGCATTAGAAGTGTAAAACTCGCTAATAAATTGTGTGGCGCCTTGTTAGATCAAAAGTTCAGTGTGGCTTCCAGATCAACCAGGGGTTCTGGCACCTCAAGAAAAGATGCTGAATCTGCACAGTTGAGTCCCACAGAACTTATTTTGATCTTTATGGCTGTAAACCTGATCGGTGATCATAAACTAGCAAAAAAAAAAACACACCTCAGTACAACACAAGTGTGCTTGAAAATGGTCGGATGTACGGTTCATGTGAACTTTAGTATGGTTCACATTTGAAAACCATTTGGCCCAATTTGTGAATGTGGATTGATGACCAACTGATGATGACAAGAGGTACTGATGTCCAAATTGTATTTCGCATTCGCAAGAGAAACTGTCTTGTTGCTCGCATTCGTTGTACGTGTTGCAATGCATCCACAGAATGAAAGATATTTCGAGAAATGTCTCAGGGGCTTTGTGTCCATACAAGGGAAGTCAATGGGGGCCAGCGTTGTTTGGTTACATTTTCACATTTCACATTTATGCATTTGGCAGACGCTTTTATCCAAAGCGACTTACATTACATTGTACTATACATTTGTACATTTTGTATAGTAAGCAAGTGGGGGTTAGGTGCCTTGCTCAAGGGTCAATGAGTCCAAAGCTAAACCTTTTGGTCATGAGTCCAACTCTCTAACCACTGGGCCACGACTACCCACAACCAACGTTACCAACGTTCTTTAAAATATCCTCTTTTGTATTCTGCAGAAGAAAGTCATACAGGTTTGGAATGACATGAGGGTGAATTTGTAAATGTTTAAATACTGTGTTGTCAAAGTTGACAAGCGCTTTTTAATACTTTTTATTGGTTAGATATTTGCAAAACCCAGTGACAAAAAGTGTGACTAATAATAATAATATAATGAAACATGTACAGCTGCAATATGCTCATGAAACCATTCCCTAATTCCTGCAACCAATCATAAAGCACCGACTTTAAGATGAGGAGGTGTAAATTACATTTAAAAGTCATTTAAGACATTTTGACACCACAGCGTTAACATTCTGCTAAATATTGTTTTGTTTTTTTGACAGAATGAAAGCCGTATAGCCTTAAAACAACAAAAGGGAGAGTAAACCATCACAACATGTTTGTTTTGGGGTTAACCATTACTCTGGCTGAATCCCTAAAACCAACATGATGCCCTTGAACAAAGCACATAAATCATGTTGCTCCTGTTGACTGATAAACAAAACGCTTCCTGTTTTCCATTAAAGGGATAGTTCACTTAAAAATGAAAAATCTGTCATTATTTATTTACCCTTATGTTGTTTCAAACCTGTGACTTTCCTTCTTCTGCAAAACACAAAAGAAGATATTTTGAAGAATGTTTGTAATCAAACCACTGGCCTCCATTGACTTCCACTGTATGGACATGTTTTTCAAAACATCTTCTTTTGTGTTTCATGGAAGAAAGCATCGATGACATGAGGGTCAATAAATGATGACAGACTTGTCATTTTTGGGTGAACTATCCCTTTAAATGACAAATAAACATACTTTCTATATATAAAGTACAAAACTGTCCAAAAGAATCAAATAAGTTTACGCTGGTCTTGCAGCCGAGATGAATGATCTTGTCATGTCTTTTGTTCAGACAATAGAAGCAGATGTCACAGGACAGCTGATAAGGACAGGCAGAGGCAGACACGTACTTGCAAGGTGTGAGGTCCTTAAAGATAAAGCGGCAGGCTTCGGTCTGCGAGAGGAAGTTGCAAACACTGCCCCCACTTACAGCTGAGGTTTCTGGCAGCTCCAGAGACAGCATCTTCTATTGGGCTTTAACAATATTTTCATAGGACCTGACAGCTCTGTTTTCAATCCAGGATCTTACCTGGCCACAAAGCACAGGTAAGCTGCGGAGCTCCGGCCTCAAGCCCAGAAACACGTGAGCCAATCTACAACAATGACGGTCTTTGTTCCATCTACTCCTATAAGCAAACACACAACTTTCTCCAAATGTTCCTCTGGTAGAATCTCTCTGATGTCCGACAGGGGTTACAAAGGTTCTCGGAGGACGAAAGTAAAGCATAAGAGGGTGACCTTGTAATAGGTTTTTATAAAAGTGATTTCATCCCGCTGCTGCAACATTTTGGAGTCTAAAATCTAGTAAAAACGTATCGACTTTGGATCCAAAAATACTTACAGTATCACACCAATGAAGGTCTTGGAAATCCAGCTGATTTGCTTTATCTTGGTTAAAGGTGACATTTTAATTTCCTTAGTTTATGGACGGACCATTAAGATGACAAAAGGTTAAGGTGCAGGTCAGATCATCTTAGTTGGTTCAGGCACCTTAACTGTTTCAACAAATATTCCAAATCAACAAAAATGATTCTTCGATGGCTTCATAAAGCACCTTTAATGTGTACCATTTATTTAAGTAATGCAAGTAAATGACAGACTTTTTATTCTCTTATGTTTGAACAAAGAAACATTTCATTTCAAGAGACGAGAGAAGATAAATATTTTACAAGGGTGAAATGTTATCTATTAGGAGGCATACGCTGACCCTTGGTCGGAAATGGGCAGGCTATATGGGGAAGCACCTCCACCTAAGTGATAATTTTGCTTGCCTTGACATGCTACCATTTACCAAACAAGAGAGGCATATCCTAGGCGACGGCAACACAATGGCCCCTCAGCCAGATTGCAGAACGCCAAGAAAAATGCACAGAGAGAGAGAGAGAGAGAGAGAGAGAGAGAGAGAGAGAGAGAGAGAGAGAGAGAGAGAGAGAGAGAGAGAGAGAGAGAGAGAGAGAGAGAGAGAGAGAGAGAGAGAGAGAGAGAGAGAGAGAGAGAGAGAGAGAGAGAGGAACACCTGCTAATTTACACCTCAGGGCTCAGCAAATTCTTCAGAATATCCTTTTGTTCCTCAGGTGGAGTCGACCTCCTTTATTTAATTCTCAATGGAACACAGGCCATGTCTCCAAAGCAATGGCGAGGTGTACAGCTATAACTAATATGATATTAATACAGTTATAATTACTTTGTTTGCCTTTTGGAATAATGATCATCCTAACAAGACAAAACTGGATCAACCACATTATTATTATTATGACAGTTTATTTGAACTTTTATTGTACTTGTAGTAGTTTTTTTATATTGCTATGTAAGTTAAGTTTAAAATAAAATAAAAATATAAAGTAAAATAAAATAAAATGGGTTTTATGTTTATTTTTTTATATTGCTATGTGCTTTTGTTATTTTATTGTATAATTGTTAATTTTTTTTATATTGCTATGTAAGTTAAGTAAAAAAAATAGAATGGCTTTTATTTTTATATTTTTTCATGGTAATTTTTATATTGATATAAATAACAAAACAACAAAAACACTATATAACACTTTATATTTACATTTTTTATATTGCTATGTGCTTTTGTTGTTTTTTAATAAAATAATAGTTTTAGTTCACTTTATATATATTTCCAGTAAATAAGTGTGGTGTTTCAACTTAAGGCTGAAATACACTACAAGACTTTTGCTCCAATTTTTCCCCCGATTTTCAATCTGGAGCCAGTCTGCCGATTTTGTGGTTCAAAAAATCTGCAAGTGTATGATGTCTATTTTTTTTTAATCTAAAAGTTGTGTAGTGTATTTCACCCTTTAAACGTATTTCTGTTTATTAAGGTTATTTAGTAAAAGTTTTTAATTAAATGCTATTTATTCGATTAAAAAAAATATTATTATGCTTATATTTTATACAACAGTTTTAATTGTATTATCAAACTAACCTTGCTCAACCAATAGTGTGTTTTTGATAGCAGGGCTAATCCTAACAGGATGAGATGGCAGATGCGTTCCTAAAGTGCCGATTCAGTTTTGTGGTCCCACTGTGTATAAAACTGACCAAACTGACTGAAACAGGGCATCTGTTAATAAACACCACTGGGTTAAACCGACATACTGTGTAAAAATAGCTGAGCCGTGAGATACGACCTTGATAGACAGTCGAGCGAGATAAAAAGGTAATTGTTAACTCAAGAAAAGAAAAGAACAGTGTGATAAAGTGTCCTTGTGATAAAAGGAGGAGGGGATGAGAGTTTATTAATGAGCGAGAGCTTTGAAGAGGAGCCAAAGCGTGCCCACCGCCTCCCGACTTCATCTGCCAGGGGCCACAGACATCCCCCTTCAGCCAACACAATGCCAGCTATTGAAGCGGACCCTCTGCGGCTGCCAGCGAGGAAGATTCTGTCATTTCACAAATCAGGAGAGAGAGGTGCCGGCCGAGACCTGACGTGTACATTTAAAATCTGAGAAGCGGAGGAAAGACTTTGTCGTCACTCACGGCTCTCCGAAGCACCCAGAGATTGTCGCTCATTCAGACAATTCAAATAAGCGAAACCCGGGGAGCTCTGGATGATTTACTTTTCATAAAGAAAGCACACAAAGTGACTGGCCACCGACCAATCCTTCCCATGAATCAGAACATTTAACCCTCGCCTCCCCACCTTCCTGCTGCTGCGCTCCAAAAACGTCTCTTGGGTGGGTTGCTTCGGATTCGATTTTCCAAAACAGACGTGCTCCGCAAGAGTGGAAATACCATCCCTACGAGTTCCACTGATTTCTGACTTTTAATGCACGGCTCAGAGTTTTATAATCAAGCGGTATAATGTCAGTGTTGCATGGAGAGGTCCAACGTCTTCAAGGTCTCGCAGCAGATTGCTAAAGCAGAGTCTGCGTATAATAATACCATATCACGTTTCAAGGAGGAAAGTTAAGAATATTGGTTTTTCAGGTTTCTCTCGAAGCCAAATGCGAAGCCTACCTACATTTAAGAAAGGAGACTGAATAATTCAGCAACTGAAAGCTCCATGATAAATATTAATGATCAATTGAAAGAAATTAAGTGGTAGAAATTGTAACTGTACCACTGTATATATACACTGTCGTGCATGATAAAAATTAAGTAATAAACTCGCGACCACAAAGTCCAAACCGCTGGTTTGCTCGCAAATGAACAAACCACAAGAATGTGTGTACCACCACAAGTTAAGTTAACAAACATGTCGAGAAGTTGCTGGAAGTGAAATCACACTTAATTATCAAGGATTTTTCATTCCTAAAAGCACTTAAAGAGTACAATACATGCATAAACTAAATGTTTTGATAATAATAATATGAGTGTTGTTTTCAAGGAATAAATTATCATATAATCATTTTATGCTCCAGACTAAAAAAAGGCTCTGAATTGTAGGTGTTAAACAAAAGAAAAAAATATTTTAGACAAAGTCTTGCATCTTGCATATTTTCTTTTCATAAATTGTTGAAATTGGTCACTTGTCATGTCAGTCTGTGGGTTTTACAAATATTCAACCTATGTAAAGTACTTAAACAAGCTTATAAAGTCCGTAACTCCATTGGATCCTCAAACTTTCCATGGACGGTTTCATCGGACGCACGCACCTTGCCTGAAACTACCGGTCTGTGTTTGTTGAACGGTCTGGCTAGTAGCTAATAATAGAACTATTCATATTCTATTTCATTTATATTCATGTTAATATTTTGTTTAATAATTGTAATACATTTTTTGCATGCTATCAGAAATAATATGCAGGGACTCTATTCTTTGCGGATGTGTACCAGAAGTTAAGGAAACAAAATGAACGTTACTGTTCATGCGTGCGTTTGTGGACTGCACTTAACTTCCGGAACACATCCGCAAACAACAGAGTGCCTGTGGATTATTTCGAGTGCGTTCTCATTCACATACTTCCTGTTTCTGTGTATCACAGGCCCACACAATGGTAGCTCCGCTCTGCTGAACGAGTGCCATGCCGTCGCCTCGAGCTGATCTCTGTGACTGCCCCATACAGAGAAGACATGCCACAGCGGGCTGGAAATCTGTTAACCTGCGGATCCGCGACACAGCTGCCAGGACTTTTCCATTTGGCCTCCACACAAAAGAGTTCGAGCTTTACTGATCTGAGCGATGATGATAGAGCGGCGGACTCTGACAGATGACTGACAAGTGCAGTCAATTAGAAACGGTCACCCTGTGGTGCATAATTGCTGTTTGGGCTCCCTTTAAAGGAGATGGGTCTATTGTGCAAAATTTGAAGGAATTAACCTCAAACAATTTGTGAAAAATCATGCATTGTGGTCTACAGCAGCTTACCAGGTAGATAATGACACGAGCGCACTTAAGATTATCCAGTGGTTTGGTAAATTCGTGTGGTTCAGAGAAAGGTCATAGAGATGAGACGCTTTCTGCAATGTCAAGGGTTATAAACGGCGGAGACAAAGTCATTTTGGGCCCTCCAGCTGTGTGTATGATAGGTAAGATGTCTGGATGTAATATCTTGCAAATATCTATAGCATTAAATTGAGCTATATTTATGAAATAAACTTTTATTTACTTTGTTTGTAAACATTATTAGTTTTGGAGTGAATAATTCATTCATTGTGACCTCACTGGTGTTCCAGATCAAAGTCATGCGTATATGAAACAATACACAATATGATGAACTGTTTCTTTAAGAATGGGTCAGATTAGTCTACTTTCACTTTGGTTCTTTTCAGTTACATGGTTATATCTCTCTTGAATTGTAGCTGTGGTATATCGTTCAGGTTTAAAATGAAAATATTAGGAGCGTATGGCTGTACTCCAGAGCCATATGGAAGCACTTTGTACTGTAGTAATGCCTGTCGGGTTTAGCGTAAGTGGCGGCTACCAGATGCACTGTGTCAGGACTCCCATAAGCATGCTGCTTTCTTCATTAATGCCACCAACCTGAAGTGTTTACATCTTCAGGAAAATGTAAATGTGGTCGGTACGGACCTAATAAATATAAAACATTTTATATGATTTTTATAAATCATCTGAAATCCATAAATCTAAATGTAATAGAAATTGCAGGTGGAGTCACAAGTATAGAGCCATAAGGAGCAAAAAAAACTTTAAATGTATCCAATAAATATTATTATTATTATCATTATTGTTGTATTTTATTATTGTATTATCTAGATTGAATAGTACTTGACTTATTGCATTATAAGGTACTTAAAACATTTTTAAATGACCCCAAAATTAAACGTATTACAAGGTAAACTTACTGTTGCTATTCCATATTAATAATATATATCTATATATCTATATAAATATAAATCTTTATAGTGGTTGTATTGCAAAAGTAACCATTGCTAACCAATTACAAACTAAAACGGGTGTCACAATTATGTTGACTAAAATTCTCAATATTTCTCAATGGCAAGAAATGTTCCAGGTTCAATGGAAAATTGTAATTGGGATTTAAATGGCACAAAAATGATGCTCTATTAAACATAAATCCAAATAAAATAACCACAATTAGTTTATGACGTATGTAACGTGATGATAATATGTGACCCTAGATCACAAAACCAGTCTTAAATAGCACAAAAGCATTTGTAGTAATAGCGAAAAATACATTGTATGGGTCAAAATTATCGATTTTTCTTATATGCCAAAAATCATTAGAATATTAAGTAAAGATCATGTTCCATGAAGATATATTGTAAATTTCCTCCCATAAATATATAAAAACTGTATTTTTGTGAGTGGCCTGCCTGCTACAGTGCCTCTGATTAACAACTTTAAAGGTCATTTTCTCAATATTTAGATTTTTTTGCACCCTTAGATTCCAGATTTTCAAATAGTTGTATGCCGTCCAAATATTGCCCTATCTTAACAAACCATACATTAACAGAAAGCTTATTTATTCAGCTTTCATATGATGTAAAAATCTCAATTTCGATTGACCCTTAAGACTGGTTTTGTTGTCCAGGGTCACATATTAGCTTCTGCCACGGTTGACATGAGTGAAATTACATAGTTTTCTGAAAGTTAAAGCTGCAATTTTAACCCAAATATTTTTTGTTAAAAATAAATAAAAATCTATTAAAAATCAGTGTTCAATGCTGTCTCAAAAAGTTAAGCAGTCAGGTAAGATTTCACAGAAAGATAATTTTACGTTTCAAGCAGAGATGGTGACTAGAAGCAAAAGATACAGATTACAGTTTTAAATACAGTAGTCAACATTTGAAGTTAATTAAAGTTTTCTAAGACAAGAACGGACAACATAGGACAACTTTGATGAACCTTTTTGATCCACTTCAAATGTTGACTACTGTACATTTAACTAGTTCTGAAACTATTACACATTTACTAGGGTTGGGCCGATAGACGATGTCATCGTTCATCACCGATGGTTGACAGACATCACAACGTTGAGCGGGCACTGTTATTCCAAAACCGTCCCGCAAATGTTTCACTTTCGTCACGTGACACTCACGGCTCTGTGCTGAAGGCTGCAAATCGCATTGTAAACAAATATTAACATAAGGGGGCCACTTCCATTTCTATCTTTTGAACGCGCAAATTCGTTATTTTAAATGTAAATGCGCAACAAGCGTGCTCAAATGGAGAGAAACCTCTTCGTCTTCACTGCAAGAGCGGCCCATGGTTGCCTAGCAATGGAAGATGCCAGGAGATCGCTAGTCTTCATGTACTGAAGGTCTGGAAACTTGCCCGCCTAAGAGGCAATATGACGGACAGGTAAAGCAACAAACCACGTTTCGATTTGTGCCGCGTCATGTTTAGAGGCATATAGAAGACCGCTGTACATTCCTGAATGTGTCAAAAGTTAACAGCAACAACGTCTATGAGTTTATGCCATTAACCTCGCATACACATAGGAATTTAGTGTTTAGTTGATTGTGACGAATTCTTATTGCAACCGATGTGAACACAACAGTTTACTTCTTCGATTAGATGGCTGCGCGACACGCACGTCTCCAGGAAATCCTGTGGAATTCAACCAATCAGATAACGACTTTGAACTCGCTGAAGTGTTTCCAAAAAAGTGTGCCTTATGCATCAGACGTTCAACCAGCGGTCCGTTGGCATGACGTCTGAGGCTGAGACTAGAAGAACGCAAGCTGGCATTTTCCAAGCGTTTTTAGACAGGAAATGTGCTCCTAACTGCGCACCTCGCACTGTATGTCTCTGCGCATGTTTAAAGACGCCTATCTCATCGTCCATAAAGATTTTTCACTGTAGACATTGTGCGATGCAAATTTGGTAGACCAACAGTACAACTGACTTGTACTAATCTTAAATATTTGGTTCATTTCCTTAACCGACAGGTTACTGGTTTCAGCGGCAACAACATAAACAAACGTTATGTGGCTCAAACTTAACTTCTGGTAGACCTCCACAAAGAATCAATAACTGTTAAGTAGTTTTAATTTAATTTAATACAATAAAGTAGCCACTAGCCAGACCGATCAACAAACACAGAACGGAAGTTAACTTCGGGCCAGGCGGGTGCATCTGATGAAACCGTCTATACATTTAATAAAAACTACTTAACAGTAGGTTCTGGATTGAACTACTACCATCAAAAAACTCATGTTTTCATCATAGGAACTACACTCGGCAAAAGAAACATAAAGAAAGCCAACCGGAAAATGAAATACTATCTTAAGCAGCAGACACAGATCCAGAGGACCTAGATTTCAGCTTGTGCCTCGTAGACTTTATTCCAACCAACATCAGATCCTTCCTATAGCCTGAGCTTCCTTTCCAGGTGACTGGCAAGCAGAGCTTCTCCCTTCACCTAAAAGCTCCTGAAAGCCCCAGCAGGAAAGAGCTTGTGGCCTCAACAATGCTCTCTTTGTCTCGCAGCAGTACTCTACCTACCAGCCAACTCTTTGATTACAGGCCAAGACAAACCACTGCGTTGGGTTACAGTTCTTGAAGCCAAACACTACGCTTGTGGTTAATATACTACAGTCTTTCTGCATTTTGCTTGCTGTCAATCAAAGTGGCGAGACTCGGTGGGTTGGACCATTACTTCATTATGTAGAAACAGAAGAGAGTGCGTTTATTATGATCGGAAAATTATCCAGACACGTAACGGCCGATGTTGAGATAAGGCAGGTGTGCTTCCAGTAAAGGAGGGGGACACATGGGGAAGGGCTCTGCATTTAAAGCCTCAGTCAGTGCTGAGGTTATGAATCCGTTAATCCCTGTATTTTCAAAGGTCACACGATGGTTTCATGGATTACACAAGATGGACTGATATGCAGTGGGTTTGATGTGGAAAAGGCTTTGAAGATTGTCAAAATCTAATCTTCGGAGTGTGATACTGCAAACTGTATGGCTTATAAAGTAGAAGTAATCTGTCTGCCATTAAAAATATCCCATAGACATCATTTACTCACCTAACTAACTTTCTTTCCTCTGCAGAACACAAAAGAAGATATTTTGAAGAACATTGGTAACCACACAACATTGGAACACTTCATGAACACATTTCTTAAAATATCTTCTTTTGTGTTCCACATATACAAGTTTTGAATGAAATGAGGGTGAATAAATGATTACAGAATTTTTATTTTGGGGTAAACTATCCCCTTAAGGATGGCATGGGTTACTAACCACCATCAACCAAGCATCACTGCTCCAAAACACCTTGTCCTTGCAAATATAAAAAACTACCTCCGTGTCTCTCTGCTAAAGATTATTTACTTTGTAAAAACTGAAAAAAACTGATGCTTCATTTATAGAGCTTATATTCATTTGCTTCTCTTTTTGGGAGTGCATCAGTCTCATTTATCTAAACTTTTTCCAGCCAAACCAAAGCCAGTTAACCCTGTTCTGTTTTTGTAATTGAACAAAATAAATGTGAGGATTTGAAGCATCTTTGGGCTTGGAGCAAAGTAAACAATAGCGCCCTAGAAAACCCTGCGGTGCCCAAGACGTTCAAACAGATTTTTAATAGAAAATATTGCCGAAGCATGTTTACAATTAATCTCTCGAATGTAAGACAGCGAATTACACAGTCTTGTGTCTCTCGAGTAGCGCTAGGGTTGCCAGGTTGGCAGGGGAGAGCTGTTTCCCCCTACTGTCATTTGATTTGTGAGCCAGATTTTTCCTTCACCTTAAAGGAACTGGCTATGTCCACTGAAGTGCATCCAATGGGAGTGAAGGGCATTTTAGTCTCGGTTCTGGTTGACAGCAGGCGTCAGTGGCCTTTATCAATATCAAAAATATCAGGCGACTCTAACCGACTGGGGACCAAGAGTAGAGCTTTTACTGAACAAAATGGAAGTTCTGACTAGTTCTGCTGGTTTAAAGAGGCTGAATGTGTTCTGAAAGGATGGCGAGCTGATCATCGTGAACCATCCTACCATATTGTCTCACCACAAGTGTGAAGGATGCTGACAATGTTTCCTTTATTGTTCCTTATTAGATTACAATTACATGCACATCATCTATGACTATATTCAAACTATTCTAAAACTCACACTGTATTGACTGTATACAGAATACAGAAGGGTGTGTAACAAAGAAAAACTTAATGGTCTTCAATGCAGGTCCTAAGTATTCTTTTAGATGTTCTGCTTGTTTTAAAGATCCAATTTTGCATTTAACTTGTATTCTTAGCATCCTGTACTAATACATAATATTAATGTTTCATGTATTACTATTTACTGAACAAACGTTGTAAATATGTGACACGTGCACATATCTTTGCAAAAGTAGACTTGGCAAAAAAACTATCCCCTAAGAACAAAAACATCTAAATCTTTGCTTTCAGTTGGATTGTGGATTCCTTCAACAGCATGGATGTTTTTCAAAAGTGGATGTTCTTTAACTCAAGGGACTCGGATGCTCTGCTCCAAGCATATGCAGGGTACAAAAGAATCCTGCTTTCAATTCCAAAGAAAGATTTGCATATTTTCGATGAAACGCATGAACAAAACACTGACCCCATGGTAAAAACCTTCATTTCGAGCAATCATATCATGTAAACACGGTCCATGTTTTGTCTTCGGATCACAGGTAGTCGATAAAGTGATCACATTGGATTTGTAATGCACATGCGGTACAATACGATTTTTAACTTGTAACTTGACTTTAGAACCAAGTTAGTTTCGATTGAAGTTCATGAGAAAAACAGCACTTTTTTACACGGTATTGGTATGATGCAGTGAGCGATGTATGCAGTCCAGACATCAAACAAGCTTCTTTTAAATGCGATCACTAGTGCTCACAGCTCCGTGGGTCTGCCAATAACAACTTGATCAAATTCCCAGACACAATCTCTCAACTTTACTCGCAATCGCAACATGGTTAAAAAGAGATTGATGATGAGTGTTTTACAATATAATGGCATTTTAAAAATACTATCAGTATAATAAAAATCCAATATTTCGCAAAAACGTCTTATTCCTATAAAAGGTAGAAAACAAAAAAGCTAGGCTATATAAACACATTTCAAAAAAAGTTTCAATTTTAAACCAAGATCTAAATTAAAGAAAGTATATCATTATAATATCTGTCAAACCCTCCAGATTGATATTGTGAAATATCTCAAGCCAGTTACAGATTCAATCATAAAACAGACCTCTCGAAATAAACTATATATCTCAAATCAAGCAATATTGCATTTTTTTCTAAAGGCCACAGCACAGATCAGCAAGAAAGCATTTTGTGTTGTTGATGTCCAAGTAATTCCATCCCCTGCGAGTACATGATGTTTATAGAACCACAGTGCCTTCTGCTGGACAACACTTTCATTGCTCTCTCTCTGCACCTATACAGTTCAGGATCTCAACCACACACCTCTTCAGAAAGTTTTGTAAACAAAGTGAACTTCCAAAAGATGAACGAGATAATCGCAAAATATAGGAGCTTGTTGGGATTTTTTTCCTAGTCTGAGCATGACAATATACGCTGTGACGTAAGGGATACTGTTTTCGGATCCAAGCCTCCACTCATTTCAATGGAGGATATTATTTAAACCGCTGTTTATTGATATCACACATTTAATGGGACTGATTATAAACTTACAGTCTCCAGGCTCATGGAATCTCCGACATTAATATTGTAATAATTTGTGAAAAATGAACCGCTGTGTGGCCATTTGTTATTTCGTAAAAAAGATAAAGGATGGGCTCTAGGTTTTCAGTAGTTTTACCTCATGCCATCAGTGTATATCATTTTTTGTTATTTGTCTATGGCATCTGATAGAGTGGTTGGACCTGGAAACAGTATATGACCTTCCATTTATGGTGGTGCGTGACGTCAGGCTTAACAAGTTTCTAAAAACACTACAAGCATAAGAGAAACAGTACTAAGAGGAAATTACATCATCATTAGATTTGAACTAAGCGAGACCGATGCCATACCTGCGAGAAGTCTTTTTCACTGGTTCTTGACTGGTCTCAATTTTGTCCTCCATCTTATCTTTCTTCAGTTTTTTGGAGATGTTCTCTCTGACCTTCTCCCTATCTGTTTCACCACCAGCTTCTTCCTCCACATCATCATCTGTGTCCTGCAGAAAGAAAAGAAAAAGACAGAAACAAATAAAATAACAGATTTAAAATGAATAAACAACCGATTCTAATAATAGATGCTGTTGATAAGGGGGGGGGGACACAAGCAATTACCAAACTATATTTATGAGAGCATAAAAATGTAGAAAGCACGAATTCAAATGCAAAAGAATAAAACAGAAAACAAAATTAAAAGCATTTACCTCGCGAGAATCCCCTTCTGCTCTTTCATCTACTTCCCTTTACACAAAAAAGAACAAAAATCTAAGTTTAATTTACATTTGCACTTCTTTTAAATAAAAAAATAAACTGCTCATGGGAAGACTGACCTGTCAACCACTGGAACGGAGCTTAACTTGGGATCATCTTTCAGCAGGTCATGACTGCTCTTACTTTTGCCTTTCATGGTCTGCAAGAATGAACATGTTAAGTGCACCAGTAGCTCATCTTTACACACATAAATCATTTTGTGGATTAAGGAATTTTTCTAGTGGTTAGAAAGCTTAAGTGACCTGGCTGACTTGATTAACCAACTCTTCATCTTCCTCTGCCTCCTCTCCAAATGACAGCAAACTGAAATTCCTACAACAAATAATTATGTTTATAAATATTCATAAAAAAATGTAAACATTTTTCTAACCACAAGAGCAAACATAAATATTTGTTTAAAACCAACATGAAATCAAAACTTTGATTTCCTTTAATAATGGATCAAAACTAGCAAATCCTTTACAGAAATAATCAATACTCATCTATTATATTACTGGCTGATATATTTGTTTTTGTCATTTGACATATCTTACATGTTTTGTTATCTAACTTTACATTGTCATTGATGTTGGACTTGATTCTCAAACATATAAATAAATAGAATAAAAATAAACAAAAGTGTAAGTCCAATGTACGCCATACTTGGTTGCCTTGGACCGCGATTTCTTTGCTTCATCTTTGTTTTTCTCCTTTTTAGCTTTAATTTCACGAGGTATGATGTCATCAAAGGCATTGTGTAAGACCTGCACAAAAATAAAAAAATAAGAATGCATTTCAATCGCAAAGAATATTTACAGGACAGAACCAAACTTACTTCTGTAGTTCTAATTTTGTGTGGGTTGCGAGGTCGTTCATCATTGTCACAATCCACATCTGCTAACCTCAGCATGTTATATACTGTATCTCCTGTGACCTGCCAAAAACACAACAGAAAAACTGTTCACCAACTGTACTTGTTATAGAATCCCATGAATTAACAATTAAGCAACTAACATTTACAAATATCAAACCCTATGAACTATGACCTTTGCAAAAATGGTGTGCTTGTTGTTGAGTTCATCGGCACGCCCCAGTGTGAAGAAAAACTGGCTCCCATTATCGTGAGGTCCTGCATTTGCCATTGCAACCAAACCCCTCCTATTAAAGCGCAACCTGGAGTGAAATTCATCCTGTAATGGAACACATGAATATTTATAAGAGAAACATTACTAACTCTTTGAGAAAATCATATCCAATGTTCAACCTACCCTAAATGGGTGACCGTAGACGGACTCCCCACCCGTTCCAGTACCTGTCGGATCACCTCCTTGAACAATGAAATCTTGGACCACACGATGGAAGATTGTGCCATCATAGTAGCCTGCAATAAACATTATTTAGGTTTATAAATAGTCATACAAAATTCTAATGACAAGTGACTTTGATTTTAAGTGTTCTATATATAGAAATGATTTAATATTATTTATGTATATTAAATTGTGTGTGACCTACCCTCCATGCAGAGCTGAGTGAAGTTTCGACATGCTTTTGGAGCTTCCTTGGACCAAAGTTCTATGTCAATATCACCTGCTGTGGTCTTAAGCAGGACCTATGCGATTGAAAAGAGATCGTTTCATAAATAAAGCTAATCTAAAAATATAAACAATGAATATGAATAACCAATACAAAAATATAATACATAATACAATGAAAAGATAAAAATAAATACAGTCAGGTAGTTGTTTTGGTAGAAATTCATTCAAGATAAATGTAAACAACAAACATTTAACATATACTATCAATCAACATTTTTTATTAGAGATGTGCCAGATGAGATGCTCCTAAGTGTCAGATGACATGCTAAATCGCATTACTGTACGTGAATGGATAAGGATTGTGATAATGTAATAAGACGCCATTGGTATTAAACATACATTGGGTAAAGTAATTGTATTTAATTGTAAAACAAACATTAGATAAGTAATATTAGGAATCAACAGTAGATAAAACGCAGAATATATTGTGCATGCACAAAATGCAGTAAGTTGCGTTCCAGCAACAGGAGTTTAATAAATCGATAAACTCACCTTTCCATTCGTGGGTGGCTCTTGAATGTATATGTTGCTCATTCTGAACGAGTATATGAGTAGATTTCAGATAAAATCGCAAAAACAACCCTAATATTATAAAAATAAAACATGCACCTCAGGCTCGTTTACTCGAGACTGCAGAACAGTTTGTTATGACTTCACATGAAGCGACTCTCGCCACCTACCGTAACGGAGTCAAATAAAGCAGTCAAGAAAGCGTGTGGTTTGTCGGCCAAATATTGTCTCCAATCAGTACTTTTTTATTCAGTTGCCGTTATTAACGTTTCTAAGTTCTGAAGTATTAAAATCTATTGAGTTTTAATGCGTCGTGGACATGTCACATGGTAGCCTACTTTATACGTTTACGCGCTGGCAATGACTTACTAATCACATTTGTTTGCGATTAAGTCAAAGGTTTATTTCAATATTTTAGACATTTAAATGGTAGTTGTATCGCCTGTTGTTTGTTAATATTGTTTTTAATTAATTGAAATTAATATTATTGAAATATTAAAATAATTATAGGTATTATTTACAACGCAAGTAGACCAAACATATCCTAATATCTGAAAGCGACTCGATGGGTTTTGGGCCTCCATGCGCCGCCAGACCTAAATAGCAAGTTATTAGCAGGCAATATTTAAGTGGGTAAACGTACAGTAAATTAATTTTCACATCTCTTTGTTGCATTTTATTAATCAAGTAGTTCTCGGGTACATATATCAGTTTTTTTTAATATGGGGAATGTCGATAAATGCCCAACGATAACGTGTCTGTAGTCGGAACCATATAGTGCAGGTAACGTTTCCACTCGGAGTTATTTGCCAGAGGGATCGAGTTCACGGTTTGAAAAGTGGTGGACCCAAAATAAACCAGTTGTTTTGGTTTAATCTTAATCTATTTCTCCATTAAAACACATTCGAGGAGGTCATGGCTGTCCCAGGTATGCTTTTGAAGAGATCAATGAATTATTCAATTGGTCATAGTTGTTGTTGTCCATGTGCTACTTTTGGTGCTTTCTAGAAAGTGGCGTTACACTTTTACGGATTAGTTGATTTATTCGCCTAAAAATTGGTTTCTTTTGTTACCTGTGGATGTGTAAGTCCTAATGGCAAAACAATGTTTTACATTGACCCACGCTGTTTAAAATGTTACAGGTGGTAAGCAAGAGGTTTCACCGATTCACCATTAAACCAATAAAAAAAAAACACATCATCCGACAGTTTATGATTGATTTTGTGATCTGTATTTATAAAATCGTGTCATGGGAAGACAGTTGACAATTGAATGTGTTTCTAACTAAAGGTCCAAATAAGGACAACATCAGAGCTGGATGCAAAAGATGCGGATATCGTAAGTATCATCCTTAAACATTGAATTACACCGATGTCTGTGTATATAAACATCTCATTGTCTGATCTGTTCATCAGCTGGACATCTGACATTTGAATGTCGTAATTTTGTTCGTGTGGACCCAAGGAAGGACATTGTTCTGGATGTGAGCAGTACCAGCACTGAGGAGAGTGAAGAAGAGGAACAGGAAGCTGTCAGTAAAGAAAAGATCTTTGGTAGCAGCCATTCAAAAGGTTATTTCAAAGCATACTTAAATTGCACTTGAGTTTACTGTGCTTCTGCTGTTGGTGTGTTTATAACCTATACCTACAGAATCTCTTTCATGTTATATAAAGCATGTTCTCATTTTGCAGACTAGTAGGATCAGAAGCATAATAGTTATATGCAGACTATCATGTGGCACACAGTGATAAACTGGCATTGGCACTAAATGGTTATTTTGTGTTCAGATGTATAATAAATACTTTGTTCTCAGGTTCTCGTGAGGATTCCAAAAAGGAAAAGCGTAAAAAGAAAAGTAAAGACAGATCGCAAGGAAAGGCCAAAAAGAGGTACATTTGGATCTTTGGAAAACATGCTCTGTTTTACTATTTTTAGTTCTTTTCAGGATAAACGGCATTTATAATATCTGAATTTTACCTACAAATATACATATCAGTTCATAAAGGATCATTTGACCGTTACTGCTACTTATGAATAGGCCAAGGAGTGAAAAAGAACATGTTATTAACATTATAAGGATGTTTTCAAAAAAATACCCTGTGTTTGTAGTGCATATAAAAGTTAGGGTTGGGTATCGTCTGAATTTTATCGCTTCCGATTCTGCTTATCTATTCCGATTCTTAATGATTCCACAGTTGAAGTAAAATTATGTTAACTAGTCTAACCATGATGTAGTTAAACTACAGTAATACAAATTGTAATACAGCAGAATAAAACATGGTTGCTGTGTGTATATGTACACAAAACGGTGCTCATACCAGTCAATAAGCAAGCTAAATGACCATACAGGTTTATTTCTTAATGTGAAACTATGGTCAATTTGCTTTATCACGAGTTATCACATGCACATTTCTAAAAATATGCACACAGGAATTGATAAGAGAAATTGAAATTTTAATTTCAAGTATTCGATTCTTATTCCTTTCGATTTTGTTCTGACTCCTAGCCTTTCGATTCCGATTTTCGATTCCCAACCCTAATAAAAGTATTTTATATGTACATAAAGTATTTATTAAAGTCATGTTGGGTTGAAATAACATAAGGGTAAGAGTTAAAGAAAGATGACTAAATTGAAATGAACTTCTAGGAGTGACCTTTAGAATATTATAAAATATTGTTTTTTGTTTACTATTATTATTTTTATAAAACTACTATTATGAAACTATTATGAAGTTTCAGACACAGTATTTTTTAATGAATATGTTTGATCAGAAATCAGAATCAAAAAGAGCTTTATTGCCAAGTATGTTATTACATACAAGGAATTTGTTTTGGTCACAGGAGCTTCCATGCATAAGTGTAAACATAAGACAGTGCAGACGTAGCAGATATAAATAAAAATAAGAATAAAGAATAGTACAGTAATAATAAATGGGGTAAATATACAAGGCATAAGGTGCAATACTGAAGGTACATTTGTTTTTAATTTAAGTTCATACAATATTCAATCAATTACTGTTTGTTTTTTTTGCAGGTCCTATTCATCAAGTGATGATGAGGAGGAAGTGAGCAAAAAGAAGAAAAAGCACAGGAGTCACAAGAAGAAAGGGAAAAAGGAAAAGAAAGAGAAGAAACACCAGAAAAAACATAAAAAGAAGGATAACGAGTCATCCTCCACAGACAGCTCCACTGAATCTTCTGACACGGACTGAAACTGACTTTTATTTGACTCATTTATTTGAACCTTTGATCGGTCCACATAACCATTGCAGAGCAAGACACTGAGGATTTAAAATTCAGAAAGTAGTATGTACCTATAAACTTCCTTCTGCCAAAGCCGTGTGTACATATTTCTGTCACAAACACCTTGAAACTTCAAAGAATTCTGTAACTGAACTAGGTAAAGTTGTAAAGTCTTTTGTCTTTACCTTGAATAAATTGTATGTGTTTTTTTATCTTTCACAAAACCGGATGAGGCATAAAGTGAAACTATCTGCACTATCTAGTCTTAAAGACAATTCTACTTGGGGAAGTAGGCAAGTATGCATATTGAATATTTAAAATAATCTATGTCAATGACAAGAGAAAGGTTTGTATAAATAAGGATAAAAAATTATTTTGTTTTAGACTATAGAATTTGTTTAGATAAGTGGCAGGACTAAAATCATTTTGCTGATTCAAAACAATATTTTACTAACCCTATCATTTGATAGTAAATGTCCTGCGATATCTCTCTATGACGCTAAATATAATTGTAGTTTAATGAATAATTTAGTAAACATTGTCATCTTAAGGGAACATTATAAAGTAATCAATTCTAAAACTATAAATAATACAGTTAATTTTATGCATATAAGAATTTAACGCATAATAAATAAAGAGAACGTTTGAGATTTGATTGGGCGATGGTTGCTTCAATGCCTTGACAACGGCGTCTGATTGGTTTGATTATATCCGTAGTGTCATTTAGAGTTTGAGAGGGCAGTTTGACACTTGAGGTAATGCAATATTTTATTTATATTTCCTATATTTTACAACCAAATATATTTTTCCACAAATTACAGTTGTACTTTACGTTTTAGCATTCATATTTTCTCAATCCCATTTCATAGGAAATTATTGGGGTTTTTTGTCCTAAATTACCAGATTGCTATTTTGCGGTACTCTGTCAGTCTTTATTATTAAGATAAAATGCAAGTTGACACAATTGAGCTGAAATAAACTTTTGAAAAGTACTGAGGCAATTTACTTCACAATAGTACACAATCTAGTTCCGCACGGACTAACATAATAACGTTAGCTGTCTCGTTTCGGGAGGCTGCGTCCTCCGGAGGTCTCATTCGAAGGCTGCTACGTCATCGAGGCTATCTCGTTTCATAAAAGCAGGTAGGACACTCCGGATGCACCCTTCAAATGCGACTTTCTTTCACAGTAATTCGGACGACACTGCGTCCCAATTCGCCTACTTATACTATGCACTAAAATGATGTACTGCTTTTGTTATGGAAAAGTATACATTTTATTGTGTAGCAAAACGTGGTGTTTAAATGTTAACAGGTGAAAGTTGGTTACATTCTACCCTAAACAATGGCAAAAGAGTTCAACAACTATCATTTCTTGCATTACTGTGTCACTAAACACTTTTAATCCTATTTAGGCCTATTGCTGAGGTAAAAAAAAAAGTTATTTTAAATTGTTAACATTTAAACTCCACATTTAATTGAATGTGAAGCAGCTGCCGTTTATTCAAATAGAAGACTTTGGCCGATGCAAAGAATTGTGGGTTATCTCTAGCAAGGAAAGATACACCTCATGTGTCCTCCGAATTCCTGTGAATGAAGGTCGCATTTGAAGGGTGCGTCCGGAGTGTCCTACCTGCTTATAAACGAGACAGCTCGATGACGTAGTAGCCTTAGAATGAGACCTCCGGAGGATGCAGCCTTCCGAAACGAGACACAGCCAATTTGTCCTACGAAGGACGCCTCGTTTAATTTTAAGCTGATGATTCTCGGTATACCGCATCCTTAAGAGGATGAGACCTTCGGAGGACACGAGGACCCGGCCTTCTGAAACGAGACACATGCTTCTCCCTTCTCTGACAGCAATGACGTAGTTATATTATTAGCACAATGAATTGGTATGGTTATGTCATATTTAGACTCATGTTTTCGGTGTATTTTCTGCTTATTATTCAGGATGTCAGTAAACAGATGGCCATACAGCCGCCCGGCTCCGGTGCAGCTAGTTTGTGTGGGGACCCGCACGAGACATCGCGCTGACTCGTATGAGGTGGAAGATAAAATTAAAATAGCGTCGTACAAAATGACATCCAGCAGCGTGTTGACCAACGGAGAAGTGGTTTACATGACACATGAAAACGCAGACATCCCATCTTTCGAAGAGGGCTTGGCTTATATAATAAAAGACTATTCTGTCTATGTCAAGAACGGAAATAATTGTATCTCTTTAGGGCCCACCACTAAAATGTTTAGATGTGCTCATCTTGATATAGCTGAGGATGTTCAGACAAGGGCCAGGAACATTCTCAATCCACCCTCACCCGAAATGACCGGTGATGAAGCCGACATATTCATTAGAAGCAGCTATGTGTCACTTAATGGATACATAGAGAAGGTGAAGGAATATTATACTTTTATTTGTCTTTATATGTTCTTTACATGCTTTCCTGTAGATCAGTGGTTGGAGCATGGCGCTGGCATCGCCAAGGTCATGGGTTCGATCCCAGGGATTGCACATACTCAAAACAAATGTATAATGTGTAATGTACTGTAAGTCACTTTGGATAAAAGTGTCTGCCAAAAGCGTAAATGTTATGTAAATATGTGGTTGCAATTGTCACATGCTGTTTCTGATCTGTATACTTTTAAATCTTTATGGAAGTTTTGCTATTTGGTTGCAGTTGTCCAGTTCCACAATGATTCGCCGCAGGGATAGAGACGTTCCTGTCCGTGATATCGTCCTAAAATGTGGGGACAGGCTCATTGAGGTGTCGCTCTGGCAGGACGAAGCTTTGGCTGAACTCTATGAAGGGGCCCAGATTTTGGTCACTCACTTAAGAGCCACATTCAAGCCCAATGGAAGGACCAAATTTAATTCGTCATGCTTTTCATCAGTTGAGGTACAAAATATACTATATATAGTAAAAAACTGTTTTTTTTTGTACAGTTTTTCCCTGTAAAATACATGTATTCCTGTTTTTTCTTGTAAATTTGCAGTCGTTATTTGTGCAAAAAACTGTAAAAAAAAATATATATAATTCCGGCAGCTGGGGTGCTAGAAATATATATTTTCCCTGTAAAATTTCCTGTAAAATGTCCCTCTTTGTCTTGTACATTTTATGTATTTTGACCTATAATAAAAATGACATAAAACATCAGTAAAAAAAAGTTAAATTAAGTAAAATTACGTTTTTTTTTTACGGTGTATACTTCATATTAGTTGTTAATTTTTTGTCTTGTTATTTATATCAAGGTTCCTGATCATCCCAGTACCAGAGAATGGTTCACCATCATTGGTATTTCAGAGAATGAAGATAATCTAGTTCTCCTAGCAGACAACCTTGTGGTGTACAGTATGTCTGCTGATCTCTTTCCGGGCACCAGCTCTGACTTGTTAGAAAGGCTGCCTCTAAACGTGGAAGTGGAGCAAGCTAATTCCAGAGTCCACAGTATCCAGTATCTGGAAGAGTAAAATTATTAAGAAATTGTATCATTTTCTTCTTCATGTATGCATAAATATATTTGTTCTTATTCTGTTCTTATTTATGTTACTGTTTGTGCCTTATTAAGCTGTGCATTCTATTTAGGTATAGGTGATATCCATTCAAGTTTCTCCTCTACAGTTTCCAGAGCTCACTGTATCCTCAGTGTTGATGTTAATGCAGGATTTAAGAATTAATGACCGTCTTGTTTGTAATGTTAGGTTGAATATCTAGGAAAAATATATTGGTTAAATACATATTGTATTGTTACAAACGTTCAGAATTTCAGCTTTGTACTTAAATCACACCTGGTTTGCAAAGGAACTATTTGTAACATTTCCAGTTATACCGTATGGTCTCAAAGCTAACACACATGAACTAAAAACTTAATTTTGAAGTTAATGGAGTCTTTAAGGGTTCAACTTGTGGAAGAAATGTAAAACCACAAAAAGATGATGTATAACAGCATTAAAATATAAATATACTGGGATATTGCATTTATGTCTATTATGATATTTTCAGATACTTCCATACCTATTTTCTTATTCCTATGCTTATTATAAACATTTACTACATTTATTGCCACAATATAATTTACAAAAGAATATAGTGTTTTTAACCCTTACATTTTAAATAATCCATATAAGAAAATATTGATGTGACAAGAACAGATTCACTGCTGCTATTCTATAATCTGTATTTATGCTGATGAATATTAATGAGGAGGCTGGCTTTCTCCCCGCATATCTGGCTATCAAGTCCTGTCTGAGGGGGCGGGGTTTATTTTCACACGCTCGTGACGTGGTTTGATCGAGGACACTTACAGGTACAGTACGGTGATGTAAAAAGTTAACAATGATTTCAGTTTTCACAATGGACAGACTTTTCGTGCTGTTGTATGGGGAACTTTGAATGGAGCTGGTATGAAACATGCGGATTCACATTTCCTTTGTGTGGAAATTATTTTGGGGCGTGTTTGCGCTTCTTTCATTGACTGGCTGTCAAGTTTGGGGAGGTGAGTAAACCTTCAAAATAATATATTATCTTCGTATATCGCTTATATATACTACTCTAATGTTCCAAGCACATTTTGTTTTACAATGTTAAAAAATCTATTACTGTTTGTTTATTTGAGACTTTATTTGTTGTGGAGCAATTTTCATGGCTGTAGTCGGTAGCGCATATGCGTAAATACAAGCGAACACATGGAGTGACGTAGAGGGAAAAATTAATACCTTACTGTACAAAGATACTTACGCATATGTCTGATATGGAATTAGATATAATCCGATATGTCCAAGTTGATTTTGTTTACCTGAATGGATGTCATCTTCCTTATCGCCTTATATATAGCCTAGAAAAACTCATTCCACAACGTCTCAACAAACTAGAACAGAAAAGTAAAAGATGTACATTAAAGGTTTAAAAATGACACAGTGTTAATAACATAATACTTAATAATTATAATACTTTTTTAGTAATCATAATACTTATAGAATTATTTGAAATCATATTTATGTAACAAGCAGCTTGCAAATAATGCTAATTGTTAAAAAAAATACCTCACAACTATTGTGTCATTTTTAAGTAAATAAGTAGTCATTGCTGATGTTTCCTTATGACAGTGCCTTTAAAAAACAGTAAAGTATGAACAAAAAATAATAAAGTATAAAGTAAAACATTCATTAGGATAGATGAAATTCATCTGTATCACTTTTTATGTTTATTGTTTTGTAGCCTTTGTACTGTGTGTTGCAAAACCAGCTTAAACTGGGACCTTTCTGTTGATGTTTCTACATTAATAATCAAATATTTTATATGTTAGCCTACATATTATAATACAACACAGCATGTAGCATGTTCATTCCCTTGTGCTAATCTTTATTGAATTCTTTGACACAGTTCTCTACAAATTAAGCTGTCCTGCTTTTAAAAGGCATTAAAATGCCTTCATTGAATTCTGAAAAAACATTCGAGCACAACAGCACTTAGTCTAAACTGCTTTAGGCAGTAGAGCGGCAGTTGTCCCAGAGTTGCTGAGGTGACTGGTTAACTCAGTATTGGGGACAACAACATCGTCTGACACAGAACAAAGTTACTCACGTTACACTATTGTCATGTATCTATACATACAGACTTGTACCTGTCTTAATGTTTTTAAGCAGAACAAAGTATTCAGCCTCTGGCACGTGTGCGTGCGTTTACTGTTACAGCTTCATTCTATGGAGATGGCTTTGTGCTTCTGAAAACCGTCGAGCTGTCCAGTCAAACATCTTTGCATGTGCGGTTTCGAACATCTGGATCCAATGGCCTGCTTTTCCTGGCAGCTGGAGAGACAGACTTCCTCTGGATGGGGCTGCACTCCGGCCGAATACAGGTGATTCAATAAATCTGCCTAATGTGATCTCACTGCATGGTCACTGGATAAGGTCATAGGTCACACTTTATACACTTTATTGCATAGATACTTGATGACTTGATGACTAGAGTAAATGATGACAGCATTTTCAATTTTGGGAACTATCACTTTAATACATAATATAAACTGCCATATATTTTCTTGAGTAGCATTAATAGATTATTATTTACATTATATTACATGCATTTTGTAAATGAAGATCAAATTCCAAATTCAGTTTAAGCATGCAATCCGTTTCAAGGTTTTGGAATTTCTCAAGGGTTAGAAATTGTATTAGAATACAATCTTCTCAGTTTAGAAATGCATAAAGATAGTTAGATTATACTGTAAAACATTGCATATAACAATGATATATGCTAAGTTGCAAGATACAGTTTAAAACAGAGAGGTACCCACAGGCAAAAACAAAAGGCAAGTGATTTCTTGTCGCTTACAGACAGAAAAAATCTCTGAAAAATATTCTGTGCCTCAACTTGCATGACTGTTTTTTCTTTTCATGCTGAGGAATACTGACATTGTGATTCTACTTTGTCTACTTTTGTCAACCTTTTGTAACTTAAATTTACTTTACAATTTCACAATTCATTTCTAATCTATTAATGACAAACTACATATCACTGGAAAGGTCTCTAGAATGCAGTGATTCTAAATAAGAATGAAGTGATTCTTTTGGTCAGCAATAATCTGCCAGACCTCTTCTTTCATAGGAGAGCGACTTTAGGCAAGTATTTGAAAGCATTCGTGAACTACAACCATTCAAGTTTAGATGTGCATTTTCACGTGTAATCTCAATACATTTAATGACAGTTAAAAGGTTCATTAAAATTCATTAAAATACACGGTTCGTTGAAATGCTTGATTCTGATTGGCCAGTCGCGACATTTGCAGGTTCGTTATTCCCAGATAACAATCGCTTAAAACGAATAACACACGGTAACCCGGATGCTGCAAATCATTTTGATAGCTACAGTTCAAGTAGCTGTGTTATAAGCGGGATAATGTACAAGCAGCCGGCTGTTATGGCGCAATAAGCCGGGTCCTGATTACACTGTCAGGGCTTATTTCTGCCATAACAACCGGCTGCTTGTACATTATCCCATTATACTATATATTGTTATCGTTTTTAAAAAGTTCCGTCTTGCAGTTTGCATGGAGACGAAAATGGTAGCGTTTTAAAAAACTTGCACTTTGAGACACGTTTTGAAAAGTATGCATTTTCAGTCCCCCAAAACGCCGTTTTCATGTAAACGAACAGCCAAAATGCATAAAATGTTTTGCCATTTCATTTGAAAACGATCTTGTATGAACGGCCGCATTGTTTTTTTTTCATTGGAAATGTTTGCTGTGACACCATAGGACACATTTATCATATATTTGTCAACTACCCACATACAATTTAGTCTTATTCTGTTTTGTTAAACTACTAAACCTTTGATGTTCAACATTTTTCCCTGTCAGGTACGGATTGATCTTGGATCTGGAGAACGCACTGTTCGATCTGATAAGAGCATTGCTTTGAATGACCTCACCTGGCATACAGTAGAACTTCATCATGATCATGACGATATCACGCTAACTGTGGATAAGAACTCCCTCAGCACTGTTAAGATACCAGGGCCCGACTTTGAACTGGGTGTCCAGGATGGGCTTTTCGTCGGCGGTGTTCAGGATCTGGATAGACCATATCTCCCTGCAGATCAGACGTTTGGCTTTCGGGGTTGTTTAGATGAGGTTTTATTTAATGAACATAACCTTCTCTCCTCTCTTAGGCCTTACTCTGGATACAAAATAATTCATGAAGTGTCGCTTGGCTGCAGCCCACAGTTTTCAGCCACTGTGAACAACTCAATGAGTTTTTTTAGTTCCAAAGCGTACATGACTCTGCCCACATGGGAAGTACCGCAAGAGGGTGTATTTGAATGTGAACTGCATACGTTACATTCAGAAGGGATTCTTTTGTACAGCTCTGCGAGCCACGGTAACTACATTGCCCTGGAAGTTGAAAAGGGACACCTTGTTGCAGTTGTTCAAATAGGTGGAAATAAGACAATATTACATTCGTTCATGGTTATCAGTGATGGGGGATGGCATGCGTTGAGACTCTATTTGTCCCATATGAATCTACAATTTACTGTGGGTTTGGAGATGCACAATTCGAGCTTTGGGGTAAATGTCAGTACCTTACAGCTCACTGGACCTCTATACCTCGGTGGGGTGGATATCGACACATACACAGAAGTTCGTAAGAATGGACTGCTCTCTACGGTTATTAAGCGCATTGGAGGAGGGTCATTTAAAGGCTGCCTTAGAAACATCCGCATAAATTATCAGAGGACGGGACTTCCGAGGGCATTGGTCACTAAGGATATTTCTGTTGGTTGTGAAGCACGAACGCATCTTGGACCCAGTAACACAAGTCTATCGATAGTTACTACATATTCTGAACATGATTCTGAGGTGGACAAGCGACATTTTCTTTTGCTTAAAGATTTAGAGGTTCTCGAGGGCGGACGAGCGCCACTGGAGTCAAAACACATCAGCATTAACCTGGAGTTCAGCAAATTTGGGATTCATCGATCCCAGATTATGTTCCATATCGAAGAGCAGCCGGTGCACGGGCAACTCCGACTGGACGTCGACTCCGATATGGAGGAGAACGCCTTCAGTATGCAGGACCTCTGGCATGGTAGGATCATGTACGTCCATGGAGGATCTGAGGACCTACTTGACTTTTTCATGTTTTCCATTTACACAAGTAGCAAAAAGGAAGTGCCCGGTTTTCTCAAAGGGAACCGCCTGCATAGATTCAACATCAGTATAATGCCCGTCAACGATGCCCCCGAATTAGGCCTCCCAGAGGGCAGTCTCTTTGTTCTACTGGAGCACTCAAAACGGCGTTTGACCACAGATGTCCTTAGGGTCACTGATCCCGATACTAATTCCACAGACCTGATATTCTCAGTGCTTGGTAACCTGAATGCCCAATCTGGCTTTTTAGAGATTGAGGAACGTCCAGTGACCTCATTTACCCTGTATGATCTTGAGCAGGGTAAAGTGAGTTACGTCCACAAGGGTGTCAAGAACTCCAGAATGGCTCTTAGGGTGAGTGACGGAGAGAAGGTGAGCAACACTGTGGTGTTTAGGATAATGGCTATTCCTCTGGAACACAAGGTTGTCAACAACACTGGAGTGGAGGTAACCCAAGGCGGCGCCACATACATTACGAACAAGCATCTAGCTGTGCAAGTGAATGTCGCTAAACAGTCGGTTGAGATTCGCTATGATGTCACAGTGACACCAATGTATGGAGAGCTACAAAGACTTCATTCTAGTGGGCAGTGGAAGCAAACGACTACATTTACACAAAAGCTTCTTGAAAAGGAGCGTCTTAGATATCGCAGCACCTTTCACGGGACTCAACAAAGTAACGTCACTGACAGTTTCAAATGTAAAGTCACCGTCGGCTCGGTTACTACAGACGAATTGTTGTTTTTCGTTAGGGTACGCTGGATTCGTTACAAAATCACCAGAAATAAGATTGAGACCGCCGGTGATCGCAATGTGATATTGACACCTCAAGAATTTCATATTGTCACCAAAGGTGTAAGACTTTCGGAAAGTGACCTTAACATTCGTTTGTTGACATTACCCAGAAAAGGAAATCTGTTTCTCGATAATACGATTTTAAAAAAGAACTCCACGTTTACTCAACAGGATATTAGGGATCATAAATTGCAATACGAGGTAACAGGAAAGCTGCATGAGGATACTCGAGACGTGTTTCACTTTCAGCTGTTCTCCAAATTTGCCATGTCAGGAATTCATGAGTTCAGAATCAGTATCAAAGCAAATAGTCATGACTTGGTTTTAAATAATCATGGACTTGCTCTCTTGGAAGGGGAGAGCAAGGTTATAACTAAAGCAATGCTCTACGCAGAGACACCCAACAATGGAGAAGTACACTACAGTATCACCAACACCCCTAAACATGGCATGTTAAAGAAAATACTGCACTCTAACTCCTCCTCCAGCAGTGACATCATTACGTTCACCAATCAGGATATTTTAGAGGAACGTATCTTGTATGTCCACGATGACAGCGAAACAACACACGATGCGTTTACGTTCCAAGCCTCTGTTGACTCTCCGAAAGCGAAGACCCGTGGCACGGAGGGCACCTTTAATATTTCCATCCATTTGGTTAATGATGAGAAACCCGTCCGTGTTGTTGATAAAGTGTTTCATGTTGTACGTGACAGCCAGCGGTTACTTACACTAGAAGACCTGTGCTACCATGATCCCGACATTGACTTTGATGACAAAGACCTGCTTTATACCAGACGAAAGATCCCAATGGGTGAGCTTGTCCTTGTAAATGACACCACACACAAACTTTATCAATTCCACCAGAAGGATTTAAAAGACAAGAGAGTGCTGTTTGTTCACACAGGGGTGAGTTACGGTCGGTTTGTCTTCTTCGTATCGGACGGAAAACATTACACATCAACGCTGCTTGAGGTCTCCGCTCAGGACCCATATGTAAAGGTGGCTAACAACACTGGTCTGTTGGTTCAGAAAGGTCAGATGGCCATCTTAAAATCTGATAATTTCAGTATAATCACTAATGTTGATGTTAGGCATGATGAGGAAGTTGTCTTTGAGGTGTTTCTACCACCAAGCCACGGGACTCTTTACCGCAACGGCATCAAAACAAATATTTTTACACAACATGACTTGAAGATGGGGTATGTGATGTATAATCACGATGACAGCGACATGCTGGCGGACTCTTTTAACTTCACCAGTAAGGTGAAAGGGGTTCCTCTGGATGTGAGCGTGGCTGTTAAGGTGTATCTTGAGAGCCAACAACAGCCCCCAAAAGTCATCCACAATAATCCAATTCTGGTGGAGGAGGGAAAGCCCGTCAAAATCAACAAGAAGGACCTCAAGGTTAGCTTTTCTTCAATAAAACCATGATGTCTTTTTTTCTTCTGTGAAACACAAAAGATGATATTTTGCGAAATGTCTCAGTGGTTTTGTGTGCATACAATGGAAGTCAATGGGGTCCAACGTTGTTTGGTTACCAACGTTCTTCAAAATATCTTCTTTTGTGTTTAGAAGAAGAAGGAAAGTCATACAGGTTTGGAATGAGCTTTTATTGATTACTTGGTTAAGTAATGTCAAGAAATGTAGACTCCTATCAATTTATTGTTCTGGTGTGGTCTGTTCCAGGTCATTCATCAGGATAACACACCTCATGAGATTGTGTATACTGTGAAGATGGCACCAGCACATGGTTTTTTGCGTTTCTCTGCTCTAGAAGAAAATAACTACCGTGGCAGTCAGGAAGAGCCCATCATACGCTTCTCACAGGCTGATGTCAATGAAGGACTAATTCAGTATGTCCAAACAAAACACGGAAACATTAATGACACTTTCTGGCTTCATGTGACCAATGGCATTCAAACAGTGCATGATCTCAAAGTCTCAGTGGATATTATACCCCAGCACATCCCTTTAGAGGTGTCTAATGTGACTCTGAAAGAGGGTTCATCTAAAGCCCTTACTCAAGACATCATCAAAGTCACCAGCAGACACTTTAAAGGACGCCAGCTTTTTTATGTTGTGCCTGAGGGACCTCATCACGGTCGGATTGAGCACTCACGGATCCCTGGTGTTCCCATTCCATCGTTCACCAGAGTTCAGGTGAACTTCACTTCACCCTGTTGCTTTCTCTGCACTGATGTAGAGATGTAGGGCTGCATAATCATGATTTTGAGAAAATTATCATTATTACTTTATGATTATAATGAGAACTAACACTTTTTGTGCCCACATGAATAATTGCTATAGTATACTTCAAATTTTACTACAGTACACAGTTGTATTATAGCATTTACTATATTAAATGGAATAACTCTAGGAAAGACTAGTATATTATAGTTAATATAAATATATACTACAAATATTTCTTAAATATATACATAGAAACTTGATACCTGGTGTATCACCTGTAGACACAGCTCAGGATGAAAAAGAACAACAATTTTACATGAACATTATGATAACTATATAAAGTAAACAATATAATGTGTTACAGAGCAGCATTTTATACTTTTCTTCACAGGCTCAACAGGGGTTCATATTCTATGTCCATGACGGAAGTGAGACCATGGCTGATCATTTTACAGTGGTGGCCAATGATACGGATCTCAGGAAGAACAGTTTACCTTTTATTGTTTATGTAAATATAACACCCATAAATGATGAAGCCCCAGTCGTAACTGTCAACAGAATCCTCAAGGTTAGTTTTTATTGTACAATATATATGTCAACATGAAAATGTAACATGTTTTTATATCCACTTTTTATATTTATTTTTATTTGTGCACCGCCACTACAAAGTATAATATGTTTGACATTTTGTTTGAAACTTTATGATGATGTCTTAGAGAGAGATGTTTAAAGCAGGGGTTCTCAACCTGTTTGACTCCAAGGCATTCAATAATATTCAAAGACCACCCTCCCGCTCACAAAACCCCATTTTTTATCAACAAAAAAAACCCCCCATTAAAAACATTTATTCATTATAAAAATGGCCAAATAACAAGAAATAGATTGTTGCTTTATTATGTATTTCAATGCTCATTTTGTCTAATTTGAGTCAGCTGGGGCCCCCCTGGTTTAGAGGATATCTCCCTATGGCTTGGAGGTCTAGACTTGAAATGTCTACATTCACCACCAGGAGGCTCAATAAACACTAGTAAAAATGTGAAACCTCACTCACCTTATAGGGTTTCTCAGTCAGAGGGCTTCAAAATGACTTCATAATGATTTCAAATAAAACCAAAAGTATACATCTTTCTAGTAATGACAAGCTCCAGAATATTTAAAAGAGTAGAAATTGTGAATGGGGGACTTTCAAATGTTGTGGACAATTGGGAGGAAGATAGTAGACAATGTGATATATTATTATATGTGTTCAATGCTTTACTCTGGTTCACTTTCATTTACTAGGTGTGGCAAGGCTCTGTGACAGAGATAACCACTGAAGACCTTAGCGCTGAGGATCCAGATTCTCCTCCAGAGAGTCTGGAATTCATCATAACACCACCAAGTAACGGACACGTGGCCCTGAAGAGCGCCCCCTACAGACCAGTTCTGAACTTCACCCAGGAGCACATCAATCACGGACAGCTGGTGTTTGTACATAGTGGTTAGTTTAACGTGCCTTTCAGTTGCTAATATTGAGCTTCCCAAATCTAGCAGTCATAAGACACATGAAGGCTTGATCTTTCAGGTAGAAATAGCAGGTTTGTGGTTTTAATGTTTCGACAGGTGCCATGTCAGGAGGATTTCACTTTCAAGTCAACGATGGACTGAACTTTGCTCAGAGACAGATCTTCAGTGTCACGGCTCAATTTCTGGTCATCAGCTTGGAGAAAAACCAAGATCTAAAAGTGTTCCCAGGTTTTTTTTATATTACTGGATACGTTTAAACCCTTTTTTGCGCCTTGTTTTCTCAAACTCCATTGCCTATGCTGTGATTGTGTAGATAGTTTTACAAAGCAAACTGGTTTAATAAAAAAAAGTCAACTCACTATATAAAATGTGTGTAAGACAAACACAACAAGTGGCATTGGCTAGACAAAGGACTATTCATGGCATCGATCTTATACCGAGACTATTCATTAAAACAGTTAAAGATATATTAGTAAGTTACAGATATTACATTGTTGTGTGTAGTGCAGAGGATTTATTTCCTGCATCCTTTTGCAGGTTCTTCAAAGTTTATTTCTGAAGATGAGCTGTTGGCACTGACAAATGACTATGATGATATTAGGAAACGCACCATCACCTACACCGTGACCTCTCCCCCAAGATACGGCAGACTGATGGCAAAACAAATGGAAAATTCCACACAAGAATTATCTTCCTTCACTCAAACCATGGTACAGTATTTATTGAACAAACTGTGTTTTTCAATTGACTAAACATCCGAATTTGTGCTTTTACAGTGTACATAGGTCATAACTGAAGTGCCATTTATGTGATTATTGTCATTCTGATTGAAGGTGAAAGAAGGAGCTGTGCTGTATGAGCAGACTGAACCTGTTGCATGGGCAGCATCAGATTCCTTCACATTCACTGTCTCCTGCCCTCCATCATCTCTGCAAGCTCACACCTTTAATATCCACATCTCTTATGAAAATACAGACAAAGAGCACATGACTGTGCTTCATGCAAACACTGGTAATACCTTTGACCTCACTTGATCAAAAATATAGTGGGAAAAGATTTATAAAAACGATTTTATTTTTAAATATAATAAAATGTATATAATGTTTTCTTGATTTTATGAATACTTTAACATGTAATATGTAACATGCATACAGTTAATGTTTATACTAACTTATTATTATTAATTTGTGTTAGGTGCTGTTGTCGCTGAGGGTAGTAGTGTTCTCATAGATGAATCAAAACTGGATGCCTCCAACCTTTTGGGAAAGTTAAATAAAGCAGAACAGCATCTCTATGAGGTCTGGTATGAAATCACCTCTCCACCGCACCACGGTACAATTGTTGTAGGTGAAAAGAACCAAACCCATGAAAGATCAAAGTTCTCACAATTCAACCTCCACAAGCAAGGAATCATATATGTACACGACGACTCGGAGACCACTCATGATAACTTTGCATTTGACATGTGGCTAAACCCCAGAGGCAAGCCTGCTGAACGACCCCAGAATGCAGACCACGTGGTATCCGAATTGTTTAATATCACTGTGACCCCTGTTAATGATCAACCTCCTGTGCTCAAGACAGGAACCCCCAAACTCAGAGTGGTCAAGGGGGACACTGTGACTTTAGACCCAGAGTACCTTTATGTGGAGGACCAGGACACCCCACCTGATGAGATTCATTATACTGTTATCGGCAAGCCTAAAAATGGCTTCCTTGAATTTGAAGGTCAGCTGAATAAATCTGTTGTTACTTTCACCCAAGCTGATATAAATCATAGAAAGGTGCATTTCACCCAAAGAGGAGAACCCTCCTCGGTGGTAATCTACCTCAATATTACTGATGGATTTCACAGGCCGCTCTATAAGCTCTTCAGTGTCGAGGTAGAGAATATCACCATCCGTGTGGTCAACAATACTGGACTGACTCTGTTGCAAGGTCAGACTGCAGTGACTCTAAAACTTGAGCACCTGGCCGCAGTGACCAATGAGAGAAACGCATCCATTAAGTATTTAGTTACAACCCCACCAAGTCACGGGACTCTCATGGTTATGGAAGACTTGGTCACACACTTTGACCAGGAGGACCTACGCACTGGCATAGTGTATCGCATGACTGACCTGTCGTCCACTCAGGACTGCTTTGAGTTCACAGTCTTCACATCTGAGAGTAACCTGACTAACCAAGTGGTAAACATCACTGTCCAGCCACTGATCCACCTCGGCGAACATGTTAGAATTCCAAATGGCATCCCGGTGAAGCTTAGAAAAGATGTACTTGATGCAACCGAATTGGCCTCCCTTAGTGGTAGTGACCCCGTATTTGAAATCCTTGAGCCTCCAAAACATGGCAAGCTAGTCAAGGTTACATTTGGCCTTGGGGAAGTGTCTCATTCAGTGGAATCCTTTTCATTCAGGGATGTGGAACAAGGAAGAGTGGCCATTGAGGAAAACATCAACTTCACTGCCATTTATGGCAACACAACAGCAGCCAGGTACAATGTCACTGCGCTCCATCCACTTAATGACTCATTTGTTTTCCTTCTAAAGGCGGCCAATGTTCAGCCTGCCAAGGGGGAATTTGTGTATTTGGCATTACCCTATGACCCTGTTACAGGGAAGCACATACTTTCAGAGCCACCTCTATGGCCGACCAGGTTGCCGACATTAAACAGAACAACAAATTCCATGTCACCCATGTACCCTCCATCTCATGCAGATCCAACAACAAGACCCCACAAAACAGCTGCCAAACTGAAACCTCGTAACCGCTGGGGCAACCACACACGAAGCAGATCCACGATTCCACACGTTCCCCGTACAACAATGGGCAAACTGGACCCCTATCCAAAAAATACCCTAGTCAGAATGGAGTCCCTACCAAGACCTGCGTCTGATCCACTGCTTATTATTCTTCCCCTTCTGGCCTGCCTCCTATTGATTGTCATCCTTGTGGTTCTTATTCTTGTCTTTCGGCACCGCAAGGAAAAGCGGGCCCACCCGGCAATGATCCAGGATCTGACGGAGAACCCCGGAGAAGATATTTTATCCAGAGGCCCTTATCTGGGTCAGCCTGAGAGAAGTCTCACCATTCCCTCTGTAATAGTAACTCCACTTACTCCGAGTTGCCCTGGCAGCCCTCTTTTAGACACCGTACATGACAAAGCATTGGCACCTAGAATTGAACGAGCCGTGTCACCGTTTCTGCTTTGCACATGGAGTCCACTTGACCCCGATTCTGCCCAGCAATGTTCCCCAGCGACACCACCCCTTAAACAAAACCAGTACTGGGTTTGACACAACTGCTTTTGTTCTTACCGAAACTTTGTGAACTATCATTGAAGAGGAGGAACGTAAGCTACGTTTCATACCGAACATTAAGAATGCCCACCCATGCTATTACTGGCATGTGTTTCAACCTTGTAGACTGAAGGTCTGTTGATGTAGTATTAAGGGAAAGATTCATCACCATAACTCTTTAATTTTAGTCTAATTGTTGTAGTTTTGTTTGGCTATAGCTCAGGAGGTTTTTTTTCATATAAAAGAAATATGACCAGTAGTACTGGGTCAGAAAGTCTTACACTTTTCAGTATACTATGGAATGGGTTAGCATGGTTAGTGCAGTTTATTGAAAACAGTTTGAGCAGAATGTTAGCATCAGCTTAGACATTTTGCCACGATTTAGAGGAAAAAGTTTAATTTTGGTTTTGTGTAACATTAATATACACTTTTAATAATAAATAAAGGTACTTCACTGTGCCATAAAAGAACCATTTTTGGCTAAAAGGTTCCATCAAAAGAACATCAGAGGAACCTTTCTGTTTTACAAAGGTTCTTGTTGTCGAAAAAAGGTTCTGGATTAAAAAAGAAATGGTTCTTAGAAGAACCTTTGAGTAAATGGTTCTTTAGGAAGCCAAAAATTGTTCTTCTATGGCATTGCTGTGAAGAACATTTTGTAGCACCTTTTTTAAAAGTGATTTTGCCTATTATCCTAAGATAAAATGTTGTTATTACATGCAAGTAAAATAGTCCTATACATGTTATGCTACAGTACAGTATATAAAGTGCAGGATATAGGGAAACAACGTATTTTACTTTTCAGCTCCTTATTGAAGGACAATAGCATTATACTCTAATATCAAGAGTATACAGAGACCATTTGGCATGAAATTGAGGGAACTGAAACTACTCAAAAATACCTTTGAAGAAGTGTCTAAGCTTAATATATCATATTGACCAAAACAAATCCTCCTCCCTTTATGTAGGATAAACATTATGTGTAATGTGTCTAATCATTTTATATTGTTTTTAAGCTACATACACCAATCACTGTTTGATATTTTGTAATATGTAGAACAATCTATGTGCTGCAAATACTATTTAAGAGTCCATATTTATGTATGGAAAATGTTTCTAAATTGATGTCGATATTCTTCCATAACACACTTATTGTCATTGGGTATTAATGTAGAATAAAAGTTCTGCTTATTAATCTTTTAAACAGTTTAAAACAGTTAACATGGCATTTGATCAAATGTTTTCTAATAGTGAAAACATGTTTCTTGTACATTTGAATGATCTGACCTGCATGTTTGCATGGCATCACATTTCTCACAATTTCTTTATCTCCCAAACAACCCACGGGTAAATATTCAGATGATGATCCTGCTTTGTTATTTGATTTAGAAAAACCTGAAACACAGATGAGCCATGTAGATCTTCCTAGTCTCCAGGTCTTGTTTTATGACCTATATATGTAATATTTTAGTGATGTTGAAGTAAATTCTACACCTTTGCACTGCCAAGTGTGTGAATAGAGAAGCAGGCAGTGTGTGGAAAGAGAAGTCTAACTTTAGCTCTTATAAATAATTCAAGACAATGACTGCTCTGGGCGGCTCATTTTTTCCTTTAGTAAGGACCAGAACTGATAAAGGTAGTCTCCTTAAAGACACCACTGGATTGAAGAGCTTGTTTAATCTGCCTTAATGGTCACATTTGTTTTCCTGTTTTTCTTTTATTCTATTTCTAAGGTTTCACTTCATTTTTTAAACAGCTGGTATACGATCTTAAATAACAATCTAACTAGCTTAAGCCAAACCAAGTGAAGTACATTTCTTAGTGACATGGAAGGAAAAGTATAAACTGAATAATGAAACTGCTGGTAAACTAGCCGTGAGTGATCCTCTGTGACTCGTCTGGAATGTCTTCTAGATAAAGGGGGTTCAGCCCATGTTTTCTAGGTCATTGTTTCTTTGCACTTCTCCTCCAGGGCTGGCTGAGAAACTGGGTCTCGTCTTTCTCGTACAAACTTAATTTAAAACAGACACGGGCCTCTCCCTCACAGCAGATTCGATAAAGATTGATCGCGAGTGAGGTAAAACTCGCAAAGACTAAGAAGGAATGCAGCAACCATATCTGATATGCAGTCGAAGACAGTGAGACGTTTAAAAGGTGAATGTGTCATAATATCTGTATTAAGATTACTCAAGGAACCAAAGGACAGTACAAAAAACATTCAAACCTACTCTCTCTTATTTAGAGTATCAACACAGGCACAATATTATAATGAATGTATGCCGTTTACCACTTACCACTTACTAATACAATAAAAATGTAAACTTCAAATTGTTGTTACACTTCAAGGTTCAAGCATGATGAAAACCAAATGACTGCTATTTATTTATAAGAACAAAGTATACATTTTAAAGTGATAGTTTTATCCAAAAATTAAAATTCTGTCACCATTTATTTATTCTTATATTATTCAAAACCTGTATATGACTCTTTCATCTGTGAAACACAAAAGATGTATTGAGAAATGTCTGTTTTTGTACATATGATAGAAGTCAACGAGGGCCAATGTTGTTTGTTCACCAGCGTTCTTCACAATATTATTTTTTGTGCTCTACAGATTATAGAAAGTTATACAGGTTTGGAATGACATATGAGTGATTAAATAATAAAGGAATTTTCATTTCTGGCTGAACTATTTCTTTAGGGATGTCTGTCAATCCCTGGCACGCATTTTTTAACATTACTCATCACTTAAGGCCACCCGGAACAATTCTAAAAATAAAATATCTGTATTTTAATGCATCGATAATAAAAGAAAGATTTCTTATGTACGGTTTTATTTAAGTTCTTTTAAAGAATTTTTAAATCATCCTATGCCTGATCATACATGTCCCTGGCTTCCTCCAACTTGCCTGTGATTTTCTGAAAGAAGTTAATCTGCTGCTGTAAGAAATGTTGCATCTGTGCCTTGAAGTCACGCACGCGTATGTGGTGAAAGTGCTGGATTTCGGCTAGCGTAGCGCAGGAGATGATGTTGCAGCGTTCGTTGATGGCTCCTCCTGCAGCTCCATCCTTTTCCTCCCCATGTTTCTGACTTTCCTTGGCCTTGGTGAGGGCTCCTAGAGGATCAACAATTAAAGCGTTAAGTAATGTAGAATTCCATTTCACTCGTGCGTTTGCGCAAACACGTGCTTGCAATTTAAAGAGATTCTGCCACCTCAAACATATGAACATGCAAGCTCAGACCAGTCAAGACTCAGATTGAGTGCTTACAGACCTCTTTGGAATTTGAGTTTGCACGAAGTCAAGGACAACTTTTAATACTTTCAATGCTTCTGTATTTTACGATAAATGTTAAGTTATGCTATATCTGAAAAACGCAATCATTGAGTTAAACTGAGAATAAATGTGGTGTAAGCATTCACAGCCACCCTGTGCCGGGGCCCAAAGCTTAGGACCACAAAAGCTTTCCCAGTGTCAGTTGTTTTGTAAAGGCAAGCAATTTCTCATTGTAAACCGCATTAACAATTTGCGTGACGTAAACCCTGAAATATGATTCTGCCTCAAAGAATGACATCACTCAATATCACATTAAAGCAATAGACTTTGTTAGAGCCATACACTCCCCCCCCCCGCCCCCCCCCTCCAAAGAGATGTGGGAATTACAACAGAGTTGGCATCGGTCCACCAGAGCAACACACAACCCATGCTGCAAGGACAGACCCCATATGCCCTCTCTCGCACCCGGGAGAAATCAGGACGTGTCATTTGTCACTGCCGAGAGCTTGTTGCTATGGGCCGGTTGCGATTAGGTATAAAAAGTTAATGCATCTTAGAAAAAGGGTGGATTAAAGTCGATTATTTTCATGTGTCTATTATACACCATGCAATAGCCACACCGTAACTCACAACATCGATTTTGATTCCCTCACGTATATTATAGCAAACGGCTGGTTGACTGAAAGTGTGATTTACATAAACCGATCTCATGCAACATAAATTGTGACCTAGTGACCTACATCCACAATTCATGGCATACCAACACACACAAACACATGAGAAAATTCCCAAACCTTTCTGAACATGGATAATGTCCGGAAAGTTTGAAAGATGTCCCTGATAAATCGCTAAAAGGTCAGATATGGGGACCAAATCCTGTCGGGGCTGCTGCGCAAAATAATCCCCAACGGTCTCGTACACTTCTCCAGTGTATGCTATAGCCTTGTTCAATGGAGCGGAGTAGACTTGCTGGTCGAACTCGAAGGCCTGATTTAGAAGTCTGAAGGCCTGGCCGACTCTCTGATATTCCTTTTTAAAACCTGTAATCTGCTTTCTGGCGAATTCATTGATGGTGACGTTGACCTGTATGAGGTTGTCGTCCATCTTTCTGGTGAACGTTTTGAAACCATCTACTTTGCTTTCCACCTCCTGTAGGTCAAGAGGTAAAGCTGGGGGGGCGATGGTGAGGAAGAAGTTGGCACCAACTAAGTCGTCCTTCTCTGCCTTTCTCTTGCCCTGCTTCCAGGCTTTCTCGTCGTTGCTGCTGCATGTAAGGAAATGCTGGAAAACATCACATTTGGATAAAACCGGATGACTCGTCATGTGATTCATCCACCATATTAAACCTTTCCTACGCTTCGAGATGAAATCCTCCTCGAATCGCCCCGTGGCCTGTTTCTCTGGCAGATGTGGCACCGAAATAACCGGGAATTTTTCAACGAGACGGTCGTAAAGCCAGTCGAAGTGCTTGTATCTTCTATTGACCTTGTTTTGTGTATGACTGGGCGTAAGTCCGTATGACATATAGCTCTTCATGCCTTTGAATTTGGTCTGTTTGGTGGGGTCGTCGATAATACACGTAAAAGAATGCGGGTTCTCCTGCCATTCCGGACCGTACTGTCCCATAACCACAAATATTTTGTCTCCATCTCTGACCAGCGCTGACGCTTGGCCCAAAACGAATGCTTCGCCGCCAGACTTGACAAAGGTTGAAAACCTGTTGAGATTTTTTCCAACGGTTGCTGTGCTTTTGGAGTGTTGCGCGCTACCGCGTCGCGACGCAGAGGAACTTGTCGTCGAATATCCAGCTTGAGTATTCCCGCTTTTTTCAGGTGTCGAGCGGTGTTCCTCCGCCGTCCCGCTGTCATCCCAGTCATCGTCCCAATCATCGTCGCTTCCTTGGCTCGTCTGAAAACTGTGCCGTTGTTGTTGAAGATGTCCCGCGTAAGTAGCGGAATGAGTGGGCGTCGATTCGCTTGAGGTGTCCCTCCTCTGAGGACTACTTTGGTAGTAATATTCAGAACTAGCGGAGGTTCCGTTGCCGTGTACCGATGTGTCAGTGTTTATAATCTCCACGTATGATGCAGGGAAGAGTCCGGTCTCACCTCTGCCGTTCGTGCCCTCCAACCAACCATCAACAACCTCCTCGCTGCACAACGTTAAAAGTTCGTTTTCTGTCACAGAGATCTCGCCGGGGTTTTCAGAGGTAAAGTCGTATAAAGCTCTCGCTCTAAGCGCCATAGTTGTGCGTGGAAACGCTGGTTCAACTCACTTTCCAAAGTTATAATACGCTCCCCGTACCGTTCTTTTAAACAGCCCCCGTCTTCGGCACGGTCTACAAACACACGACGAAAATCTTTGAAGACATTTCCTCATAAAACGTGTTGAAAATTCCACTCACAAAACTGTAGGGGAAAAGTCTGTGGGTTTTGTGTACTGCCCCTCTTCGCTGAATGCGGTCCAGAGCAGAATAATCGAGGGTGGAGCCAATCGGAATAATCACCCTGGGGTTACGAATAAACCCCAATGCCATCTCATTCAGACTGACTGTAACCAGTCCTTGTCCTCAATGGACATTATCTAAAGCATTATATTTCAATTTATGATGTATTTTTACAATGTTTTCCTTGTAACACTTTGTAATAACACTGCATTTCGTTGCCTTGTACTTGTACATGTGTAATGACAATAAAGTTGAATCTAATCTAATCTAATAACCTTATTAATTGGCCAGTATATAGCCTAATATTTATATAAATTATATAATGCTCGAGTAATTCGTGCATATTTCAAACATTAATATAAATAAAAATATATGACATAAGATATGATATATAGATTTATTTAATCTAGTCTATTTAATCTAATTATGAAATAATACATTTCAGGAAAAAATACATTTAACCATGAAGTTGAGAATTATTGAAAACTGTGTGGTTTCAAACTGATACAAATAATTAATGCTTGCAATAAATATTATTATTATTATTATTATTATTATTATTATTAGTGTAATTTAGGTATTTTTTTTTTACAGTTTAAAACAACAACAAAAAACAATGCAATTTCCTGACACCCAACCCTCCCTTGTTAATTCAAAAGTAGAACAAACATTTTGCATCATGTTGCCAGTACGTTTTGTTGACCCGGAAAGAAGCTAATAATTTAAGCAGGTAATGTTCCTATGGATATCTCAGATTACAAAACACATTTTAGTTTTCCAGTGATGTTTTTAAGAGTAACGCATTTCTTTAACCAGTAGAGGTCACCATAAAACAAATATCTGACACGGTAAAGCGTGATGAAAAGGACCCTGAAGCGTCAGCAACTATCACGTGACTGCTGTTCAAACAACCGGCACGTACTCTTCGCTATAAATATAGGCTATATATATTTTTTGAAATGTATTTATTTATTCTTTTTTCTCTTTAAGGCTGTATCAACACCAATACATTTGCTCATTATTTGTATTATAGTATGGCTTACATGTTTGTATTGATTTTTGTATTATATAAAAAAAACTTCCCTATAAATATTAAACGACGCCTTATATCTTTAAACAACCTTACAAGACGATGCAGTTTACACATATACATACATTTACACACCACCTGCACATCTAAATAAAAAATTAATTCTAATGAACGTAAAATAAAGCGTAAAAAATGACGTCACGTCGCATGCCTTGACGCTCGCTCGTCTGTGGCTCGCGAACACACAACAAACAGCGTCTTTCTCCGCCCACATTATTAAACTGTATTACATTTGCCGTACACACGTCTGAATGAACGGGGATTGAAATAAAGCGAAAAATATATATTAAAAATATATACGTAGCGATGTATTCGAATGTATTAGACGTCTGAATCTTTTTAACAGGGCTTGTCTCATGCACATAACCGCGCACAAGAGGAGTGCACAGCTAACTCTGCTAGCCGCTTTTTTCATGTGTTATTTTTCACATCGGAGAGGCGGGGAATCCAAAGCCTAGCCATCGAAAAAAGCGAGACTTTTGGATGCATTCAATTAACACCACCGTTTCGTATCACAGCCGTCTTAACTCGGGATTCCTGCGTTCCGGAGACAACAGCAAGAAGCTATCGAGGAAATACATGGATTATCTGGTAAAGTATTACGTTTTATGTTCATTTAAAGATGACTGGAGTAGGATCAGGTGTTCAGGTTGACGTCTTGTTTATGTCAGCCTGCCTGATGTTTTTCTCAGGTCATTTCTGTGGTATACTATGAGAAATGCAAAGTATGTATGCGGTGTGTTACTACACGGTACCTTAAAAGCAGTTTCTCATCTGCTTTGCTTATAAACAAACGTAAATCAATAGAGGTTTGTGTCCAAATACAGAGAAGATGACAGGTCTGAGCACCATTAGAAGAAAGGCAATAGTTTTGACGTTTAAAGTATAAATTGAGGTTTTTGTGACTTTGTTTTGTAATGCTCTGATATTGTTTTACTAACAGGTCAGTGGTGCTTTAACGTGTGTAAAAACAAATTCCTAAAATGTATTCACCTTATCTGAGATTAAACTTTTTGGATGAACTGAAGCATTGCATTGAATGGTCACAAACAGCCACATGTCTTTTGGCACATTAATAAATGAATTATCATTAGGTGATGTGTGGTCACAGATTACATCTTATCTTTTTATACCATTTTTTATTGTTGGTGTTGCGTCCTTGGCGTAAACTTTTCAAAGGTCCTTTTTCGCAGCATCCATTTCATAGTCATAACAATATGCCTGAAATATACCTAAGCATTACGGAATTTAACTCCGTGCCAATAGACTTTTTGCACGTTTGAAGCTTTGATACTTGACTTCGACATGTCCGGCAAGGTCGCTGGGGTGTTTCCTTTTGGATGTTCCGGTCAGGATTCTCAGAATAGAGCCGTTTCCTCAAGAAACAGAGCTGAGAAAGAGCTTGAAGTGGTGTGGATTAGGGTGCTTGCTTGGTTATGCAAGTAATTCTGTATTAACAAATTCAGCAGCTTTTGACTTTGGACAAGGACAAGAGCTATTGTTAGACCCTGTTTCTTATTTGTTTTAGGTTGTTCTACAGTTGATAGATCTTAAAATGGAAGGGGCCCCTATCTTAAACCTTGAGGGTAAGACCTGCTTTCTTTTCACTAGAAAGTGGAAAATGGGCTGGCGTAAATCAAGCCACATTTCTACTAATATAAGCATATCTTAGACATTTACACGTTGTACACAACTATTAAGAGATTTTACGTTCTAGTCTGCAGTGGGCAAATAAGAAAAAGGTTTTAAAAGTCTCACTGAAAGCTAAGGTTAGCTTTAGGATTCGTGGCATGCATAGTTGGTTGCCCGCTCTTTGAAATGGGTGGAGCTTAAATCTGTGCCTTTGTTGTTGGCATGGAGACTACATCTTTGTATCTACTTTTCTGGTATGCTGTTATAGAGAATTGCGTTTCCTTCGTGCTTTGTATGTATTGGATCAGAGGCTTTCATGGTTTTCCCTTTTGTTTTGATTGTTCAGGTTTCAAGTCGGTTAGCTAGTGTCCCTTGGTTTTCCATTGAAGACGCACTGAATTCAGTACAGAATTTGATTTTGGTGTAGTTTAGAGCTGGCATCATTTGGTCCACACCGGATGGGTGCACCAACAATGTTCCTATGTGGTTCTCTGGTTATTTTGTTTGTGCTAGGAATCTTTTTGTTATTTGTGTGTTTTTTAGTCTGTATTAAACTGAACCTATATTTACATACAGCTGTTGTATTCATGTATTCTTTCAAGTGTTATTTTTTGTCCAACCAAGCAAGCTAATTTACAGCCATAACGGAAGCTTTATCTAATGGTTAACTGAGGAACTGAGGTCAAAGTATGTAGGTTACTTGTTTCTGTGTCGCTAGACACATATGCTGCACCTTTTTGAAGCAGAAAGATATTTATTGACCTTTAACCTTTGACTAAAAAAAGTATGTACTGACCAAACCAACTTATTAAGGAAAGTTATTATTATAGATAACTTTGTTATCTAAGAATGTTCATTTTTGGAAAGTTGTGGTCTGGAGGTCAGCTCATAACAACAAAATCTTGCACTTTTCTGAGGCTTGTCACGCTGACTGATTAAAAGGAACGGTCACCCAAATATGAAAATTGTTTTATCTTACTCATTCTCATGTCCCAAACCTGTATGACTTGTCTTGAAAGACAAAGGAAGCATGTTATGTACTGGCAGCCAGTCACCATTGACTTTCATTGCACTTCCCCATACAAAAAAAGTGAATGGTGACTGGAGCTGTAAGTCCTTGTAATATTCCTGTTTTACAAGAAGAAAGGTATATGGGTTTGCGTGAAGGTACATTTACATATTTTGGTGAATAAGAAAGGTAAAATTGGAATGTTTTGTCTGATTGCCCCATTTTGCTGGTAGTCAATGGAACTTGGCAAAATAACAAATGAATTGTTTTACTTGATTTTATTATTTTTTATTTAGAAGACTTGTTTTCACTTGCTGTTTTTTTCAAGAAACTTTGTTTAAAAAAATAAATAAATAAATATTTACATATATAATTTACTAATATCCTTATTGCCTGAAAGTTGTCTCTAATTAATTGTTCTATAAAATGATACCCATCTTTGTGATATAGCCCTATAGGCATAATAAATGAAAAGTTTGGGGGAGTGGAGTGGCCTATGCTTTTGTGGCCAAACAGACTCTCTTCCTTATACTTAATCAGGTTGGCTGACATGTCTTTGGAGGGCAGGGCTTTGGAGTAAAGGCAGTGTGCTTTGAAGGGATGGGGCAGGGGCTGTATAATTTAATGTCTAGTGGAAGGTAGCAAAAATGTCTGCAATCGGTTACGACATGCTTTATTTCTTCTTTGTCTTGACCTGTTTGGGACACATGCTGTTGTATATTTTCCCATTTGAAAATGTTTTTTTTTTTTAAGTAATGTCATGTGTAAAATAACATAAAGCGATCCCGCCACAGCCATCCTAGTATAGCTACATGTTAACTTTTCTGCTATTTTAAGGTGTATATGTTCACACCACGCAGTATGAGAAGTATATTTAGTATCTAAAGAGTAATGCAGCTTCTGCTTATACTGTACTTAATGGACTTATTATCATAGCATGTGGAACACAGAGATTATGAGTGGTACTGGATCAATATCAAATGAATTTCATGTTCCAAATCTTTGTACATTTATTTGTTCTGATGAACACAGATAAAGATGAAGACGAATGCTTGTAACCAAACAGTTCTTGGACCCCATTGACTATCATAGTAGGAAAAATTACTTTATAATTTTTTTGGTTCTGTTGAACAAAAAACAAGATATTTTGAAGAATGTAGGACAGCAAAACGTTCTTGGGTACTTTTGACTACAATTGTAATTTTTTCTACTATGGAACAAACAAAGAAATGTATACAGGTTTGTAACAACTAGAGAGTGAGTAATTCATGACAGAATTTTCATTTTTGGGTGAACTATCCCTTTAAAGGGTTAGTGCTGTGCTGTGCTGTTATGTTATGCGTCTGGGATGAATATTTTACTGTAAATTATTAGTGTACGTTTTCCATCATTGATGGTTGTATTTTTATGTGAAAAATCATGTTCACTAATGGAAAAATATGTGATCTGGAACAATGTGTTTAAATTGTTTGTTTAACTTTCACCCTGGTGAGCATTAAAGCCTTGGTTTGAGTTTTACTGCCAAAAGCAACAGGAGTAGTACGTAACCTGGCTGTCTGTTTGAGTGAGAGAGCAACAGAGCCAGTAAAGTGAGGGAGTAAATGACAGAATGTAAAGATTTGATTTTTGATTTTGAAAAAAAAACACTTCATTGGCTATTGGAGGCTCCACTAACAACAATGCCTTCACTCGCATATATTTGTTTAAAGTGTGCAAAAAATCGAGCGTGTGCAAAAAAGCGAGCATGTGCAATAATCTATTGGTTTTGGACTGAAATATGCACTGTTGAGATTGTCTGTCTTTTCATCTATTGACAACTGAAAAACAGAAGATGAGCATATGCATCATGGCCACTTGCTGCACCACTTGGTACAATGAAACTCCAAATCAATACTGTCAGAAACTGATTTTTGCTTTTCCCAAATGCTTTATAATTAGCTCCCACATATTTGGTTTCCAAAACTCAAAGGCACTCCAAAATTAGAGCGGCCTTCTTTCTCCTGTGTTTTAAAACTGTCACTGCTCTAATAAAACAGAGGTTTGACACAGTAACTCTTGAGCTGTGTTAATACTCTGAGGTGGCACAGCCCTGGGCTCGTCCTGATCGATTATCTGCTGTGTGGCTAGCAGATTTAACTCACAGTATGTTATCAAGGCAGTGGAGCAGGAGTCTTCTCCAGCTTTGGATTACCTATCAGGCTTTTGACCCTTAACATGCTGTCTCATGTTGCATAGCTAGTGCTTCCCTAAAGGTTGAAGTTCCTCTGGGCTTCTCCTGCAATAGGACGTAGTCCGCCCTTCACAGGTATCTCAGTAGCTTTCAGAAGGGTTGAATGGTCTCTGCTTTTCGTCCGTAAGTAGTTGGCAGAGAAAGTGTTAGTATATTGCGATTAAAGTTGTGATAGATGTTTGTTTTAATTTGCTAAGAGTGACAATTTGTGTTTTTTATGTTTTGTCAGGAGGTGACCTGCAAAGATCTGACCTCATGTCTCCCACTGATAAAATCAACACGAAGAACATTTCTCTTCTGTTCAGAGCTTGTTTAATTACTTTTCGGTTTTATTTTTAAGGTGCTGTGTGTAATATTATGGAGGATCTATTGACAGAAATTCAATATAATATACATAACTGTCTTCAGAGATGTATAAAGACCTTACATAATAAAGCGTTATGTTTTTATTATCTTAGAATAAGCTTCTATCTACATACACCGCAGGTCCCCTTACATTGAATTCTCCATGTTGTTTCTACAGTATCCCTAAATGGACACACTGCTCTACAGAGCGTGTTTTGTAAATATATTATTTCCTGCAAAAAAAAAAAAAACTTGACGACATCTTTGTCCTGTGTCAGCCACCATAGTGCTTTGAAAGGGAGGGGTGAGCAGTGGAGTGAGCCGTTGGTTGCAATTCGCAACCTCACCAATAGATGCTGCTGAAATGTCCACAATAATTCTTTTAAATTTTTAGTTTTTTGAAATCTGGCTGGTGTGTAGTGGTAATAAAGGGACAGTTTATTATATTTATTCACCCTCATGTTAGTCAAAACCTGTACTGTATATGACTCTTTCTTCTTTGGAACACAAATAAAGATATTTTAAGAAATGTTTTTTGTGTTATTTTGATTCCATACAATGAAAGTTAATGGGGCCAATATTGTTTGGTTACCAACATTCTTCACAATATCTACTTTTGTGCAGAAGAGATAAAGTCATACAGGTTTGGAATGACATGAGGATGAGTGAATAATTTTGGGGTGAATGAGTATTTTCACTTTCAGTTTGTTTTTGTCAAATTTTCTGTTATACATAGGAGGATACCACTTGCAGTAAGACGTAGGTAACAGTGTTGATGTTTCATTTTGCTACAGAAAGTTTGGGCAGGACATTTTAAAGGGTTGTTTCATTTTTGCTTATTAAAAAAAATAGTATAGATGGTTTCAAAGCAACAACATAAAGAAACGTTATCGCATGCACGCTTTTGTGGCCCAAACTTAACTTCCGGTACACATCCACAAAGAATAGAGTCCCTGCAGTTTATTTCTAAGGAAGAAAAAAAAAGTACATTTCCGCAAAGAAAATACTGTATGTTTTAAATGCATCTGCTTTTAACCCTATGTAATTTGGGTCATTTGTGGCTAGGCTGATTTAGTTTCAGAGCTAATGGTGTGGTAAATGGTCGGTTTATCAGGTATATCTTTTAATGGATGTTCTGAGGTCACAAGTCACAGTGCCTTTCATGTTTATTCAACAGACTCCAGCCCCATTTTATTTACAGCCCACGTCAAGCGTCATTGCTTACAGTTGACCAGAGAGGCGTAAAGACTATTGCACCTGTTTCTCAGCCTCACGTTATCCACAATCCATATACAGCATTTGACTCATTGACTGTAAAGTGCATGTTGTAAACAGAAAATGAGAGATGATGGCCAGAATGAACTGCAGATTCTGACACAAGTCAAAATGTGGATATGTTCGACTGTTTGTTTTTGTCTTTGTTCAGTGTGTAGTGGATGGTTATGGTTTAATGGTTTAAGATCTGGGCCAGTAAAGCTTCCAGGTTCAAACCTCACAAATATATTTGTGGTTCTTTGCAAAGCATTTGCTCCAGGAAGACTGATTGTGGAAACAGAAATAATGTTGTCGAGATGTAAGTTTGCAGTTTTGCTGCAACCAGGCTAGATCTTTGTTTGCATCTAGTTTACATTGTTAAACCAGTTAGTTTGTGTTTGCAGTGTCACTTTTGCCCACTAAATGAGTCCGGTTTAGTAGTCTGCATTTTGTATCATAGCACTTTAGTCTTTGTAGGCTATGGTTAGTGGTATGCCATTGTGCATGTGCAATGTTAGAAAAGTGCTGTGTCACAATTTACATTTATTCATTTAGCACACATTTATCCAAAGTTACTTAATAAAAGAGGGTTTAACATTTTGTCTGTAATATGTAATGTTGTGGTAGTTAATTTAAACCTTGCAAGGGGCAGGCACTGTTGTCTTGGCCTTTTAATCCCAGGTTGCTCCAGGCAGTTTCTCCAGGCACACTTGCTTAGTAAGTAATACATTTAATCAAAAAACTAATAAAAGCATGATGCAGACATGGTTAAGAATTTTGCTGTTGTTAACTAAACATCAGAACAGGACAGAAATGTGATCTAAGTGACTTTGACCATAGAATGATGGCTGGTGTCAGACAGAATAGTTTGAGCATCTCAGAAACTGCTGATCCCATGGGATTTGCATGAACAGCAGTCACTTCAGTTCACAGAGGATGGTGTGAAAAAGCATCTGAAATCATGTTCAATTGTGAAGTAGAGAAGCAAGCAGGAGACCAAATGAGTTTGCTTTCCTCTCATCTGAGAAAAGAAACACTGAGGCTACAGAGGGCAGAGGCCAAGATTGTTGTATATATTGGATTGTTTTAAAAGTCAGTATTGTTGAATGTGCTGCAATCTGTAACTTTTGTCTCTTTATTGCCATCTCTGTTTGAGATATAAAATTGCAGGTTTTTTTTGTCTGGGTTGTCTGCTTTCTGCACAGGTGAATCTGATGATTTAAGGTATGGCTTTTGTGTGTGCTCACCGCATCAGAGCATTATCGGAAAAATATTAATGAGATAGTTCACCCCAAAATTCTGTCATTATTTTCTCACCCTCTTGTCATTTTGAACCTGTATGACTTTCTTTCTTCTGTAGAACACAAAAGAAGATATTTTGAAGAATGTTGATAACCGAACAGCGGTGGCAGCCATCGACTTCTATTGTATGGACACAAAACCAATGCAAGTGAATGGCTGCCATCGCTGTTCGGTCAACAACATTTTTCCAAAATATCTTCTTTTGTGTACTGTCATACAAGTCATACAGGTTTGAAATGAAAAGAGGGTGGGTATTACTTTAAGTCTGCTGCTTTTATTCTGACCAAATGAAAATGTAGTTTAAAATAAGTCACGTCACTGACATTTTACCTGTTCATCAGAAAAGCCATGTCTGCATCACTTTCCAGAATAAAATCCGCCATTTACATGACACATTTATATTTAAGCACTTAAGAATGCTCTACCATTTGCAGCCAGGGTTGCCAGATCTGCATAACAAAACCAGGCCAATGACTGGAAAAAAGTATACATGGCAACAGTCTGGTAGCCAGTTCCTTTTCTTTCTGTTCACCTGCATAATGTAATAACGTAAATGACTAATTAGCCTGACATTTCTAGAGAAATCTGACCTGTGTGTGCACTCAAATCAAATCATTATTATAATTATACCTTTACTGTTGTGAGTCCAAGGAAGGTAAGGAGACTGAATCTGAATCTGAGTAATTTTTATTTTTCAAAAGGTTACAGATTTCAGCTTTAATATATTATATTGTGATTGTATAATCAACAATTGATTAAACATATTAAATTTTTTTCATTTTATTGATTTCATGTCAAATACTTGTATTCATGAATAACAGGTTTTTGAATCTTTATGCCTGACTCCTGAGTGTAACAAAAAGTATAAAATCAAGTAACAAGGTTTCATATTTTGACTTCCAAATATTATGAACATGACAAAGAGTTTAGGATACTCCAGAGGCTTTCACTGTCTGGTGTGTTAATATAGATCTTATGAAAAAAATTGCTAAAATACCACATAGTCTATTGTATTGTATTGAATAGATTTCATATTTTTTCCTATAATATCAGATTTAATTATTTCTATACTGTTTAATCTTATGTCTCTTCTGCCTGTACTTATGTTTTTACTGTAAAGCTGCTTTGCATAGTGCAAAATTTTAAAAAGCTCTATATAAATACATTTGAATTGAACATTGTTCTTGTAAATTGCAGTAGCAGGGTGGATGTCTATTATGGCAGGCGGCGTTCCACAAGAGAGACGGGCTGGTGCTGGAATGGAGACGTTAACCATGTATTCTGTATGCTCCACTTCCGTGCTTTGATAAGCCAGGATGTGGCAGTCAGGTCGCAGAGTTCCCCTCTGGTGGGTGAATATTCCACAGCCCGGTACTGCTGGGTACTATGGGACCCTGGAGCTGCTGGGAATTGGAAGCCCTGTAAGACCAAACAGGATACCACTCCAAATACAGCCCTTCAAAAGTGGGAACTGGGTGGAAATCGGCACAGAATAAGGAAAATAAAAAGAAACTTCCTGTATGAGCTCCCAGCGCCGGGCTGGTAGGCTTCCCTGGCTATTCCAGATTATAAGATCATAAGTCAAGCCATTGCTCGTAGACCATTCACTCGTTACTGGGAAGGACTAAATACATTCCCAGGTCATTGGTTATTTATGGTTACAGCTTGACCTTCTGGATGATTTGATTGTTTTTAGAATTGTTTAATTTTATCTGATGTTTGAAAAATACAGATTGTTTTTTAGGATGCTTTAATGACTTCTATGATGTATAGTCCAGCGACTTCAGTACCCAAGAGACAGGGGCAGCTCCAGCCTAGATGGGATTTGTTGAGTGCCTTCCTTTTTATCCTGCGACAGTTTTAATACTGTGTAAATCCCCATGCGCTCTGTTGACTCAAACGTCAGATACTGTGAAATGAGAGATATTCACAGTGTATCAAATGTTTCACCTCGGGTGAAACATGGAGGGTCATTGTGTGAGACCAAGTGAAAGTTATCACTGGATATCACTGAGCCACAAGTTTACACCTGATTTTATAATGGTAGTAAAGATGGAAATGATGTTTTACATGGAATTTCTGTTTGCACAGTGAGTTTCTTTTACAGTTGTCAATGGTTATAGCTCTTGAATCTATATAGGTTCTTTATAAGCTGTTCTAGAAGTTTATCTATCTTTCATTTAAAGACGCAATTGTCAAGTGGTCAGCTGGACATTCTCATTGTGATTCCCCCCACCCCCTCTGACCGACGCTCATTAATCGATTATTATCTGTTAACCAATAAGATGTTAACACACAATGTAAAGGAGTCATATGACATGATTTCATGTTTTATTGTATCTTTGGTGTGTTACAAGGTGTTCCAGCATATATTAGACACGTAAAAGGGCAAAAATTTAAGTCTATAACCAAAAGACTGCATATTGACATTATCAGCTGTCAATATGCTTTAGGCTGATGTTCCGAATAAGGGGCATTATTTCCGCCACGTGTGAGGTATTTGGCCAATCACAACGCACTGGGTAGCTGGCCAGTCAGACCAGACAGCCCTTTTCACAGCAATGAGCTTTGTAAACAAATGGTGTTTCAGAAGGCAGGGCGGAGAGGAGCAACAGTAATGTACGGTATGTGAAAACGTATGTGTTTTTTGAACAGTAAACCGCGTAAACACACGTATTACACAATAATGTTCATTTTAGCCACGTCGATTGATCCCTTTCATTAAATTACAATGTACGAGTGTCTGCAGGCCATTAAAATGAAAACAAATGGTCACTGTCCTTCCGAAACATCAGATTAAAATTTTTTCAGAAAATGGATAAAGGCACTACTTTTTAAATGATTAAATACAAAGTTGAATATCACATTTAAATACTTGAAATTTGGCACACAGATAGAAGACAATTTGGATTCTCTTACTCAAACTTCATAGCGCCACCACCAGTTTGAAGTTTCACACACATTTTTCTTTTGGACTGTAAGTCCTAGAGATGAAAACCTTCCTCTAAATCTTTGGCTCATACCAATTTGAATGCATCCTATGACTTCATTTTCCATCATGAAAATTGTCCCATCATTTTAAATAAAAAAAAACCTGTCTAATTTGACAACAAGCATGCCAAAATGGTTTTAAGTCTTTCTTCATCATCTTTCATGTATTGACACGAAACTTGGTATCACACCGGTGTTATTAAGGTCTAGATCTGACGTTACGTACACAGTTTTAGCACAGCTTCAAAAACACATTTCTCTTGTAGGGCTTGACCCCATAATTGCTGCTTTCAGCTATATGTTGTTGTTATATAGTCTACGTGTTATATTTTAGCATATTCCACTCCACGCACTGCTCTTCTCCCAATATAGTTGCGCTGCATTAAAAAGATGCAAACTAATAAAAACAAACATAGCGAAAACGAACAGGCACTCTTCTTCTCCGGCTTTCTCTATCCACCAAAGGTTAGCTCACTAGCAGGAGCAAGTAACATAACTTAACTTATTTTAACAGTACTAGACAGTGAGAAGTTTGAATTGTAAATATTATTATGTTTAAATATGAATTGAAAAAAAAATTTACCGATAGTTGATATAGATCCAAATTTGGTTACATTTTGAATTACATTCATCCATAGTTGCTTTTTTGGGATGCTTTGATTGATATCGGCCTATAACCACATTCTTTTTTCTTCCCTCTAAATTTGGCCTATCTCATGAACCAATTGCAATTTGTTGATGTAATAGTCACACATTGGATGTAAATAAATGTGTAATTACAACTTATGGGTTACAATTATGTTCAGTTTGACATTGTCTTGTGTCATTAAGTATTCTGATATGGACAGTTTATTGCATAATCTTTGTTTTTAAAAGCATATAAAATTGCTCAGTGTAAAATGAATGAATGTTGTGCTTATTTATTTGATTCTCTGTTCATCTCTGTTATTATTTACACCATGTCTTGTGGCAGATACGCTACTTTTCAGATATGTCTTGTATGACTTTTCTTATAGTTCTTAATAGAGAGCCCAGAATTTCCGCAATTTGATTTTCCCACTTTCCCGTTTCTTTATTATAGAACAAACAGGTGCCGTTGACTTTTATTGCATGCCAGCACGTCTCTGGTGCGTTCCAGCCATGGAACTATCGCTTCCTCTCAGGCCTCCTATTGTGGCATCAATCACAGTTTTTGAGCCCTTCCTGTTTCCTGTTGTTTGCCCCATCCAGCTGGCAGCCCGCCCTGGCTTTCTCTACCTGGAAGCCGTGCTATGGGGTAGGATGGGCGTCAGTGGCATCAGTGGGCATTTTCCCCCAGATGATGGCGCCCCTGGGAACAGCCGCTTGCGCTGTACCATCCCTGGACTATTGTGGCCAGGCCAAGATCGACACACATTTTGGCCTCCAGATTTAAGCCCTGCGTGTTTGATCTTTGTACTGTTGTTTGAGGCTATCAGATGATGATTATCACTGATGTATCAGGAGACACCTGCACTACCTGTGTAAAGATTAGGCCATTGCTGTTGTTGTGTAACTGGCTCTAATAAATGCATAACAAACAGGGCCTAGGGGGTGTTAAGGGACTAGTTCACCTAAAAATATAAAAAACTGTATGACTTAATTTCTTCTGCAGTCATTCCTCAAAAAAGTGTTCAGGTTTGGGATGACATGAGGGTGAATACATTTCATTTTGGGGAATGTCAGAAGCTTTGCATTAATTTGTTAAAGAATTTGTTCAGACACATTGTATGACCAACTGGCTTTACCTTACTGGATTATCAAGTACAGGTCTAACCTGTTTTAAAAGTCTGTAACTGTTCTTCTTAAATGCATTGTTTACATCCATTTAAATTAGTTTGGTTCTAATAGATTTAATCTGTTTTAGTCATATCTTTCTTTACTGTTTGCAATTTAATAAGATTGAAGATCTGGATTAGGCAGATTTGTCTTTTGTGTTGCCACCTTTTGTGTTTGTTCCCTAATAAACTTTTTTAAGGGTTTCAGTTTGGATTTCCCCCCCATGAAAACCCTAATATCTTTTTTTGGTCTTTCGCAGAGAAAAGACTGCGCCATCAGTTGTTACATTTTATGTGACAAGTAATGGGTTTTATTAAAGAAACTGTTCACCTAGAAGTATGGCAAATGACGTAGTGCGGGACTTGTTCGTGTTTTTCCATTGAGATTTCTTTCGATGGTTGGAAAAGTAGGCTTTGCTTTTGCTCATATACCACACTAATTTTGCGGAAACAAATAATTTATATTGTGTGTGATTTGAGATTGAAATTAGGATTTTGAGTGGAAGAAGTGTGTTGCAATATACCAGTGTTGTCAATAACCGTGATTATTGATATTGTGTTAATACAACACACATGTTCATGTCGTAAATACAGTGGTAGCTAAACACTAAACTTGGAAGGCATTTATTGGACAGAGTTATCCGGCGAAAAGGCAAACTACAGCATATTAGGGATTATGGGTTTTATTCTAATATATATAAAATATGTATTGTTTAGAATAAATTGATGTTGCCTGCAATTTTATATTTTCTTAATATTCATTAATCTTCTCTTGTGGTAATATTTTATTATCATTTTCATGAGCTATTGCTTTAAGTGTTGTATGTAATTTTCTGTCAAGCTTCTTTAAATTTTTCACAAAGCTGAGCTTCAGTTTATAATTATATTACTATCCAAACAAATCTTTAATAAAATACTTGAATGAAAAGCAAATATGTCAAATCTGGACATCACTTTTGGGCACTACTGTAATTCCTCACCCATTTAAAATGTTCCCTTTAGAGCCACGGTTACAAACTCTGCATCCCTACATTCATATTGTGAGTATGATTCATTGGCCAGAAAAGAGATACAAACTACACAATAGGGCTGCACGATTATGACAAAAATCATAATTGTCGATTATTCACCTCGATATTGTAACTGCAATTATTACTGTCGATTACTCGATTTTTCTTTGAAGATTTGAAATGTTTTATAACTTTCTGTGACGAAGCTGCATGCCATATTCTTTCCATAAACATCTAATGTAAATGACAAATAATTATGTTGTCAATTAAAAATACAAAAATAAATAGCTAAAGGACACATCAACGTATTAATTCTATGTATCGCCACAGTATACGGTGCTTAAACACACTGCCGAAACGCACAAGAATGAGTGCAATTGACAGCTGTAATTGAGGCTTTTGGTGATTATGTAATTGTTTCACTCATAATTGTAATCTCGATTAGTTTTTCGATTAATTGTGCAGCCCTACTACACAACACAAAATAGTTCAAATGAATATATAATAGTTGCAATAATACCATCATCATGAATTCTTTTGGTAATTGCGATAAAAAAGGATAATTGTGTTTTGAAAGTTTGATATTGTGACAATCCTAAATGGTAGACAACAATTATGAAGTAAACATGGCCAATGAAAGTTGGTTTTTAAACAGAATGCCATTTGCAATCCTTTAACCCTTCGCAATGTCACCTATTTCTGAGTGAGGCAGGATGATCAATGAGAAAAAAATGTTGGAAAGGACTTTATTTTATCCATTGCAAATCAACTGGATTATGAGTGTTTTTAATAAAGGGGTTAATAAATAAGAGTTCTTGGTGACTTCAGGCAAAAGCATGTAGTAAATCACTACATTTTGATGAAAGTAAATGTGTATTAAAGTAAATAGATCTTTTTTGATTTCCTGTTGACTCTAAAGCATAATTACATATTGAATAACAAAGGTTTCAACATCAACATGACTGGAAAATCTGGGAGGTTTTTTCTGTTGAAAGATTGTATTCCATGTAGGATTAGAGTTTAAAACTTCTTTGGATGTCATTGGAGTAAAATCTGTGTGTCCACTAGAGGGCAATATTTGCCAGTCTTACACCCAAACTCAGTCTGTATTTAATTTATGAAACCCCACCAGCTCCCTCTCATTTTCCTCGCAATCACATGTTCAGGCCTCACAATGTATGAATACAACAAACAAACAAACGCAAAAGCATTCGTGACTTCTCACTGTATTTGTTTTGGTTCACCCTCATCCAGCTATGCTGTGTTGTGTGCTTACAACTGTGGATGTCACATGATTCACATAATGCATTCACCATACATTGTTGTACCCGTATGATGAAAAATCCCTTGTTCCAGTCCCGCTCGCCCACTCTCATTGGCACACATACCTCTTTATGAAGCTGCTGTCATTATTATCTGTGACTAAATAAGGGCCGAAACACTCTACACAAGTATGGGAACTCACTCAGACGCTTCAAGTTATGCAAGGCAGATTTCATGCCTCATTGGTAAGTCTGTCGCCCCCTTGAGTGCTGAGGTTTGGTGCCGGCAGAGTAACGCAAGAACGCACGGCAAGTATGTGTAACAGGATTGTGCGCCCGCAGTGTGTTTCCTAAGAATTTTGCGTCTGTGTTTTCATACTTGAGTAAGATACATTTTTGTAGTAATCTTTTAGCCGACACTTTTACTCTAAACAAGGTAGTTTCAGTACACTAAGAAGTTAGACATACAATAAAGCTACATTACATTAGGCCACACAACAGTGTCTGTTCACTTCCTAAGATGCTTACGGGCAAAAATGTTTTTACAAGAGGATTTCACCATACTGATAGGTCAGATGTCAATATTTGGTGGTTTAAATACCCATATGAAGTCTCTCTTAAAGCATAGTTTTCCATAGTCAGGTAAGTTGTCACCATAACGGTCCATATTCCTCATGAAGTAAAACATTTTTTATGTTCTGTAAAGACTCATCCCTTCTCCATTTGTTGTGTATTTTTGCTTGTGGTTTGCACATTTTAATCCACAGAAATTTTACAAAATGTTGTCTCTCAAAAACGCATGTCCATTGTTAGACACCTCTTTTAAAACCGAAAACTTGCGCATCGACTAATATTTTTCTGATGTTTGGACTCTATCATAAGGAGTTAAGTATAAACAGATGATTTAATATATTTGTAATAAATACATTCTCTGAGAGTTTAAATTTCAAGTTTTGACTCAAAATGTCACATTTATAACGTTGAAATTGCCCACATACGGAAAAAAAAGGCCCCAAAATGCATTGCATGTTTTATAAAACGGACTGTTTACACATTGTTTGTGCTTATTAGAGCATCATGTAGCTTAGCGACATGCTAACGTCAAATTCTGCCGCAGTAAATCGAGTGTAAAATATCCAGTGTGCTTGAAGCAATTGACTTCATTTCTGTGTTGCTGCCTTGTACACCGTTCCAAATCATTTGAATATGAAGTTTTACTTGAGTCAAGATGTTGCCCGTGTACGCAGTAGACAGCCTGCTATAAATACAGCTATACATAGCCAACCAGATAAAGACCTTCAGATGTGAAATGTGCTTTGTGACATGAAAATGACAGACGGAGACGAAGATAGAAAGGGAAATAAGAAATTTTATACTGACTGAAGAGATATTTGTTTTTACTCAGAAGAGGCTTGACCGCATTAAGCTCCCATTACCCGTACCGTCGCACTGTAACGCAACACAATCGCGGGTTCCGCATGTCAAACGTGCTCGAACAGAGGAGGGCCCCAGCTCCTTTGATCTTCCTCCCGTAGACTGTATGCTCGGAAGCTTTTGATCTGTTAAATGATCTGATCTGTTTTAGCAGTATTATGGGCCGTGTTTATGCGTGTGTGTTTTGGCGGTTAGTCCGACCTCGCTTGGTTGCAATTTATTGCCCGTCGTTTATTGTCATGACGTCAACCAAAGCCCTCCGAGAACAGGGACAGAGAACAGGGACATATTTCTGCAGGAAATATATTGGGTGCGAGCTCGGCCCAGAACAGTGCGGTAACTCTCAGTCCATATGATTTCAATGGAGGCACTGTGCGGTAGACATTTTTTTGCGCGCAGAAACTTTTGCTCAACCAGATGGTGTCAACAGATGTCAGATGGCTTCGAGATGTGGTTCTGTTTCTGAAGCGACACACACAAGAGTCAATAGTCTGCCAAAATGCAAACTTGAGTGGGATGTTTTAATGGAAATCATCTTAACCTTCTACCTGTCTCTCTCTGTCCTGACTTCAGTGTTTTAGGACGTTATGCTGTAAAGGACCTCCCCCTCCCAGACCAGAGTATGACGTGGTTTGCATAGGTCTGACAGGCTCTGGGAAGACCAGTCTGCTCTCCAGACTTTGCAGTGAGGCAACGGACAACATCGTTCCTACCACAGGTCAGCCCACCATCAGCGAGCCAGACATGACCGACAAACACAAACACAGATTTCTGCACTTCCTCCTCACCAAACACTTTATATACTTCCTCTTATTACTTTCTTATAAAGGATTGACTAAATCTAGGTTTCAGTTGGTGTATTTATGACTTTGTTTTATACGATGGAGTAAAACAGAAAAGGTCCCGCATGATGTTGCAGCCTGCAAATCTTTATTAGGTAACAAGGTTTTGATCAAAGACCTTTATAAAATGCCTATAGAAGATATTTGCACGCTACAAAAATCATGCAAGACTGTTTTTCAGGACCACCCAGGTGTGCCAGGGGTGTTTGTTCATTTCTGACTTCCTTTTATGAAATCCTCATGGTTCCAGTCGGTAATTTTGTTCAACTTTCATTCGCAGGTTTTAGCATTAAAGCCGTGCCGTTCCAGAACGCCATTTTAAACGCCAAGGAACTCGGAGGTAAATGCTCTCTGTTAATGATTTTTCAACCGCATCACTATTATCATTAGCCAGCACCTATGGACGCATCTGTTATCATTTCGGCGCATTTCAAACCATTTCAACTTCTGAAAAGTAAACTTTGGCAAACCTGTACCAGGAATAGAAACGTTATTTGACACAGATGTGACACTAGGACCCAACCCCAAATGATGCAGAGTCATTTCTTTAATGACTGATAGTTTGCTCTTCAAGGTAAATTGAACCCCAGGAAGCGGCGGTGCTTGGACGCAGCATGCAAAGGAAATGTTTTAGATGTCACTCGTTCACTGAACCCGCAGCCATCTTGGCCCGCGTTTCCATTTTCGCGTGAGTGATGGGCTGCCGCTTTGAATGCGTCTTTAGGATGAGTGAGCGATGATGTGAAAAGGAGGGCGTCATAGTTGCACAGAGCTCTGGGGGAAGGGAGGGCTCCTTAGGTGAGGCGACAAAGTTGGATACTTTCAAAGATTTCGAAGAGGGGTTCCCACCTGGTCCTCGCGCATAGTTAGTCGGAGGGTGGGACATGATGAAAAGAATATTTAAAGGGATAGAAAATTAAAATTCAGTTATCATTTACTTGACCTCATGTCATTACAAACCTGCACCATTGGAACACAAGAAACAAGAAGTTTAGCAATGTGGTAATGCTCCAGTTTTCCATACAATGTAGGTGACTGGTGATTTTAATTTGTTCCTCACACAAAGCTGTTATTTGTTACTGGGGGTTTTGCGATATATTTTTGAAGCTACATATTACAATAAAAAACAAATTAAATGTATAGATTAAATGCACTGGAAGTCGTTTGGATAAGAGCATCTGCCAAATGCATGAACATAAACCTGGATAAATCCACAGCACACCTCTTTCCTTAACAGCGGTGCACTGTAAAAACCCCAAAGTAAAAGCTTTCCCTAAAAGCCCAAACTAACTCTCCGCGAGGCTGTGGCATGTTTAGTCAGATGTATGTTTAGGAGTTTTCAGTAGGTTTTGGCAGTAAACAACATAATTTTATTTAATTTATTATGACATAATTGATATTTACTTATTTTGTAGTGTTATATTAGTATTATATAAGTAATATTTATACAGACTTGTTATGATGCTTTTACAGCCCCTCGGCCACCATTTGTGAACCAGGCTAAAGTTTTAAAATCTAATTATGACAAAATGAGCATCCAAGTTTAATTTCAACCATTAATTTCACTAGGATTTCAATATTAAGGAATATTTGTACAGAATGTTCTTTACATTATGTAGGATGATTTTATGTATAAAACGAAAAAAAAAAAAAAAGACTTTAGATGGGTTTTCACAGGCAGGGTCAAATTTACTTTCATATTATATTAATGAAAACCATTACATTTTTTATTTTTTGCTTCACAAAACACAGAAATTCAGACAGGTTTTGTACACAAATGCAGTTGAATAAACAATTGTCATTTTTTTGTTTAAATATCTTTTCAAAGTGAAATGGTGAGAAAAATAATGTTAAGTGATCTTCAAACTGATTAACCTCCCAATTCTCCTTGAAAACCTGCGCAATTATGTTCTGTTTTCCTTTTAAGCACTTGGGAAACCTTCCCTCCAGACCTCTGAAGAGTTCAGCTCAATGTCAGGGGCCTGCAGAGTGTGACCTCTTTTTCCCCAAAAACATCAGGCTTGGGTTACGACTGGGACATTAACCTTGAACCTGACGCGGAAAGCTCATGTCACACTTTATTGATGGAGGTTGCGCGCCGGCCTGACACGCTGGCCCTCCCGCCGTTTCCGCCGCGGCCGACGAGACGGTTTACCGTTTTCCCGTGTTATTGGTTGGTCTGCTCGTCTGGCCCGTGTTTTGGGTCCGTGTGAGTGATGTCAGGAAGCCAGGAGACGTACAAAGCGCCGCGCCGTCTGCGCGCGTTTCCCAACAGTATCACGATGACACCCTGTGTGATCTACCAGGCTGACAGGCCCAGCGGAGAGGAGGCACCACATGCTCACATTTACCATCTCGCAGCGGCCATCTGAAAGCACTTAGCAGGCTCTCCCTCTCTGTCTCGCTCTTTTTCTCTGGAGCGTGGCCATGATGTAACGATTTCTGCGAAAATGTGCTTTAGTTGCATTATCACATGAGATTGTAATGCACCAGTCAGTTGCTGATAAACGCCGCTGCGTTCCGTCACATTGTTCTCTGCGTGATGCACATGTTTACGTGTTTGAAATGAAAGTAAACGGCTGCTTTTCAAAGCCCTCGCCTCCACAAGACCTCCCAGTTGGGACTTTTTTTTTTACACACAGCCAGTAGATGGAGACTTATAGTCACACCGAATCAAAGAGCAAGTTTATCCCGTGACCCACAGAGGAAACGGTGTCGGAAATGAGCTGTTTAAGTTAACCGATTACGCGTTAATATTTAATGGCGCTTTTTATAATGGAAACAACAGATCAAACATTGGTTAATTAGATGAGTCAGCCTCGGACATGGCCTGTCTGTGAGGATCACAAATATTTATTGTGAGTCACAACTTGTCTAAACATCTGCACAAAACATTATTTCTTTGGCCGGGTATCGCAGAGCGTGTTTGCTGTTGCTGTCAAGGTTGCATGACAGCGGTTGGAAAGCTGTTGCAGAATACCGCGGTGGATTATTCCAAACTGGAAGCATTACATTGTTCGTCATATGCGGCGATGATATCGGGCACTCGAGCTCTGAAACCCAATCTGATAGGTGGAGCGAGTTACAGAGCGCTCCAGAACAGTTTTAGTGGCGATAATTTGGCGAGGCATGACTAAGAGCTCAATTTGTGGTGTGACAAAGCGCTCAGAAGTTTGGGAGCGGAACCATTAAACTCGGGTCCGGCGGAGAATGGTGCTGGAAAGACGCACAGCTGCTTAGCGTCAAGCAAATAGCTTGTACGTTCTGGCAGGAGTTGAAGAACTTTAAATTAAGATGTTGGTTTATCTCTGGCGTTGATTGAAGATGTCTATTAGCCATTTGCTAACAAATCCATCGGTGCGGTTGGCGTCGCGTGCGTCGCATTCCATTCGGGTAACTCACGAGGACGAGAGGTATAGACAAACTGGGCGTTTTTTCACGTTTAGGGTACAGGCCCCACTGTGACTCACTTTAACCAAAGCCATGCTGCGCTTGTGTGTCTTGGTGGCCACATTTTTGTACCCCCAAATTGCAGCGCGCAAGAGAAACCATATGTTCACTGTAAAAGTGGGCCCATTTGAACTGTGCTGTAGACTGGCCATCAGAAGAAACCATTTTAATATGCTCTCAGGGTCGACTTTAAAGAAACGCTGTTGTGTCGAGCGCTCTTCATTTGGACATGGCTTTTCCCTACAGGCCTTCCCCGAGCAGGAGTGCAAAGTTGGCATGCGTGCTTGAAGTCATAAAAATACATAATGCAATATCCGCACTGGTTTTTGAAAGGAGGTCCGGGTCCTCACCAAATGCATTCCAGCAATGTTCGAATTGATACTGTGTCGAAATACACCGTAGTCTCTTTACCACTCAGTTGCCAAGAACGTTTATTGAAACACTAGTGTTTTGAAAGCTCACCATCTGATTTACATTTTGCGCCACCTTCTTTTTTTTGGTGAAGGGGTTAATGTGTGTATTAAATGTTATGACTTCCTCGCCGAGACCCTGATGGTGTGAAACCGTGTGTTTTTGTTGCAGGAGCGGACTCAATTAAGAAGTACTGGAGCCGATATTACCAGGGTTCCCAGGGGGTTGTTTTCGTGTTGGACAGCGCTTCGTCCGAGGAGGACATGGAGGTGGCGCGTACAGAGCTCCACTCGGCCCTGCAGCATCCTCAGCTTTGCACGCTTCCGTTCCTCATCCTAGCCAACCACCAGGACAAACCCGCCGCCCGCTCCGTACAAGAGGTAACCCGATCCTTGTCTAATAATTTCCTTCCTCGTCCCGGGACAAACCTGTAGCCTGTACGAGACGTAACTGAATACTCGCCTAATACTCGCCCAGTTCTTCCCATCGTCGTCGTTCTGGCCGACCACCAGAACAAACCTTCTGCACCCGCTCAGCACAAATTGTAACCAGATATTCCCTTAATACTCAACCTTTCAGCATCCTCGGCTCTGCACGCTTCCCGTCCTCATGCTGGACGACCACCAGTGCAAACCTGCCATCCGCTTTACACAAGCAGTAACCTAATGCTCACATAATACCCCCATTTATGAGGAATCACATAATACTTATGTCAAAAAGGTAATCCAATATTTATTTCCATTGCATTTCACGACTAAGAGACAGCATAACTATAGAGAAAATAAATTATACATTATACAAAAGGTAGAAATTTTGCGGACAATTAATTGTCGAATAATTACGATTAATTTTCTGTTTTGCGGTTTTTGTTACGAATAATATGTTTTGTGAGACTCACTCATTGAATAATTGTCACAAATTGAAAATATTACATTTATTTATTCAATTACGAAAATATATTTACAATGCAGTTACGTTAAATTTTTTTGCAATTCGATGATCATTTAATACATTTGACAGTCTTTTAAACAGCTGTTTACTTGTCTTTCTGTCTTTTCTAATTCCATAAACGACAATGCCATCGGCTAGCGCTCGATTTCATCCTCCGGTCGGGACGGCTGTGTTTCGCCTGCAGTTTGGGTCTCTGGGGATGAACTTGTTGTTTGCAAACACTGACAGGCCACAAGACATTCTCCCACAGATCTACACGACTCAGCTTACCAACTTTCTCAGGCTTTTTCCACAATAAGGCATTGTGTTGTCGAGAGCCCAAAGAATCGGTGGTGTGGAGAAACACTACAGCTGTTGTCTCCTCTCATAAGCATATATTCATTTTCCTGATCGCTCTATTTGTGATCCCTTCAAACATCGGTTCAAATGCAAGCGGCACCGAGATGAAGATAAATAGCTTACTGGTGTTAGTAATAGCAAACAGTCGGTATGCGTGGCATGTCTCTGCCGTCACATTTCTATTTTAATGATCCCCTTGTCACTTTTATGTTTGGTAGATTGAGTTACTCAGTCTGTGTGCCTTTGCCGGAATGATTTGCTTTGTGTGTGTGTGTGTGTGTGTGTGTGTGTGTGTGTGTGTGTGTGTGTCATTTGGACGGTACCACTCGGATGGGTTTGTGTGTCCGCCCGCATCTGCTCCGAGTGTAGAAATCGGTCCGCAGGCTGCAGGGTATCGCCCAAGGCACAGAGCACTAATGAACTGGCTGAGAAGCGGTCCTGAGTGAGCAGTAAATATCGGCCTTTGGAGAATAACGCATCCCATTTCACCGATGTGTGTCAAAACGGGGCTTTGCAGTTGGCAGCCGCACTCGCTCGCTTTGCTGGAGATGCAACTTGGGTTGCACAAGACGCAGGCCGAGATAGGAGCCGACCAGCTTGTTTTCCATTAAATTACTCTCAATCGATTTCAAACTGGATCAGATCTCACGGACCTCCTTATGGGCATTTTCGAAAGATCTGCAAAACAGGTTTTTGGGGATCGCTCGAGAAATCGCTGCCAACAGTTGTTGTAAACCGAACCTGCTGTTGAATTGAATTGTGTTACATTTTTGACGCAACAAATTTTTATTGCAACAAAAAAGACAAATGTTTGTGGAAAATCTAACTTTCCACTACGCTTTTTTTCAAGACAAAGCTTTGATGTTAATTGATCAATGTCACCACTATTTAAGAGGAGTCTATATATATATAGTTTTGGCTGTCTACTTGGAACAATGCCACAGTTGTCAGATATGTTGTCCGCCAGCCAATTACAGAGCTGTTCTGTCTTCGGCCAATAAGAAAACTCTGCACTGCAAAACAGCTTTGCTGGTAAATGTTTTCTTGAAACACAATCCTCCCTATATACTACTTCATCTGCAAACGCTAGTCTGGGGAGATATCTTAGATGTTTCGTTTTTGCCTTAACGTATGAAATGCTGGTTTGCTTCGAATTCCACTTTGCATGGAAATGGTCTGTATGCCAGCATAAACCTGTTTATTCAAAGGTTTTTTAAAGGTCTTTCCACGCATGACCACGACAATGTGTTTGTTACTTCTGAGGTCTACCGAGTGACCCACCTAAAATGACATTGTGACCTGGAATCTATCTACTAACATGCTGATGTTACCTGACAAATCAAAAGTTTTGCAAGTAATAAGATTTCTGTTGATTTTATGTCCGTCGGCCTCTTTTTCTTGTATCCAGCACTGGTACAGTCAATGTATGCCAGGCCAGTTGGCGATGTCACTTGTTAAAAAACTGATTGATTTTGTGGTGCATTTGCCTTCTGTGTTTAAGTATGTTTATGCCCCATATCATACATTTAGATTCCACTTGGACTGGTTATATCCTCAAAAGCTGCTCTTCTGAATCCTATTTATGACATCCAGCTTAACCCACCTTTTATCAGAGGAAACAGGCTCTAAAAGAGAAGGTTGGAGATTACAGACCGGCGACAGGACTTTAGACAGCTTTGTTTTCTTTCTCGGCTTTGACATCTTGTTTCACGTTACGGTCATAAATTAACACAGCAGTGATAGCGTAGGCCAGGTGTCCCAGGTAATCATGTGTCACATTCTTAAATGAATCCTCTTTTTATGCACAACGTCATGCACATTCAGACAGACATTTTTATTCAGCAGCTGCATCGTGTCTCTTTTTGTTTTTTCAAGCGTCCCACTATGAGCATTTAAAGACGGCAAGATAAAAACCTTTTTCATTCTGTAAAGCTCCAGCTTTTTTTAACGTTCTACAAAGAAACTTGTCTGATTGGGGTCTAAATATATAAGTCATTATTACACGTTTAATGTGGTAAAGATTTTTTTATGTACTTACTAATTTTTATTTATTTTTAACCAAATGTTTCTTATTGGAACTTTAAAGAAACACTCCACTTTTTTTGGAAATAGGCTCATTCTCCAACTCCCCCAGAGTTAACAAGTTGAGTTTTACTTTTTTGGAATCTAGTCAGCCAATCTTCAGGCCTGGTGATAGCATTTTTAGCATAGCTTAGCACAGATCATTGAATCCAATTAGACCAGTAGCATCACGTTCAAAAATGACAAAAGCGTTTTGATAGGTTTCCTATTTAAAACTCAACTCTTCTGTAGTTATATTGTTTGCTAAGACCGGCGGAAAATGACGTTGCAATTTTTCAGGACGATATGATAGGAACTATACTCCCATTCCGGCGTAATAATCAAGGAAGTTTGCTGCCGTAACATGGCTGCAGCAGGCGCAGTGATATCACGCAGCCCCTGAAATTAGTCCCCAGCTAGGGCTATGAATAAAGCTGCGTGATATCACTGCACCTGCTGCGGCCATGTTACGGCAGCAAACTTCCTTGATTATTACGCCGAAATGGGAGTATAGATCCTATCATATTGTAATAGATTCCAAAAAGGTAAAGCTCAACTTATTAACTCTGGGGGAGTTGGAGAATGAGCCTATTTCCCCAAAAAGTAGAGTGTTCCTTTAAGGCTGATAAGTGTTGTGTGGTTTCAGGAAATCCTATGAATAATGCGTTTAGAAAATGTTTTGTCGACGATATGCTCGGGACAGTTTGACATTAATTTTTTTCTGACTGTCTTTGAATTAAATTGCTTAAGTTTTAGGTTCTGTCTTGAGTACAAAAGAATGGAAATAGATTAATACCTGTTTTTACTCTGAGCTTTATAAAGACAGGACAAAAAAAGTATATTTAGTACCTGTTGAGATGTATGAGTGTGAAAACAATACAAGCCGTTAGAAAATGTGACAACGGGGAACTATTGTACTGATATTAAATTACCCAGTGTGCGGCAATATCAACAACCAAATGAAATATTACCCATAATTCTCCCCTTAATGTGTGCAAACTTGAGCCAGAAGATGGGCCAAAAGCTATAATAAAGGTCGCTCAAGGGGACATATGTAATTGTCCAAAAGTTATTTTCAAGATTGAGATGTAACAAGGTATTTAGTGTCCTGATGATCTAGAAATGGCATGTAAGATGTCTTTAGAAAGGAAATGTTGGCCCTTAACACAAGAGCAGACTGCAGTCTGATGCAGGAGGTGATGTGAGAGACCAGTTGAATCGAGTCTTCCTCACCCCCCTGTGGTCACACAGCGATCCGGGTCCAAACAACAGAGCCGTTTGTTGTTTTGCTCGGGGGCTCGGAATTCGCTCAGCCGACATTGGCATGGTTTTCAGCGCTGGGTGCCAAGGCCAATGTCTGATGAGCAGGAGAAACACCATTCTCTCTCATACCACACACACTCACTCCACTGTCTGGGTGTCTGTCTGGCTTTACACCCCTTCCACAGTCTCTCGTGTTACTCGCTGTGCGAAAGATTGCTGCTGTCTCTCTCTCTTTTTCTCATTTGGATGGTATAAAGGTGCTGGAAGCTGACGGGCCTCGTGATTGAGAGCACTAGCAACTGTCTAGATCTTCTAAAGGTTCTAATGACTCTGAATTGTCAGCAGTGCAACTGTATTAGGGCTGGCATGACATCAGACTTTCACTACACGAACGTCACGGCTAAAATAATTTCGATATTATTGTGATATGTGTTCTCTTTTATTTTGTGTTCTCTTTGTTTGTCCAATGAACACTTAGTATACACGTTTACAGTGGCAGAGAGAAACATTGTGGCAAAATGTTAAATAAGACCAATATCCCCAACTATTATGTTGGAGTGTCAACCAGATACTGGCGCTGAATTATTTACGATATTTTCATGTGTAATATTGATACTGACTTACTGTAGTATCACGATTATTGCCAATAACGGTACATTGTGACACCCTAGATGAAATATTTCCTGATCTTCAGGGAAATTAACCTCTGCCCATAAAACTCATGCCCATGGTTGGGTCCAATATTGCATCATCAAATTTATTAATTGTGGAGCACAAAACTAAACATATACAGTATGTAGCGGTCGACCGGTACGGGTTTTTATTGGCTGATGCAGATATCAATATTAAAAAAGCAAATAAGAGGCAGACACAAATGCAATTACAGTAAATGAGAGACATAGAAAACTAGGGATGCACTGATATGTACATTTTGGCTAATAACGATAACTCGTCATTCTTGAAGGATTTAAACTGATAACCAATATATTGGCCGATATACAGTATCTCAATATTAATATAAATTTTTCTGAGCCTGAAACAAAAGGCAGAAAGTGGACAACGGCTTTTTTTAAAAAAAACATTGGCTACAGAAAATAAGGTAACATTTACACTTACACTAGTTAAACTTTTCCAGTATGTTTATTTAATAAACAATTTATAGATGTTCTTCCAATGCATCCCAGAAAAGTGTTCTCAATAGCCAAGTCTAACAGGTCTCAAGGTCTGAAAAATGATTCAAGCAGAGGAAATTATTTATAATTTATCAGCTTTAATATAATATATTTTTATAATATATTATATAGCACGCAAAATCAAATTATAAAAGTTTTCAAAAGCATATTTATAGCACACAAGCTCACAAAAACATAGATTCATGTCATGCATCAAATGAAAGCTCTTACTCTTAAGAATATCACTATATATTTTATCGATCTTACACTTAAAGTGAAGTAATGGTCAAATTTTGGTCAAATTGTTCAAATTTAGAGGGTTTTCTGTAAAACGAGACCATTTTTATCAATTTCCTGAGCATTCTTTTAAATAAAAATATGCATCAGAGCTGAAGAGGTTAATGCCCTGTTTAAATTTCATTCATTAAAAAACTTTTTACACAGCTACATTTGTCCCATTGTGGGACCTTTATATTAACCTCTTGCTATCTTGACATTCAGCACCAAAACTGTCAATTTACAAAAGAAAATAAATCTAGTGATATCCATTGAATAATTGAGCAACCGATAATACCCGTTTCTGAAAGTGAATCATTATATTCTAAGTGTTTTGTTTGGGTTTGATAAGAGTAAAAGAGAAAACTTTTCTCAAACGATTGTTATCACACTGATGCAAACACTGTGTTTGCAGTACTGGGAAAGAGCTGATAAGTTTTGACATGTTTTTGTCCTACTTTCTTAGATTGTTCCTTGAGTTTAAGTGTTTCTGATTTTAATCTTTTAATAGATAATCTTTTTATTTATGAGTTTCAAACCATGTTGGCATCTGTCGAGTTTAGTTGCATTATACCAAGTTACAAATACATTTGTACCAAAATAACATTTTTTGATCAGATGCAGAAACCCGGATCCCAACAAAAAAAGACATGGGAACAATTTACTCTTTTATTTTATTTTAGAAAAGTGATACACTTATCATTTTGGGTCACATCACAGTTCATTCTTCAGATGAAATATGTAGTTTGACTTTGTTTTCATGGTAACATATCCTGAGGTTTGACCATTACAGGTGTGTCTGTATGTGGTAAATGCCTTCCTCATGCAAGAGGAAAGACTCTTGTATCTTTGATATATGGTAACCCTGGAGCTCTTTGGTCCTCATATCTTGGAGCCCGGCAGTTGAAACTCTACCCAGCAGAGTCACAGTCACCGGGGTAATTTACTGCCCCCGTCTCCCCATCTGCTCTTTGGAAGCTGCTCCCCCCATACGGTAATGGAAGGGGTCAATGTCTTACCTTTAAAAGAACCGCCCGAATCCCCCCTCCCCGTCTGACCCGCCCTCCCCTTTTACCGCTGCTGATCTCACTGGGTTGTGATTTAGAGTAATAATAAAATTACCACGGCTCTGGAAGTAGACAGGGCACCCGTAACATCTGGCTCTAATAGAGTTATGACTGATAGAGATGGATGTGTACAGCACCAACACGAGTGATAGTGGCACACAGAGACCAAGATCCAGAAAATACGACTGGACCTGTTTCACATGACAGATATTTTCTCCACTGATGTGTACAGGGATAGGAATTGTAAGGAATTTTGTTGGTTTGGGTTTGATTTCGATTTCGATTTGATGACTCTTTTAGTACCATAGATGAGGAAATATTTGGGAAAAGTCTGTTGCCAGATTGAGAGATCATTTCAGACATGCAGTTCTTGCAAAAGGTGTGTTAACAGATTTTTGAGGCATAAATCCAGTCCGATGTTCTATTTATGTAATAAATAAAAATACTAGATTAATGCAGGATTCAAGAACTATTAATAGAAACTATTTTTAGTATTTCAAACAAATGTTTCAGTTTTGGGAACTAAATCAAAATAAACACATTAAAATTATTGTAACTAAAAACATAATATATATATATATATATATATATATATATATATATATATATATATAAATGTACATTAAAGGTATAGTTCATCCGAAAATAAAAATTCTGTCATCATTTAGTCACATTTGAGTTGTTCCAAATCTGTATACATTTCTTTGTTCTGAGGAACACAGAGAGAGATATTTGGAAGAATGCTTGTAACCAAACAGTTCTTGGACCCCATTGACTACCATGGAAGGAAAAATTACTTTATGATTTTTTTTGTTCTGTTAAACATAAAATGAGATATTTTGAAGAATGTAGGACAGCAAAAAAAGTTTGGTGTACTTTTGACTTTATCATTGTAATTTTTCCTACTATGGTAGTCAATGGGGTCCAAGATTACAAGCATTCGTCATTCATGAAAAACTATCCCTTTAAGAATATTGTAAATAAATAAATAAAAATATAAAAATGTTTCTGTTAATTAAATAAAACACAATATTGGGAAAATGTTTTAAAAAATATCTAATGTCTTAATGTAATTTGAAAAACTTCAAATAAACTGATATAAGTTTGAGTTGAGGCATGGGAATTATTATTTATTATTATAAATTAATTATTAAAATCAAAGTTGTTATAAAATTATGGAAATTAATAAACTAAGCAAACAAAAACCTAAATAAATTAAGTTGATAAATTGAACTTACATAACAATATATATATATAAAATAAACAATTGAATAATAAACCATTGCAAAAACACAATTTATCAAAGTTAAAACTAAATTAACATTAACATAAAATCTAATTAAAATATGAATAAACTTACATTAAACCTAAAAACAAAACTATAATAACTCTTGGTAACAAGCCTAATGCATAACCTTCCGTAGAGATCTGCATTTGGTGTTACGCAGTTTATCCGATCTCCTCATGTCCTCATTGACCCTCTCGACTTGCTTTTCTCGTCCGCCATCCTCACAGCGTGCTTACTCAGAGATCCTCTCATTCCTGAACATTGCTTTCTTAGTAAAAGTCATTCAGCTATACAATGGAATTCTATCTCCATGTGTTTTTAAGGACGATTAGCCAAGCGAATGTATAACATACCTTACGGCACTTTATATAAGCGCTCCTGAGTAATTTGTTGTGTATCCCTGAAATACATGGGAGAAAGGGAGGAAATCTTAGAGAAGTCCTCATTGCCATCAGGCGCCATCAATTGAATGTTTTTTGGGGGAGGAATTTCTCCTTGCCCGTCCTGAAAGATGCGTTTGAGACGGGGAGACAAAGGCCATCTTGTGTGCCTGAAGGAGGCTGAACTGTGGTGGAACTGTCTGGCTGCTTGGACTCTGTATTCTGTCTGGCCTTGAAAGAAACATGCTGGCCAGACGTTATTGTGCCGACCGGCTGGCAGCCTGACTCGGGGCATTCTGCTGAGAGAGGTCACTGGTGCTGCCACATGGACTACTGCTGTCTGGTGGCCGTGATGTCCAGCATCCGTCTGCTTGGGGACCATATGGTGGCAGATCTCGGATGGACGGTGCAGAACCAAATTCTTGCGGTCCAATTGTGTTGTATTGAAATGACAGCACACAATGATGGAAAGTATGGCTTTTTGTGGTGTGCAGGGTAACATCATGTTTTGAAAGGTTTCGGCTATTTCGTTTATCAGCATTTTGAGCAGACATGTGTCACATACAGCCTGGCATTCAACGCCCGCCGTCTGTACACTACAGACTGTACAAGCAAGCCAATACTGTTATCGCTCACATCCAGGCGTGCACAGGAAGTGTGTGACATCACCTGTACACATTTCACACTCGAGCACAACCCTACGTCCCGTCTTCAAGCCAGACTGCTTATCTGATAATGGCATTTTTTTTACCCTTCCAGACTGCATTCGGGAAACAACATGCACTGTAATTGAATCACAGCCCTCATGGACAACTATTACTTTTGCCAATTAGCTATTTTTAACCAATTTGATTTGTGCGTCTGAACAGCAGATCTCGCCTGGCACTTTTGTTCCTCGGCATCCGCGAGCGGCTAGAATGGATTTAACATGTGCACGAGAAGACAGGAGAATATCGATGACTATTAGGGGAGTTTCTCGGTTTGGATTATTTTCTATGAATCACCAGTGATACGGCCTGGGGCTCCCAGTTGGATTTATGTTTAGGTAAAGTGTTGTTGAAGATATCCAGGGGGGTGGCTTGAGCTTCTTTTAATACGTCCCTAATGTTCTGGAGCCGGTGAGTTATGAGAACGAAGAACTTCAGTCATCACCGGAACTCAAGCACATGCTTACATAACGGCCGGCCAATGCAGGAGCAGATGGTCATTTTTCATCTCAGGTGCATGTAGAAATACATTTGTTCTTGTTGTGCGCTCGGTGTAAAATCAAAGATGTCCTTGTTTGGGTACAACACACAAGTATACCTCGAATACATGCATGTATACCCCCGTATTGCTTGGCCAGCACTTTTTGTTTTGAAACTTGAACACGATTTTGGCCGAAGCTCTTTTTCTGAGCTGCTTTGTCAGGAATGTTTCTTCGCTGAGGCCTTCGTTGCCCTGCGTGAAATGCTGTTCCATTTATTAATATGAGGAAATATCTTCAGAGAGGGAGTTCAGCCTACAGCATGAGCATAGAGGGGCCCATGAAACTGCTGTGGTTTGCTGTGGAATGAGACCGATTTTAACACCTGAATATAACACGATCTAGAGCTACGTAAAATAACTGACATTTTTGTTTAGTGGGCCGGGTGGCCTAGAACCTAGAAATTGACTAGGTTTTTCTTTGGCCCTGTTTACACCTGGTATTACAGGAAAAGTTCACCCAAATATGAAGAATTACATACTCTCATGCATCCCAGATGTATATGACTTTCTCAAATATTAGAATTTTTTACATTTAAAAAAAGCATTTATTGGGACAGGACAATATAGAGCTAAGAGGATGGGGGAGTGGGTTCGGCAAAGGACTCGAACTCGGGTCGCTAACCACAGGGCTATCGGTGCCGACTAATATAATATTATTTGTTACCAACAGTGTTAATAATAAAATAATTTCAATTTGTACACGTAAAATGTGCATTACGCGGTCTGCACAAGATGGTCCTTATGGATGCATTGTGATTTAGTTGTGATCGTCCAAAGTGGATCTTTATATCAGTTGTAAACAGGGTCTTGATGAACATGCCTATACATTTCCATAAAATTTCCTCATGATATAATCCTTGAAAAGATTCTTAACTGGTATCTGTTGAAATAAAAGGGCACATGCATCGAAGAAACAACTTGGAAAACGTTTCCCTGTAAGGAGCGAAAAGCTGCAGGTGTGTGTGGTTACAAGTATGAAGTTCAGAGTCTGATGAATATCAGATGGATTTGTTGATCATAGTTTCAGTGCTCTGTTGATGTGGGCCTGCTAGCAGGTCACCTGTCAGCGCCCGAGGGGATGCTCATCTCTCTGGGTGTATGTTCTTCATTTGTGGGAGTTTCCAGAAGTGCCTTGAGTGAAGGTCGATCCACGCTAGCGCACGGGCCAGGAGGACAAGCTGACGGCGTTGGATGGCTGGATGAATACGAGACCTTACAGTCTGGAGCGCTGCATTTCATTGGCTCAGTCCCAGCTCTTTTCTATCATGTTGCAAGTCCAGATGTGATCTGTCGAGCTCTACGCAAATTGAGTTACTGTAAATCTGCCCTGTGACCAGGCAAGCTGCCGACGAAAGCGCACAGGCCAAAAGGCTTGTTCACGGCCCCTCACCTGGAACCTGTGAGTTGTGGATTTGTGCCGGGGCATCGGTAGTCAGGTCTCAGAGAGACGTTTGGTCACGGCTTGTTTGCGTTAAGGGTTTGTCCCCCTGACACCGGAAAGGCTTCACATCCAAAATAATCTTGAAGTAAACCAGGTGGAACAGTCAGATGGGATTGTTGAACTGGTGGGGCAATGACTTTTGAGCTCTGTACAGGTACCTGGGGACTTGGCTATATATGTGCTAATCTGGATATATTTTAAAACTTAAATGTTAAATTGTTTGAAATGAAATTTCAGACACAAAATAAAGTAACAACTTTTAGTAAAATTAACAAAGTAAAAAAGTAGATCATTGAAAGAAATGAAGTAAAATTCACTTAATTTTGTGTCACTTAATCTTGGAAAAGTAAAATTAAGTAAATCTTGGTAACTATGGGATTTTTTCTGCCAATAAAAATGAATGCAACTTTTAAGAAACTAACAAAAATATACAATGAGAAGGAAGAAAAACACTCTGACAATGAAAATGAAATAAACTCAATTGCAAAAACTTTCTTAAAAGTTTCATTTTTGCATGTCATGGTTGATGAATTCGCTGCTAGAGTTTTCATTTACGCTTTCAAAGTTTTCGTTTGCACTTCTCAAGTTTACGTTCTCCTTTCTGGCACAAACCTCACGTGTGGGTGGGTCTTAAGGGCATTTTACTGTCATTGGCTAGTGAGATTTAGATTGACAGCTTCCTGAACAGGAAGTCACTAGTAAAGTCAGTAATATTAGGCCACATCCACACAAAGCCAGAGCGTTCCCTATTCAATCTTTTTCCATCGTTCTCTGCGAACACAGCGTCATCTCAAGAAATTTCTGCGTACACACGAAAACGATCGAAATGATGTAGTATACATGCCAGACCAGTATGTGGCACTGTAATTCCGCCACAGAGATACACTAAAAACAAAGAAGGCAGCTTGAAGCATGTGCATAAACCTTGCACGCTGTATACAAACATGGGGTGATGACATCATCGTTCAGAAAATATACGGATTGGCTGGACAAACAGAAACACAAGGGTATTGTTTTCAAATTTATCCACTCTGGGATAAATAGCGGTTTCAGGCTACCAAAACGCCGGATCAGTTTGGATAAACATCAATATGATACATTTTTTTATGTATACGGCATCTCCTTGTGGATGGAACCTTAGTGTTGTTCTACTTTCTCATTGTATATTTTGTTTGTTTCTTAAAAGTTTACATTCATTTTTATTGGCACAAAAAATCTCAAAGGTAAATATTTATATTCTACTCATTTTGTTAAAGCAAGCAAACAAAGTTGACATGAAGCGGAAGTTGCTATGATGTTTTCATCCGAATTGTGACGTGTAACAGCTTCTGGAATAAAAATGTAGGGCGGGGCTTAATTTTGTGCTTTAGGAATTGATTGGATTATTGGAAGTTGGAAGCCTAGCCCCACCTAAATATAGTCCCACCGTTGGATCGAGACATACGTCATTTTCGGCCTCTTTATAGTTAAAAAATGTAAGAGAAAAATTGATAAATTAATAAATATATGTAAGAATTATATTTAATGGCTTTGCTTTGGGCTGAATGGGTCACATGACTAAAATGCTTCATCATATGTAAAGCCATTTTCACAATCCAAAACAGCTATTTCAAATTTATCCACTTAGGAGAGAGTTTTCAAAAAGCGAAATTTTCAGTGACTAAACGTTGTTTAGTGCGGCCAAAAATATGCAATTTCAAAAAACATTTGTGTGCATAGGGCCTTATTCAAAGAACTGGAGACAACTTGTTAGCCATCCAATTGATCCAACTCAGTTTTGTTTGGTAAGATCTCAAGTTGGTATTGGTAATAAGTTTTGCGTGATGGGAATTATATTTTACACTTGAACAGACTACACATGCGTTGCGTTTTATGACTTGTGGTGTGTCCGGTGCCAGTCCTTTGGGCATTGTGTGCGGCGTGTAAAGATGATACACTTTGTGCTGCATCAGCTGCTGCTGCCGTCAGACTGACCAGCAAACCATCTGTGTCATCTTTGTGAAGCAATTTTCACAAACGTCACCATCGGCCCGTCCAAGCCCCCTGTCTTTTGTAAGCGTTACATTTGAAATTCAGGTTCCAATGCGATTCGCTGTGAAACAATAGACAAACATGGCTACACCATCCAAGTTTGTTCTTGCTCTCCGAAGCAGCAGGATTGTGTAATTTTGTAGCGATGAAGTCCCAGACAGGGAAATCTTAATCAACATTCTTGGCATGAATAGGAAAGCTTTGGCTCAGCGCTTGTTTTGTTGGATTATTTCATTTCATTTTTTCTTCTCCTTCGCACTTTTGAACGATTTTGAAGGCTTCAGCTCAGCGTTTGCCTAGATGTGACACCAATGTCGTATTTTTCAGTGCGAAACCTGGTGGAACTAATGGAATAAGAGGCAGAGTGCTCCCGGTTGGGTGTCTCTCTCTCTCTCTGTCACAGCCGGGAGGTTTGGGAATGAGCCAATAAGGTGACGAGACAAAAGACCGGCCTCATAGCCAAAAACGCACTGAAAATATAGCGTGTTGCGTTCATGTCGAGAAAGTTCCCATGTTAAATCAGCGCAGCATGTGAAATAATGTCATCAGTCACTTTTCGCACCTGTGCTGGTAGTTTAGCCTGTATTTATTCTGGGCCTTTTAAGTCTCCAAGTTCAGAGGTCAACGATTCGGCTGGAAGCATAAATTAGGAAATCACTTTGACAGGGACGGACATTTTTGGATGCTCAATGTTTAGATGCTGTTGTTTAAGAGGAGGTCACTAGGTTTTTTTCTGGATCTGAACTGCTTTCCTCATGAGATTTATATAGTTACAGATGAATCTTTTGAGAGACATACTGTACATGGTACCTGAAGTCACAATCGGCAATGAGATCTTTACTAAAGCGCTTCAGGTTTGGAAATAACTCATGTCTTGTTGAAATGTTTAGTGTTTGTTGCTTTCAGTGTTGCTGTGGAAATTCTGAAAACACAGCAGAGCTGCAAATAATCAACAGAAATATTTTTCATGTCAGAAAATGCTTTGATCACTCGTATGACATTACGATTCCATCAAATCTTTTTTGCTAATATTAAGCCAGTTCAAATACCTGTACGAACATATTTCTTAATTTCTCTCTTGTTTCTCCGAGTTTGCCAGCATAGCAAACGCTGATCATTGAGTGCCTGCATTCCAGTCTCCCACCCTTCTCTGTCCCGTTGAAAAGGATTGGCGCTAGTACTACAACTCTGTCCTCATATTCCCCTGGCTAATACGTCGGAATTTCTTGGAAGATATCACATATCTGTAACATTGTTTTATTGTTTTAAAAATTGTTTTATTTTTGAGGTCAGGTTTCAAATGAAATATTTGTCATTTTTTGAGATGCAGTTTGTACTATTGTTATAGGGCAAAAATTGGGATAACACACAACCCACATGTGTTTGATAACTATCTGCGAGATCGATTAGTCATGTAATGTTTGTAAAGTGTCAATAAGCTTGATAAAAAAACACATTCATGAAATAACCGGGAATGACGAATATTTGTGTTGAGGATCGGTTTTGATGCTTTTTCCAGAACTTAACCTAAGTATGTGGAACAAAAATAAACTTAACAGCTTTGGGGAAAATAATGTTATGTTGGGAATGTTAACTCGGGTCTTCAAATGAGTATTGTTCACATGTTTTGCAAATGGGCAATTTCATGCAAATGTCAACCTTACGATGAAAAAATGTAGTTTTTACCAAAGTTTTTAACATCAGATGTCAATATTTGGTGATTTAAATACACATGTGAGGTCTCATTTTTTGTGTTTTCCATAGTCTGGTAGGTGACTTGTCTCATCCGTAACGGTTCATATTCCTCATAAATGAGCACATGATAATTAAAAAAAAAAATGTTTTATGTTCTATAAAGAGGCATTCCTTCTACATTTGTTGGGTGTTATTGCTTCTGGTTTGCACATTTTAATTCACAGAAATCCTAAAAACATTTTTTTGTCACATCCAAAACACATACATTTTTCAGTCTTTAAAAATTGAAAACTTGTGCTTAGACTGATATTGTTTTGATGTCTGAACTTTATAATGAGGAGTCAAGTCAAATATAAACACGTGATTCAATATATTGATAATTCACACACTCTGAGAATTTATATTTCAAGTTTTGACTCAGAATGTCACATCCATAACCCTGGAACTACCCAAATGCCCCTTAAGCAATGCACCGGACAAGATCAGATGAATCGAATATATTTTGCACAGGAGATTGATACTTCTGTATCCATCCAGTTAAGCCTTTCCTTCCCATCTCTTTCTCACACCCTCAGATAAAGAAATTCTTTGAGCTGGAACCGCTGGCGCGAGGCAAGAGCTGGATTCTGGAGGGCAGCACGGTGGAGAACATGGAGGTGGTGAAGGAGAGTTTCAGTCAGCTCATTCATCTGCTGGAGGAGAAGGACCAGGAGACAGGCAGGATATGATCCAGCGAAAACATCCCATCATCCCTCAGACGCTACCGATCGCCAACGCACCACCGGCCAGTACAGCCCAGTTCAGAATGGCCATTGTGTAAACTACATTGTTACTCTAACTCTGTTACAGTGGTGTAACAAATTGAGCCATGAGTCCTTATCCGTAAGGATGCATATCTGCAGAGAATGAAGGTACCTCAGCTCAGAAGTCTGATACCTTCTCACAGACCACACGTATTAACCGAGAACAAGAATTCGACAGTAAATATGGTTATGTGTCATTTTTAGATACCGATCTAGTCGCACATTGCTACTAAATAGATAATGTAACCGCACGCTTGGTCACGTAGGGCAACCGGAAGTCATGTTTTTGTAGTGCGTAGATCGTTTTTCTTAGAACTGCGTGCGTGTGTGTGTGTGTGTGTGTGTGTGTGTGTGTGTGTGTGTGTGTGTGTGTGTGTGTGTGTGTGTGACTGAATGCGTGTTTGCAAGCGAGATATGTCAGTTTGTACTTTAAAGCCTTAAGATGTATTTTTTAAGACAAATGTTTCAATGTTTTCTCACAAATGTCCTTAGATGTAATTCAAGTAGGCAGTTTTAATTATTCGTGGCTGTGAAGTTAAGAAATATGGAATTATGACTCATTCCTGAAATCATAAAAATAAAAATCTTCTCCTGTCATGTAAACTCAAGAGTCAAGACTGCATGGAGCTGCGCTTGATGTACAACCGGAGCCAGAAACTCCGTTTCAAAGCCTAGTGAGGCTGTTCTAAAGGGTTGGCCATGTATGTCACCCACCATATTCCAAGGCAATCCCATAATGCACTGCAGTGGTCGCACTCAACAAGTAATGAGCAATTATACATAAAATTCATTTAGTTCTCCAATGCATTGTACAAGATTATAAACTAAATTACTTTCCCAAAATTGTGTGCATTGCACAGTTTGCTTTTTAAAGCACCGCATCCTTTTTCGTGTTGCCTGTATCGCTGTGTTCAGCACTATTTGTACGACACAAAGTTTGCTGCCCATGTAGAGCGTTCCAAATCGGTCACTTTTACGAGGTTCATTTTCAGTTAGGGTGCTGCCGTACAAGGCAGCTGCACACGTACGGGACAGACAGAGATGCGACCCACAAAATTTTGGACCAGACCTATAAATGCTCATTTATAAAGATGCGATTGTAATGTTATTTTGAATCAGAACGTGAGATTTTGCTCTTTTGTCTATTTATCTTGGACGATGATGATTGACAAGCTGTTCGAAATACAATACTGGATTATTACACACCAGAACCAGTTCATCTTCACACCAAAACCAGTGCCCCTTTAGATGAACTAATGTATTTGATTTTCTAAGCATGTGTTTAAGTATCAGTGCGCTTATTTCATGTTTTTTGTTCTCTAGGCCCCGAATGTAAAACACTCTATAAGTGCTCCTCTTCTGAAGCTCTTTTTGCATACAGACCTCATATTTAACCTGGAGGTCCTACACCTTAATATTAAAGATATGCAAAGACAGAAAGCTGATGCAAGAGTCCAGTCCGGGTGTTAAACAAATTATACACTTCTAAAAGCAAGCGTATCCTTTACAAACATACTGACAACCTTGATAGCATGATCATAGATGTTATCTGTTATATTTATATCTAGACCAATTTTATACCCTCCAAACCGATTCAGCTGCCTTTTTGTAATTCAGATATTTGTACATTTGTTACAGATTAGTCTTGTTTTTTGACACGTGCCTGTCTTTATACGGGGAGACAAATACTTTACCGTGCAGTTTACCGTGGTGGTATCAAGTCATTTGTACGTTTGACAGTGTTCGTATGTATTTATGCATAATTTCCACTGAGCAACATGGAAAATAAAGGCTGAAGAAGGACACGTGTCGGCTTTTGTGATTTACATGCATTTAAAGTTATATCATGCTTACTTTATTCACTTATGGGTAATGCATAATTTTAGTAGTTTGTTAGTTCACCCAAAAATAAAAAATCTGTCATTTATTTATGCTCATGTCATTCAAAACCTGTATATGATTCTTTCTTCTGTGGGACACAAAAGAAGATATTTTGAGAAATGTCTGTGCTTTTGTGTCCATATAATGGAAGTCAATGGGAGTTAGTTTTGTTTGGTTACCAACATTTTTTAAAACGTCTTTTGTGTTCTGCAGGAGAAAGTCAGGTTTGAAATGACATGAGGGGAAAAATGATGATCATTTTTATTTTTAGGTGAACTGTCCCTTTAATTGCATAAGGTCTTGACCTGTAATGTTCATGCATGATGTGTGCTTGCATTAGTGGGATGCTTTCGTGTTTCAAAGGTAAACGTTGTTTACCATGATGTTAAGATTAGACTCATTTTATGACTAAAGATGTTTTTTATACCGCAGACCCGGTTGCTTTTTAAAAAGATTTACCAAAAAATGAAACTACTGTATACATCATATCTTATGTCATTTCAGACCCGTATTTGTTTCTTGCAATGAACAAAATATAACAATTAAGAATATTCTGGATGTTCTTTTTCATGTAACGAAACTAAATGGGAACTGGCATTCTTTTTGTTTTCTAGTACATTTTCACATTTAAAAAGGGTGCGTTTCATTTTTGGGTAATTGATTCATCATATTGCTCATCTGGATAACTTTGAGTTGTCCTGACTAAGGCAATAAGAACGCAGGAGTCTCATAATGTCATCCCCACAATCCTGTTTAGTCATCGTGTTTCCCTTTCTATGGATTAGTCATCTACAGCGAGGCTATTCCCAACCAGCTGTCCTCTTCCTCCACAAACCCATTAGATGGAAGCGCTTTCTCGTCATTGGCTTGCAAGAATTCCCATGAACCAGAATTTGAAGTTACTTTATCCGTATATCCTTCGAGTTTTTAACAAAACCCAGATCTATTAGTAAATCATTTTAACACTTTCACCATCTAAAGAGTTTGAACAAGAACACCGTTCGTGCAAACGTCAAAAAGCTGCATTAACAGAGTCTGCTCGCACATACCAGCTCCGGTACAAAGCAGAACATTGTGTTCTGGTGTTCGTCGGTTAAAAATCTCTAAATACTACATAAAAACTGTCAGCGATTTCTCATCTGGGGACACGAAACAAATCATTTCTGACTTTTTATCTGCCTAACAAAACTTGTTTTGACAGTATAAATGGACAAAATAAACCACATGAAATAGAATCGCTGAAAAATTCATCTTTTGGTATTGTGTATTGTGTCTGGGGAAGAGACATTATCTAAAATAACCCGGGACCTAAAATTGCTCCCTCACTTGCTATACCAGGAGAATATTTGTATGCAGACAGGTGAAGACTTGGGATTTATCTTCAGACTGTCTGAAAAGTTCACAAAGCCGTCTGCAAGACAGAAACTTTCAGCCTTGTCCTTTATCCAGCGCTGGTCTGTCTGGCAGCCTTTTTAATCTTCTTTAAAAAGTTTTCTGTACACCTGTTTGTTGGAAGATGACTTTCAGAAAGTTTGATTTTCTTTCTTTAGCTTCTCCTAGCTTATTTCTGTGGGGGAAAATAAGCTGATCACTGGAAAAAATCTTTGAAATGTTCTTCCAACAAAGAAAATAAAGTAACTCAAGAAAAGAAATGTGTATACGGAGTAAGATTGGTCATGTTGCTAACTTGTTGGCATTAAACAATTTTGAAAGTTCCCAGCATGCATTGCAGCATGTTTCATTTGGTGGTTAATATGTTATCACGTGTTAGCTGACTTTATTCATGTTATGCCACGTTCGCACTACAAGCAACAAGTTGTACAAGCGAGAGTTGTTTTTTATGAATAATGAAAAAAGGTTGTGTGTTTAGGGCATGATGCAATGCTGCATTTAACACAAACTGCCTTCCTTAAGTGAAAGATGTATGTACTCTAATAATATAACCATGTTAAATCAAGATAAATAAAAACATGTACATACATTTGCATAAATTAGCAAGTTGACTAAATATTAAAGCCATTGTTGAGACAACTCAAAAAAGCGTAATTCTTAACTTTTTAAATGCCTTAATTTGATTTATATTTTATCAACAACACTGTAAAAATCCTGTAAAGTAAAATGAAATGTTATTTTACAACCGACAAAATCTTTTTTTTTTATCGTAGTTCAAAAATACGTCAACATTTTGTAAAACGAAATTCCATAAAATGACACTTTTTTACAGGTTTCATCGGACATGTGTTTGTTTATAATGTTGCTTTGAAACCGTCTATAATTCCCCACAAACTTGACCTTGTATATGCAAATTGAACACTAACATGCATGAAAAATGCACAACAATGTTACTTCCTCTTGTTGCTTGAGAAATGTTTGATGTTTTATAAAAAGTCTGCATGCGTAATTGTGTGTAGCCATTGTATATCTCCGCCATGTTCCCATTATATTGCTTCAACTTGCATTGGCCTCCATTAGTAAACATGCAGAGATGCTATCTCGCATTGTTCGTGCAACACAAAGGTGAAATTAAAACAAGTCCCGTAATGAGGCACATGCTCAATTGGGACACTTTTGATGCATGGACGTTCTCCTTCTCCCTTTTTGAAGCCAGTTAGAAAAAACTCTTAGTGATGTTGAGACTAACAATGAAGGCCAGTGATGGACTCTTATAGCGCGCTCTCTGTGATCTCGTTTCAAAGTCCGCTGCCAGAGTTTAATTGGCGGCTTTTTAACGGCGGATTCTGTTGCCTCTCTGATTCGGATCCGGCGCAGCTTTGAGGAAGCTTGGGCGTCTTTTGATGGCATTCCGACGCATTGTTAAAATACAAAACAAATTTATACGACCGCTAATGGAGAACATTTCTGACAATCGCGGTCGACGGCACGTTAATAAGCACGGACTTTCCATCACTCGGTGGTTCTGGGCATCTCTGGTTTCAATAACGCTCTATAAACACTTAAAACAACAGGCGGAGTGTATAAACCAAGATAAAGGGCTGTTTAAAGCGTGCATGAACTGCAAAAGAAACACTCCAATTTGCTTTAACCAAAAGTGGACAGACAGAGTCAGAAGAGGCTGTTTTGACTGCTGTCCAGAGCGGCAGAAATGTTTAATATGTTGGCAGTCTATTCGCAGGCATCAGAGGGCGTTAAACCTCAGATGACCACTGGCTGTCTCGCAGACATCGACTGGCTCGCGCGTTTCTATTGAACTTCTATGAGAGACCCAGCGGGGATCCGGTTGAGTCTGGTTGCTAGAGAGACTCCAGCGGACTGTCAGGAAATGACCCACAGAGCTCAGTCCTCTCCAGACGGGTTCGGTCCAAAACGCTTTGTTTGCGCCACAGAGCTCTTGACGCCTTAACATTTTACACTGTCCTTTAAGCAGCGCGTGTATTCCCGAGGGACAGAAAAGGCACACAGTGTCCTCATAAATGTTTTATTAAAGGGATAGATCACCCAAACGTTCAAAATCTGTCATCATTTACTCACACTTCTTTCTTCCTCAGAACACAAAAGAAGATGTTTTGTCGGTAACCCAACAACGGCGTTCTATTGCATGGACACAAAACCGATGTGGGTCAATGGTTGTTGGGTTACCAGCATTCTTCAAAATATCTTAAATGATGACAGAATTTTCATTTTTGGTTGAACTATCCCATTAAGCTTTAAAGTTTATAGTCTGATGACGCATGTACCTTTAGAAATTTGGGTCCAATCAAATGCTCTTTTAACTCATATTCATGCATTTTTTTATCCCATTAAATAATGTTGTATTAGACATAAGAGTGAGGTTAAAAGATTCTTGGAAAAATTCTCTCTTCCCTTAGGATTTAGTTTTTTATACTAAACGTGTTTTTGGTTGATTTACTATAATTACTGTTATTATACGTTTACTACAAATATCAGGAGTAGATTTTAGTTATTATAATGAGTACATTTTTATTTACCATAGTAAATTATGGTTATACAAAGGTAAAATGTGGTTATAGTAAATGGTTGATTTTGTTGTTGTTGTTGTTGTTGAAGTGTTGCTGTAGCTAAATTGTTTTGTTTACGTTTATTGGAAAACAAGACAAACATTAGTCTGTGCAAAAACAAAACATATTTTCCTGTGTTTATTGTGTTAGTTAGCTGTATTTTTATTACTGTTTGCAAATGAACTTTTCATATATAGACAAAAATATCAACGTCACCACGAGTAGCTCAAGGGAATTTAACTCTCCAGCATGACTATGGAAAAATAAAAACAAGTCTTTCGCCTCTCAAGTATAACGTCAGCTGTTCTTTAACATTGTTATAGTGGCCGCCTGCTATTTTTTTCCAAAACAAGTGACCTCTGATAACAATCTTCCCTGTTGCAATAATTTCACATATAATACACTTTCATCCCTCGTGTCTGAGCTGTCACAGATGCTGCCCAGCGGGTAGCAGAAGGACCCGGGTGCCCATATTCCCTTATGACTAAACAGCCTGTGCCCACAGCTGATTCATCATGGAGGACATCATCCATGCCAGCTGAGATCTTACTGTACCCGCTCTCATCTCTGTTCAGATCACAGGGTTCATAAGATAAGCCAAATTGGACACAATGGACGGTCTGTTTGTAAATCACTTTTAGAAAGAATGTAAGTGTAAAACCTGTGAAGGTGTCTGTTTCGTGTCCGCTGATGGAGAAATTAGTGTGGGAGACACGGTGCGTGTCTGACACCGATAACTGGGGGTTTAGATGAAGAGTAAACATCCAATGAAGCCCTGCCAAACAAAGAGGTGCTGTCGCTTTCCTTACCAATTAGTCCTGTCTGTACCACTTCCTGGCAAATTGAGTTTCCTCGCTTCAACTTGGACAGTTCTGATGGCTTCTATACAAGTTTTGTGTGTGTGTGTGTGTGTGTGTGTGTGTGTGTGTGTTTGAAACCTGCCTGTGACCAGCAAAAAATAGCAAATGCACTCTTGAAGGATTCAATGTTAGGGCTAAATAGAAAGTTTGAGTTACACAGTAATTCAAATAAGAGGCATTTTTTCCATTTGAACTCTTTATACGACATCTTTAGAAATGACATTATATACATTAAACATTTACATACATACAAAACTATCAAATTTATGCCTAGATCTCTAAAATAAAGACAATAAATGGAAGATAAACAATGCTAAGACCGATATAGTAAATCCTACATAATATATGATAAAATTCAGAGTTCTGACATAAAACGCAGGCTAGAAAATGAATGGCATCAATATCGAGTCTCTCGAAAACGAGATGCATTGATTCCACCTTTGATCCATAACATTAATATTGCAACAAGTGGGCAAAAAACAAATTTAGAACTTTGATCCGCTTTGATTGTAAACAGATCTATAGTAAGTACATTTATTAGTAAACATTAGATTACAAATAAATAAAACATGCACCTTTGCTGGAGATATTTCATTTGGATATTTTTTCACAACATGTAACAACAAAACACAGAGTAACACCGCACGTTATAATAAATAATATTATAAGACAAAGACGAGAGACAACTCATTTATTCAGACTATAAAGGTATAAATAAGAAGGCAAAATTGCATAAATAAACATCTAGAACAATAGGCATCTTCCACGTGTCCGTGGAAAATAAATAAGAGTACAAGTATGCAAGTATGTGCTGATCACTGCGGTGGTTTATCCAGTCTGTAATAGAGATAGATGGCTATAATCCATGTAATCTTCATCTGTGTCCTCTTCATCGATCTCTGATAGGGCTATAGAGGAACATATAGAACATAAAACACAACGAAATGGACGGAGCATTACTTTCTGCGTTTTTCTCCCAAAGCATCCCTCATGATGCTTTGCGATTCACGCAAGGTCACATCTTAAGACCGAAAGGAGAGGATGGGATGGAGTTTTAGGTGTTTATGCCTGAAAGCAGACAGAAAGGGACTCTATGGAATGGTGCCCTATCTCTGCCTTCTATTAGTGGAGACAATTTCTTCGATTTTAGTTCGCAAAATAAAACAAAAGTGAAAAAACATGACCTAATCCCTTCTTCTAAACAAAAATAGCGTCGAGCTTTTGGAAATGCGAAATGATTTGTTAATACCACACACAAAGTCGGCCGGCGAAAGATGTTTCTGGTTTGCGGCATTAGCCGACGTTCTAACTAATCATTTTACCGTATAAACATGTTTATAATAAACATAAATTCGCAAACAATGGCATTTTTTCCGCATGAGATTGGTTACGCCCTGCATTTCAACTACCTTCTGCGAGCAGTACGAGATCAGGAAGAAGTTCTGCTTTGGAGACATTTTACATACAAAGAAATCCTCTTGGAAAAGTGGCTTTATATAGTTTTTGTATTAGAAATAGTTGAACAAAACATAATCACATTGGTATGCATGAAATGCAAAAATGGAGTCCCTTTACACAAAGACGGTAAGAACTAGTGCTCGGTAAGTTGAGATGTTAGATGCGGTCTCGGAAATTCATTTCTTACACTTGCCTCTACATTTGACACTTGATGAGGGCATACGTTTACCAACCATATAAAAACACAGCATACTTTCCATTCGTAGAAACATATCTATATATTAAAAAACATGAAGAATTCACTACAGGAACACATCTGCCCCTCATTTAAATATTATTCTATGATCCTCTATGATGGCACCAGGTTTGATCTTTTAGTCCGTAATGCACACGAGGCGGACACAACGCCGCGATTCACAAACCGAGCACACTGAGTTTATGTCCCCTATGTCCCTTTCCACATGATTTGTCAATTCCGTCAGTCTAGACATTTCTGCCTCTGATGCATAGACAGCGTAACCAATGCGGAAGAGCGGAACGTCCCGGGCCGTCTCGCATTCCTGAATCGCGATCCTTCCATGGATTCTGGGTGAACACCGAGGCTCTAGATGCTCCAGAAAACGCCGAGTAAAAACACGCTTCTTGAATGAGTTGCAGTCGAGGAAGCCGATAGAAAGCCACATGCAGCACATGCTCTCCGACAACGTGTCGCCTCGTAGGGCCAATGGAAGGGAGTGTGGTTTTTGATAGGGCAGAAATGAAGGACATCACGGTTGGGAAGGGGATCGATGGGTGGATTTCGCGGGCCTACTTACAGTTGCACGAGCCCGAGTGTTTGACTTCCAGGACGAGACCCAAAGAGCACGCGGCCTGCCTCATGACGCACTCGCTCTGGTAGGTGACGTTGTCGCTGGCGCACACGCTGTCGCCCGGGCGGGTCTCGGGACACGGTTCGTCGCACACCGAGCAGCGTCCTCGCCCCGTCGTCTTCTCCCACAGGCACTTGCGTCCCTCCCGGCAGTTGATGTCTTGGCACGACCTGGCGTCTGCGGATTGGAAAATGATCTCATTCAAAAAAACACTAAAATGAATGAACTGCACAGAAACGCAACGTATGTATTTACAGTATAACCACAACTTCCTTAATCCCCGTTCTTTTCAGAAAAGAACCGTTAACTCCTCTTTCACTCGAGGTATTAAATAACAGAAAGCAGCAACGGTCAGAGCTAACCATGTGAAACATGAATGTGTTATTGCAACAGAAAACACAGTAATGGAAACCACATGTTTAAGAGAAGATTGCGCAAGCACGACGTTCACTCGGATTCTCACCTATGCATTTCCCTTCGTACGCCACCCCGATGGACCTTCCCAGGATGCACGTGGCTCTTCTGAGATGGCAGGCGCTGGCGTACATGATCCCGTCGTTCCCGCATAGGTACTGCTCGGGCGAGATCACCTCGGGGCAAAGCCGGTTGCAGGTTACGCAGTAGGCGTTGTTGGTCTGGTCCAGTACGCACGTCGAGCTTCCAGGACAGCGCACGTCATTGCACGACTCTGTGTACGCAATACAGCTGACATTAATCAAAAGCTTTGGACGATGAAAAAGGCCTGGTTACGTTCTAGGTGACAACACAAAAATGACGTACTTTTGCATTTTCCTTGGTACTGTACGGTCAGGTCGGGATGTTTCTTGCACTTGGCCCTGAGAAGGGCACACTCGTTCCTATAGGTTTTCCCATCCGAGCCGCACACCGGCCCCTTAAAGGTGACGTTGGAGCAATCTGGGGCGCACACGCACCGCGGCTTATTCCTCTTGTTCATTTTGCACTTCTTTTCGAGACCGCAGTCCACGTTATCGCAGGTCTCTGTAAGAAAAAGAAAAAAGGTACAAAAGCTCATATATCGATTCATGCATTTGCATAAAATGTCGCGTTCTGTCGTAATAAATCAAAAGCTAATCAACATTAATAACGTCAAGTTGATTTCCAGCAGATGGTACTGCACGGTAAGTCACTTAACAAGTTGCAGAGATGCACTGTATTTTTGCATGCCGTCGCATTCCATACTCAATCTGCGTAATCTTTCCTGTCTGAAATCTTCACAGGCCACCCATCACATTCCTTCAGCTTCAGTTTAACATCTTACAGATGAGCATCGCCAGTTGCTCAAACCGCAAGGCTTCTTTCTGGTTTTAATCTCACGTGGTACCTTTGCAAGGTATACAGTTGGGTGCGCCTCCGTTGAAGATCAGCCATCTGAACAGGGTGTTGTTGGGCACATCTTCCTCGGTCCACGACGTGCCCAGTCGACCGCTCCTGCAGCACTCCTCCCTGCTCATACTGGACATGTACAGAACCTGGCATCTCCCGTTCTTGCCCTGCTGAAGCCAGCAGTTGCCGGCTGAAAAGATTTTGTATCTGTTACCACTTGACACATATAGAGAACTGTTCTGTTCATTGAATGCACCCATATGTGTTATGTACTTCAATGATGCCAAGCATCTTTTTGGGGCTATAGATGAAAAACCGGTTAGAACTGTTCTTGGTTAAATATTAAGCAAACGCTGAGAAATGTGCTCCAGTTTTTAGCCTTCTAGACTCTTCTGCCATCTGAAATCACTCAATCTCTTTAGACAAACTATAAAGGGGTTGTGCAAGCCTTTTTGATGCCTTGAAAGGACCCTCGCTAATCCTCCCAGACAGAATTTGAACACATAACGTTGCATAAAGTTTTCACTTATCAACACAATATTTGATTCTTTATCATCATTCTCACTTCAAGACAACGTTTTTAGTCACAGTAAAGGTAGTAAAACAGTGAACCTTTCAATGCTAAAATCATCATTCGTATATGGACAAGTTATTCGTTTTACGCACGAGCGGAGCCAGTGCGCGCTCCTTATTGAAGCTGATGCACGCATGGCTCGAACATCGCAACGTATTTCTTCTCAATGATAAACTTCACTTTACCTTGGACTTTCTGCTGTTCCACGAAATGCGCAAACCATAAGAGAAGCGCGATCACGCCTTGGCGGAGCTGCGGGAACTGTAGCATCCTTAGTATGAAGTGGAGACGCGCGTTGGAGAGAGACGGAAAACGGGCTGACAGATGTTGCGCCGATGCTTTGCGCTCGGTGACTGTCATAGACACGGATGCAGGCTCGCTTTTTAAATCTATATGGGGTCTCGAGTTGGATGCCTGTGGTGGGCGGTCTTCCTAGTTCATAGGGGGGTGGGGAGAGCATTGTAATAGTTTGCCCACCGACATTTATCAGGTGACATTTGGACGTCTAGAAACTTTCTCTCCTCATGAGCAGCATGTGTGTTTAGGGAAGATGGATAACTAATTTGGGAGGCTAGTTGACGCAAAGATATTTGGGTAGTGACAGAATAACTGTTATATGATATGAATGACAGATTTTCCCAAAATGTGTTTTAGAGAGTTTTATGAAACTGAAATTGATCAATTGAATTTGCTCTGACATGATTTATTAATAAAACCAAAACCGTTGAACCAAAAAAATGTCGCGAATTGTCAGGCTGAGGCAAGTGATGCTTTAATCCAACAGTATTGCACTTTTGCATTATTTGCAATTCAAAATAAATATATAGGCTAAATACAACGATATTGGCACGAATGTGTCTGCGTTTATATACACGTACACAAACAACAAGACGTGAAAAATATGTGCACTTGCAATATCATTATTGCGCTTGGATTAAGCAATAAATCTGTGTGGTCCATTACAGTGAATTTTAATGGACAATAATAGACTTAAGGATATCAGTGTAATAATAGTTGAGACAGTTGTTTGGGGTCAAACCTGTAAATATAGCACAACAATCCGCCTTCAAAGGAAGCTATCAGGGTGTTGCGTTACAGCCCGTCTACACCGCGAGCGACGCGACAAACTAGACGCCGAACTGCTGACATCGCGCACTGCCAGTGTAGACGGCATTGATGATCGTGGAAGCGTTGTTTTTGTCACCAACGTCTAACTGGTGTCATATTAAATTGTGTTGTTAGACGTAGTTCTCACGTACTTTGTCAAAGTCTCAGGTGGAAATGTCCCTCTGTCGGAATATTGGGAGAAATGCACTCCGCTGGGACTCGCTTGCTCCCTCCGCACGTTGTTAATAACAAAGAGTTGTGAACAAGCGGGACATACGTTGCACAGCTGTGGTCTGTGGCTGCAGATGTCATTGGGTTGATTGAATACCACACAGAATTGTCTTGCTCCACAAAAACACCCATCGGCTCTTTAATAAATCGTGCCTTATGTAGACTACTATTGTGATTTTTGCATACTGCAAACTATACGCTGTTGAACGTGTATACTTATTTACAGGAGTATCTAAATAGTGTCTTTTTAAAAGAAAAAAACATACAAGCTGTTTGATTTGATTTATTTATTGGCATATTTATCGCCACCTAAAGTAGTCAATGTGTGAATTTGAAGACATCTGCTGGTGCCTGGTGAAATTGCAGGACAGACGACATGAGTGGAGTTTTTTCAAAACCATAAATAATTTATTAAGAAGAATTCTTCAATACCAAATAAAAGCACATCTTTATATTTAAAAAGCACAACTTAATAGAGTGTCACGTCTATCCGTAACAAAGCGAATTGCGGGGAAAAGAAGCGTGATCCGTGTGTTTCCTGGTCAGGAGTCAGCTGACCTAAAGCAAAACCAATCGGATTTCGCCTGAGGAAGACACGCGCTGCAACTGTCTCAACTAGTCTACATGTGTCCGTATCAAAAATACATACATGAATACCGAGGTAAGTGCGTTTTTCAAACCCTTTATTACCATTTATTTTATGATCATCTACGTGCAAAACGTAAATCAAAAGTTGAAATGACGAAATTAAGTTATGTTAGGTAAACTTGAATGGAGTCTTTCGACTTTTCAGTTGCAAACTGTTGTCTTTGTTACCAGGTGTCTGTTCTCTACTTTGCAAAAAGTGCCGAATTAACGGGCCTTAAATCAGAGAATATCGTTGTGTCGTCAAATATTACATCGCTACAACTGTGGCAGCATTTGGAGGAGCAACATCCAAGGTAACTTACACAAGTACATTAAGTGCGGTAGGATTGTAGTCTTACATTACATTTGAGCTTCTCCAAGTGTGACCGACTCACTTTAAACATTAGTTTGTCATCAGTCAATTCGCCAACAGTGAATGTACACGTGTATTCAGTATTTTCTTCTCTGAACTATTCATCAAATATCTTTTCCACAGTTATGAAAATAACGATGATGTAAATCTGTACAGTTCTGCATGTTTTTGAAATGTAAAATTGCCAACTTTTAAGAACTTTTTTTAGAGCTATCGCCCACACAAATATTATGTGAATATTACAGTATATAGATTTAAGGGTGTTTCATAGATGTCAAACGGGGCTCACTGCAACCGCCTAGAACTCCTAGCAACCACATAGCAACGCACTGGAAACCGCTCACCTGAGTTTGAATCGCTCACATTCTTGGCTCCTGTTTGTCAGACTCGCTGTTTTACGGGATCAGGTGGTGCTGGCTGTGCATCAGGAGTACGTGCCTCTGGGTGAGCAGCCTTTGACCCTCAGAAAGGGAGACGAGGTGGCCGTTATACCGCCCCTCAGTGGAGGGTAGTGACATTTCAGAGGTGGGCATCCAATATGACGTCTGTCTGTGTAGCAGTCTGTTCGTTTTCAGGTCTGATGTGATTGTCATGTATACAGGTATGGCTTTAGATGGTCGTGATGTTATTTCACTCACTACTGATAAGCTTTCTGCTGATGCTGTATCTCAATCTGTAACATGCGCTTCCTGTGGAGCCATAGCTCTGTTTATTGGTATGTCCGTTTTAGATTAATTTTATCTTTGCTTTGGTTTACGTTGCCTTTATAACAAGTGCGTACTCATTTTATATGTAAGGTACTACAAGAGATCATTTTGAGGGGAAGAAAGTAGTACGGCTGGAATATGAAGCGTACGTCCCAATGGCAGAATTGGAACTTAAGAAAATCTGCAGTGACATCAGGACGAAATGGCCGAGTATCAGACACATAAATATACAACATCGACTGGGGTGAGTCTGAAGGCTTATGATGAGCATGTTCGTTCGCTGAATGTCATGACACTACATACTGAGTTTTGTGTCTTGTGACGACAGTGTGGTTCCAGTAACAGAAGCAAGTGTTGTAATTGGGATCTCATCACCACACAGAAGTGATTCACTGGAGGCGGTGAAGTTCTGCATCGACACACTCAAAGCTACTGTGCCAATCTGGAAAAAGGTGTGAAAACCACTATGACATTATCCTGAAATACAATATGTAACTTAAATTTTATTTATTTATTTGCTGTGCAGAAAAATTATTTCCTAAATACATGTATACTTCAGAATATTTTAGGGCTGTCAAATCCAGAATAAAAGTTTGGGTTCACATTATATATGTCTGTGTACTGTGAATATTAATATTGAACTCATAAAAACATACACATACATGCTTATATTTAAGAAAAATATAAACATTTCAATATAATTTCAATTATTGGTTAATATAAATAAATACATCTAAATATTTCCTAAATATATATAGGCCTACATGTATGTGTTTGTTTTTACAAATACAAAATGAATATGCACAGTAAACAGACATCTATTATGTAAACACAAACTTTTATTCTGAATGCGATAAATCGTTTGACAGCCGTATTTACAACCAGAGTTATTATAGTTTTGTTTTCAACTTTATTGTAGTTTTTATGATATTTTTAGTTAATTTAGCAATTTTATGTTGTTTTGTCATGATGTTGTTGTTATTATTATTAATTTTATGTTGTTATATAAGTTGAATTTATTTCTTATTTTAGTTTAGTTTTTATATAATAATAATACATTTATTTCAGTTTATTCCTGAAGCAACATTTTCTCATATTTAAATAGTTTTTAAAATATTATTTTAAAATAATGTTAATATAATATTAATGCTAATATAATATTATTTTATTTCAGTAAACACAAATGTTTTAATAGTTTTAGTTTTAAACTATAATAAGTAAATACTATTTTAGTCAAACTAAATGCTATTCAGTTTCACCAGATTTTGGGATGAGTTTAAACGGGGTTTATTGTTCATATATCATTATTAATAAAGGTATGTTTCCCATTTATTAAAGTAGTACATTTTCAATATAATTTTTTTCTTAAAAATATTGGGCAAAAGGGTTGAGGGTTCAGCTTGTTATCACACTTAACATCACAATTTGAGACATTTGATGTGTACAAAATTTGCTACTCTACTTTTATATACATTAGGTTAATTTGATGTTAAACAATAGTTTAATATATTCATTAGTTCTACTGTAAGAAAAGAAAAGGTGCCCTGACCCTAAAGTTTCCCTTATTTATGAAAAGTGCCCATAATGTATATGTATAGTAGCTTGGTAATCATTGCCAGCAAAGTGTAATAATTTCTCTTAGTAAATAACGTTGTGCAATCGCTTGGAGCGTGTTTGTAATTATTTCTTTCTTTTCAGGAAATATATGAGTCTGGAGAGCCTTGCTGGAAAGAGAACAAGGAGTGTTTGTGGGCAGATGGTGGAAAAGATCCCAAATGCTAAATGGTAGATGAGTTACAGTACATCTCATTAAGCATCAAGATGTTTTTATTGAAAAAATATAAAGCTCAAAGTTCTTGTTACATTCATTAATCAAAAATAAATGTTTTGATGAAAAGAATAAATTTGACTCTTCTCCTAAAAAATGACAATAACAAAAGATGTACCAGTGCAAAAACAACATGTCTGCAAAGATTCCCAACACATCACACATCAGTAGAAACTTTATAAAAACTCTCATCATCAAATGTTAAATGACGGTTGATTTATAATTCACCGATCAGTATTTCACATACATTCAAATAGAAAAGTATCAGACTGTCACTGGTTTTGACATTTCAAATAATGTAAAGGTGAGATCATGTAACGTTTGAAAAAGATTTACTTTGTTTTTAGTACTTTGAGAATTTGTGCAAGTATGGAGTGGGTGCCGGTACACAATACAACATCTGTACAGCAGTCCCCGTCACATTTTCTCTCATAAGTGCAGTGAAACGTTTTCAGAACACTCTGCTCGTCAGCCATTGGTCAAACAAAGAGATAGCCCCGCCCCAGAATCACCATATGCACTCCGTACACTTTCTTGGCTTGCTGGTCTCTGCACGTTATGTTAGAAAAACAACTCGACATTGATAAATTGAATATCTAAATTTGAGGTGAGGTTGTATCAGGTCCAGTGTAAAAGATGCTCCGTTCCAATCAGGCAAACGAAAGTTAAACGCGGTTGCCGTTCAGCCGGTGTGAACTCATTTTGGGGTCGAATTGAACTGAATTAAACTGAACTCACTAAAGGTTCTCCTCCAGTTCCTGATCTTCTGCTCCGTTCTCTGCGTTCTTCATCAGTGGTTGATATTTCCTCTTGAAGAAGTCAAGCTGAGTAAAAAAAACAATTTGTGTTAATTTTGAGTTGAAGCTGGTTATGAAAGATGTACACATACTACTAAATAAATACAAAAAGGCAAAATGAATTAAATATAAAGTACCTTCCATAGCAATGCGACGGCAAGAGCCAATAATAACAGTCCACCGATAACGCTTCCTATAATGACGCCAACTGGAACGTCTCCTTTAGCGCCGGGTTTGCTCACTGTGACTTCAACCTGCAAAGAAACTTGAGTTCGTGAGCTATAAAATAACAGAAAAATAAATGCTTATGAAATGCACAATATACCAACAACAAAAATCATTAAAGTCATCATTTATTCACCCACGTTATTCAAAACCTGTATATGACGCTTTCTTCTGCGAAACACAAAAGAAGATATTTCGAGTGGTTTTGCGTCCATACAAGGGAAGTCGATGGTGTTCGGTTACCAACATTCTTCAAAATATCTTCTTTTGTGTTCTGCAGAAGAAAGTAAGTCATACAGGCATACGTCTAATGAAACGTTTGCTAAAACATAAACCTAAAACCATACCTCCAGATGCTTCTGTTCAATAAACAGTAAATCAGATTGAGATGTCTGTATCTCAGCTCCCACGGAAAGTAAGACGGACAGAAAATCAGCCTTGAAACGGGCAAACAAGACCAGTTTAGTGAGACATCGACCAGTTACAGCAGCCCAGTTTAACATCTGTCAAGCTGATGATGTTACCTTTGCAAAAGTACCACTCCATATTTTGGTAGTGACGTTGACATAATAATCGTTCTTCTCCTCCAGATCCTTCAGGACACATCGCATTGACTGACATGAAGCCGTTTTGCAGTTCTGTGCGACACATGACAGATACAGTTACACTTCTGAGGCTGGAAAATCCATAACATCCTGTTACTTAAACTGTAATCATTAGCCATCGTATGAAAATAATACGAATCATTGGCGCACAAACAACTCATACTTCATTCATTAGGGTTTCCTTTGTAAGTCACAATCGATAAAAATGTCACTTCAAATGCAAATGTTTTTTATCGTTCTTGCATTCAGCAAAATGGGAGACAAACAGCCAGAAGCACTAACCAGATCCTTTGTTCCTCTAAAGCTCTCCTCGGTTATTCTGGCGGGATAAGGCTTTTCGTTGATCTTAAATGGGTCAATCAGATGGTTGTCCGCACAGTGTATCTTTTCAGGCTGTTGCGTGAAATTGAAACAATATTTGGTACTCGAATCGTGAAATCAAATCTTTCCAACGTGCGCAAAAACTGCTTTCAATCACGCGTCTTCTCATATTTGGACAGTGTGCGCATAAAAGTGTGTAAAAGCAAAAAGATGTTGCACACTGACAATGTTTCATAAGGGGTTTAACATGAACTTATACTCACGGGTGATGTTTTAACTGAGGTGACATACAGAAGAGGATTTCCAGCTTTAGTGCTGTTGGGCAGTAAGACGGTGAGGTACACAAGACTGACTGCAAGGGTTCCTGTTGAAACCTGTAGAAAGAAATCCATTCTTGGATGAAGATCAGAGATCTCAAGTCAACACAAGATCACTTTTCATTCACTAGTATGCTACTTCTACTATTTCTGCAGTATGTAGTATGCATAGTATGCACATTTCAAAAAATAACAATTCTTTTATCATTTATTCACCCTCTTGTCATTTTAAACCTCTATGACTTTCTTTCTTCTGCAGAACACAAAAGAAGATATTTTGAAGATTGTCGGTATAGCTAAAAACTAATACCACAGAGACATTTTTCAAAATATCTTATTTTGTGTTTCACACGTCATATACAAGTTTTGAGGGTAAATAAAATGATGGAAGAATTTTCATTTGGGCTGATCTCATTAACATCCATATTTTGACTAGTACATCATCTCAATACTAAATTCTAATAAACATTTACTAAACAGATAAAAACTGCATTTCCAATATGATAACTGGACATCCAGCTGTATAAAGTATATAAAAGTAATAGTGTTCTCTTCTAAAAATAACAATTGTTTATAACTTTTTTAAGCAAACCAACAGATGGAGGTAGTGAGCACCTTGTGAAGTAAATAAATCAGACTGAACTCACCTTCAGATGAAAATTAAAATCTGGCCCAATGTCCTCGTAGGAGTTTATTGTGCTTGGGATTTCATCCTCTTTTTCAAGTAAATAAACATTTATGTTTGCTTCTCTGGAAAAAAAGAGCTTTATGTTACATTTAAAAGAAATGCCATTTGGAGGATAGCAGAGAAAAATTCTCAATAACTGTAACATTTACAACGATGCACAATGCACTCGCAGGGGACAAATCAAAACCTACTTGTGTTGCTGGTGTTCATATACAAATTTTAAGCAGCCTTCGTATATGTCTACTTTAAATGTAAATGACAACATTAACCCGTTAACTGTCGCAAGATGTATGGACAATATACCTAAAATATTGACATTCCAAGCTTTAATGTTTTAAAAAATTCATAATTTGGAATGCAGTCCTAAAGTTGCAGATTATTGCTGAGCAAAAAAATCAACAAAAGAAATTATTGAGACATTATTTTAGATCAATTACTGTTTCTACATAATTTGTCTTGTAATAAACTGGACAGGTGACAGTACAGTGACGTTGAACAGGTTATGTTTTTACTTGACAGGAAAAATGTCAAAAGTGACAAAATCATATTAATAAAATTAATATTTATTTACATTAATAAAATAATATTCATATATATATATATATATATATATATATATATATATATATAATGATATACATTTATAATTAACTATTAATTAATTTAATACAATTAAACGAATTAGTTACACAGGATTACAGCACAGGAATTTTATACTAAACTAAAACTGTTGACTGAAATCGAATAAAATATTGGCCTAAATATTAATACAAAAAGTAAAATTGTTTTCTTTGCAATAAAGTGAAATAATTTTAAGTTGAGGCACTGAAATTTAATAAATAAACATAAACTAAAACTGGAATAGAAATAGATTCAACTTATATAGCAAAACTGCAAAAAAAGTATTTAAAACGAAGAAATCTAAAAAAAATTAAAGTCAATCCAAAATATGAATAAAACTACAAAACCAAAATTCAATAATTCTAAAATACAATAATTTTGATACAGCATTATAATAGTTGTTGTATAAAGGAAGTGAGGTGTGTTTTAGAATCTGACCTGCTGAGGATGATCTCTGAGTTGTATTGGACAGGTATAGAGACCGAGATCTTGTTATCGGCAGGAGTTTCTTCTGTGCTGTCACTGCAATGGGAATCAATCCATTATTAAGAAAAAATAAAACCCAGACAATTCAGTTTTGTTTTACCTCAAGGCCTCAACGACAACCTCTGCAGCTTTCTGTAGATGTTTCAGGTTAAAGTCGAAGCTGATCACAAATGAGACCTGGTGAAAAGAAATGAAAGCGTTAGAATCATATCAGTCAGACAAAAACAGACACGAACGCTTCACCTGTAAATGTCTCACCGAATGATCTGTTCTCAGGGCTGGATAACTCACTTGGCAAACAAGTGTATCTGACTCTTTCATCAGATTGCACTTTACCTCTGATGCTTCAGACTAAAAGAAAAACCCAATACAATAATACAAACCTAATTCCAATAAAAAAACGTTAAGAATTCATAATAGCTTTTTCTTGAAGGGATAGTTTACCCAAATATGACATTTATTACAGCATTTTATGTCAAAAACCTGTATGGTTTTCTTTCTTCTGCAGAACACAAAAGTAGATATTTTGAAGAATGTCGATAACCGAACAACACTGACCCCCATTGACTACCATTGTATGGACACAAAACCTCTGAGACATTTCTTATAAAGTGTGTAAAAATGCTTTTATTTATATAAGCTTTTTTATTTTTGGGTGAACTATTCCTTCAATTATAAACAGATAAATGGTTCTGATGTAACATACTACAGGTGTAACCGTAGCGTAGAACAGGTTACTGGAGTAACTGGCAGAGACTCTTGCATTGTAGGCATTTTCCTTTCTGTTCATTACTGTCACAGTGAAAGAAAGTCTTTTCTTGTTGTGGCTGACCACCAGTGGAGTTGTGCTAGAAAGTAAACAAACAAACAATTCAATTCAAATGCATATACAGTAAAACAATTACTTTTTATGGGATAATTTATGTCATATGGTCCTAGGAATCTTACCCAAGTTTTTCTTCACTTTCCACACTCAGTACTAAATCACTGAAGCAGACGTCATCTGGACCACAGTCCTTTGAGAACGGGATCTGGACCAAATAAAACCTCAGAGATAAATTCAGCATTCAAGAAAGTCGATGAACAAAATGAGTTAAGATGTCGTCCCTCCTAATTTTCTATTGTAAATGATTTTCACACCAGGACTAAATTTAAAGCAGCGTAATATCACAATAATACCACGAATGCTTACCATACCACAGCTAGCATGATGCGAAAAGTCAATACCGTCACAAAATGTATAGATTTCTAATAACACTCACAAAGAACTCCCATGCAGACGGACTAAAGGCGTCTAGAACGGGGTCTGCGTCCGGATGGCTCTGAACTACATCCACACGCAGAGCGATCGAGTTGACAAGGTCAGGGCTCTCCTGCACGTAAACTTCATGCTCTTCACATGTTTCCTGCACAGAGACGCTGATGTCCTTCTGCACGACTCGATCCGAGTTACTGAAATAACCCCTTGAGCTCACGCGAGATGACTGTAGATCAGCATCCAGGGTCAGATTGTACCTGATATCTGCATATAACACAAACAATATGTACGTTTATAATCCTCTCTCATTTTATGTCCTAAAATGATCAGTGCTCTGCATAAGGGCACATAAGAAAACATGTTTGATGACAGAAAATATAAGAATTCAGTAAAAATCTGCCAGTGGGATAAGAAAAATAAACTTTTTAACATTTTAAATTTTAAACATAAACGTACATAATTATTGTATATCTCTCATTAAACAAGAATAAATATGACTTTCTCTGTGAAGTAAATGTATGTTGATTTAAGAATTTTTAGATATTTGATACTAGAACACTAGACAAAAACTGTGAGATTTTTGTATAAACACATTTTTTCTAAAGTATGATGACACAGATCTGATCTTGCCAACATCGAATCTATGTTGGGATTACATGAGAGGCAAAATTCGCAAGAACTGTGGCGACATCTCTCCAAGACGCTTGGAACAACTCGGAGTCTCTGGATTACACGAACCTATCATTGTGATCACCGTGTTATCAGATTCAGACTCGTTCTTACCCGCCGCCTGTGGTTTTATTGGCCTGAACGTTGCGCTGAAACAGACTTTAGCCTTAAAGCAGGACACCTGCCTGCCGGCATACCGACAGGGTTTACTCAAAACACTGATCTTATCAGGAGTGAAGGAAACCTTTGCCGTGACCACCGCGATTCCTCTGCTCCTGCAACCACAAACATGATACAAGCAGAGAGTTCAATTGATTTATAGGTTCTGGAACAAACAGGACAGTCACACAGAAAGTTGATGCTGTGGTGAAAGTGGGAATCCGCAGGACAGCTGGAGCGATCGTTGAATATCCCACCATGACTGAGGTTATCCGTGCAGCTGTTCCGCACTCAACTCTGTTGTTTAAGGTGGGCAGTAAATGAATTATTAGAAATTAGCATGGGATCTCCTTACATAAGATCTAACCCCTCTGTTTTGCACCCCGACAAACTATGAAAATCGATTGGTACCCGTGGTGTAATAATGGCTGACGTGTTGAGATTCTCACCAGAGCTGGACCACCTTCCCAACACCCCCCACGGCGACATCTGGAACCGAGTCACCGTTCATATCTGTACTGCCATCTAGAGCACGTCCGAAGAACCTCAATGTTCGGTCCACTTTGGATCCAAGAATTTTCTGAATTTGTGAAAATGTTAACTTAGACATTTGCAGATTTCCATGTGTGGGAATTGATTTGATTTTGCATTTACCTGCGTGCTTTGCTTTCTGATGGTTTTTCGATCTCCATAATAAATGTAAATGGCTCCTTGATCATTGCCTTCCAGCGGAGCACCGACCACCACATCATTGAAGCCATCCAGGTTCAGATCTGGTACAGCAGTGATGGCTGCTCCAAACCGAGCGTTTTTTCGGGAGCTCTCCAAGAAACCCTGGTTACTTAAAATGCCCTAAAAACAGAAGATAAACATTTTAATAAGATGAATACCGTAAATCGATTCTTATTTGTTTCAACAGAAAAAGACAGAAGCTGCACGGTAAGATGCATTGTCCCGGAAGTCCCGGAATCCCTTACATTCAAAGTAAAAAGTTTACTAGAACTAAACATAATAAACTCTTAATTTCACCGAAAACTTTTAATCAGTTCATTTGAGCATGTGAAGTGACTGTAAATGTACCATGTGTGCCAGAAAATATTTACTATAAAAAACTTAAACCTATTCTGGCAAATGGGGCAAATGTAAAATAACTTTTTTTGTAAAGTAAAATTAACTTGTTATTGTAACTGGCCATTTTTTACAAATTCAGTAAAATAAAACAGTAAAATTACAGTATTTTTGGTCTATACTTTAAGTAGTTAATGATGAATTTGTGTACCTTAATATAAAGCGTAACCCATAAATATTCATAAAGAAGTCACTATAAAATGTTCAAGCAATCATGAAGCTGGCCTTTCTGACATTGTATGTCAATGTTAGGACAATGTAGCTCATCTCATCAACATTTGATGTACAAATCATAGTGAATATTACTCATGTGTTGTCACAAGACTCTCCCCACCACATTAAAATCAAAAAGGTGTCTAGCAGTAGAAAACGTATCACCTTAGTAACGGAGAAGACGTAAACTCTCCCTGTTTCAAACTTCTCTTCACTCATGTACATTGGAGCTCCAACCAGCAGCACATCAGTCACACCATCAGCATCCACATCAACAGGACAGAGAACACTGCCGAAATAAGACCCGATCTGCAAACCACACGCACGTCAAATGCATCGCTAATAAAATGTTTTTTGTGTGTGTGTATGTTCTAGCTTTGAGGCATCATGAAAGAATGGTGTACCTGTTCTCCTCTCTGTGAATCTATGATGACCGGCTGTTTCTGGCTGTTAAGGGTGTAAACTACAACTTGTCCTTTATGAACGGCACGCGGAGCGCCAGCCACATAAAACTCAGAAGATCCATCAGTCAGAGTACTGACAGAGTATCCTGAACAGACAACAGGGGAAACAAATCCAACTCAGCTTATGGAGATTAATATACAGTGAATATGCATTTGGTGGAAATGATGCTGTCTTACCAAGTAATGAACCATGGTTTTTGTCCTCCAGCACCTGCTCAAAAGCTTTTCTGGGTAAAATGTCGGATCTCTGAGCAGTTTGGTGAACAACGGTGCCGATCCATTCATACGCTCCAACTGCACCCAGTAATATCACATCCTACAACACAGACTGAGAATGTAAACCACTAGGAGACCGAACATATGAAAAGACAACATTGATGGATTTTCATCCCAGAGAGAGAAACCAGTACCTTATTTTTGGTCTGGTGTGCACTGAAACCCACTTGGGACATTTCCATTGAGAAACCCCCAACAGCTTTTCCAACACCTGAATAAAAGAGAAAGGAGAAGCTCAAATTTTTCATGAAATGTACTTGTTTTATTTATGATTAATTTATCGTAAAACAGACATAATAAAGGACCTTCAATGTTGAAGATTCGATCTCCAAGAGTTCCAACAATCTCTATAAGGGCTGCCTCCTCAGACACATCAAAAAAGTATTTCTCAGTTGGAGAACTGGCTATTGACTTAATCTCAGCTATGAGTTGACGTGTGTCAATGTTATTCCTTATGTAATATCCCAGCACCTAAGAAAAAGATCGTATTTAAATATAGACTACAGTTCAATTTTTTTTCCACATTTTAAAATAATAGTGAACTTGTGTTATAATTAAAAGCATATTTAAAACTATATTATAGTCTAGCATCTTAAAGGTCCAGTGTATGAATTTAGCGGCATGTACTGGTAAGGTTGCAAACTGCAACCAACGGCTCACTCGACCGCTCCCCCTCCCTTTTGAAACACTACGGTGGCTGACACAGGACAAAGAATTTGTCATGTTTTCGCTTCTTTAACTCATTCTAAGGTAAAAATTTGTTTAAAGTCAGTCAATTATTTCTTTTCTAAAGTGTATATTGAATATAAATCTTAAAATACATTTAAATATACCTAAATATGTCAAGGCTGTATTGCTCACATATATTTTATTGACTAACCGCAATGCCAAAGCGAGTGATGTTTTGCTTGTCACACGCTTGAATCACAGTGTCCCTCAGTTTTGCATCAGAAGACTCTCCATCGGTGACCACTACCATCACTTTAGAGGCACCAGGACGACCTCCGTTTTTGGGTAAGAATGCATTATTTCTATGAAACACAAACATATGCACATGCACAAAGTGATTTAAAGCTCCACAATTGTGGGTTGAGGGTCGGTTTGCGCAAAAGGAACTAGTGTCATTTTTTAAGAACAATATTAAATTGTCCAAGCTGCTGTTTTACTTAAGGATGTGAAATGAAACACATTTATGTGTGAAATCTGCATATCAAGAATAAGAATCATACTTGCATATCAAAAATAAGAATTTGCTCTCAGAAGAGGCCTGGTTTTAGTGTATTTCATTTATAGTAATTAACAGAAATCAGTGACAGTAATTTACATTAACTTCATGTTTGGAAAGTGGAGAGTCATGCACACCTGGCAAAATCAATGGCTTGGAATGTATTCGTCTGTATTCCTTCCTTCTGCTGAATACTTGAAGCGGCTCTGATCATGGCCTCTTTTGTCTGATAGGAATTCAAATAGAAGTCGAATGCAGCGTCAACACCGTACTGCATGACACTGACCTGTTACATAGGAAATAAGAAACGTACAAGCAATTACATACCGCAGATAAAGAAATGACGAACGCAGATCAAAAGCGCACACGCTGTTTTTGCTCACCTGAGTGCTCTGAGGACCAATATCTAAGCTTTCCAACAGTTTCTTGAGGAAATCAACAATAGGTTCCCATGGGTATATGCTGTTAGATCCGTCCAAAACAATGGCAATGTCCATAAAGCTGCCACATGCTGTTTGAAAGTAGAATGGACCATCTTAATATTTAGCTATAAGAAAGTCAGTCATGAAACACGGCTAGTTTTGTGATCTAGCTGGTGTGCCTCAAACTGATTTTCATAGCCAGTGACAATGTAAATGCCTCTTCTACATCTCAATTTAAAGGGTTGTATACTGTAAGCAGTATGGTGCTCAGAGCTCAACAAACACCCGCCTCCATCCCCAGCACCACCTGCCTAGATCTGTTGACGGAATATTGTGCAACATTGTAGCAGTATCACTTGCAATGCATCCTAGCATGTGTTTACCAAGAGTAGAAAATCTTCATACTCGCTCTGCAGCAGCAGATCTAGTTAGACCAAGACTAAATATATTGACCTGTATATTGAAATGCATCCCAAGTGTTATCATGACTGACCTGTTCATATAGAGATTTATTAACTCTTGCAGTAAACTGAAGTGTGTTCTTACTTTGAATGGCCGGTGAAAAAGCTGACTGGAGAGAAAATTGTGGGTTCACTTCAGCACATACTCCTGGGTAGAAGTACAGACTACCACAGAGCTGCGCCCACAGAGGACCACATGTCTGCAACATACACAGATTGAACTTCATGTGATAGTGGCTGAAAACCCACAGCAAACTTTTCAGGCAGTTTGCCACAAAGCTCACTTGCATACGGAAATGTGCAAACAGGCGAATTAAAGACATGTGTTTGTGCACTGAAATTGTTTATAGCATTCAGGTTTACATTTTTTCCACATGCAACAGTTGCAAAAGATGGTGATTCTAGAAGCAAGGTGTTCTTGTTTAAGATATGTATGTGTTTATGCATACATCTCTGTATATAAATGAATATAGCGAAACAGAAAATTAACTTCTTACCATAAATCCGCCATTTTTGGTGGTACGTGTGAGGGTTAGTCCTAGACTCATGTTGATGTTGTTGCCATTGGAGACGGTTGGCAGGTTGACAGAATCTAAAAGCATATTAAACATGGTGATATTTTAAGCTTTATGGGTGTGAAATGTGTAACACAGTTTTAATCGACCTAAACTCCTAATTCAGGTTAAAATTATCCATGAAACTCTTGTCGCTTAGGAATTATGGGAAATGTGTTTACTTTGAAGATCAAGCGTCTGACAGCTGGGTCCAGGGTTTTTAAGGTCACACTTATAGATGTCTCCCTTTCGGTTTTGAGCGTATCCCCTCCATGGAGAACCCACCAGGAGCCTGAAGAACAACGAAAGGTGTTGGATATGTTTATTATCTGAATTAAAAATATACCTTTTGGGGTTTAAAACACAAGCTCAACCAATGAAAAACTTTGTCCGATGAACATCACACAGGAGTATCCTCATTATTCTTGCTATTCCTTTTGGTGACGCTAGTGTTGCAGAAATGACAAGCTTTACTTTTAATGACCAGTGATACACAGTAGGGTGTGTGTATCTGAATATGTATCCAAGTTTGTGTAGGTGCACACCGCTTCCTTATATTACCCGTTATACAATCTAAACACACCCACTAAATTACACAGAATGGCACTACTAGGTTACCTTAGCATGATAACATGTTCTGCTCAGACTAAACACAGTGTTCTGCAAACAGTGACACACAAGCTTACTCACATCCTATGATTAAAAAAACAACTAATGATTTGATGTTCTTAGAACTGCTGTATAATGTTTTATTAATAACATTACATTACATTTAAGGGATAGTTCAAAAATAACATTTCTGTCATCATTTATGTACTAAAACCTGCATATGGGTAGTTGACAAATATACTACCCATACGCAGGTTTTAGCGATGTACAAATATACTGTACATCATTTGTCTTTTGCAGAAGCACCATAGGAAACATTTATGGTTTTATTTGTCAATTTGATTATTTCTTCAGTGGAACACAAAAGAAGATTGATAAATGCTAATACATAGTTGTGAAATTTCCTTTCAACAAATTCTGGGGCATTTCCAGGGAATTTGCATATGGTGTACGTCACAATTAAAAGTCATTCTGAGCAAACCCCAAAAGATTCTGGGAAAGGACTACTCATTATTTATTTTTTATATACTGTAGCCATATACAAACTCCAGGTTCTGTGTTTCCCTATATTGTAACGGGCTTGTATCTGTGTTCCCTTATAAGGGGTCTGTGTGTATGTGTGTGTTTTGGGGTCAGGATTAGTCCGAGCTAATGCCAGACTCACAATGAGAGTGATGACATCAGCAGCATTCAAACTAGTGCACACTAAAGCAAACGCCTCAATGATGATGTCACCAACAGCCTACTCTAGAGCAGGAAATGGCTCATCTGACCTGTTGCACAACAGGGAGATTGTTTAGAAATTCTCTCCATGAAAAGCCTGTCTAGACAGAGCAGAGGTAATCATGAATGAATAAGAAATGCATAAAGTGGGAAATAACCATTACAAATTATATGAAGTAACCCTACCATTTGTTGTGGGTAGTTATTACAGAGGTGCTACATTATTATAAAACAGATCCAGTCCTAAAGCGTGATTGGTCAATACAGCATTTTCCTTAAAAATCACACTGAGCTGACAGGAAATCACATTTGTGTCTTCTAAAATGGAGGAAAATACTTTCCTGCTCACCTTTGATAGACGAACTGTGCAAGACATAACCAAACATTTCAGCTACTATCAAAAAAGTCAAACTTAAAGGGACAGTTCACCAGAAAAATAAGTTTCTTTGTTCTGATGAACACAGATTAAGATATTTGAAAGAATTCTTTTAACCAAACAGTTATTGGACCCCCCTGACTACCACAGTATATAAAAATACTTGAATTTTCTTTGTTCTGTTGAACACAAAATGAGATATTGTTTTTTTACAAAATGTCAATGTAAAAGAAAACATATATACAATTATTTTCTTAGTTCATGTTAGCTAATGCATTCACTAATGTTTCCAAATATAACCTTGTTTCATATTATATTGTATAATAAAGGCATTGTTTACCACAATACAACTGAAGTGTTGTGTATCAGCTGTGTGTCATGTTAAACAATGCATTTTATTATATTTACAATATATTCCAGCTGGTCATACGTTGTTTGTAACCATTGAGGAAGCGGTGGATTAAATATTACTTGAAAATGTGCTATATTGTATACTAAGGAAAGCTGTTATGTTAGTTTTGTTGACAGGAATGAGGGAAGGCATTTGTTTTCCTGCAGATAGTTTTCTAAAGGAACTTAGCCTCTCTCTGTGATACACAGATGCGTACAAATTTAATGACCACAGGAAGTGTGTTCAGTACAGCGTATGTTGCAGACATCCCACCTCTCCCGGAAGTTCTGGGATGCAAATTATGGAGGCAAGAGAGAGAACGAGCAAAAAGAGCGCCACTTGAGCGAGAGAGACGCATGTAGTAAGTTTTGAACTGTAACAGAATGAGCATCTTCTGGTTGGTCTACTATGTGTCAAGTTGACAAAGCATTTGTCTCTGCGGGCGGGAAATACAGTTGACCTATCACTCCTGTCAGTGCAGAGTTTTGCATCTGCAACCACAGCATAATGGCACCTGCTATTTCACGAATCAGGAAGTGGTATAGCCTACAATATTTTTTATATGTCTCTAGTGCGAATTGCAGCAGACGTCAATCCCTCTCTCCTTCACAGACCCACCCTGCACTTTTGTATCGTTCTTTAAAGGGGATCGCGCCCACTGTCAGTGGAGGAATATGTGCTCAAACATTGACTTACAACCCACTGCGTGGCCACTGTTGAAATAAAACGTTTCCTTCCATAGACACTTTCTATTAGATAAAGACAGGCTGGTATTAATAGATGTTTTGCAGAGTGGGATGTCTGATGTTGAGACATAGAATAATAATGGAAAAGAGTTATCAGGATCTGAGTGTGTGCATGTAAAATGTACATGTCACAAAAACACATGGCTGCGTGTCAGCCCGCTTAGGTGTGACCCTCTCAAAATCACACGTACAGTAAATGCAACAGTAGTAATGTAAATTCATACAGAAGAGAATGTGTAAATATAATAATAATGTGTTTGTGCACACGTTTCGTATGAATTACAACAATATTATTTTTACGTTTTAGTGCGATTTGCTTTCATGGATGACTATTAGGTTTAGGGAAGGGGCTTCAGAAAGGCAAATTAGCCACATCGTAAAATAGTTATGAATTCCTGAGTTGCATCTTATAAGTCTTACCATTTTCCTTGACTGTTGATGAACTGTTGCAAAGTGTAACCAAACTGTTCTGATGACACCCCTGAGAAGATCTTGGCTCCAGAAGTGCCCACATTAAAACCCTGAGAGATATCGATGCTACAATCTGTAAAACAATTGCAAAAAAAAAAGATTTTACCCCACGACCCATCACACTTTTGGAATACTTTTCCTTGTCGTTCGCTTTGTATACCCGCTACGCGTGACAGAATACCAGACCGAGGGTGATTTTAAGCAGCATTTTCTTTTTTGTCTTTTTCGTTCCTATGGATCCTATGCCTGGAGCAGATGGACTGTTTGCTGTTGGACCACACCAGGGAATTTCTAGATCTGGCGTGCGGACGCCAGCGGACCCCCGAGGGAATTTCGCCACTTTTGTGGAGTGGGTGCTGGAGAGAAATGAAAGTGTTTTCTCTGTCTGCCCCACTAAGGCAGTGTTAATTTTGACAGAAAATTTTGATTTAGTTTTAGTCATAGTCTTTTGACGAAAATGCAAATTAGTTTTAGTCATATTTTAGTCATCCCCATCATTTTAGTTTTAGTCTTAGTTGACGAAATATTAAAGAGTACATTCCACAAGATCATAAACATTACATTTCATGCATTGCGTAATGTTGCCGTGTTTGAAAGTAAACAGGCTGCCAAAGTTGTAAATCCGAAGGTGAACGAATAAAAAAGTTATTAGCTTGTAAAAATGGGAGTCGACTCTGAATCACGCGAACGAGTCGTGACCCGTCCGAGTCTTTAACCTCCGTGTAGCTACGTCTCTAGAAATAGTCCCACCTGCTCGCGAAAACTTGAACACACGCGCTAAACCAATCACAGCAGACTAGACCATCTGACCAATCACATCAGACTAGACCATCTGACCAATCACATCAGACTAGACCATCTGACCAATCACATCAGACTAGACCATCTGACCAATCACATCAGACTACGCTAGCGGAAAGGCGGGGATTAGACCGATGAATCGCGGAACTAATCATTTGAGAGTCAGTCAAGAAGTAAGGTAATAAAAACGGCTTATTATTATAAAATAATAGTGTTTTTACACCATGTATGTACATAAACCTGTGGTTGGACACTCCATAAACCAAAGTAGGCACTTAAAAATCAGAAGCTATTTACTCTTTAAGAACATTTTAGTTGACTAAATCCACATTCATTATATTTAGTCTACTAAAACCTTACTGGTTAATTTACTTGGTGTAATTAACTGTTTTGACATAATTTACTTGACCTTAGAATTAAATTAAACCTTAAATTAAATTAAATAATTTTTCGGAAAAGTAACAACTGGATATTAAATTATGCAAACATGTTACATACTTTAGCATGTCATTCAATCTTTTAATGTACAATACGACTCCCTTCGACACTTCAGATCACCCTCTGCACGCCAGCGCCGTTGGGTCGGATGAGCCTCGGGAGCCGCCAGCAACCTCAGGGATTAAGTATCCCATGTCTCCGCCTCCAGCCTTCGACACCCAGACTCTACCTCGACCCTCCGACCAAGCAGCTACACCTTGGCTCCTGGCTTCCTCATATGCGCCGTGACCTGTCAGCCCACCAGCTCCACCAGGATCCCTCGTCCCTCCGGTTCCACATTGGTCAGTCGTCGACCATCCACCACCTTGGGACTCCAATCCTCCGGCTGCGCCTCATCACTCCGCCCCTACAGCTCTGTCAGGCTCCTCCTTCCCTACGGCTCCACCTTCGCCCATGGTCGCTCTGGTTGCACGCGGTCTCTCGTCTGAGCCGTCAGCTCTACCTCGACCCTCCGGAACCTCTGTGTCACCCTGGCTTTCCGTCTGCCCTTCTCCACCCTGGGCACCTCTACCGGCTTTGTCTCCATCAGTCGGCCCTCTGGTGTCACCTCTCCCATCTCCACCATGGCTCCTTCCTCTAGAGACTCCACCGTGGGTCGTCATCCTGGCTGGTCTCTGGACCCCCACCAGGCTCCTCCTGCTCAGGGCCCCTCCCTGGCTCCTCCCACCATCCTCACCACCCTGGTCCCATAGACTGTCTACCCCTCATCCATCTCCTGAGCCCCCGCCCTCCCTTCCCTGTTGGACTTTGTCGGCGCGACGACGCGCCATTCCGGGAGGGGGCGAACTGTTCCCTCATTAGTTTCCTTGGTTGTTAATTAGTCCCACACCTGTTTCTGTTCCGCTTGATTATGTATTTAAGCCCTGTGTTTACTGTTTGCCTGTGTCCCTTGTCCAGTATTGTTTATGTTACGTATAGTTTCTGTTGTTGTCTCTGGATTTATTAAAAATACCACTTTCGTTTGCTTTGTATACCCGCAATGCATGACAGCACACACACACAAAGAAACATTTACAACCCTTTTAAACAAATAAGAGAACAATCAGGAAGTGTGATACTATGCATGATGATCATTCATCCAGGTTACTTTGTTAAGAGTTTGAGGTATGAGATATGTAGACATGCCACAGCATGACATCTCGAAACATGAGGGATATACTGACTGTGTTTGATGTGGAGACTCATACAGATTGTAAACAATATTTAGTCACTTAAACCCAGAGATGAATCACATTGAATGTGCTGCAAGTGCTACTGGTGCAAGAGGCTAAAAAAATTGGATTGACTTGGTCGCCAATTAATAGAGCAAATGTTGAGTCAGTTTTTCTAAATATAATTTTTTTTATCATTATGTGATCTATACAAAGGATTAGGTGAACATTGTATTATGAAAGACAGAGTTGTCCCCAATGAGGCGGTTAAGTTTTAGTATAGAATCGAAAAAAAGATGGGAGATTTCTACTCTATAGTTGTGTTAAAGAAGCAATGTGGAGATGTTAGCGGCATCTTGTGGTGAAGTTACGAATTGCATCTGACGGCTCACTCTACTGCTCACCCCTACCTTTTGAAGCACTACGGTGGCTGACTGTGTTTTTGCTTCTTTGCCAAAGGAGATCAAATATTTACTAAACACGCTCTGTAGAGCAGTTTGTCCATTCAGGGCTACTGTAGAAACAACATGGTAAATTCCATGTAAGGGGACCCACGGTGTATGAAGATAGAAATAGCTCATTCTAAGATAATAAAACATAACGCTTCATTATGTAAGGTCTTTATACACCTCTGAAGACATGTGTACAAGTTATGTATATTATATTGCACACAGCACCTTTAATGGAAGATGCTGAACTCTTGCTCATCACCAAAGGCAAATTTACTCGTATTACACATAATTACATAACATGGTTGTAGTCTTCATCAGTGCCTGTTCAATTCATGCACTCAAAAGTTTTATTTAATATCCAGCATTGAATAGAAAAAAGCGTGAGCTATATATAAAAGCGCAGATAAGTTACTTCTGACATGACCTCTGACAGAATCCTCCATTCATTGGTTGAGAATCTTGAATTTAAAGAGACATTTTACAAAGAGAGCCTTTGAAGTGTGTAGTGCGCAGCACTGACAGAGATGTGAAACAAGGCAGAAGAATTATGGCATGAAGAAGAAGAAGAAAAAGAGAGGTCATACTGTGGGGTTACAGAGAGGAAATGCCTCTCTCTATTTCTAAGCATTCTTTAGGGTTTTCATTGTGACACATTTTGCGGGTTACTTTGCCGCCTTTGAAATAATTTCATCATCATTGTCTGAAGTGTAAAGTTTGTGTTGCGTTTTATGGCATTTCAATGATTAAATCATCAACAGTTGTTGACGTTTATTTGTTATTATTTGTCAAAACGAAACATCAAACTGCTACAGTCAGTCTATATAGTCCTACTACAATCTGACGAGATGTTAAATTGTATAGGCTATGTTGTGTAATTGCATTGATGCAGTCACGTCAAAAAACAAAAGCATAGCCTATATACCTTAACAAAATGCTAAACAGGTAGGCTTATAATTATTTTCCACACACGTTAATGTTTTATATTTCTCTTAATGTTTTAAGATTGAACTCTTATACAGTATAACACATAACTTTACCTGTTAATTCGTCACAGCTAACCAACTTGCAATTACATGCAAAGCTACAAATAAACGCGCGTGTGAGAGTACTTACGAAAAATGAGAAGTAACAGCAGATTTTTCCTGATAGAATCCATAATATTATCCAGCATCCAGTGTAACTGCATGCAGTCCAGTGTGTGTGCGTGCGTGCGTGCGTGCGCGCGCGAAAAGCTTAGCACTGAAGAGGAAGTGATTGAGTTAAACGTCATTTACAATTGCGTAAATTTAGCCAAAACAAAAATGCTTGGACTGCTTTAACAAATACGATTATAAAATGCGTATATATTGACATGTTTAGCATTAACCTCAATAGGTGTTTTTAATAAAGGACATTATAACAGGACATAAACTATTAAATTTATTAAAAAAGTAAAAAAAGAGTAAAACATTTTAGCAATTAAGTAAAAATGAAGTAATGTAATATTATTCAAGTGGCTATTAACAAAGAACACAAAACATTTGACCAAAAGAAGTTTGTTGGGTTAGAAATGCTAATATATAAACTATATATTTATACAACAGATAGACAGAGGAACTGACATCATCCATAAATACACAAATAAGATTGAAAGAATTTATCTTTATTTCCCCTCAAGGCTTGGATTATCACAACAATAAGAGGCATTTATAAGATTTCTACACAGCGGAGATGTAACCACAATGTGAGTCATTGAACTGAGTTCAATGAGCGAGTTAAATATTCCCATACAGTTTTGACCCTGAAAACACTTCACATTTTTAATCAAGTTAAAGGACACTTTAAAAGACCTGTGACAATCATATGGAGGTTTTGCAGGGGTATGGTTGGGTAAAAATTCCTTCAAAGTATTTAAAAATGACCATAAAATGTTTAACACAAGTCGGATCATTTGTGGAATTTCAGTCACATCCTTGTATTCGTGCAGGGGCCTGTCAATTCGGGTGGAGATTTTAGGAAAATGCACAATCACAAACAGTTACAACACGTTAACCATGATGAGTAACAAATATTGTAAATAGTTCGCCTATACAGCTGTCATGATCATGATCTAAGAAGCACTGAATATGTATTATATTATATATATTAAATGTACAAAAAAATACAACATACCAGCAAGAAATTCAGTAAAGACAGAATTTGATTTTAAGGGGAGTTGTTCTTACATCTCAAGGCATGTTAGAACGAGAATATTGATGACACAGAAATTCACAGACTATAGCCTCTGGTGAAGGTTTCTTAAGGTTTTGAGTCGTGTCTTTAAGGAAACATAACCCTGCTCTGCTGCGTGCACAGACGTATTTGTTCATACTTCCATTCTGGTATGTTCAATTTAAAGCCAAAAATGCGAATACTTCAAATATTCAATTGTGAGATGTTTTGAAATACAACGTTTTCAGAACAAAACCCCACAGCAGAACGGGTGGTTATTTAACCTTTAAATAGTTGCAAACTGAATATCAGTTAAACCTTATGTACCATATCAACACATGTGTTTGATAGGTAGTACAGTACATGCAATTTACAGTTGACCAAAATCTGCCAGTTTGTTGAAAGAGATGGAAAGTCAAGTTAATTCCAGTAGATCCACAGAGCGTAGTGCTGTACAGTACATCTTATTTATGCTGGATTCTCACGCAGCCCCTCTTCTTCTGCCTGGTCTTGTTCAGTTTTCTGTGGCAACTGCTTTCTCTTAAAGAAGCCAAGCTGGTGAAACATCATTATGATACACAGTTTTTAACTATAGTCCTTGGAAACATTCAGCATTATTCTTTGTATAGTTACAGATAAATACAATACCTTCCACAAAACCACAGTAACCAGAGCAAGAAGCACGAGCCCGCCAATGACGCTGCCTATGATAATACCGATCGGAATATCTCCACTGGCTCCTTCTTTACTGACGGTAATTTTGATCTGAATAGAATCAGAAAAGATGAAACCTAATGAAGACAAACCTAAAACATAACACAATCCTTGTATGGGTATGAAACATACCTGCTGTTGTTTATGGGTGATGACTATGAGATCAGGTTCAAATGTTTCTATCTCAGCATCTCCAGCCAATGAAAGTGTCTGAAAATCAGCCTATAAAAACAAACACAGTATGATACAGAGATAAGCACATTATCTGCATAGTAACAAACGGTAAAGAAAGGCTAGATCGAAGTAAAACTCGGCTTACATAGGCAAAGGTGCCATTCCAGAGCCTGGCGGTGATGTTGACAAAGTAGTTGCTCTTCATCTTCAGGTCTCCGAGAAGACATTTCATGGATTCACATTTAGCAGCCTTACAATTCTGGAAATGAACAAGTGTACTGTTGGTGCAAGAATGCTCGTATTATGTATAAACACATATAAACAAAAAATGACTGGTATTACTATCTTTGGGGCACATTTGGTTCCCACACTGTAGGGTAAACCAGGATCACACATTACACTCACACTCACTCTCACACACACACACACACACACACACACACACACTAACCAGTTCTTTTGTTCCTCTAAAGCTCTCTTTAGTAAAGCTGGCAGTGTGTGTTTTCTCACTGATCTTCAACGGGTCAACCAGACCGCTGGCGTCACATTGCACATTTTCAACCTGCGCAACAGATTCAGAGTTAAAATGAAGACTCGTTTAGATTGAGGCATCACGGGTAGTTAATATGTCCATCAAAAGGTCCATCTATACAGTCTCTGAACTAGTTACAAGTGTTTCATGTCAAACACCCTTGCATACTGTAGCATTATTGCATTAAAACATTATTTTTACACAAAGTAAAACCTCTATGGTCACAGAGCTACAGTAAAGCTCAGCCGGGGTGTTTAGTTTATACAGAGTTTTACTTACAGGTGCGGTATTGACTGAGGTCACATATAATAAAGAATTTCCAGATTTGGTGCTGGTGGGTAGAGAGACGGTCAGAATGGCCTGGTTGATTGGGAAGGTTCCAGTTGAAACCTGCAGAAAGACTCTGCTTAAAGGTGCAGTACAACATATGTCTGGAAGGACTAAAGTTATATAGACGCTTTCAAAGCAACAACGTACTGCGCATGTGGACTTTTGGTACACTGTAAAAGAAACCTGTAATTTTACAGATTTTCAACGTAAAATGTAAAAAAACAGAATTTTACTGTTTTGTTTTACAGATTTTTCATGTATTTTTGAAATACTGTCAAAAACATAAAAATGTCAAAAAAAGACCGCAAATTTACAAGAAAAATTGGAAACCATGTCATTTTACAGGGAAAAACGATTATTTTACAGTTTATTTCTGGTGCCCCCCACAAAAAAAATCCGTTTTTAACAAGATTCTTTTCAATTTGTGTTTGAAATATGGTCAAAAACTAAAATTACAAAAAAATATTCAAATTTACAAGAAAAAGGGAAAACCATGTAATTTTACAGGGAAAAACGATTATTTTACAGTTTATTTCTGGTGCCCCCCACAAAAAAAATCAGTTTTTAACAAGATTTTTTTCAATTTGTGTTTGAAATATGGTCAAAAACTAAATTTACAAAAAAAGACTGCAAATTTACAAGAAAAAGGGAAAACCATGCAATTTTACAGGGAAAAACGATTATTTTACAGTTTATTTCCTGCACCCCCCACAAAAAAAAAACATTTTTTTAACAAGATTTTTTTCAATTTGTTTTTGAAATATGGTCAAAAACTGTAAAATTACAAGAAAAAGGGGAAAACGATTTATTATATATCCATATCCTTAAAGAATTAATAAGTAAATGACATTAGCTAGTAAGTTAAAGTATGTCTAACCAGTATTATTTTGAGTTACCAGTAGAAGAACCATACTTGACTAAACTTAAAAGTGATGAAGTCACAATAAAATGTTTAAAATATTAATAAAAATTTATATAAAATATGAATGTAAATTCAATTAAATATACATAGTTATATTAATAGCCACTATCCACTAGCTCAACAAACACAGACGGAAGTTAACTTTGGGCCAGGTGCGTACGTCCAATGAAACATCTATAAGTGCATACAGTATATAAGTTAAATATATAGTTTAGAGTTTACTCACTTGTAATTTTATGTTAAATTGTGGGCCGATGTCATAAAAATCAGAGACAGTATTTATAACTTGATCCTCCGTGCCAACCACACAAAAGTCCAAGTTCATGTCTCTATCAAAATAAATAAAAGAAAACAAAGTGAAGTGGATTATTTTGACAGCATCTAAACACATGTTGCTAAAGGGTTGATAAGTTGTTCTGAGTGGATTTAGTGTGTTTCAGCAGCTAAATTTCAATGCATGTATAGTCATGTCAATTATTCAGGCCTGTATCATTATGCTTTTGATTTGTTTTATTTACTGTGGTCTTCCAAAAAAATATATAGTTTTACCATGATATGTCTTAAAAAGCTATAGTAATACAAATGGTAGTCAATATGCCAAAAACATGGTTACTACACTAAGATGAAACCATGGTTAATTTTCTTAAAGTATATGCCCAAAAATAATGTCAAGCATCATTAACAAATGAATTTACTTTTCCTTATGTTTAATCTGCACTAAATATAATAAGGACAGGAAATATATAACAACACATCAGCCTCATTGGCAGAATTTCAGATTTTTAGAGATACAGATTTGACCTCTGACCTGGTGAGAAGGATTTCAGAGTCATATTGAATTGGGGTGATGACAGAGACATTGTTATCTGATGTCACTTCCTCCTCACTGTCACTGGAGAGTATTATATATGATTAGACAAGCAACATCACAAAATTAAATGCAGTAGTGTGTTAAAGCGACAGTATTTTGTACCTTTGTACTTCAAAGTTCACAACAGCATTTTTTTGTAGTTGATTCAGGTTAAAGTCAAAGCTGATCTTAAATGAGACCTGAGAAATAAAGAAACACACACACATTAAAAGATATTTACACGCACGCACACACACACGCGCACACACACACACACACTTTCTCTTACTGTTTGGCCAGTTGTCAGGGTTGGGTATCCTACTTGGCAGTGAAGTGAAGTTGCTTTTGAAGTACATTTTACTTCTGTGTTGTCATTCTACAAACACAAGCATGATTCGAATTTATGTCTGAATATAAATGGTGATATAAACTGATATGAAATATGTAAAACTGCATGTACAGGTGGTGTGAAGGAGGCGTAGAACAGGTTACTGGAGAAGTTTGCAGATAATCTTGTATTGTAAGCATTTTCTTTTCTGTTTATTACAGTCACAGTGAAGGAAAGTCGTCTTCTCTCCTGGCTCACTAGCAGTGAGGATGAGCTGCAAGACACAATAAACAGGTCTTTAAACTTCTAAAAATAACAACACTCAAGACTTTGGGCTGGGTCTAAATTTCAGGGTTCTTTAATAACATATTGCATCTGACCCTGGTAGTAATAATGTTTTTCTCTTTTGTTTTTTTGAATCTCAACTCTTAAAGGGATAGCTCATATTTTAAGTCATCGCTTACTAGCTAAAGTATTTATAATAAGGATCTTTTGATGTTTTAAGGACTGTTTGATGTTTTATGACTCTATTCTGTCTTCTATTTACCTATAGAAATATGACCCTACCACGATTCACCCTCCTCCATCCCCAACTCCACTTCAAATTTACAATCAGTACTTAACATTCTGTTATTACTCTTCATATGTCTCAATTACATTGAATTATGTGTTACATATTTGTGAACAGATGACATCTGTTTGTTCTGTTCTATTTACCCTAAGAGGGGTTATCGCTGTGCTCCCTGATCTTATTCATGCTGGCTGCACGAATGGGCAGGGAGATTTGCCCAGAACAGAACCATACCGCCAATCTAAATTGTATTCTAATTGTCAGTCCCTTTTAACGATAGCGATCCTGACAGAAATAGATATTTAAGAGTTACCTTGGTACATCATCAGCTTTCACAGTCAGCTTCAGGTCACTAGTACATTTGTCATCAGAACCACAATCTTTCACAAAAGGGATCTGAGCAAAGAGAAAACATTTAAGCAAAGTGTATATATTTAAAAGGATTTAATATTTTATTTAATTAAAATTTGAGAGAAAATCTTACAAAAAATTCCCATGCTTTAGGGTGGAATGCATCCAGTACAGGGCCGGAATCTGGATTCTGTGGACTGATGTCTACCCGCAAAGCAATTGCACTGACAAAATCAGGATTGTCCTGTAGACAAAATTAATTTAATAGACATATATAATAAATAATTTAATCTTGTAGGATATAATAGAGCATATTATGTAAATGTGTATTGTAAACAACTATATACAGTATATAACATAGACAGATATCTTATAAATGGTCAACACTAACCTGCACATTGACGTTATGATCCATACACATTTCCGTTATAGAAACACTGATGTCATTCTGGGTAACACGCTCCGAGTTATCGAACTGAGCTCTTGAGACGGCTCTAGAGGATTGGAGGTCAGCATCCAGAGTCAGGTTGTACTTGATATCTGTTTAGACCAAAGACAGAAATATTCAAGATTGGGAGAAAGAGACTAAATGTAAACTTAAAAGTCATCATGAAATAAAAAATACAATTCTTTAATAGATCAGGTTTAATTATTGATTGGAAATTTTGCCAGCGATTTTAGAAATAGGAGATAGGACTGTTGACTTGCAAAGATGTAAATAATCGACTTCCGTAAACAGACTTTGTCTGCTGCCGGTTCCATTTCAAAATAAAACGCCTGTTTTTATATATTTTTACAATTTGCAGTGGAAAACACAAGCCTGCTATTTTTCTCATTCGATATTCTGATTCACTCTGAAATGCGTTAGAATAACCCTAACCCTGTCCTTCATACCACATTAAACACATATGTCTCCTTTACCAAAACCATTAGTTTTGAGTGTAGAATGTTGTATAGTGATTATTACATAAAGATATAGGAGGCTTACTTACTTACTGGACCCGCTTTTGTGGGTCTGAACGTTGCTCTGAAGCAGATCTTAGCAGTAAAACAAGAAACCAACTTTCCACCAAACCGACAGGGTTTACTCAGAATGCTGATCTTCTCAGGGTTGAAGGAGGCTGTTGTCGTGACAGACGCCACCGCATTTGACCTGAGATCAGAAATACCATTGTCACCATTGCAATTCCAAGTAATTCATTTACTAGATCTTCAAATAAACATGGAGACCCTCACCAGAGCTGCACAACCTTGTCATATCCTCCCACTGAGATATCAGGGATTAAGTCACCGTTCATATCCTCACGGCTATCTAAAGAACGTCCAAAGAGCTTAAGATTTTGGCCTAGTTTGGATCCAAGAATTTTCTGAAGAGCATTAACACAACAGATTAAAACGACAAAATTAAACGTAAATTCAAGTGTTCAGTATATTCCATCTCTGCTGAACCGACCCACATGTCATTCATCGCCAACGTATTATACCTGTGAGCTTTGTTTTCTGATGGTTTTTTGATCCCCATAATAGATGTAAATGGCTCCTTGGCCATTGCTTTCCAGTGGAGCACCGACCACCACATCACGGAAGCCGTCCAGGTTCAGATCTGGGACAGCAGTGATGGCCGTTCCAAACCGAGCGTTCTGCAATGGGGAGGAACCCTCTAAGGTGCCCTGTTTGCTTAAGGTGCCCTGAGGAAATAATCGACTCTCTTGTAGACATTACATTTGATTCATGTTGAAATTTGAGTTATTGATATACGGACAGTATATCTATATCACCTTAGTAACGGAGAAGACGTAAACTCTCCCTGTTTCAAACTTCTCTTCACTCATGTACATTGGAGCTCCAACCAGCAGCACATCAGTCACACCATCAGCATCCACATCAACAGGACAGAGAACACTGCCGAAATAAGACCCGATCTGCAAACCACACGCATGTCAAATACATATACCCTACACCCAAACACCATGACATAAAAAATTGGGATTGTGTGTTTTTTATAGACCGTTTCAAAGAAACATGATAAACAAACGTTACTGCGCACACATGCTTTTGTTTAAAATATATATAATTCAGTGTACCTGATTTCCTTTTTGTGAATTTACAACAACCGGCTGTTTCTTGCTGTTAAGGGTGTAAACTACAACTTGTCCTTTATGAACGGCACGCGGAGCACCAGCCACATAAAACTCAGAAGATCCATCAGTTAGAGTACTGACAGAGTATCCTGAACAGACAACAGGGGAAATGAATCAAAATGAGATTAACAAGAAGCACATGTTACCGTTTTGAACGTTTTGGGAAGGTGTGTTTTTCCCGTAGCTGAAATGGTAAAGCAAGGTGTTAACAGAACCAAGGTCATTGGTTTTGTTTCAAGGGTACACACTAAGGGGTATCAAAACATACACAATATGTAAAAAATAATTTTTTTGATTATCGATACAGTGTTAATTCTACACGTTATAATTATAATATACCGTAAATAATTCAACACCTGTTAAAAGGAATTAACAAAGTGGAGATTTTAGCGGCATCTAGTGGTGAGGTTGTGAATTGCAACCAATGGCTCACTCCACCACTCACCCCTCCCTTTCGAAGCACTACGGTGGCTGACACAGGACAAAGATATCGTCAGGTTTTTACTTCTTTGCCAAAGGAGATAACGTATTTACGAAATGTAGTTTGTCTGTTTAGGGCTACTGTAGAAACAACATGGCGAACTCCATGTAAGAGGCCCTGCGGTGTATATAGATAGAAATAACTAATTCTAAGATAATAAAAACAAGGCATCATTATGCAAAAAACATCATTATGTAAGGTCTTTATACACCTCTGAAGACATAGTTATGTATATTATATTGTATTTCTGTCAATAGATCACACACATACACACATACTGATAAATGTACATTTAAATGAACTTAACTGCTTTCAATAAAAGCTTTTAAATGTGCAGGTCTTAAGACACATTATAGTCCAGCATATCCTGCATTTGTGGACGAAAATGTTAAACTCTACTGGCTTAATATTGGCTCACCAAGCAATGAACTGTGGTTTCGATCCTTCAAAACGTCCTCAAAAGCCTTTTTGGGGAAAATGTGTGATTTCTGTGCAATCTGATGGACGACGGTTCCACTCCAACCGTATGCTCCAACAGCACCCAACATGATCACATTCTGTAGGATATGACATTCGGTCAAGCATCATTTCATCTAAATTCAGGTGCAGCATTACCAGGATTTGTTGGATATTGTCAAAAGATTTAGAAATACTAGATAGTATCAGTTATGGGCACCTTCTTATTGGTCTGGTGTGCACTGAATCCAACTTGGGACATTTGCATCTGGAAATCTTCTCCTTGGCTGGTGCCTCGAATAAAAAAGAATATGATTTGAAACAATCTTTTTTACAAAGGGATGTACATGTGGACATATATACTGTTGCATTCTGGGATGCAAGATCAATGCTTACCTTCAATGTTAAATATTCTGTCCCCAAGAGTTGCTGCAATATTGATAAGTGCTTGCTCCGATGACACATTGAACATATAGTTTTCTGTAGGGGTGCTAGCAATCAATTCAATCTCCTTGATGAATTTTTGAATATTGGCACTTGCTTTGAGAATCTGCATGAATTCATAGATGAGAATATTATAGCAAACTGTGTTTGCTCACTGTGGTTACTAGAGTGCTTTATATTATTTTTATGACAAAAATGATTTGAGTACACCTTTTAAGAAAGATGCATTTACATCAATAACAATGCTAAAATTGAGAATTCGAATTCAGTTTGTGTTCCTTCCTACTCACAGCAATGCCAAAGCGAATGATGACATCTTTATTACACCTGTCAATGACTTCTTGACCCTTTTCACCATCAAAAGATTCTCCATCAGTAACCACTACCATCACCTTAGAGGCACCTGCACGGCCACCGTTTTCTGGAAGAAAAGCCTCTTTTCTGAAACACAAATACATTTTTACTTTAAATATTACATGTAATAGAATATTAAATTAAATAAACATTGATAAAATTGCTCATTAAATAGCATTAAATCAATAAAATAAATTATTATTTAAATGAAATAGCATGCTTTTACAGTAAATATTAGCAAAATAAAGTTAAAATCAGGCTGCTTTTAGACATCGAAGGAAACAGTGTACCTGACATTGTCAATTGCGGCAAAAGTGTTTGTTTGTAGCCCAGTTTTCTGTTCGATTTCGGTTGCAGTAGAAATAATTTTGTTTTTGTTTTGGTCAGAGCTAAATTTGTAGTATGTGGTCACATTTTCTGAATACTGCATAATACTGACCTAAAACAACCAAAACAACATAAAAGTGAAATCAATTGAAAAACAACAAGTTGTGACCCTGGAACACAAAACCAGTCATAAGGGTAAATTTGTTGAAATCCGAATCTGAGAGCTGAAAATATAAGCTTTCCATTGATGTGTGTTTTGTTAGGATAGGACAATATTTGGCAACTTTTTAAAACTGGAATCTGAGGGTGCACAAAAATCAAAATATTGAGAAAATCGCTCAAAGGTGCTGTAGCAGGCCGCTGCTAAGAAGAACCAGGTTTGTTGTAACGCTCTCTATTGTCTTACCGCTGTAATGACGTTGTGGAGAATAGATGAACCTGAAAGCTGAAATTCTAAGCTTTACATAGATACCAAACTTGAGTGAGTTATTCCCAAAGAGCGACAGCAGCGAGTGAAGTTTGTAGACGTGTTTCCGGACATTTTTGTTAGAGATTTTGCTGCATCCACTCACAAAAATAAAGTTTTGACATATTACATTTACAAAATATCTTCATGGAACATGATCTTCACTTAAGACCCAATGATTTTTGGCATAAAAGAAAAATCATTTTGACCTATGTATTGTTGGCTATTGCCACAAATATACCCGTGCTACTGGTTTTGTGGTCCATTGTCACGTTTGAAAACCGTTCGGGGTAACAGAACTCACTCGAGTTTGATCTGGTGCGATATTAAGATTCTCCAAAAGTTTAATGAGAAAATTTCTGACTTCACTCCAAGGGTAAATACTGTTTGATCCATCCAAAACAATGGCGACATCCATTGAACCACACGCTGAAAAAGAAATGATTACAAACGATTATAAAAAGTATTTTGTAAGCTTCTCACAAAACAAAATGAAATGTCTTTTTACTCTGAATGGCTGGAGAGAAGGCCGGCTGAGGAGAAAACTGCGAGTTCACTTCAGCACAGATTCCTGGGTAGAAATATTGACTGCCACAGCTCTGAGCCCACAGAGGACCACATGTCTGAAAAACACACATTACAGTACTTTACTCATTGGTTCACTTTTTAAATTTGATTGTAAAACATGTTTTAAAGCGATAGTTCACCTAAAAATGAAAATGCACCATTCACTTCTACCATTCAATTCACCAGTGCACTATATAAGAGAATATATATTTATATTGGACATCATTAAAGGCATCCCATAATGAGTGTTGAACTGATGTACGCTCACAGCTAGCTATCTATTGCGAGGCTCACTGAATGCCCGCATCTCGGCACAAGATGGCGCTCACGTCACTTCCGGCACACTTGTGTCTGAATTTACACACTTGTTTTTATTTACTCCTTGTAAAATATACATGTTTAGGCTACGCACACAAACAAACTCATATATATTACGTAATTTGTATAGTGTACTGATACTTTACTGACTGTTGGTTGACAAAAAAAAAAGATCTAAAGTGGACTATTGAAATAAATGGTTCAAGAAGACAGTAAAGTAGGAAATTGTGTTGCTGGACTGGTGTAGTAGAACAGAATCTCATCTCAATGTATGAAGGTGTAAAAAAGTCCTCGTTCATCATGTTTAGAAGCTCTGCTCCTTCCTGTCCATAATGAGATCAAATGTTTGACACACCATGTGGTTTTCTTCACACTTACTTCACCAGTTTGACCTGTAGCAATATGGCATGCAAGTACTTTCAGGCAAAGGCTTTTGCAAAGACTGCAGAAGTTTCCGTCCTACCATGAATGCGTTTCCTTTAGTTATTGGTGTTAAGGTCAGGCCGAGACTCGTGTTGATGTTTATACTCGGCACACCATCTATGTTGACAGACTCTGCACAGAGACATTTGATGTTGTCAGATGGTAATAATGTGATACATTGTAACACATTACTGAAGGACATTACATTCATTAACCACAATGTTTACACACACCTTGAAGGTTCCTGATGAATACAATGCTATTACTGTGGTTCATAGTGTTTTTAAACAGCTTTTATATATAATAAAAAGAGATTTACTTTGAAGGTTTAGTTTCTCACAGCCAGCTCTATTGATCGCACACTTGTAGATGTCTCCTTTTCTGTTTTGAGGGTATCCACTCCAGGGAGAACCCACCAGCAGCCTGAAGGGCAGTAGATACAATGAAAGAAATATTAGAAACACGTTTAAAACATTATAAAAACATTAGATGCATGACCACGTGCAATTTGTTGTTATATTATTATATTTCTGGTATAATATTCTTGATTCCAGACAGGAATGAATTCATTGAGATTCAGCCCTAACCACATTGTAAAAACCCCGAGTTTGAAAGCAACATTTCCGGTGTGAATGCATGCCATTACCATTTTCCTTGACTGTTGCTGAACTGTTGTACAATGTATCCAAACTCTACACCTGCGGGACCTGAGAAGATTTTAGCACCTGCAGTCCCCACATTAAAACTCTGAGTTTGAGCAATGAACAAACCTATGGAAAATATACATGTTAAGGCTACGCACACAAACAAACTCGTATATATTACGTAATTCGTATAGTGTACTGATACTTTACTGACTGTTGGTTGACAAAAAAAAAAGATCTAAAGTGGACTATTGAAATAAATGGTTACCTATTCTTTTCTTTAAATCAACACTGTGTCGGTATATTTCAAACAACAATGATTACTATAAAGGTGTAAACCTAACCCTTTATAGACTTTACCCTCAACACACCCTCACAACAAACTCTGCAATTTTTAGACATGTACAGATTTATATTTAAATGTAAGAGTGTATGGATATACAGTATGCAAGTCTAAACCAACATTTTCATTATGAAATCAATGTAAAAATACTTTAAAAACCAGTAATAATCCGGCAGCTGGGGCGCCAGAAATAACGTATAATAACATTTTTATAAAGTAAAATCCCGTTTTCCATGTTATTTTACACCATATACAGTCTATTTCTGTAATTTTACATTTTTACCGCATTTCAAAAATATGTGAAAACAAAGCAGTAAAATGTGTGTAGTTTTAAAAACAAGTACATTTGTTGCAATTTTGAGAATGTCCATCCTTTAAAGTAGTAACCAGAGGTTTTTCTGTGAACTACACACATTAACAATGATATAACACGAGACAACATGCATACAATAGCTACTCACTCTGAAATAAAAGGAGTATCCAAACTTTTCCCATTGTATCCATTGCTTGATAAGAAAAAAGAGCAGATACTGATGTCTTCAGTCTCATAGTCTTACGGAAACAACCCGTAATGGCTCAAGACTAAATTTACTATCAGAGGATGTGGTCATACGTGGGCCAGATTGGTATCGTCCTTTGATGCTGAAATTACAATATGCAAACAACTAATTCTAAATGGAAATGGGTGATTTGCTTGTGTTTATACATATATATATATATATATATAAAATGACAGGAAGGTGAAAGTTACATTTGTCATTATGCAGATGGCAAAATTAACTTAATATAGAATTAAAAAGATGCTTTATTTTATTAAATCATGAAAAAAAAGTCTCTTTTGGCGCTCTCTGAATGGCCGGATGTTATGAGTGTGGGTGTGGACTGCTGTGAGGAGGGGCGGGGTTAAGTTGATTAGTAATGTCCTCAGTGTCTGCCAGGGACCATGACACACACACACACACACACACACACACACACACACACACACACACACACACACACACACACACACACACACACACACACACACACACACACACACACACACACACACACACACACACACACACAAACAATGAGTAACCCAAGAGAAATGATTTAATGTCCCAGACAGTTTACCTTACTGACATAGTTTCAGAGGAAACGTTTTAGAAATATTGCAGATCACTGCTGCCACCGAAACTGTACTGTACTCTACAGTACTGACTGCTGTATGTACGCTACAGTACATTTCCCCCATCAGGACTTAAACGAAACCAGGAGTTAAGTTCAAATGTTTCTGATTTTATATTTCAGTTGTTTTGAAACCAATTACTATTAAAGTTACATAGCAGAATACATTTTTATTGTTACGGATCAATCAAATTTGAAATTTCTTTTGCTTTAATTGCTTCTGGTTTGTGCAGTTTAATTCCCAGAAATCCTACAAAGTATGTTATCTCTCAAAAACCTTCCTCTTTTTTGTCAGATCATGACGCATGAATATTTCCCTTTCTTAAAATAGAAAACTTGTGCATTTTTCTCAAATCTTTGCTCAAAATGTCACATTCATAACACTGGAGTTGGAGTTGCCCTTTTGCTAAACATTCTAATATTCTATTGATGTCTCTGAAATGGTTAATTTGTTAATATGTGGATGCCAATCATTTCAGTGTAATGTAGGCTATATCTTTACAGTCCATAAATAAAAACACACAGACACCCCGTGAACTTTTAAATTAGAAAACAAGCATTTATTTTGTTCTGCGCACGTTTTTTTGGACAATTTGTGCAATGCTTCTTAAATTCGTGCTGAAGTATGTACAATATGACAAACCAGTGCATTACACAGAAACTTCACAGCAGAGTGACTGTCACAGCCGACCTTTTTATGTGCATGAAACACGAATGCTGAATGATCATATATACAATTGAATCTCATGGCTGGCAAGAACTATGTAAATAATAACAAAAAACATATGCGGAACTTGTGACATGTGAAAAGTACAATGAAGTACCATGTGGATTTTGAAACCATGTCTCCTGAAACTCCTGAAGCATTTTTCATTTTCGAAACTTTCCTTTCAGACATGAGGAATAATAACTCTGCTACAATGTTTCTGTTTGGTTTAAAACATTGGCTTACTGCATCATTAATGAATTTCTTCATAATTTATCGAGACACTGCTTCACTTGCAAGGGTGACCGAGAAATGCAGAGTTCCACAGCGCATTACATATTAAGGCACTGATATACACTACAATATCTTTTAGGCATACCGATATGTGATTTCATGTGATAGTTCTGTACTATTTCACATTAAATTTCCCCTTTAGGGGCCGAAAATAATGAATAACACTGCCATCATTCACTCACCCTCATACTGTTTCAAACACGTATGGTTTTCTTTCCATGCAACATAAAAATATCATTTTATAGACGGCTTCATCAGACTCACACGTCTGGCCCGAAAACGAGAACTTTCATTTTTGGGCACATTTACCCTTTGACATTTCTTGTTTAGTCAAGTAATTCTTGTCTGATATTTACACATGGCAGGAACTAAACACGAAATGTATAAATGACTGTCCAATTTCATGATTCCAGACACTGATATCTGAAATTCCTGAGAAATGTCTTCAACAAGCTACTGCGGGTGTTGCACAGATGGACACTCGCTTTCATAAAGCAGTTCATTTATCGCAAACATAACTTTATATACATTATAAGCTTTACATTTACAGTACAAACAGACCTTTTGTCTTTCAAGGCAAAAAGTGTGAAAAACATCAGTGCCAAAAACCTACTTTGTGAACTAAAAGGAATGTGCCGATATTTATAAGCTATGACAAAACGCAAAAGAAAACAAATGCTTGAACTCAAAAACATCTCTGTACAGTGTCTTATATAAAAAAGCTGAACTGAAACAGATCTCCATATGAAGCTGTGTTTCTGATTTATGGCTGTAGATCTCAGTAGAAGCTTTGGTATGAGTCAGGACAGGTTCCTGAGGTCTGCTTTGCTGATGATGGATGTAAATGGGATATATGTTTTGCTTTTGGAAGCCTGTCGATTTGGCAACGTGTCCACCAACCTTGTGGTGCGGGAGTTCACATTTGGCTCATCGGCTGAATTTTGCAGTGAGGACATGAAGATAATTCAAAGTGTCAAGCAAAATCTTGGATTCTCCTTGGTCAACTATAAGGCGTAGGGATCTTTTGTGAACCATGACTTACTGCGTGACTGTGATCTTCAGATTTCTGAAAGTTGATGATTTTTGCTGGCTGTGTCGTACGAGTTGACCTGAGGAACGGCGTCTACAGATCTGTAGGCCTCAATCTATTCCTTCATATCTTCCTTCATGTCTTCTACTGATTTTCTCTTGAAGAATCCAGCCTGGAGGAAAACGTCCAACACGTTTAACATTCAACATCACAGTGGGCAAATAATTCAGTCCAGCATGTGCATATGTCAAAGGGGAGGAGCTAATGTAAAATAATGCTTACCTTCCATAAAGCGAAGATAACAAGAGCCAGTATTAACAGTCCTAGAAGAATACTCAAGATAATAATCCACAGCGGGATTCCACTTCGTATGTCTTTGGTCACTTGAATTTTGACCTGTGAAGATAAACAGCATGAGCAGTCATGCATTTAAAACCAAATGTAGTATCACCAGTGGTTTATCGCGTTTTGCTGACTTCCTCTGTTTGCAATACTGTATATGATGGTATAAGGTTAATCTGGTTGGCGTGGTCTAGTTAGTCCATACTTGGAAACGTCAACTCGATCATTTTGACCCATACAATGTATTTTTGGCTATAGCTACATATGTTTTGTGATCCAGGGTCACATATAAGAGTACATGTGTAACCAGTGGAGAATAAATACAAAATATTACCACAAGAGAATACAGATACAGATAATATTGCACAAGAAACATTACTGGTCTGAGTCTTAAAACAAAACAATTGCACTGAAATATTTTCAGATCTCTTTTAAAGGCAGTTTAAACATTCTATTTGTCTGTAAAACCAGCATAAAAGTTGGTTTCGCCATATTTTGATGAAAACATGAAATCGACCAATATTACGTAAATTGACTCATAGGGCTCTATCATACACACGGTGCAATGCGACAAAGTGTTTTTTGCTAGTTTCAGCCCGACGCAGTTATTATTTTCATGAGCAGCGCCAGGTTGTTCAAATAGCAAATGTATTCCTAATATACCTGTACGTCCCATCAACATTTGGCACGCACATCGCTTATTAAAGTTATGAATAGAACAGTTTGATTACAAACATAGTTTCAGTTTCAGTTTTCAGTTCCTCCTTTTTGAGATTTTTTCAAATGTTTTTCATACTGTGAAAACCACTATAGAATTAAATTTGAATTGCATTGCATTCAATCCAATCTGATATTTTTACACACACATATATTACACCTCCTGTGTAATTCTAAAGCGAGTAGTTCATACATACCTCTCGGGTCAAAACGTTCTCGTTTAACACAAACAGCTCTGTGTTTTTGCTCTGCAACGTAGCATCAACTGCCATGTGGATGCTGGAAAACTCTCCCTAGATGTTTAAATGAAGACACGTGTCATGAGCAATGTGTTTTACAGCATATAGAGAGTCCGCAAAACAGTTCCAATAAAAGATGAGCGGGGCGGTTTTACTTTGACAAAGGTGGGTCTCCACACTCGGAAAGTGGCGTTGATCTGGTTGAAGTCTGCAGGTGGGATGGAGCAGCTAAATGATTTGCAGGGGTTTCGTTCTTCTTTACAACTCTGAGAGACAAAAATCAAACTAGTACGGCATTGATCTTTCATTCCGACTGTATTCACTCATATACACAGGACAGCGTTTACTCACCAAAAGATAAACGCTCAAGGTTTCTTTTTTAGAGGTCACTGTGTGAGGCTTGTCGGGATTGATCTTTAAGGGGTTAATCAACTTTTTGGCATCACAGTTGATGTTCTGTAAGAACAAAATTAGGTAGTTGAGTTAATATTGAGTCAGGATGACTCATACTGTATATTCCACTTATAGATTTGAGGAAACACCTACCGCTGTATGGGTGAGATCTGTGAAGTACAGCAGCCAGTTTTCTCCGGACGTGCGATACGGGAACGTTATTGTGAGCTGCAGTGGAGGAGTCTGCATTTCGGTTTCTCTCTCGATCTGTTGAAGACAATCAGGGTGTGAATTTCCATATTAACGGAGCATTTACACCAGAACCAGTTTAAGTGAATCTGGATTGCAACCACACCCGAATGAATTTCCTCAACCCCCCTAGTTCCCGTTGCCCCATGGGACGGAACTGCATCCATTCAATAAATACTGTGAAATATCAACAGTAGACCATCTGCATATTTCTCGTCTACTGAGGTTTCCGTCATTATATTCAATTTCTGTTTTCCAAGATGACTCCTCAGTCGCATCAAACTCTTCTATTAATCACCATTAAAAAAAACAGACACGGTTCTCCTTAATACTTCCTCAATCGATGTCTAGAGGACAGGGACCTGAAGGAGAGCAGGAAGGGCTTACCGTGTAGCTGATTTTAACCTCATCCCCGATGACGCTCGTGTGATTGAAAACACTGGGTATCGTGTCCTTCTCTTTTATAATGATGTAGTCTTCTTTCATATACTTGTTGCTAGAGAAGACGTATAAAAATACTCAGAAAACCACCCAAGTCATAGCACTATGGAAGCATATTGGTAGCAATATTCAATTTGAAATGCAATACGCAAAATTGCAATGCAGTATGTAAAATGACATTGCATTTATGTATTTAAATATACATTTAAATTGCATATTAAAAGAATTGAATTTTCATTTTCATTTTGCACCTAATGTTGCACATATGTTATTTTAAATGTATATTTAAATACATAAATGCATTGTCATTTTACATACTGCATTGCCATTTTGCGTATTGCATTTCAAATTGAATATTGCTACCAATATGCTTCCATAATAGCCAAGAGGTCACCACATGTCATTGATTTATACTGTATATGATTCGACAGAGGTCAAGTAAATGCATAAAAACACAGATTTTATGAATCTCATGTATGAATATTATAGTTTATGCATCATGTACTGCAGAATTGTCAACGCCATCTAATGGCAATTCATATAAATTTGTTTTTAATGAATCTCATACTGAATGTTAAATCTGTTTTCGTGCCAATAATGTTGGAGTGGGGCTTCATTACAGATTTTTTACAGATATTAAATATGTAACGCTGGCAAAATATATAACAATGTTATCGTTATCGTCCGCTGATGTGGACCCAAATGTAGTTACAGTTATCATTAACGTTATAGTTATCGTTATAATGTGAAGGCTCTTTTTGACTGGTATAAATAATACAATGAATGTGACTGTCTGCACTTACACAGTGAATCGCATGTTGGCTTCGTGCTTCACGGAAATGACGATGCTCACAAAGTTGTCTTTCAGTTCAGAATCTGGCTCTTCGCTATCACTATAAAAAACAAAAATGACGTTAAAATAGCGCACTGTTCTATTTATTTGTGTGTCGAAACACAGTAAAAATGGATGGACGTCATTCTTACGTGGTCGCAGTAACATTGATAACAATGTCCTTACGAATATGAGAAGGATTGGGCTCGAATTGGATTTTGAACATTTCCTGTTGGATAAATGCAAACAAAATTAGTTAGAACAACCCAATAAGAGCAAAAATAAGCATGAATGTATCATTCCAGTTTAATAGCAGTGGCAAATCTCACCTTTTCATTCGTTTTGAGGAAAGGATATCCAACTGCACACACGATTCTGGTGTTATTAGGCTCACAGTCCTTCTCCTTAGGCTGTAAAGTATAAAACAATTAGACAATAATGAAACATATGAAGCTAAATATTTGTAATTGTCAACAAGAAATATTTCAGAATTGTGACTTTTGTTCTGTTTAAAACTGATGTGTGCACACATTTTAATGATATTAAATCATATATTTTCTTGGATTCAAAGCATAATCGTCAGTGTTAAAAAAAAAGACAAATTAACACTCACAGTGTATATATAATCCACACTTTGAGAGTGTGCATTATATATACACTGTGAGTGTTGATCTGACCGATTTTGCTGTAATGCCACTCATCTCAAACCGAACCGATCAAAAGTCTTCCGCATATTATAAACTGTTAAAACCCACCTCAACTTTGACATAGTTGATGTTCTCGGTGTGGCTCAGCATGACCTTGGTGTTGTAAGCATTATCGCCGCTGTTTTGGATCTCGACGTTGACGTAGAACTTCTCCTGGCTGCTCTTTATGAGAAGACTACAGAAATAAAGCAATTAGAAATGTCAATTCAGTCAATGTATATCCAGTGTTCTAGTATTGCTTCCATTGCCAGACCAATTTGATTCTGAGGCTGACATGAATCGTGCTTAAAGTTCATTTACTGTAGATGATCTTTTACAATCAATGCATATTGTGCTTTGCTGCAGTTCTCAAATGACTCCATTTGTTTTTGTGTCTTGCGTAACCAGACGCAGCACAATTTTGTTTTGTTTTGTTTGAATGTGCAAATATGTAAATAAGATTTTAGAGCTATGGTTGAAAGTAGGATTGGTCACAATATGCTTTCACTGTATACATTTTACATTTACGCATTTGGCAGATGCTTTTATCCAATGCGACTTACATTGTCGCTTTGGAATACCCTAACCCTAAATCCCAAACCTAATTATGTATTATAAATTCATTTCTGGATAGAATTGAGGACCTCATAGATTCTTCAAAACAACTTTTCTTGGCAAAGTCAATGTAATGCAGAATTGTTATAGTTGAGTAAACTATTGATTTTAGGATGGTTCTGTCCAAAGAACATCTGGTTTACTCTTTTCAACACTAGAGGGCAGTAGAAAACAATACATGTAATAAACAGACGAAAAATACACTAGCAATCGCTAACTGTGCAAATAATCATAATAATAATAATAATAATCACCACAGCCAAGGCATTCTATAATAAATGATATATTACAATAATGAAAATAATACAACAATAAAGATATTAATAATACCTCGAGAAGTCAGCCGTGGCTTTGAGGTGTAGATTAGCAACACATTTGTCGTTGTTTCCACAGTCGACCAAAGTAATCTAAAGTAAAAGAAAATATAAAGAAATAGCAATTTTACACCAATGTGTTTTCATTACGACCATTTCTAGAATGAGTCATCTGAAAAACTGTAATTGACTATATGACAATATAAGCTTTTATGACATGTTTGCTTGTTCACTTGCAACAAGCATTAAAGCCAAGTGTTTTATCACAGTTCTCTGTAAACTGGAATTGCTTTCCGGCTTCAGTGCTTTTACTACAGAGCAGACTGAAGAGAGGAGATGAGGGAGTAACATTGGCTGATGTCTCCAGGAAAACATGCTCTTCCTTCAGATAATCTTATCTCATTGTCTGCATGCTAAGCTGTCTGTTTGGGTATTAGTGTGTGTGTGTGTGTGTGTGTGTGTGTGTGTGTGTGTGTGTGTGTGTGTAGAGAAAGAGAGATAAACAGATACAAACACTTCAAAAAACATTGGGTTATATAACAAACATGCAGCTGTCCTCAGTAACTAAGCTGAGGACTGAAACAGTCAGTGCCGATCCTAGACATTTGGGGGCCCTAAGCAAACTTGTGAGGGGTCCTTGTACAAATAATTACAATTAGATATAACCATAACTGTGGGCAGGATTGCGTCAGTATCTTGTCTTTGTGTTCATGTTCATGTTTTGTGTGGATTCACACGGCTCGAGCTCGTTTGCTGTTGCCGTGTGTTTCCGTGTCGCGCGTCTAAGCCCCGCCCCCTCGTTCTCCGGTAATCTCTCCCGCTAATGTCTCTGATGATTCACACCTGGTCCCCGTGTTCTTATCCCTTGTTCGTCTCCCTATTTAAAGCCCTTGTATTCTTTGTCCCGTGCTGGATCGTTTGTCTTCTTTGTCCTGTCTGGTCCTTGTCGGTGTCATTGTACAGTCAGTCATGTTCTAGTTTGATTATTTATTGTCTTAGTCTTTTTAGTCTTGTCTCCCCCTCGAGGGATTTTGAGTTTTTGTCTTGTCTTTTGTTAAATAAATCGTTTTGTCAAGAGCTGTCTGCATCTGGGTTCTGTCTTCATGTAAATCCTGACAGACACTAAGAACAATTAAATAGCCTATAAAGTGTCATTCAAATTTTTATTGACTAAACGTGTGGCTCTACTATCTAGCTGTCAAAAAAACCCTATAAAATGCAAACGCTGTTTTTACTAACCAAATTAGTGATTTCCTAACAAAAAAAGCATGATAAAACTGTTTACTTAAGAAAGCTAAGCATACCAAAACACATCATTTATTCTTTAAATATGACACAAACTAAAAATTAGGCCTACATATTATCATGGGCAAACGAAATACAATTTACAAATAGTCTAATGAATTTGTAAATCTGTACTGGAGAATTGTTTTGTAATTTATTGAATACTTTGCATCTTGTTTTTTTGCTTCGCGTTGGTGCTGTTTTTTTCCGCTTCAGACAGATAGTTCCGTTTTAAAGCCGTGGTAATAATGTAAAGACGCATATCAGTACATTATGCTACTTGCCGCCCACTGCACGCATGCTTTCCAAGTATGTAACAGTAATTAAATAAATTATGAAAAAAGAAAATTTCCAATTAATTTTGTTGATCAAGTTGAATCCCCAAGTAATAAAAATAGCGTCTTGTTTACAATAATGTTTTTATTTGGTACTTAATAAGGCGCCTGGTGGTGCAGTCCTGCGTAGTCCGCGTATAGGAAGGATCGGCTCTGGAAACAGTCTATACTGTATCTGTTCACTTTAACCGAAATTTACAAAATACCTTCATGGAACATGATCTTAACTTACTATCCTAATGATTTTGGGCTTGAAAGAAAAATATATCATTTTGATCCATACCGTGTATTGCTGGCAATTGCTACAAATATACCCGTGCTACTTGTGACTGGCTTTGTGGTCCAGGGTCACATATACTTTGTACTTGTATTTGTCTTAAATAGCATTGAATAGTTTTTACACTGAATTACACAATGAAAAACATCAACCATCATTTATTTAAAGACTGGATTGTAAGAGAAACCTGGGTACAAGATAAAGGTTCAATGGAAATGTTTCTCTATTTAGTAAGCTAAGAAGCAAGCTGTATGTATATTTTTTACCATGTTTAGCCCCTAGCAAGTTAAGCAGGAGTGTCTGCCGATTCACAAGTTAATCTTTCCACCGATAAAACATACTTTGAATCTAGAACGTCCCTGCTTCTGCATCTCAAAATCTCTTTAGAAACTGCATGTAACACAACATTTTCTGCAACTCTGCAAAAGTCTCCCAGCGCTTATAAAATTAAAGTTGTAATTCAGTTGCAGATTTAATTCGGAGCCACCCAGATCTGCTCATTGCTTTTAATGAGCATTATGTAGCAGTCGGTTTGGCGGTTACTGGAGCAGTAAACATTGCGCTCTATGTCCTAGACTTACAGTCTATTAACTGTGAACCTGCACCTTTGCAATAAACACACTTATACAGCAGGAAAAGTGAGAAAGACATCTTACAGTCTTGTTAATTGATGTTGGTAACTCCCCATCCAGTACTGGACCTTTTTCCTCATCCGCTAACCCGAATTCCAGCGTGACCATAATGGGATCTCTGAAATCCAGTTTATCCTGTGGGGAATAATAAAAGATGTTGCCAGTTTTGAATAAGCAGTATGAAACGTTTTATAAATGGCCCTAAATTGATTCACTCACTTACATCCTTTATTTGTAACTGGCATATTTATTTATTATTATTTTAAAATTTTGTATTGAAGGAAATCTAAAATGTTCCAAGTACTCCGGGAATCTGCGTAGGTACCCCTGGGCTACATGTAACTGATTTGTGGGTTTTCCTGTGTATGTTTTATGTTGTCCCTGTACTGTACATCATCCTTCTTTTAGAGCTCAGAGATCAGCAATGCACTGAAGTGGGATGTGATGCAGAGAGGGGTATTTTTACTCTTTAACTCGGGCCTTTGATCAGATAACTTCTGGCTTTTATTAAACTGGAGTTCTCTTTGATTCCGTTCGCTTTGTTTTATGTTCTTTATCTACCGAGAAACATTAAACATAATGTATTCTAGATCAGAAGCAAACAAGATACACGGTTTCAAAACAAAAGGCTGCTTTTATAAGTGGTCTGTCTGCTCATGGAGTTCAACAATATTGTATTTTGATGTTAAAATAAAGTATTTTAAATAAGGTATCATGACGTATTATAAATAAAGTAGTGTAAAGAATTGTAAATAAAGTACTGTAAAGTATCATAAATAAAGCACCATAAAGTATTATAAACAAAGTATCATGAGGTATTATGAATAAAGTACCTTGAAGTATAAATAAAGTACCATAAAGTATCATGATGTATTATAGATGAAGTATTACGAAGTATTGTAAATAAGGCGCCGTGAAGTATCATAAATAAAGTATTATAAACAAAGTATCATGAGGTATTATGAATAAAGTACCTTGAAGTATAAGTAAAGTACCACAAAGTATTATAAATGAAGTATCATGAAGTATTATAAATAAAATACCATGATGTGTTATAAATAAAGTATTAAAAAGTATTAAAAATAAAGTACCATGAAGTGTTGTAAAATATTATAAATAAAGTACCACAAAGTATTATAAAACGAAGTATTATGAAGTATCATAAATTAAGCTACATGAAGTATTGTGAAGTATCATGAATAAAGCACCATGAAAGCACCACAAAACATTATAAATGAAGTATCATGAAGTATTATAAATAAAGCACCACAAAATATTATAAATGAAGTATCATGATGTATTATAAGTGAAGTATTATGAAGTATTATAAATAAAGTAACTAGAGGTATAATAGATGGAGCATTGTGAAGAAGTGTAAATAAAGTATCCTGAAGCATTATGAATAAAGTATTGAAAAATGACATGAAGTATTAAAAACAAAGTATCATGAAGTATTATAAATGAAGTACCACAAAGTATTATACAGTACCATGTAGGATTATACATGAAGTATCGTGAAGTATTATAAATAAAGTACCACAAAGTATTATAAAGTACCATGATGTATTATAGATGGAGTATTATAAATGAAGTATCTAAAGGTATAATAGATGCAGCGTCGTGAAGAAGTGTAAATAAAGTATCGTGAAGCATTGGGAATAAAGTATTGTAAAAATAACACGAAGTATTAAAAAAACAAAGTATCAAAATATTGTAAATAAAGTACCATGAAGTATTAAAAATGAAGTATTATGAAGTTTTAATTTATTTTAAAATTAAGTTTTTAATTTAATAATTCTAAGAGTAGATATATTTTGATAATGTGTTTAAAAAAATAAAAGAATAAACTTGTGGCACTAGGAGATTAAAAAACAAGCTTTAGCATTATCTGAGAATCACTTTAAAAGTACTTTGTCGACTTTATTCTCGAAATCCCAAAACAAGTGACATCGTGACAATACAGCTACTGCTCAATTCTTGTGTATGAGAAGACTGATTTACTTGCCGACGTGTAGAAGGTGTGCTCACTGCAAAGCCTGTCATCTATAGACACGTTTTTCTGCAACCTTCTCTCTTCTGTTTTATTGAAGCGTGCTCTGGAGATTGCTCTCAGAGAGTCCAGCATTAAACTGTATCTGATGACTGAATAGAGAGAAAACACCAAATCTACCGTGAAGTTCATTATGATTTTAAAGACTCTCATAAAAAGGACCATGACAAGCTTAAATGCAGTCAATAAAAACGTGTCACTCGTACCAGTTCCTGTTTTTGTATCTTTTTCGGACTTGATTCGATACCGAAAGCACACTCTGGTCTTCACACATACTGTGGTCTTTCCGTGAATCTGACATGTCTGTTGCAGATTGATCTTGCTTGGGTCGAAGGTCATCTCTGCAAGAAGTTCTGCAACATCTCGAGACCTGGAAAAAACACATAACATTTTTACAAGATGCTCATGTAAACCATGCGATGTTAGGAGAATAAATAGGCGTGTCGTTTTATTCTGTACAACAACAACTGGTTTATAGATCATACACTGATTTCAATCCAGTTAAAACCCCTAAGTGTCAAAAAATTGGGTCAATTTCAGGCAAATGGAGAACTCCTAAAGCACTGAGTGGTGTAGCGTGGAGAGTAAAGATGGCAGAGGTCACTAAATTCCATGGCTTTCTCCTACATTTGCTGAGTCTCAGCTTTAGGGTTACATTGTGAACGTTCTAGAATCAGGGAGTGACTCTGATCCCTGTTGGGCGATGAGGAATAAAGGAGTTTACTTTGTGGCTAGAGACCCTCTTAGAATTTTGCAGCCAAAGTTTCCGAAGAAACGGGGTCGTGGCAGAGGGACATGACCCCTGACGGACAAGTTAAGACAGTGTGGGATATTTAGGCTTTGGTCCAAATTTGAGACAGCTGCTGTGGGTGGGAACAGGGATACCAGACATCCAGAGGGTAGTGGGTTCAAGTTACACACAAACCCAATTTTGCATCGGTCAGAAAGGGGAACTAATGAATAATATGCAATACAATACAATACAATATAGTATAATGTAATATAACGTAATAAAATATATTAGATAGTATAATATAGCACTGTGCTATATTATTTTGCTTTAAATGCATAATATGTACGCTGTTTGCATTACAATATACAAAAATATTGTTTAAAATATTGTTTAGGATAATGATTATAAAACATATTTACTTCATCAAAGAACATAATTTCAGATTGATTTCCATCACTGGAGGTGCTGACAACAACAAGACAACAACTCCTATCATCCCATACTCATTCACAGCGTCATCAAGCTATGCCTTTGTTAAAGTCCCCATGAAATCAAATCAAAAATAAGTATTAATATGTTAGCCTTAAGAATATCTATAAACTAGTGTGCTCCAAAACATTGACAAAACTCACATTTAGAATATAAGCATTCAAAGCAAAATGGATCTACGACTTCTATGACATCATTCTGCACTTCAGCTTCTCATCAGATTTTGATGACCAATCAAACGCTCACTAGATTGTACAAGAATCTAGCACCCATCCCTGCTATTGGCTATTTTAAAAGGGCAGGAGTCACTTAACATGTCCCACCCAGTTTTCTGTTTCAATGGAACTTATGTCAATGTATCAATGCACATTTCAAAACAACTCTGTGAAGTTTTGTAACCTACAGTATAGCGATGAAAATGACAAACTGTGTCTTTATGCAAACAGAAACCGTTACACTTACCAGTAAAGTGCAGCTCCTCCTATTCCTCCGATGGTGACGTCTATAATGCCGTCATCATTTAAATCCATGATGCCGTGAATTGACTGACCAAAGAACTTCATTTTTTCTCCATCTCCTCCAGCAGCAATGCGCTAAACACACATATAGAGACCATATATTTAGACCACCTACTTGGTTTCTACCTCTGCAGCATAGCCCTGGTTAGCCCCACCTACACCGAAAACTCATGGGACAGAACTTCTGCTCCTAAGCATGTCCATTTGTTAAAGAGTACATACAGTAGCTTGTGGTTTTTAAGGGCCTACTTTGGTTTATGGAGTGTCCGACAACAGGTTTATGTATATGGTGTAAAAACACAATTATTTCGTAATAATAAGCAGTTTTTAATTACCTTACCTTCGTTCCGCGATTCATCTGTGTAATCCCCGCCTTTTCCGCTAGCCTAGTCTGCTGTGATTGGTCAGATACTCTAGTCTGCTGTGATTGGTTTAGCGCATGTGTTCAAGTTATCGCGGGCCGGCGGGGACTATTTCTAGTGACATAGATAAAGGTCGGTAAGAGAATCGGATTAGGTCACAACTCGTTTGCGTGATTCAGAGTCGACTCCTTTTTTTCCAATCTGTTCTTTATTCATCTTCGGATTTACAACTTTGCAGACTGCTTACTTTCAAACACGGAAACATTACACACTGCATGAAATGTAATTTTGATGATCTTGTGGAATGTACTCTTTAAACTAACAATAGATAATAGACGGTTTCGTCGGATGCACGCGCCTGGCCCTAAGCCAAGTTTCGGCCTGTGTTTGGTTATAATATACCAGTATATTCTCGTTGGGAAAACCTGGTTAGGACACAGTGTATATTTTTAAAATAAGTCATTTATCACTTATCTCATACCTGTACATATTTCTTCTTTATGGACTTCTGTGAACCATGGTAAATATACACCGCCCCTCTGTGGTCATTCTCCAGTGGTGATCCAATCACTATGTCATTGAAGCCGTCCAGGTTGAGATCCGGTACAGCAGCAATCGCGGTGCCAAATCTTGCACCGCACGGCTCGTTTTTAATCTCGCTTTTACAGTTACTGCGCGAGTGAGCTGTACAGCACGTCTGATTGACTGGCTTCAGGGTCATCTCATGTTCAAACAGCCCGTCCTATCAAGATAACGGAAATAGATCACATGAATGCTTAGATCTTAAATCTTCTTGTGGGCCCTTGGCTTAGTGGTTAAAGATCAGGCCTGGATAACATAACGTTTTAGGTTTGATCCCTGCACTACTGCAATTGAACTACATTTGAATAGGAAAACTTATTTAAGGTTGTGTTCCTCGTGAAAAATAAACACAATCCTTTGGTTCAGTATAAAAACTGCCAAGAACAATAAGTAGGAAAATCAATATCATCCTGCCTTTCACTATAAAATGCATTCCAAAAAAACAAACTGACCGATGGGCAAACTACCAAGACCAAAAGAAATTGCTCCATTTAATCCATTATTTGGACGCTCCTGGGAGCAGGTGTTGTGCAGAGGCTGGTATTTTGCAGGATATGCTACAGTTTCATTAGATTTCCATTGCCACAATGCCAAGCTACCGCCCTTGCTCTCATTCCAACCCCTTCCCTGTTCTGGGACCACTTATCTCAGACTGAACACATACACAACACACAATCCTAGAACGCTACACACACTCAGTCCCACAAGACAGATACGGATTTACAGCTCCCACCGAGTGGAATGGCATTACAGCTCTCCTCCACACATGTTTTCAGTATGTGGAATGGGGCATATCACACGCTTGTGTGGACAGATGAAAGACACCTACGCATACACACCTCATTGAGTTTGTAGACGTAGACTTGACCTTGTTCATCTCTCTCTGGGCCCATGTACATCGGAGCTCCTACCAGAAGGATGTCTGTGTAATTGTCACGGTCAATGTCATGGGTCTGGAGAACGCTGCCGAAATAGGAACCGATCTGACAACAAGATACATTTAATATTACCACTGAGAAAGAAACACAAATCACATCCAATTATATGTATTAACGTCAAAATTATGTCTCTGGAACTATTGTCATATTTAGTCATTTTTTGACAAACGTAAGGGTGAGATAAGTAATTATATTTTTTTGAAGCTTATTGTTAGGAGCATGAAGAAGTTTTGCATTGTGAAACCAATTTAATAATGTTTTTTACACTTTTACACAAGTCTCAACTGGGGGCCCTGGTGGGCCATATCGGTTTTGCAGGGGGGGCGCCGCTGAAGGCGGATTTATACTTCTGCGGAGCATGTACAGCGTGTGCCCTACGCTGTACCCTGATGTGCAACTCTCTCAAAATGAAACAACGAGTCAATTCTACGCTGACAGCAAACGCTGGGGTCCCTCAGGTAAAAAACCATCTGTGAAAGTGCCGCGTTTCATATGCATTCCGAATAAATGATCTGTTTTTTGATATTTAACAACTTAATCTGGTCCGCTTTTGCCGTGATACTGCGAGTTACCCTAGCAACATGCTTGCTGACACTGCCTTCAAGCAGCCATTGCTTGTCGACGCAGAAGTTTAAATGAAAACCGATGCATAGCCTACGACGTAGGTCTGACGCAAAAGTATGAATCTGCCTTTAGGCTAGATCAAAATGTTGTAACATAGTTATGAATTTCTTTCATAATATTTATTATATTACTCTCACTAGAATACAATTTTTACATTTTGTTGTACCCTGTAATATAGTATAGTAAAAGTTTACTGTAGAAAATTGTAGCAAGCTGTAGTATACTGCAGTACTATAAAGTGTAGCATAATTACAATAATATAATGAAGTATTCTGTAGTATGAATTATAGTAAATTGATCAACTGTAGTATACTTTAATATTTACTATAACATTTTACTGCAATTTTACAACAGTTAGTAAATAAATACAAAATCCGTGGTAGTGCACATAGTTCAAATGATATACATATGTACTATCTATATTCTATTAATATATTTGAATACATATTTTTTCTATTATATATTTTAACTACAAAAAAAATTGGTATTTGGTTGTTGGGGGGTTTTACAGCTTTGAAATTGGGATGGTGAAATGCTGTTAACTGTCAAAAAGAGATGCTCTGAAATTATTAACTTAATATTCACATCATTTCACAGTTTATTTCTTTTTTTCTGGGTGAAATATGACTTGAACATGCCATCAAGAGATCCCCACAAAAGCTTCAGAATGTGATGATGATACCTGCTCTCCTTTCAGCGTCTGTATAATAGTGACATTTTCCCCATCAAAGAGGTACACAGTGACACGACCGCTGTGATTAAACCGTGGTGCTCCTGTGATGTACAGAACCCCATTTGGTGTGTATGCTGACTGCACGTCATAACCTGCAACCAAAACCACAGCTTAACCTTCACCACCACCACACCCAACAACACCTCCACAACCTCAGATGTCACTGATAGTCATCTGAACACTTCATGAAAAGCAGCAGAGACTTCAGTCATAAACGGTTTAATTACCAGAGACACAGACATCATTGCTTTCTGTTAGAATAAACCAACATGACTTTTTGTTATTCTTATTACTTGAATCAGCATTTGGGAACTGTTTCAGACATAGCTTCTGCACAGCTTATTCTCTAAACACTTTGACCAGATAAAGTCATTCCCAGTTCTGCAGGCATTGTTTCAGTCTGAAGAGACGTCCTTAAAAGGGGATATGAGAGGAGTGGGTGAGTGTTTATGAGATGGTAGCAGTCGCTGTCAATGTGTTTAGACTGGTGAGACACAGTCCTTGTTTATTAACTGCCTCTTCTCTCTAATGCCATTGCTGTGAAGGATATACAATTGCTGAAATAAAAAAGAATTGTTGATCTTTTAGCTACTGTGGGCGATAGATTCAGAAATACAAGACAAAAAATAAAGGATGCACAAGATCTTAAAGGAGAAATGTGTGTATCTAGCGTTGAGGTTGCGAATTGCAACCAACGGCTCACTCCACCGCTCACCCCTCCCATTTGAAGCACTACGGTGGCTGACACAGGACAAAGATGTCATCATGTTTCCGCTTCTTTACAGAAGGAGATAAAGTATTTACGAAACGCGCTCTGTAGAGCAGTTTGTCCGTTTAGGGTTACTGTAAAAACAACATGATGAATTCCATGTAAGGGTACCTGTGGTGTATGTAGATAGAAATAACTCATTCTAAGATAATAAAAACATAACGCTTCATTATGTAACGTCTTTATACACACCTCTGAAGACAGTTATGTATATTATATTGCAATTCTGTCAATAGATCCTCCTAAATATTACACACAGCTCCTTTAAAGGTGTCACAGCCAGGGATCGGACATTTGCCTTTACACACTGAGCTGTGGTGCTATTTCAGGCGATGTGGGTTGATTCCATCCTGTAATATTTGAGTTCTTACCTACGTATTCCGTCATGCCTTCGCGCTTTTTCATCGAAGGGTGATGGAAGGCGTTTTTTTTGGGAACAACAAACTCCTTGCCAGCTTGCATCACTACGGTGCCATTCCAGTCAAAAGCCCCCACAGCTCCCAGCATAACACCTGCCTGAGAAACACATCCGTTACAACTATTTTCACTCATGTAGATGACTGTTCACGTGGGCATGAAGAAGACAGAATTCTAAGTGAGTCATCCTTCCAAATTTACAGCAGTTGTTTTGAGTTCAACTTTAAAAGGATAGTTCACTCTAAAATAAAATGTATATCTCTATTTGCTAACCGTTATAGCCAACACCATATGGCCCTTTTTTACTTACATACAATACAAAAAGAGATGCAAAAATTGACTATTAAAGGAGCAATGTGGAGATTTTTGTGGCATCTAGCGGTGAGGCTGTGAATTGCAACCAACGGCTCACTCCACCTCTCACCCCTCCCTTTTGAAGCACTACGGTGGCTGACACAGGACAAAGATAACATATTTACGAATCACGTTCTGTAGAGCAGTTTGTCCGTTTAGGGCTACTGTAGAAACAACATGATGAATTTAATGCAAGGGGACCCACTGTGTATAGATAGAAATAGCTCATTCTAAGAGTTCTAATAGTTATGTATATACTTAAAATGTTGTAAATGTTACAATTGTGTGTTTAAAATAACGAGAAAGAGTCACGCAGGTTTGGTACATTCATTTAGAGATTTCTCAGCAAAAGTTTGCAACTAAAGTAACAGCAGATTCTCAACATCTGTCACTGATGTGTAATTTCCACACAAGTATTTGCTTGTTTCCTCCGTGGTTGTGCCACAATCTGATTTATATCAGGTATAAGGTTGATGATGTGACTGACACTTACTTTAGACGTGTGAGCGCTGAACCCTGCCTGAGACATTTCCATCTCGAAGGAGGATGTGTGGTTCCCTGATGTGGCTGTTAGATAAACACACTTTTTATTAGGCAGCTTAACGTTTACTACATCAAAACTTTCGCAAACATCATTAAATACACAGAGTATAGCCTACAACAAGTATATTTTTCATTGTGATGTATGTTATCGAGTATGTTACCTTCTAAGGCAAAGATCTTGCTTCCTAGCGCATCAACGATAGTTACTAACGCCCCTTCATCCGACACGTTGAAGAAATGATCGCTTTTTTGGTCACTGGCAATAGATTCGATTTCATTAATAAACTTCTTCACATCTTCAAGACTTTTATTTTGTCGATTATAGTCACCGAGGACCTGCAAGAAAAGAAACATGCATGTTACAATGTAACCGTTGATTCTGCACTAAATTCATGATTTTTTATTATACACTCACAGCAATGGCAAACCTCTCGATACCATCAGCTTCGCACTGATGAACAACTCTTTCTAAATCATAGTGGTCATGAGACTCTCCATCTGTGACGATCACCATGACTTTTTTGACGCCTGGTCTCGCTCCTCGCTCCACCGTAAATGCCTCTTTCCTTAAGAGGATAAACAACTAGTCAGAGTGTTTTATGAAGTCAAGCTTTTGTACAACTTCAGTTTGAATAAAAGCTTTAAAAGATTTTTGTTTGTGTTGCTCTGGCGTTAGTGTTCTATGTGCAATCCAGTCATTATTTTTGGATTGGTGGCTCAAACCAGCAGTAACAGATGGGTTACAGGGTTATCATGTGACCTCAATATGTCTGCAACCATGAGGCAACACGGTCTTTGCAAAATAACATAAAATAAAAAATTAAGCTACTGTTTCTGGTGAGTGAGCTTTTTGGACTTTTATTCAAACAATTTTCATTATTATTTATGAAAACATGGTGCATACCTTGCTTTATCAATGCCAAGAGACGTCATAGTTTTGTGTCCCGTTCTTTGTGGAATATTTCTGGCTTGCTTAACAAGCTCTTCTTTGTTGTTATACTGGCTGAGGTTAAACACGTGGCCAACATCATCTCCATACGACACGATGCCCACCTAAAGAAAAAAGAGTGACACATAAGGCCTCGACTCTGCTACCAGACATGGGTGGTCCTCAGACACACGTCTCTTACTCTATTAAACATCTCTGTGCTGACTCAAACGTGATGTCATCGTCTCAAAAAAGTTAAGAGAACATTTATTTAACTGTGGAATATGCGGTCTTCCTCCGCTTCAATGTTTTGGAGTTGTATTTTCCAGCGCTGTGCTCAAGAAAGCTGTAATTTCCCTAATGTAAAACCAGCCCATAGTGTTTCCATAGAAACTCTTTGTTTTGTCGTCCTTGATACAATTATTTTACTCATGACAGTTTCACTGTCTGTCTAACTGCACACACTTTAGACAAAATTGCTTTTTTTTAACCAGACAACAGCAACTTGAGTTTAACCACGCATCATCCTGGGATAGGTCACCTAAAAATGAAACTCCTGACTGAATATTGGATATTTTCTTTTTTCTTAAATAAAACTTATTTCCTTGTATTGACCATTTTGCTAAATGTTGTTCAAAAAGACCCTCATGTTTCATTTTTTTTAGTGTCACACATACAGTATAAACACAAAAGAAGATATTTTGAAGAATGTTGGTAACCAAACTGTTAATGGGTACTGCTGCTGTTTGGTTACAAACATTCTTCAAAATATATACAGCGGCAGAAATAATGAAGAGATTGTTTCAAAGCATCATTTTATTTTTTTCTGAATTTACTATTTATTGGTATGTGTTTAGATAAAATTATTGTTTTTGTTTCATTCTGTGAACTACTGACAATATTTTTAACAAATTTCAAATAAAAAAATATTGTTCCTATTTGCATTTATTTGCAGAAAATGAGACCTGGAGAAACAGGTCAAAATAACAGAAAAGATGCTCTGTATTTTTTCAGACCTCAAATTCTGCAAATAAAACAAGTTCATATTCACTTTTAAGCAAAGCAAGACTAATATTTGTACATGTATTTAGGGAAAGTTCAAAAATATATATTTTTTAATGTTATAACCTTGATTTTTATCATAGTTTTAATTTGTCTTTCACATTGCTGTTGGAGGACTTTGTCACTCCTGAGGTTTGATTTTGTTGAAAATCAAAAGACACTGGACTGAAATGACCACAATACATCTAGAAATGCTGGTTTGAAATGAAAAGTTGGAGTGGTCTCTTAATTTTTTCCGCGGCTATATATATATATTTACTGTATACAATTGTGAGATTAAGCACTATATGACAATTTGAACTTTTCACAATTTTAGTTCTACAAATGACTGAAAGCTATTCAGGTTCGTACTTATAAAAAAGTAACTGATCTTTTTTCCCTTTAAAAGTACTTTGAAACTTTAATCCACCAACACAGTCTGCAGATATGTTTTTTCTCTAAATTGCAGGTCATCAAGATAATAATTCTAATATCTACATAAACTAACCTGTGCAGGTCCTATTTCAATGTTCTGGAGAAACTTGCCCAGGAAGTCAGTAATGTGGTCCCAGGGGTAGATGCTGTTGGAACCATCCAGCACTATGACAATATCCATATCCTGCTTACATTCTGAAACATGACACACAAAAAACAAACTTAAACACCTTCATTATGACTAACTTGTGAGAAAAATCAATATCACTATACATGTGTAAAATCCCTAGAGGCGTCTGACTGCCAACAGCCACTAGTAGATTTAAACATACTGTATACTACACAGTTCAGTTAAAATCCAAACTGAAGCTGTGCACGTTACATAAACGTTACATAAAAACATTGAGAATCAAACAAATTGAATGACATTAAATTGAAAGTGACATCGACCTTCCGGTGGCATGAAGGAAAGCGATGACTAACCTTGGCCTATGTTGTTTTTCCAGTCACTGCATGTGGAAGAAATTTTTGAAAATCTGAAATGATGTGACTGCTTATAAGAGATGCAAAATAGCTTCTACATCTGCTGCATAACTTATTATTATAAGACTCTCTATAATACTTAACTCTGAATATTTCATGTTCGTTTACAGTATGCATTTGATAAGTACAGTAGCCATGTACTGTAATAAATGTGATAACACACAGTCAGACAGTTATTATCGTAATACAGTTTTCCCCTCATGGAAACGAGAAGTGTCACTATGATACCTCATACACTATGTATATGTGTTTATGATGAGTCACTGGTTCTGCTGTGTGTTTAGGGATGTCAATTCTTCTAAACATTCGCCTAACATGGTTATGCAGGGCAGGAAAGGCGGCCCGTGGTTTACATGGCTGGAATGTGCTAATGTACACTTGAATCACGTCAGTGACGTGTAGTGGACTTCTGAAATGAAGTGGCAAAGTCTGCTCTCATGTTTCAGTTTCAATAGATGTTACTCGTGGAAAACTAACTGTTATTAATAGCTACAAATCAACAAATCCTAAGTAAAACCACAAGTAATAGGGATCAAAGACAGTATGGCTTTAAAATTCATAGATCATTATTCAAGTCATTTGGAGATGTTTATGATTGAACTTTTTCAACTTCGCATTGGTGACCCTGGACAACAAAACCTTGGTTTAAAGGATCCCGAGATGATCTGAAAGCTGAATATATAAGCTTTCCATTGATGAGTGGTTAGAATAGGACGATATTTGTTCGCAAGTGTACTTGCATACGTGGTTTATGAGGAGGCAAATGTATATAACAACATAAACACGGTTTACGGGGACATTTCCTGTCGTCAAAAACTCAAATGGCGGTCAGGTTTAGGATGGTTAGGTTTATGGTAAATGTAAACCACAAACTGTATACAAGTGTGTGTGCAAGAGTTTGTGTCGTACCTCGTACTGTTGGAGCGATGGAGTTGAGAACTTTGAAGGAGGAGCTCACATTAGAGCAGATGCCTGTGATGTACTGCTGCTTTCCACACATGTATCCATACTGAGGACCACAGGCCTGTCATGAAGGAACAATGAATGAAAAACAGAAAGTTGATCATTGAGATTTGGTTCCAACCCCAATGGACTAAACAAGCCTCTTCTGGAAGAAACTCCAGTATCAAGATTTTGAATCTTAAAAAATTCCCATTGATTCTATTAGGATTGGCATCAAATTATAATACAAATTCCATTAGCATTCCTTCTGGATTTCCTATTGGAAAAAAATTAATTCTGTCAAAAAAAAAAAAATGTCTACCATAGACAGACACAGAGCCAGTGTAACATAATGGGTCTGTAATTACAAACATTTACTGGAAGAACGGTTTCCATAAAGATTTGCTTCTTTAATATAATAATTTAAAAGAGTCTGTGATCATCATGCACTATTCAGTAAGTACAGTGGCTAAACTAATGACATGAACATTGCAGACCAAACACATCCGCAGATGTTCCCTACCAGAAATCCATCGCCGTCTGGGTTAACCACCAGCGTTGTTCCCATAGTCATGTTTTCCTTCACTTCATGTATGTTCGGAATTGTTGTGTTTTCTGAAACAAAAATAAATCAAAAAGCAATCGCAATGAAATGAAATGAAATAAAAGACAAATCCAAACAAAATCTCCCCTGCGTGTTAACTAGCTCATGTGTTTTTGCAAGTATGCACAAAAAACCCACAGAACAAAGTTTACTTGGGAAAACACATTTTTGCCTCAAACACCACGAAAAAGCAAATGTTGACCAGACACATTTTCTTTGGGTCTGTCAAGCCCACAAATTAATACGGTTTCATTCCGTACACTCAACAGCGTCCAGGTTTAAGATAACACATTTTATGTTTGTCAACGCTAACATTGAGTCAGACATTGTATCTACAATTTTACCAATGGCTATACAGTACAGTACACAGGAATTAAATATAAAACCTGGGAGTAGAAATTCATGCATTGTTTAGAGTAAGAATTCCTGTCGGATGTCTCGTATATTATGGGGGAGAAGACATGCAACATTGAGTTATCTACTGAGGGATTATATCATTATGTGTAGATTACGCATGAAAATGTTTGTTGGATCACTTCCTGTCTAGCCTTCCTCTGAGAATCAGACATTCATACACACACAGACGAAAACGCTACAGGCTTAAGACACTTGCACATTTCTAATAAAGTATCTTGAAGTCAAATTGGTTCTTAATTCTCATTTCTGGTATTACTGTGCATGATTCAGTAGTTTATGTTATTTAAAATGATGTTATCTAAGATTACTGTGTCCTTGGGATGAATTGTTAATTTTCCTTATTTTCAAGTGCTTTTAGCATCTGCTTAATGTAATTTTAAGTATAAAAACAATTGTAAATGTGCCATAAGTTGGCCATAAGTGTCCTTAAACTGGTATAACTGGTGTTGTGCACCACAGTAATCTTCACTCATTTCCAGAATAACGTCTCAAGAAAGGAGAAACTGGCCACATCTGTTTTAGCTGTTTTAGGTTTCCTCAGTGCATCTGTTACAGACATGTGGTGTTAATTTAAACTATTAGCACTCACACAACTGTCTGTAAATGCGTTTAAATGAAGTTATCACACTCGTTCTTGAATTTAGAAGGATAGGAGAGGACAGACAGAAAATGATTTTGAGTTCTTCAACAGTCTTTCTGTAGAAATAATCCTAACCCTAGCTTAAACCCTAAGAGTAACTTATTTTTAAATTAGTTTAAATTAGAAAAATTGCAGTTCCAGCTGCTGGAATATTACAGTTTTTATTTACAGGTATACAATGTATGTAGTAGTAGTGCCCTTTTAAAGCACTACGGTGGCTGACACAGGCCAAAGATGTCGTCAGGTTTTCGCTTCTTTGCCGCAGTTTATGAAGATAGAAATAGCTCATTCTAAGATAATAAAAACATAATGCTTCAATTTGTAAGGTCATTATACACCTCTGAACACATAGTTATGTATTATATTATATTGCATTTCGGTCAATAGATCTGCCTAAATATTACACATTGGACCTTTAATGTGTTGACTATTTGCAAGACTATAGAAAGACTCTATTGCCTTCAATGTCCTGGAACATACAGTACATTTTAAGATGCATTAAAACATTTTTATGCCAACTTTTTCAATTTTGGTAACATTAACCCCAATATCCTGACAACAAACTGACAGTAATATTTTAGATGCAGTTTTGTTTTAATGACTATTTACAACATGCTTCCTTGGAATAACACGCTCAGGTAAATCATTCACAACATGACCAAAAAAATGTATTAAGAAAGCAAACACTGTAAGCCTATAATGAATTCATGATGTTTTTGAGAAATGCACTGATGTAACACCTTGGGTGTGTGTACTTGTACTGGAAGTGTTATTTAAAAAAATGAAGAAGAGAGAAACATTAGTAAACAGCATTCTAACTCTTCTTTGGTCCATTTAGTTCAAGTGAAACCAAAGTTGTGTGTTGGTTCAGGGTGTAGCCTACTTCGGAAAAACGTCTGTTAATAGCCCGTTTGAAGCTGTCAAAATACTAATTCAGGAAGTATGACACAATTTCAGGCCAATTGAGGTAATGTCTGTTAGACCTCCTGTCACAGGTTTCCTGGTATTCCACAGGCACACAAAAACACAGACAGTCAACAATCCGTAAAAAATACAGACAGAGAGTATACAGAAATCCACAAAAATAACCTGCGGAAGTTGTGATGGCAAAATATATGGTAACCAAGCACACTGGACATTTACGATAAAGACTCTTCTCACCTGACAACTGGAATTTTTCACAGCCAGTGTTTCTGTTTTGGCCCACAGGGCACCTGTAGACATCTCCGGTCCGTTTTGCCGGCTGTCCGGTCAATGGAGAACCAATCAGAACCCTTCAGAAAAAAGGAGAAGGGAAGTATAGTAGTAAGCAGTCTTTTAACTGTAACCACAAGTAAAACCCTAGGGATTTGTGAGAAAGTGGAAGCTCGCTGAGCCAAAGTGCAGTTGCCTGATTCGCCAGTTTTCCAGTGGGAATGAAAAATAGAACATAAATATGCACATTGCTTATTTTACTCCAGTTCAATGGAACATATGTGAAATGTCACTGCAAGCAAAGTTTGTTTCTTTTCTGTCACAAGAACAATAAAGATTTTCAAGTAAATGTGATTTTGACAGATATATGATGCTTTTAACTCTTTATGTACTTTACAGCGTGATAACATTTGTGTTTTTTCCCCATGGTTATGTTTAGTTACATTCTGTGGTCCATATGAGTGCACTTAGCTAAATCGAGAACATTCGGCGGGTTCAGTTTCTAATGGTGTTTTCTGACAGCAGTGCTAAAACTAGACAAACCTTCTTCAAGCATGTAAACAACTCAAGTCATTAACATTCCTGTAGACAAATGGACCCTGACACAGTGGTGGACACAACCAGAAGCCCCATACAGTCATCTACTATATTTACAAACAAAACTGTTTTTCAGTCTTTTTCCTAACTTTTTAAGGCTCAGAGGTACTAAAGATAAGGTTTATAGTATTTTAAAATCTACCACTAGCTATGAGTTTGTGTTCGCATTTTGATAGATAGTAACTGAACTTGTTTGCTCATGTTGTGCTAGCTCTTATTTTCTCTAAAACCTATTCAAAGTCTAGTCAGAAAAAAATCAACTACCCCATGGCAGGCCGATTTACCTAAAATAAAATAAAATCATAAAATAAAATTTTAAAGATATTCGTTAACATTTTGATTTGGTTGTAAATGCTCTGTTGGTTGTATTTTGTTCGGACATTTGTGTAGTGTTAAAAAACTAAAACAGGAAGTTGTTCTGGACCAGCGGTGAACCAGCGTTGTTTACATTTTCTGAAGTGGTCTGTAATTGAAAATGTCTTTTACGCAAAAGTGATTTTCTTTTGTCCGATGTTGCTGTGTATGTAAGCAGTCTTCCAAGTTATAAAGTTGCACGAATAAGTTATTGGCTTGGAAAAAAGGAGTCAACTCTGATTCATTCTAATTTCATTTCCGTGACTGTTCTGCGTCTCTCCTTGCAAAGCCCGACTATGTTTTGCTTGGACCGCACGCTGTACGCTCTAGACCAATCACAGCAGACTAGACCATCTGACCAATCAAATCAGAATAGGCTCACATAGGGGATTAGAAAGATGAATCGTGCGAACGAATCAGTCTAGAAGTAAGGTACTAATAACTGCCTATTATTAGAAAATTAAAGTGTTGTTACACCTTGTATGTGCGTAAACGTGTTGTTGGACACTTTATAAACCAAAGTAGGACCTTAAAAATCACAAAATATTTACTCTTTAAATGATCATCCACACCTGTGTCTCTTTCCACATGTCACATGATGTCACCGTTTCGATAATGAAGTGTTACGTTTGAAACTGCCTATTGGTGCCTTTGGCATATTAACCTTCAATATGATTTGCTATTCATAATAATCTGTAGTAGTTTCATATCTTCAGCACAAATGATCTAATATAAACTAATTCATAAAATCTTATATTCAGTATAATGCCCAGTCCTGCCATGAAAAAACCATTGTCAAGATTTCCTGCACAAGTGAATTAGACCACCTGCAAGAGGTTTGTATAAAGTCTCAGGGTTTCCCACTGACTGAGGTGGATCTCCGGAGGAGAGAGATAATTAAACCTTTACAAGCAGTGTGAAAATGTGAAAATGTGCTGGTAGGCCAACTGAGAGAAAGGGATCACAGATGTTTGATATAACAAGAGACTGAGGGGAACTGTTTTATACAGTAGGGAGTCATTTCCATTTGGCTGTATACTTAATGGAGTTAGCAGGCCGGAGCACATTAGCTAGATTTCTTCATTAAAATAAAAGCAAGGCCATTACAAAAGCATGCTGGGCTCAGAAATGCCTTTGGCACTGGATGGTACGGTTGCAGAGCTATATATTTCTTGCTGTGAATATCAATGGTATGGTTAAAAAAATGCAAAAGTCCATAACATATGCACCATCAGAATGGCAGAATAAGTACACTTCTAAACTAATTTCCAACCACTCATCATTGGATGGCATACCAATAGTCACACTAAAAACCCATGTCATTCAAATAAAGGTGCTACAAACGTTTTTTCACAGCAATGCCGTAGAAGCTTAAAAGAGCAATTTATAGTCAAATCACTTTAAAGGTCCTAATGCAGAATGGGGCAATTATTTCGCATCATTCCACACCTTTATTTTTAGGAGCGTTGATCAAGCCTGTGTTGTTATGTTCAGCTTAGTCAGGCAACTCAAACACATCACACTTCTATTTGAAGCAAATACTGGTGCTGAGCAGCAAAAAACACACTTCACAACTTATACCTCACACAACGTCAACATTCATTTTAAAAGCAAACTTACCACTTTCCCTCACTGTTCTCAAACTGTTGGACAGTATATCCAAACATGTCCTCTATTGGTCCACTGAATGACATCCTGTTCTTCTCATCCACATTGAAGCATGACAAGAATGGCAGCAACACTAGAAAAAAAACACACACATTAATGGATTGTAGATCACTCTTTGGCTTTGTTTACTAAGACAAAGGGTCGATTTTTTCAGACACAGGTTTTTATTGATTATTAAGATAATCAACATTGTGGTTGCTAGGGGGTTCAGAATGGTTGCCACAAGGTCTCTTTAATATTATAATATCAATTCCAAGAAGGCAAAGAATGGACTTGTGCTCTCATGGAGACCGGTCTTGCGAGGCAGCCTCTGAAGAACAAACTCGGATGGGCGCACCGCATCGACTGGGACTTCAAGCAGGTTCGATATGCGCAAGTCTGCATTTGATGCATCCTTGATATCAAGAACACATCCGGATATTTTCATGCAGTCTCTGTACTTGTGTTCTTAAGTGTTGGAATTGAACTTTGACAGTTGATGATGACGTACAGCAAAAACACGAGGACGCAAGAACATTGAGGAACGCATATTGAGAAAAGATGACATTTTTAAGCATTTAAAGCTGAAATCAATAACTTTTGCCACTCTATCGCCATCTCAGCCTGAAACAAAAATTGCAGGTTACTTTATGTGTGTTGTTGTCAAATGAGGGGACACTTTTTCATTTTTGATCACAAAGCCTTTTTAAACGTCTGACCAATTATACCCAACACAATTTGAGGTATTATTCACGATAACAATTTTTTAATAAATAAACTTTGCACAACATCCCACTGTTTTCAAAGGGTTAGGGGGTTTGGAAAAGGAACAGTAATGTTTTCCTTAGGTTTCCCAGTTTATTGTTATTTTTACTTAATACTTGGAATGGAATTATGCCTACAAACATACAATATTTTACTTTAATAAACAAACAGAAAGCGTTTTCCTTTTCCCAAAGTCCTAAACATGCTCCCAGTAGTGCCGTGTTTGCCCAGTTGTGTGAGAACGAAACATCTTAAATCTGCTGGAAGCAATACACACATACAGTAGTGGGCAGGGGAATTTCACAGGGCAATGCAGAACAGCGGTCCTGACCTTCTGGACAATGTTCTCTTCATGAAGACCACCAGAGTCTGTCTTTCAGTACTGTATCTAAAAGGCGAACTAAATATAGTCTTTAAATGCTTCATTGTACCCAGGCCACAGAGAGTCTGTTCACATGTGTGCAATGAAATTTCAGTCATGATTTATTCCATTCTTGAATTTGGGAGGGAATTGGGAATATTAACAAATCACTGCGGTCTTGAAGTTTCTGGATATGTTTGAGAACACATTCAAACAGAAAGCCAATTGTGCCCACTTATGTTCATTGTTGATAACCATCATGTTTCGAGCTAATGGATGTAGAATAATACGTAGGCCAATGTAAGGAGTCAACTCTGGCACTGCATGCCATAGAGAGAGATTTGTGTTCTCTGTTAATGCCAGTAAACTCAGCAGAGGAAACAGAAGAGACTGTGTACGTCCATTGACACGCCTTATAAGAATGTCCAAAAGCAAATTAACAGTGAAAGATTTCCAGTCCAGCTTCCAAACCACGTTTCCATTAAATCCTGCTTTTGATGAGGTTACGAGTGATGGGTGACCATCTGAGACTATTTATACACGTATGACGGGTAAGACATAAGCAATGTGTTAGGTAAAGCAAGAGGAGGAAGAAACTGGAGAAGACTAAGAAGGACCATACAGTACTCATTAGACACATGACAATGTGTGAGCATTTGTTTTGCATTTGTAAGTTAGATAAACACTTCATTTCTTTAGCAGTCTAGACGTAATCAATGCGTTTTGAAAATGAGATGATGAAGTGGAAACTTAACTTTGAAGACGAATGTTAAGAAGCTAAAAAAGACAAGATGAAAGAAGTTGAAAAAGAAAAACGAGAAGACGCTGAATGAGAAAGATGTTGACAGACACGCAAACTCATCATTAGTTTTTGTATTGAAACACTGCTGCTTTGTTTGGGTCAGGTTTTTAAGTTAGATTAAGCAAAACAATGTCTTCTGCAATATGTTTTGAAAAGTATGAAGAGAAAAAACCCCATACGAAAGAAAATTCTAATGCAGTGATTCTCAAACTTTTCTTTTGAAAAGCCCCCCCTTGTGTATGGTGCATCCCTTTGTGCTCCCCCAAATAAAAACCTATAGTCTTAAACATAGAATTTGAATTAAACCAAAAACATATTTTGTTATAAAATGCTGGAACATCAATTCTTTTAGTTGGTGGTCTTATTTTTTGATGTTTGATTGCACAAAATGAATACAAAAATGTCTATATTTCATTTAATGTCACAAAAATCCACGACCCCCCGGAACCATCTTGGGGCCCCTTGGTTTGAGAACCTTCTGATCGCTTGTCATATAAACAGAATACATTTTCTTCACAACCTACACATAACCAACATGTTTTTGAAATGCAAAAGGAGAAAGACACGGGGGAAGAACAATCAAGACACAAAATAAACTTCTGAAGAAAAAGCAAAACTCTGCTTATTGGAGGCGCCTTTTTCGGCCAGAGGGACTGTTGTTTTGTTGTGAGTCGGATTTGCGAGATAGATAAACAGAATGAATTTCCTTTCCAATCTACTGACTCTGTAAACAAAGACACTGAGAGCTGAAGGCAAAAGGGACAGCTGGTTTCCTCCTCGACCACGTCCATCTTCTGCCACAGACAAACACACCCTGGTCTGAACCTGACTCTTCTCTTAATGAAGTGGCTGTTTGTGATGTGGAGCTGAGAGGAAAAGGGAAAGACTTCCTGCTGAGATTTAATGCAGGACGTGCTCCGAGCGCAACGCTTCGCAAACACGCCACAAAACACACACACACAAGGACATTTGGAAGAAAGGGTCAGTTTTATTAGGCTTTAGTCATTTCAGCTTGTTTTATGCTATTTTTCACTGAAACATCAGTTGTGGTCTGGAAACTCAAGCCTTCGCCCAATAGACCTGATCGATTTATGTCGGAGAAGATATTTGCTCAATTAGCTAATTGAAGATGACCACCTGCCAAAGAAGCCTTTCTGCATTGATCACAAATTGGAAAGATGCCCAGACACTTGGATTCGTGGATCTCCAAGAACATATTTTAAATGTAGGTTATAAAGGTGAGGTCTCGATGTCTCGCTCTCAAAAAACCAGCAGAATATATCCTAATGTTCAAGCACAGACTTCTTTAATATTGAATCAATCCTGTGTTTTATTATTGTTACTTTCTGTGAAAAAAATGACTATTAATAATGCTCAAACATAATGTTAATGCAGTTCTAAGCCTACCCTCATAGCAGACATACATCTGGAAGACGTCTACAAGCCAAAGAGTGTGAACCAACAAGTGTGCCGTGCTAGACGCTAAGTAATATCTTCACATTTACATTGATACGTTTGGCAGATGCGTTTATCCAAAGCGACTTACATTGCATTGTATTATACATTTGTTTCTGGATATGTGCAACCTCTGGGATCGAACGCATGACCTTGGCGTTGCTAACGCCATGCTGCAACCACTGAGCTATTATGTTTTGTCATAAGGTATTTTCTGCTGCATGTAGCTTCTTTCGAATCGCAATGCTTTGATGTTGATCGATCTGCACAGTGCTGCATGAAGTTGAACACACATATGCTAGGTCGGTAAAAGCAGAAACCAAGGATAATGTGGACATTGCACTATTGACAGGGATGATGCACTGGGTAAAACTGCACATTTTTATGGATTTAAACTAGTCACAATATATACTGATATTGACAAAAACCATGATATCTTACCAAAAACCAAACCAAAAATCTTACATATTGTGTATTGAAGTATTATACTTCACTGTTTAACTCATACTGCAGACAAACTTGAGTAAGAACGCATCCCTTCCAACTAGCTGCTACAAAGGGCACTCAAGCTATAAAATAGCAGCACTAAAAGCAGCTCATAACACCTTATCAACCACAAACCATAATATATAAGGAAACAACATCTAACTTAAAACACTGCTTGAAGTTTCTGCAGTTGCACACACCATCTTTTCACTTATGAAACAATGTCGTTTGTTTATTTGTTTGAACTCACACATGAAACTAAAACACTTCCTGTTAGTCACACTTGAACATCTGCTTAATTGCTTGAATGTAAACGTACGCTTTTGCATGTTCACTTGTATATGACAGGACATCCTTTGCACGTGCATGCAGTGTGAAGGGTGAAAAAGCTTTCATGTATTAATTAAAGCATGATAGAAACTTGCAGGAGTTAATTCAACTGTAATCCAACTGTTATTGTGGGAGCAGAACTACATAATGACATCATCACGCTACATCATCATAATGTTTGCAGCGCACGTTTCTGGTCTCCATAGAGATGTGCAGACAATAACACTGCACAAACTAGAAACACGTTCCGAATCTCAAAGCTCTTTGAAGTAATAAATTCCATTCTCATATTGCAGCGAAGGTCAAAGCCCATGAAATGACATTGACTTTAGATTCAATCACGTAACATGACAGTGCCAAAATGTGATTCATTCTGTAAAGCTGTAAATTAAAGCTTGTCCAGCGCCTGCAAAGTGTTGGATTTATCTAATACTCTTCCTACATCGACACATTTGGCAGTGAGAGCTCTTCGTGATGTTGAGAAATGACGCCCGTGCCGAGACCTTATCTGGCTCCCACATGTTCACATGTGACAAAGCAAATCTTGAGATAAGCAGTTTCTTTGTTGCATTACTACTAAACAACTGATTCTGATTCCCAAACTTTATCGTAAAGAGTTTGTTGAATGAAAAATTCCAGCAACCACTACCATTTGTTTACTGTTTGAACCATTTTTCAGAGTTAATTTAACCCAATGGTTGGGTTTGTCCTTTTTTGACCGAACGGATCTGTAAGGTCATCCTAGCACAGTGGATCTCAAACTTTTTTGGTCTCAAACTTTCTCTCTAACCTCTAACCTAATCTTGTCAGGATCTCTAACATCAAAAAATGATTGACAATTAGCATACAGTTTAGATTGGCAGTATAGTTCCGTTCTGGGTACATTTACATTTATGCATTTGGCAGATGCTTTTATTCAAAGCGACTTACATTACATTGTACTATACATTTGTACATTTTGTATAGTAAGCAAGTGGGGGTTAGGTGCCTTGCTCAAGGGCACCTCAGCCGTTACCCGCCAGCCCTGAGAATCAAACCAGCAACCTTCTGATCATGAGTCCAACTCTCTAACCACTGGGCCACGACTGCTGGGTAAAATTTGAGACTTGTGAAATGTGAGGTGGAGTTGGGGATGGAGGTGGGTAATTTGCTCCTGAGCAACGCGATAGATGCTGATAGCTGAATGAATTTTAAACGGAACCTGGGATAGCGTCATACTACATTAGGTAGATGAGAATCAGCTGATGCGAGCTTGACTAATGTGACCTGCCAGAACTGACGCTATACTAAAAATAAATCTATGGGAGCAGAAAGAATGAACTATTCTACAATTGTGTAATTTCTTGCAAACGTGATATGCAACTTTGTATGAAGCATACATATAATATAATTCAGATGCTTTTCCCTCAATGCACCATATTTAGATCACCTTAGATACTCCATAGCAAAACCCTGGCAACCATCCACAACTCCCTAACATATATGAGGCATCTTTTTTGCACAAAATGTTGGGGATTCTCAAACCCTCATTTTGAACCATGGACCAGACCCCATTCAGAAAAGTCTCTGTTGCCATAGAAACAAAAATTGTCCCCCTAACCCTAAAGTATTGCAAAACACGTACCTAAATCACTGTTTGCTATACAGTACTATATAAATATTGAATAAGTGATCCATAAAGAAGATCCATTCTGTTAATGTGCCGCAATGCTGCACGGCCCTAATATCCTGTTCACATTCTGCTTCATTCACATGTGCCCCCTCGAGGACCAGCGCTTTCATAGGTCGTGTAAAAGTCCGCCTACAGGATGACATAATGCTCCCTGCTGATTACAGAAGCTTTCATTCCAGATTCCCCCACACTAGCGGGATAGGACCCCTGATCATGTTCTGTCGGACGCCCACTTTGTACAAACACTCACACGCAAACACGCCCCGGCACTCCCCAAAACCCCCGTTCCCACAGAGTTCCTTATGGGTCCAGACACACAGAACACAGATGGGCCTCTCGCTCAAACGTCTCGCAGAAATGTTTTGAGACTAAAAATACACAGAGCAGGCAAATCAGGTCACTTCCTGCTTCTCAGACAAAGAAATGATCGTAATATCATGTACAGTAGGGAAACATTGTGTGTAAATTGTACATCCGTATGTGTCCTTTAACTGGAAATTATTGTAGTAATCCAAAGGCATCAAGACTTCTGAGGAGACGTTACGATGAAATGCAGACCAGTAGTTCCATTTTAATAAGCATTTATACGCATAAATTAAACTCTAGCTTTGTCATTGAAAAATATTCTTTCCTTTTTATGTTAAGCTCTCCTTATAGGACCAGTGTATGAAATTGACCGGCATCTAGTGGTAAGGTTGCGAATTGGAGCAACCAACAGCTTGCTCCGCCCCATCTCTTTCGAAGCACTATGGTGGCTGATACATGACCCTAAAAAACTTGAATAAGGATTAAAAAATGTGGTTTGTTTCACACATAAATTGCATGCCTTAAGAAAAATGTCTTAACCTTTTTGTTTAAAGGAATAGTTTAAAAAAAATCCTTTTTGTATATATTTGTTTGGTCATTTACATTTTTTTTAAGTGTAATTCTAACAAAAAACAATCAAAATTCAACTTTTTTATTCTGCTGATGATCTGAGTTTTTAGTCCTTCATAATGTAGACATGAAGTAAATGTTTTAGTCATTATTGCACATTAGTCTAATAGACGCCGCCGCCCTGATTCCAAAAGGAAAACATCTCGGCTGTCTCTCCGCAGCATGTGAATGAAACGAAACATCCCCCGTGGCTAATCACAGAATGTCATGTGTTAGCGAGGCTCTGGAAACAGTTAGCTTGTTCTGCATGTCCCTCTGGAGGGGAGTTCGATTCTCCTCTCCAGACATTATCCAGCTCACTTCCTAGAGCTGCGCACAATGCCAACATTCCCTGAGACTCTCGGTTCACAGATGAACCAGCTGAAATTCACACAAAGTCAAGCGTGTTCTACATCATGTACATGCAAGATGGTAGAATGCATGATCTACGTGCGTCTTGGGATGACATCTCTGCAGAGGGCAGAGTTCAAGCTAAACATTATGCTGCACTTGGAGAAAAATTACAGCATACCGGTAATGGAGATGGACTGTGCTTTAAATTGACTATATACTTTGATTAAACATGCTAGAAAGCGCTCATGTACTGTATGCTGAGGCCACCCTACTGTTATGAGCTAAATATATTATGAGTCTGTTTTTTATTTACAAACAGTACATGCAATCTCAACCATTACAAGCAAATATGATATGCCCTTTGCTGTTGTACGTTGATATTTTATTTTATTATACTTAATTTATTTTTATTTTCTTTTTTAGTCGTTTTCTTTAATGCATTTTATTTTAGTATATTTCATTTCTTTTATTCTCTTTTTTATTTCATTAATTTATTTTATTACATTTTCTTTAATTCTATTTCATTTCTTTTATTCCTCCCATTATGTTTTATAATTTTAGGCTTAAATTATTTTATATTTCTATATTATTATATATTTTTTTTATATTTTGACCTACCTCATATTTAGGTATGATATGCACTTTGCTGTTATATGTTAATATTTTATATCATTATATTCCTTTTTTTCAGGGAAAATCCTGTAGTTCACAATTTCAGGCCAAACTGTGGGGCACGACTAGGTGAAATGATACATTTGGACCCAGCTAAAAACCATCACCCCTTTAACCCCTCTCTCAGGTCGTAAACCTCACAGCGCAGATATATGGAGAGAGAACGGATACTTTACAGGTGCTGTTACATCTGGGCATTTCAGTATTTCACAGGTCTCAGCAGCAAATGTTGCCCTGAGGTCCCAGGGTCAGTTCGAGAGCGTTTTGGCCGAGATCATGCGACAGTTACTTGCCATAACAGTGCCAATAGGCTGTATTATATCATTTGTTGCGCTAGAAAAGCTAAACAATGTTTGTCTTCATGAGCCACAAGACATTATGTCATTGGTTTTCAAAGGCCACCATTGAAGAAGATCCATAAAATCACATTATATCCATTATCTGCACAACAACACTTCTGGTACATTTGGACATTTATTCAAACACATTGATCCATTTTGGTCCAACTGGTTTATGCTGGTTTGAGCAATGCCTTATATATTATATGTTATGTTATTATATGTTAATAAACGCATTAGTTACTGTTTCTAAGACAGAGATTGTGCGTGTGTGTGTAAGAAACACTGTGTTAAAATGATACAACATACTCAGTGAATGAATTTAACCGAAGCGTCTTATCGAACTTTAACAAACAAGTGCAACCGTGTTCGAAAAGTGTTACTTCCTGTGTTTTTTGAACTCCGTCTATGATCTCACAAATGGTGGTTAAAAAAGTGTAACATATTCAAACACTGGTGGTGAAAAAAGTGTAACATATTCAAACACTAAGAACTAAGAACACTTAAATATGTTTTAACAAGGTTTGCTGCACAGACGATCCATCAGACAGACAAATCACTTAAAGTCAATTTAACATCTGTTTCTTGACAAATCACAGGCTACCACAGTAAACAACCATCTCCTCAGAGCGCTCTGAGCGGCATATATTGAGTTTAAAACAAATCTCCAAGCAGATATCCTAAATAACTTTGTGTTTCTGCACATACAGAACGTCCAGTTACGAGTGACTTAAGACAAAAGACACGATTAGGCTTTGCAGATCAAAGCTGAAGGTATTTTTGAACTTCAGGAAGGTAAGTATGTGCAGATGGAATGGAAACTTCAGCCACTGCTCTATCTGATGTGTCGGGGTAAACAGTGCTGGCGTGAGCGAGGGGCTGTGTTATCGAAGTTCATAAACCAATGCCTCTCGTTTGCACAGCCAACAGTACTTTGACAGAAATCTTTGACAGCCTGTTGGCACAAAGGAGTCAGAGGCATTTTTTTCCCAGAAGACTGTGTTTAAAATACTCTGGAACAATGAAATACTTCCTGTGATTATGTCATAATAGGCTGCGTAAGATAGATCTCAACAATTTGTGAGCCTAGACCAAAAAAACGATTTATACATCATTTGAAATCTGAATATATGAGCTTTCCATTGCTGTATGGTTATGGTTTTAGGATAGGACAATATTTGGCTAGGATACAATTATTTGAAAATCTACCCCAATAGACACCAGCTGACGTTTTCCATGGCCACCCTAAAAACAATTTGCCTGCAGTGCTGTTGAACTCGAGCTAATTTGCCATCCCTGAAGATGATTCTCTCAGGGCACGCAACAGCACGAATGAGAAGAACGGCCCCCGTCTACACATAACGGAATGTCTTTTTCAAGTTTCCATGTATGGAAGAAGACAGTTCAGAGCAAGGTCTTCTGGGAGATATGAAGCACTTGCCAGTAAGTGCTTTAGATTTATACCACTGAAGATCTCCGTGCCAGGAGGAGGGGAGTGGCAGATGGCTAAGTTCAGCTGGACCGTTCATCTCCTAATGACTCTATTTTTGGTTTGCGTTATTAAATTAAGGGCAAAGAGTTGAAATGGAGCTACCGTCAGCCATATTAGATGTGTAGGATAAAGTCTGAATCAATTAATAATAAAACAGAAACTGGAAAGTTTAATGAGTCTATGATGAAGATGCCATAAATCCAGGGGGATGCATAAACCCGCTGCCCTTCTGAATCTGTTAAGCATTCAATGAATTCATTATTTATTCAAGACAGTGCATGCGCTGTACAAAAAGCACGCACGGAAGGGATGTATTGCTTTTAAAAACTAGAGGCAAACTAAGTGCATCAGAGGTTGTCGTAACAGGAAGACTATTATTACATCCGTCAGTCTGTATACAGTACGTGAAATACAGTAACGAAAGTTGTGAATTATTAATGTCAAGATATATACATCTGTTTTATACATGTAATATATATAAATATATATATATATATAGTTCTAATCATACATATTTAATGATTTGTCATTTGTTACAATCAGCACATCTGAAACCCAAACATCCCTCTAAATGACCCAACAGTTAACATATAACTTTTTACACCATGTTGCAGTGCTTATACGATGGGTGTTGATGTATGTAAATACAGTATGCATGTAAATGTACGCATATCGGTATTAAGTTCTCTTGTCGTACACATTTTTGAGTGAAACCAGATGCACTCAAACCAAAAACACCTGCACACTCTCCTTTAGAAATACACATGTCTGTCACCATAGTGATCACAGTGAGGTGTCTGTGGCTGTGAATGAGATGCTCTCAAAGCCAAACATGGGCTTTCTACAGTAACATGTAAATGATGCTGTATATGATTACAGTAACCAGTACTCTGATATGTATCAAAGTACTATGATATTGCAGCTACACATGACCACCACAATGACCACACTGCCATTATAAACCTGTCAGGTTACATATGCTTCACGTGCTTCATGTAACTTCATTGAAGCATTACTAAAAATATTGTGAAATGGCAGTTGCCATAATTTAAAGGACCAGTTTGTGAATTTTATCGGCATCTAGTGGTGAGGTTGCGAATTGCATCCAACGGCTTACTCCACCCCTCTCTTTCGAAGCACTATGGTGGCTGACACAGGACAAAGATGTCGTCTCATTTTCGAAACGAGAAAACATGTTTACGAAACGCTACTGTAGAAATAGAAAGAGCTCATTCTAAGATAATAAAAACATAACGCTTAATTATGTAAGGTCTTTATACACTCCATAGTTATTGCATTTCTGTCAATAGATCCTCCTTAATATTACATTATTGCACATTTGCATAACAAAAGGATACAGTTTGTTGGTTCATATAAACCAGACCATAGTTCAGAAATTGAGCAATATGTGATGATCTTGCACCTATAACGTAAGCCAATGTAAACCAAAGCAGCTGCATCCTCAACTCAACTCCTTAACACGGGTCACGAGTCTGTATCACATGCATTCCTAAGAAGAACCCAAGAAGACATAAAAGCGCTTCATTCGCGCAGCAATTCATGCCCTCCTCATAAATTAAAATCTATTACTTTGTCATAACAATAAATAAAAATGAGAAGTAAATGGGTTTAAAACGTTTGCCAATATGCAGGCTTGTTTAAAGTACGTTTTTGATAGAGTCCTGACATTAATCAATATCTGACAGACATCGCGCCTGATGTCATGATGTCAGCTCGCATTACAGAAAGAGAAAAAGCAGGACAACTAAACGAAATGCATGTCAAAAAACGATGTTGTGAGACTTAAAGTGTAATGTGCAATAATACAATGTTAAAACGCAAGATAAAATATTGTTAAGTGTGGGCTTGGCGCTGTGCGCAAATGCAATAGTTATGAAACCCCGTTCCAAATGCGCGTGTATAATCTTACACAAGATGATAACAAGAATGATCAGATAGAATGATAAACCATGATGCATAATATCTATAAACACATTTATTTAAAAATTACATTTGATTGGACGTTTCTGTCGTCTGTAGCCTACACATCCTGCTGCATTGCAACATGCAGCGCACTAATTTTTGCGCTCAAGTTTTTTGACATGAGGAAACAGTTGAAAACGAAGACAGCCCGAACAACACACAATAAACAATCAACATAAACGTACCTAGAACAGCTGCTAGTGTGAAATGATAGACTCCACAAGGCATCATCCTCGTTCCCTGTGAGAGCCTGGATACGAGGCTCCTTCCCTTGGAAGCGCAGACGCTCAACTGAGTCTCTGGAGGAAAAGACTTGATTCAGTTATTTAGAGAGTCTGCTAGAGGGCATTTCCTCTGTGAGTCATGTACAGTTCATCCCTCTGACGGTTTTTAGAGTCTCACAATTTACTTCTGAACTTCTAGATAAAGGGTGAAGGGTGTTGGCTTCTTATGACTTCATGTTTGACAACAGGATATGGTATTTAAGCACATTCTGATGCTTTTTTGTTACTGTTCAGCTGTAACATTCTGTTTTACATTATTAGTACATGTTAGACACTATAAGTATGGCTTTTCAAAATGAATCACATCAGTCATTAGTTATTATGACACTAGTGCGGTCGAAGGTCTGCTTCTTATACACAGACTGCTCATCAAACTAGCACCTATGGGGTTCTGGGGGATTCTATCTGAAATAATGACTTTTTCAGATGTCGGCGGTCACATACAAAAATGAAAAGAGTTAGTTCTCATGTGCCCAACATGCTTGTTTCTGATGCAAAAGCCAAACTTGGATCTTGCTGAAGAAACTGACAGTTTACATTATTCTGGCTTCCTCTGTTCTCTACCCCAAATCACATTTCAGGAAAACGCTAAATTGTGTTTTTTTAATCAATTTCCTACACCACTCCCATCTGGAAGCCTTTCCCTGTTACGGAAGAAAGGACCCATACTGTAAGATGTATCCCACGGACAACTTGTAGGTATGGATATCCCAAACAAATCCCTCTGACTGAAGGAAATGAGGCAGGGTTTGACTGACCAAATATTTGGCCATTAGTCAGAGTTAAGTGCAATTATTTGCATACGTATTACCATATATGAATCTAATGTGGATTATTTGAAGCTACAGTATTAAGTTATTGAGAAGTGCATGTACATGTTTTCACATATATGTAGATTATATATTTATTTGTTTGCTAAAAGACTAAATGTCTTTGTTTTGAAGCGCTAGACTCAGATGACCACATTAAAAGCTGCAAACTAACTTTTTGGGGTGAAACAAATCAACAAAAATGATTTCTGCAACTGGTCACGCACTTCTGCAACTGGTCACCTTATTGTCTTACTGTCTGTCACTGTTTTTTTGTCACTTCTGTCACTTTTTTTGTAATTCTTGTACATTTTGTAATGTCTGTGGATATGTGCATTTTGTGTATACAACAATAAATGCCTTTGAATTGTATAGTGTCCATAGTCTGTGAAAAAGCTTTTCAAGGATTTATAAATTGAGCTGTCAGGTGCCATTTCATGGGAAATGTCAGTTTGATGTTTTGATTATAATCCAAAGAAACTGTACGAACCTGCTATTTTATGTTTTGGACTGAGGTTGATATGCAAAAGTTACGTTTAAAACCAGTTTTCAAGATTTGTTTTCCTCTTTTTGTCATCTAATGATAAGCATGAGTGCCATTTTAGATTTTATTATCTTTTATTTATTATAATGACAAAAGGTCCTAGAAACAACATGGAATCAGTTTGCAAGAAAAACTTCCATGAATTATTTTGTGCCTTGTTTGTTTATTTTGGATGCAGCCTGATCTTGATTAGTTTCTTGGTACCAAGAAAAGCTTTTAACAACTGCACACAAGCCATTACTATAGAAAATGCCAGTTTGATTGGTTTAAAGTAATAAATTCCTCTTAATGTGAGGGGAAATATGTTTGATGGAGGACAATGAGTCCCCTTGCAACACCGTAATCCAATTTGTCACAACCAGGACAGTCATATGTCTGTTTTAGATCCATGTCCTGTTCTTTTCTTGGGCCCAATTCTATTTTCTAGACTCCAGATCACAGTCGAGGTTACATAACCTGTCAAAGCATCATTTCTGTAGCCATTTGACTTTGCAGAAGGGAAAATAATGACAAATCAAGTTTCAGACTGAACCAGTCTTTATTTATTTAATTACACGGCTCGTTGAAATGCTTGATTCTGATTGGCCAGTCGCGACATTTGCAGGTTCGTTATTCCCAGATAACAACCGCTCAAAACTAATAACACATGGTAATCCGGATGCTGCAAATCATTTTAACAGGTACAGTTTAATACTACACAAAAAATAAATATAAATATGTTTTTTTATATATTTTATATTTACAAATGATTAAACCAAAAGCAAAGCAGGTTTGGATTTTTGGGTGAGCTATCTCTTTAACTTCTCCTCTTGCATTACATCATACCTCTAGTTGTGCTTTTCTGTGGGTTTAGCCTACCCCTCCACACCCACATAGTTATTAAGCAACAACTTTATTGATTGTGCATATTCACCCACACATAACGGTAAACAATGCGTAAAATCCACCTAAACAGAGTCAGATGTTCTGTTAGCATCGAGCAGCAGGCTGTCCGTTTCATTTTATGACAGTTAACTGAACCCTGAATTGCTGAATTGCTGACCCTGTAATGATTCTAAAGAATTTGGACATTTCTCAAGTCATTTGTTTTACTTGTACGGGCCATTAATGGCAATCCAAAGAGTTCTACATGGCGCACCCTTCTACTCGTTCGTTTCACACCGGTTCGTTTTTGTGTGACTGCGTTGGCTTGGCATGGGTCTGTGTGAACCTTCAGTGGAATTCTGTGTATGCCAATTTTTTCCTCCCACATGTCACACAGTTGTTTGCAACTTTCGCGTCCACAAATTCTGCAGATTTTAAAGATTTGTGACTCTAGACCACAACAAAAAAATGGGATTTATACATCATCTGAAAGCTGAATAAATACGCTTTTCATTGATATTAGGATAGGATCCAATTTGGCCGAGATATAACTATTTTAAACTCTGGAATCTGAGAGTGCAAAAAAATTACAATATTGAGAAAATCGCCTTTAAAGTTGTACATCAGCAGGCCCCTGCTAAGAAGAAACAGGTTTGTTTAATGCTCTCTATTTAATGGTATAGTTATAGTTGTTCACCTGGAAACATGAACTTTTTAACTACTGGTGTGCAGAAATGTGAAATCTAAGTGTGTTTGAGTAAATCTAAAGAAACCTGTTGAGGACATGTCCAGGTTATATTTGGACAATTCCAGCATTATAGATGTGACATTTTGTGTCAAAACCTTTATATAAAACTCTCAAACAATGTATGTTTTACCAATATATCGAATCAGCTGTTTATATTTTACTATCCTCCTGATTATAGAGTCCAGACATATGAAAAATATCAGTCTATACACAAGTGTTTTATATATATATACATTAGGGCTGTCAAAAGATTAATCGCGATTAATCGCATTCAGAATTAAAGTTTGTGTTTACATAATATATGTCTGTTTACTGTGCATATTCATTTTGTATTTATGAACACAAACACTTACATGTAGGCCTATATATATTTAGGAAATATTTAGATGTATTTATTTATATTTACCAATAATTGAAATTATATTGAAATGTTTATTAATTTTTATATTTTATATTTTTCTTAAATCCTACATACTTTCTAGGATTTCTGTGAGTTAAAATGTACAAACCAGAAGCAATAATACCCAACAAATGATGGCTTATCACAGATCATAAAATGTGTCCATTTATGAGAAATATGGATGGGACAATAAAAAATGTACCTGACTATAGAAAACTGTGCTTTAAAAAAATAATAAAAAATGCTTTTAAACTTTAGGAGAGACTCCACATGGCATTTGGTAAATCCAAATATTGAGATTTTTTTCATCTTAAGGTTAACATGTGCATGCCTATTTCACCTCAAAATTAAAATGTTTGTCACATTACAATGATTATAATCATGACAATTAACATTAAAATAAAAAAATAATAATAAAATAAAATGGAAAAGAGAGAAATCGTCAAATGTTTACAAAGTGTGGTACTGTCTTTAACATCTGACTTCAGATTTTATTTAAATATTGTACTACAATTTTCTCCAAAATGACTCATCCCATGATCTTTGCACTGCTAACACAATGCTCTAGCACCTGAGCTATAAGAACAGTACCAGATTCACCACTGAGAATAATGAGTCAAAACTAAACCATCAGGGTCCATTATGATCATGTGAACTTGAGGGAATAAATGTGCCAAGCTGTCAAGAAAATAATCTGAAAAAATGTTAATAGTCCAAAAATAAGCTTCTCGAAACCCTTGAGGAAACTGTAATTGTTCAGAGATCGCTCGTGAGACTTAATCGAATTTCCAGTAATGATCATTTTTCAACTCTGTCTGGAGACAACTGTTAACATTACACAAAGTAAAAATATATTTACTCTGATCATTTTCCTCTTGATTTGAGGATGAAATGTAACCTGGCCATTTTTTTATGAAAACTTGACAGTTTTAATACCATCAGTTCTAAACTTGAATCCATATGGTCGTGTCCACTGATTACGAGAAACGTGATATTCCTTCGCCGTCTGCTTGTTTGACAGATCTCAGCAGGTGCTCAGCAAATCAACACCAATTGTACGAGTTCGGAGTTCACAGGAGCCAAAAGAGCCCCTCGATGATCATGTTTAGGACTCCGAGAGTTTAACATACCTGCTACAAGTTAAAGTGGGTAAAGATTAGGTGACAAGAAAAAGAACGAATTTGATATGGTGATATGCTTGTTAGAGGTCATCATGTCGCCCTTTTGGTGAAATGTCATTCTCACAGTAACTCCATAGGACCATCCATAACCACAGCAACATCGCATTATTCAAGTGTGTCTAATCACCGCGGTAAAAATCCATCACAGTGGGTCTCGTGTGTTCTCTTAGCCCCCCATCCACCATTTTACATGTTATTACATCACATCTGGAAGACCATGTGGCCCCACTTACACACTTGACAGAAACTATCACTGGGTCAGCTTGAGCCAGACCACCAGGCAGTGACTTCTGCTCTTTCTTCTGACCTTGGTTGCGCATCACCTGGTCCAGATTAATTGTGAACATACGTTACCAGACATCGTAGGTTAGTTAGTTTCCTGCTGTGTTTGTTCTCTCTTACTGCAGAAGCTGTGCAAAGTCTTGAGCGGAGGGGGTCCTATTGTTAAGAACTTCCTGCACGTCTTAAGAGGGAAGTGGAAAGGGAGAGGTTGTGTGGTTTGGCAGTAACTTTTTGGAGTTTTTACTCCAAAATCATATCAATGCATATAATCTGAGTGTAACATTATGTGACGAAATGCATTTTATATTGCGAATGTTCCACTTTCATATTTCACATCCATGTAGAAACGTTACGGTTACTTTAAACATATCATTTAAATGAAAAACTAGGTTTTAGTAGAGAACTTGTAGGGTTAAAGAGTAGTGTGTGTGCGCAAATTCATTGTTACCAAGCCAACACACACAAATGTTGTAGGAGGTTGCAAAAATGTTGCAATGTGGTTGTCATGTCTGTATGATGTTTTCATTCCAGTTTACATTAATATCATTGGAACTACTAAAATATGAATTTGAATGTCAGAGTAACTTCATAACTTATTCAATTCAATTCACTTTCATTTATATAGCGCTTTTTACAATGTTGCTTTATAAAAACGAAGCAAAAAGTTCGTTTTAGTAATTTAAGTAGCAAGCAAGCAATATTTCTAAGATGGAAGGAGGCATTTTTTATGACAGATTGCTGTCAAATATAATGTCTTTAACTGTGTTTGCTGAGGTAATCCTCTATTTGTAAGTTGCAATCTGTAATATTCTGCTTACAGGTCTTTGGTTTGGCGAGTAATATCTCTGTCTTATCAGAATTTTTCTGAAGAAAATAACTAGTCATCCAATGTTTTATGTCCTGAACGCACTCTGCTAGTTTTGTTAATTTTGAGGTTTCGCCTGGTCTAGATGAAATGTATAACTGAGTATCATCTGCATAACAATTAAAAGAAATTCCATGTTTTCTAATAATGTTACCAAGGGGCAGGATGTATATAGAAAATAGCAGAGGCCCTAAAACAGATCCTTGAGGTAATCCATAGTTTACTGGCGTTTAATTTGATAGCTTGTTTGTCTAGTACATGGTTGCCAGATCTGCATAACAAAACCAGCGCAATGACCAATCAATCTTGTTCAAAACTATCCAATTGACCCCATACTGTAAAAATTTGCAACCTTTTTTTTACAGATTTTTTTATATTTTGAAATGCGTTAAATATGTCAAATTACAGAAGTAGACTGCAAATATTATGTGTAAAATAACATGAAAAATTTAATTTTACTTTTAAAATGATATTTTATGGGTTTTTTCTGGTGCCCCATGCAGCTGCCGAAATATTGCTGTTTAAAAATAAAAATATAGTCACATACCTCAAATACATATTTTACAGGCACTATTATGTATTACACATAATTTCTTCTTGAAAATGACTTTTTCATTTATATTAACGTGCCTAAAAATGACCATTGATAAACTAAATCTATAACCTTTTAACTTAAAAACACATTTCTTTGATCAGATTTAGTTTAAGTCACCTCACTCCTGATTGTTACAGATTTTAATTGAAGTATAAGCCTCCGTTGATTATAAACATTCAAGCCCAATTTAAGTCCAAATGTAACCAAATGATGAATATCAGCTTAAATGTTCTTACACCGTGGGTTATTCTCTCAGGAAAAATCCCACAACATTGTCCATGATCGTAACATAAACCATAAACCACTGGAATCAAACTTGCAAAATGAAAGTGGTCTCTTTTGGTATTTATGATGCTTTGCACATGGAAATGAATTGTGTGTCATTTACTATGTGGTGACTAAATGACAGAACATTAAATGTTACAGGTTTATTCAATAAGAACGTCTCGTGCAGTCGTTGAGTCGAGTATCAATCACTGATTCACTTCCTCAACACACCCATTGACCGACACAGAGTCAGACACTAGATTACATCAGTGCTATTGTTGTTCCATTAGGCTTTGATGATTGTTCTTGTATGTTCTTCTCTAAGTGCAGGGTAACAGGACCGAGCTTCCACTAATTGTCCCATGTGGACCAATGACATCTGAAATGCTTGCACAAACTTGCTTGACTGTTTCCCCCTTGGTCTCACTTTCCACATTAATGAGAGCACATGTCATAAACCATACGGTCGGTTTTGTTTATGAAGTAAGTGGAATGTGACCTTGACTTTTTAAAGTGATACTTGGCACTGCTGCATTACCAGACATTGTAAAACATGCCACGATCACTGAATATGATCTAAATATGAGTATTTAGAAACAGGTTTCATGAAAACACTCTAAAAGTAAATTATACATTTGAAAGTAACTTAATAGCTTATGGCTTGTTTGTATAGTACAGGGTTGCCAGATCTGCATAACAAAACCATACCAATAGGCAATCTAAACATACCCAAAACTAGCCAACTTACGCCAGCCTGAAAACCTAGCTATGTTCTACACAAATACATATTTTACATGCATTGTTATACATTTAACATAATTTATTCTTGAAATTCCTGTGTATAGTAATCATTATTCCATGGCTCGTTGGAATGCTTCATTCTGATTGGCCAGTTGTGACATTTGCAGGTTCGTTATTTCCAGATAACAACCGCTCAAAACTAATAACAAACGGTAACCTGGATGCTGCAAATCATTTTGACAGGTACAGTTTAATATTACACAAAAAATAAATATGTCTTTATAAATATGACATATATGACAATATATTTACAAATGAATAACCAAAATTGCCTGTTCGTGACATTTGAATGTCGTTTCTTACCTTAAAACCGAACGTAAATGGCTTTTCCTTGCGGAAGGTCTGCATTCTGTAAAAATTAGCTAATAAAATATTTCTAATTCACATTTTATGTCCAGTTTTTTTCTCATGTGGCAAGTAGCCGTGTAATAAGCAGGATAATGTACAAGCAGCCGGCTGTTATCACGAAATAATCCCCTTCAGTGTGATACAAGGCCCTCCGCTTCGGGGCTTATTTCAGCAATAACAACCAGCTGCCTGTACATTATCTCTATACTAAACAGAGTCTGATTTCAAAATAACTCCATCTTATATTAAAAATGACAAAATACTACACATTTACATGTATTTATTTATTTACATTTAAAACAAAATGTTACTGTTTTTTACAGAATTTTCATGTATTTTTGAAATACGATAAAAAACATGCTAATTTACCAGTATTCAGTTGCATAAAATCCACATAGTTCATCCACTGTTTCAAAGTTTTCCATCCAGAAATAACAAAACTTTTACTCTAGAACATTTTAGAGCCAACCATTATTTCAAAAATGTAGTCTGTTTATATTTTGGTAGTTTCAATATTAACAGTTTAAATTGGGACAAATGGATAAAACGCTGTATTTTTAAAATGATTAAATACTGTGTTATCAAAGTTAACAAGCACTTTTTAATACTCTTTACTATTTAGATATTTGCAAATCCCAGTGACAAACATTTTTGATTACCTTTACCTCCTGGCCATTAATGTTATGTTATTCTTGTACATTTGTTTATTCTTCAAGTTTAAATTGGAGTTTTGCCAGCACATTTTACCCCACAGTATATTGAAGTCCTTAAGGCTTACACATTTTTAATAAAAGAAAAACAACTTTCATTTTGATTTCACTGGGGCTTTAACTTATTTTTTTAAGTTGAACCAACATTTCTTTTTTACAGCAGATATTCACCCATGAAGATCTTTTCAGCGATGCGCTGATGGTACAGTGGTCTCTCGATCTCTTCATAGATCTTTTAAATGAAATTACATGGACCTTACGTACGACAAGGAGAAAGCTTTTTGAGAAGCTGCCCATTATCCCTGCATTTGGTGTCCTCTTGACTCATCATAAATATTCCACAATCCACATAACTTATGCTAGAAGCTCCTGATGTGTTTGACTCATCCTGAGTGCACAGCTGGAGAATAGTGCCTCAGTGGGCAGTGATGTTTGGGGGAAAAGAATCTCACAGCGTGCCGGTGTTGTCTTGAGAGGGGCGCTGGCTGCAGTCTCACGCGGGGGCTCAAAGTCTAATGCACGAGCCAGGAAATGGCTCCAACATGGGAAGGAGCGGAGGTCTCGAGAGCTGACCCCTTCTAGGAATGATTTAAAGCTCCTGTCAATAAAGTTCAAGATGTATCATATACACTGTAGGTTCTTGAAAGAAACTTCTCTTTAATCTATCTCTGTTACATCTCATGTTTAGCATACAGGAAAAATTTGGACATTGTCATAGTCACATAAATTCATTTAGAGAATACTCTCTGTGTACTTTATCCTCTTGGATAGCACACAAATATGTTACCGAAATGGTCAGAGAGGCGTTTGGATGTGACTGTTTACAGAGGACTGTGTTTATATAGGACATATTTGAATACCTTTAGGGGATTGTTTCCTCAAGGGATTGTAAAGATGGGACTTCTGGATCTTTGGATCTCACACACCCCACCCTCTTCTTTGTGTCTATTTTTTTTTATCTCCCATGACTTTGGACATATCCGATTAGACTGTAAACTCTCATCAGAGCAAGAAAGGCAAACCTACCACTTATAAACAGCATTTTATTCTATCTTATTTTATTTATTTTATATTATTATTATTTTCTGTTTTTTTCTTCTGAATGTCATAATCAACATTTTGTTGTGTTAGCTAAAGTCAATCTCCTGTCGGATATGGCAAATGTTTGGTCTGCCATCTAGTGGGCGTCAGTATGTTTTATACCGAATATGGTTGCGTGTGTATTCTTGTTCGTCACACAGTTTACACTGATATTAAATGTGTACATTTATTGGCACGGGATATTTGCATTGTATATACAACGTGTTTCAGAGGTTTAATGTTTAATGACCTGTTCATCTTTAAGGCTCTTATTTATTTTTAAGTAGGAAATATAACATACACTGTAAAAAATATTTTTTGGGTTAACTTATAAAAATAAGTAACCTGGCTGCCTTAAAAAAATGTTGTTTATTCAGCTTAAAAAAATATTAGTTGACTGATGAATTTCATACAAACTTCTTATGTTAACTAATATTTTTAAGTTGAATTAATTCAACATTTTACTTGTTTTAAGGTGAACCAACATTTCACTTTTTACAGTGTACATTAATAAATGTTTTATATTTTTTTAATAAATCATATCGTGTAGGTTTCAAATGTTCCTTTAACATTAACATGTGGAGTTTTTATGCAGCTAATGAGATAACAGTACACTAAATATTTTTTCAATACTGTATATTTCTGCTGTTAAAGCACAACTTTTTTTATTGAACCAATACAGCAACTATAAATAAATTAAATTAGATTAAATGATGAATCATCTAATATGTCATTGAAATAACACCTGGATGGAGTTTCCTTTAAATGAATTAGAATATACAATCTTGTAAACCAAAATAAAGAACATCAGTATTGGTCAAAAGAATATATAATTGTATTAAGGGCTCATGTTTCTCACTCTTTTAGTAACCCGATAAAATAATTTATTGGGGCAAAGATAAAAGCTGTGAGAGCAAAAAACAGATATTTGATCCATTACTTTGTCTCTTTTTGCAGGGATGAATTGGCCTGTTGAAGTGCAGCATCTCTTTCATTATTTGATCTGTAGCACAAAGGTGCCCGTGTGGGGTTAAGAGCTCAAAGCACATGTATAAAGAAGCATCTTCAGAGATCTTTTTCTTTCATTCATGCACTGATCCGGCAGAAGAGAAATGGAGAAATTATAGTTAATGCACTGATTTGATTATATCAGGGATAAATGCTTCAGAATATAGTGCATCTAGACATCCAGCATTGATGTCTTTTTGTTACCTGAGAGAACAGTTTTAGTATAGATGTTGATGGGTGAAAAAGGGACAAATCACGATAGGTTAAATCACCCATCCCCAAATGTGAAACCCAGTCTTATAAGTATAAGAGGAACATTTCTAGTAATGAACCAAAAATCGTTAGGATAATAAGTAAAGATCATGTTCCATGAAGATATTTTGTAAATTTCCTACTGTAAATACTTTTTATATCAACTTTATTTTTGTGAGTAATATGCTGTGCTAAGGACTTCATTTGGACAACTTTAAAGGCAACTTTCTCCATATTTGGATTTTTTTGCACCCTTCCAGATTTTCAAATCCTATCCTAACAAATGCATCAATGGAAAGTTTATTTATTCAGCTTTCACATAATGTAAAAATCTCAATTTAAAAATTGACCCTCAAGATGTTTATATTTGACCAAACAATTTGTTAAAACAATTCAGCATTTTCATGTGAAACAACCCAGTCTGGGCTAATTTACAACCCAACGTCTGGGTTTTTTAGAGTGAATCCATGGGTTCCATCTGGAATTTTCTAAGGGTTTTTGAAATGGTACTTTTTAATATGAGTGTCATAAAGGGATTGTTTTCCATTTTACAACACATACACACGTTAGTCATACACCACACATGATTTTGAAATTGTTGTTGTGTAGAAGTGTATTGTATTTGAGCATGGGTTATCAAGTGAAATAAGCTGACAGCAATGAAGTGACCCAAGGAATGTGTTTAAATGTGTGAAATTATTCTGTTGGGTTCATTCGGTTGGTTTTATCACTGAATCTGATGCCATAACTCCACCTCTTCTTATTGTAAAGTTTTATCTGCATTTATTTGTGAACAAAACACTTCAGAGATCTTGATAAAAACAGCCAAGGACAAACATAGGACAAATATTGTAAGCAATATTGAAGTAACACAGTGAAACAAGGTATAGGCTACATGAGGTGATAAACAATGAAATATTTATTAATTTTTAAGGGCATCAAGATATTTTCATCTTTGTGGTCTCCTTAGTTCTTACTGACAACGAGTGGTGGATTTGTATTACAATGAAATTATTATATCAAATTGTTTAAAACATTTAAAAATTATTGAAATTCAAATCATTGAAAAATGTTTTAACTACATTCATGGTAAACTACAGAAGAAAAAGCAAACAAGGAAGTTTTAACAAACGTTTAACTATTAACAAAACAAAACAAAAAACAGAACGGAACGGAAACTAAACTAAACTAAACCAAAAAATAATAATGAATGAACGGAACGGAACGGAAAACTAAACTAAACTAAACTAAACTAGGAAAGGAAAAGGGGGAAAAGGGTTGCAACCCATATGCCATGCTAATAGCAGATGTACTTTTCTTGTTACGGCACATTCACTAAATTACCATTTTAATGAAACCTTCTGAAACACGGATAATAGACGGAGGCTTGATATTTCGCACCCTTTTTAGCTCTTGGAGCAAAAAGCAGAGATTTGATCCATTAATTCATCTCTTTCTGCTGGGATGAATTGCCTCGTTGAAGTGCAGATCCTCTTTCATTATTTGATCTAGAGCACAAAAGGTTGAGAGCCCAGACCAATCTAAAGCATTATCTGTAAACAAGATCTTTTCAATTCGCCCGCTGCTTAACAGCGGAGAAATGAGGGAAATTAATGGATGCATTGTTTCAATTATATGGTGTGTGATTGACAGTTCAAAACACGTATTCAACATTAAAGGATCTTTTATATGTGCCACTGCAATAGAGCAATATTCACTACGGAGCTACATGCTAACAGGTACCAACACACTAGAATTTTTCATTCTCCTTTGAAGTTGCATATAATATCAAGCCAAAGCGTATCTGAAACTACTTTATAATGTGTTATCTGATCCCTTTGTGATTCATAGGCATGTTTGGTAGGTAAAGTTAGGGAACATGATTACATTTGAAATAACTTTATTATTTCGTTTTATCTGAATCTGATTAGTGGTGGTGGGTGGAATTATTCCATTTCTTTGAGTTTAATCTTGGTTCAGAATGCAGATTAAACACTTTGGAGACCTTGATAAAGCCAACAAAGGGCAAACTACAGGTAATGGTTGAGAATGTGTTTTGCATGTTTACAATACGACGGCATGTACTAGGTTTTAAAAGGAGAGTGATGAAATTCTGTCATCTTTTACACACCCTCTTGTCATTTCAATCCTGTATGACTTTCTTCCGCAGAACACAAAAAGATATTGTGAAGAATGTTTGGCACCCACTCACTTGCATTGGTTTTGTGTCTATACAATATAAATGATTGGGTATACTTTTTCAAAATAGCTTCTTTTGTGTTTTGCGGAGTAAATGATGACAGAAATGTCATTTTTGGGCGAACTATCACTTTAAAAGAAAGAGATCAAGGTTACATATTTCCAAAAAGATCTTAAAGGGACAGGCCATGATTCTGCCATCATTTAATAACCCTCGTGTCATTCAAAACCTGTTTATGACTGTGGAACAAATAAGATATTTTGAGAAATGTCTCCCATGCAATGGAAGTCAATAGGGGCCTTTGTTTTTTGCTTAACATCATTCCTCAAAATATCTTCCTTTGTGTTCTTCAGTAATACAGGTTTGGAATGACGTACGAATGAGTAAATGATACACTATCCCTTTAAATCTGTTAAATCAGGCTTAAGAAAAGTCTAAATGTTTAGTGCAACAAACATTTTGTATGCAGCAGAATTATATTGCAGACATCATTACACATCAAGAAAAAATAAAGGTGGAAAGAGAAACGTGTAAGTCATTAGTAGCAAATTAACAGCATACTTTATTGACAACTGAACACAAAACATTAAATATGGCAACTCATATCAATAAATAAATACATTATTGAACAATATACATTTTCTTTGACATATATGTAATGCATTGAACTGCAATACAACAGATTATTCGTTTATTGATCTATCATTTATATTAGACACAACACAATTAGTAAAAAGAAATAATTATTGTTACGATTGTTAACATATAGAAATTGGTCCCATGAGTGCACGTACATTATTCACATCTTATTACTGCATGGAAAAAAATTCACAGTGTTCAAAGTCATCCAGTGGCTGTGTTTTTGTTTGGAGACGGTAAACTCGCTGTTTTGCTCTGTTTGGAAAAACTGTTTACTCATTGATTCCTGTGGGACTTGCAGCAAGACTGCTGGGTGTGTCTGATAACTGAGCTGATATTGACACAACTTCACCTGCACCAGAACAGGGACCTTCCTTTGATAAAGAAAGCTGGAAAGCAAAATAAATGAGCAACAGCACAAAATGATGGATCCATTATGCATCAACTTTTCTGTCTCGATATTTACCACGTGATCCGCGTCATGAGTTTCCAAGATGCGTTTCCCAACTGTCTTGACTTTCTGGACTAGCGGCTAGATTTGGCTCCTCAGAAACATCCTAAAAGATAAAATTCCCAGGCTTAGGTTTGATACTTGTTCGACGTTCACTTCACATGTTGACATATTTCACATTTACACATTTGGCAGACTCTTTTATCCAAAGCGACTTACATTACATTGTACTATACATTTGTACATTTTGTATAGTAAGCAAGTGGGGGTTAGGTGCCTTGCTCAAGGGCACCTCAGCCGTTACCCACCAGCCCTGAGAATCAAACCAGCAACCTTCTGGTCATGAGTCCAACTCTCTAACCACTGGGCCACGACTGCCCGGTTTTCTACAAATTTCACATTTTAATAACTGTCATAAGTCATTGTAAGACAAGTTCATGTTATATGTGTTTTACCCTCTGATGTATGAACTAATGAAAAGCAAAGTTATAAAGTTAAATGGAACTAAATTCTAATACAGAGGAGCATCTAACCAGATGGCCCTCACGCTGCTTTTGCGTGTTCCTCATCATTAGACTTCTTTTCTTATCCTTGCATCGCTTGTTTTGGAACCAAACCCGAATGACCCGAGGACTGAGGCCTGTCATTTCCACCAGCTGCTCCTTCATGAGGGCGTCAGGTCTGGGGTTGGCGCTGTAACAGGTCTGCAGCATGCGGAGCTGGGACTCGCTGAGAACCGTCCTCACGCGGGTGGCTCTCTCTGACCTCCTCTGTGCTGATGACCAGGGACCACCGGACTGTGATATGGGTTTGCCGTTCTCTGCGACACACATATATACTTTAACCGACAGATAATATATCCATAGCTCAAGGTGATCTTTTTAGTCCCCAGACTTACCGTACACATCAGCGTCCTGTGTTTTGTAATGCGAGTCATTTGAAAAACTCTGTTGGTTGGAGAACTCGAGATGGTCCGTACAGAGCGGTTGCCCGTCCTGCAGAATGTACTCATCTCCGGGGAGTAACTGGCGATCACAGCTTTCACATCGAAAACACTCAATGTGATAGATGTTTCCTCGAGTTTGCATAACATACTCATTTCTGTTGAAGACTTTGCAGCATTTCGTACATTTACGGGGACATAATCTGAAAGACAATAAATACAAAACAACAATATGAAACATTAATGTTACTCGGTACTTCAAATTACACTGTACATTACATGTAAATTTTATATTAGAAAGCTGTTTTACATTAAACATAGAAAATCAGTCCTAACATATAGCCTAGGCTATGTAACAGTAAAAAATATCCCAAAAACGTATTTAGTTATAATCAGTCCAAGTAAACCTGTTCAGTTCTATTGCATATTGTAAGCACTGGCATTTAATTTACAGATTATCTCTCATATTAAAATTTCTTTACTTCCTTTTTGTCTAGAAAATGTAATTTAATGTAAAATAATTTAACTTCAATATAACAAATTCTTTAAATGTTCTTCTAATTAAAATGTCTGACAAAATATAAAGTTATACTATACGCCTTTTATGAAAATGACTATTATCAAGTATTATAATATTGTTTTAAGTTCAAATCTATTTATATGTTACACTGTAAAGAGACCCCAAGCATAATATTTTTACCTCCCAAAGGACATTTTTGTTTATAAACAGTTAAGGCTTCTCCTTTAAACTTTAAAAGTATGTTTTTAGAAAAGCCCTAAACAGAACCGATTAAAGTTAAACCAAAACATAAAAAGCTTGTGTTATTATTAGTTATTTACTAACAGCTACGCTAAACAAATTGAGAAGCTAAATGAGCATGCACAGTACACTTAAATGAAGATGAACCCAAAGTGTCACTTAAAGTGAACATAATAAACATTATGTAGCCTAATTCTAAGCATGGCAGCTATTCGTAAACAATAGCACGCACCTACTGTAATGCTCTTTGCAGAAGGTTTTTCCGTCCCTGATGAAGCAGGTGCACGACTCGTCCAGATACTGATGGCACTCTGCGCATCTCAGACACTCAGCGTGCCACTCCAGATCAGGAAAAACCCGCAGGATAAACCGATCCAGGATCCGATGCCCACAACCCACGCAGAATGAAGTCACCTTGGTTCCTTCCAAGACAAAAAGACTTTAGTTATGTTTGTGTTCTACTTTACCAATTCATTCTTGCTGACATATTTAATTAGCCTACATACAAACTATAAACTTACTTTTCTGGGAATCATCCATGTCTTCAATGCCAATGCAATTGTACCGTTATCTTCTAAATTGTGTTAAATAGCCTGCCTAAATTAACAGCAAGGCCGTATTGGAGCAAATAAGAGATCCACTGCAAGTCTATCTCTGCCATGTGCATTGTACTTTAAGCAGTTATTTGATGTGTACGCAAGGTGCTGGAGCGTCAGATGTAGGAATAGCCTACTTGATAGCAAATATTATATCTAATTAACGCCCATCTACAATCCACGCCCCTTCTTCATTTAGACACGCCCACTACGCGACAGGTGAAACTGGCTAGTCACAGAACGCTTTTCATGAAATATTAACACCCACCATATGCGCTTCTGCTTCTGCATTTACATCTGCTGTGTTTATTGTTACAAAGTTGCAATTGATAGGATTCAGGTATGCATATGATAAGTTTACATTGCAATTGACTTAGGCTATATTATTATAATTTTTTTGAACAGAAATAGCCTCTTTTATATGCTACTTAAACTAATCAGACAATCTATACCATTTATAAAAGATAAAAATAATGTAATTTAATAATGTTAAATTACTGTGCATTCCAAGTAATCAATCAAACTGCATTTGGGTTGTTTTGATTAAGCAATAACTTAAAAAAATACTGCTAACTAACACAATAAAACACAATAAAAATATGCACAAATATGTAAAAATATTTTGGCAAATTAACTCTTCAAATATACATTGTCGTGTCTTCCACAGACGGGCGGGTGTCACGTTGACGTTGGAGCTTATGCGTGCTTGCGTCATCAACGTCCGCCATACTGAATGAGGAAATAAGAGTAGGAACGTCCCGGATGCATGTAAACATCCACGTCAACGCAAAGTATATTAATGAAACGGTTATAGGGTCGGGGAATAGCTTGAATATTGTCATAGTCGGTACCGACTGATGTATAATTAAAGGACTGTTAAACACGCTTGTGTTTTTAGGCTTGCGTAAACAATGGCTTCTCTTACGCAGAGAAACTCGGGCCTAGTGCAGAGACGGACCGAGGCCTCGCGTAACGCCTCCGCCGCTGATAAGGAGAGGAGCTCGGGGGACGACGAGTACGAGTCTCGCCGCGGCGAAGAGGAAGACGAAGATAAGGGAGACTCTAAAGAAACTCGACTGACTTTAATGGAGGAGGTGTTGCTCCTCGGACTGAAGGATCGGGAGGTTTGACGTGACTTTTTGGCTTTGTTTGTTAGTCAAATGGTTAGCCTGGAAGCGGCTGGTAACACGAGGACTAGATAAGTCCTGTAATACAGTAGATTAAGTGTCTTGAGAACAACTGTTCGTACAGACCTTTACCATCTACTGTCTAGCAGACCGTTAAAGGGATCCTACCCGCAGTTTTTAGTGTAGCAGAAGTAAAATGATTTGGTTTCTAATGCAGTTTTAGTGTGTCCGATCGTCAATATCGGTTATGTAAGAGTAGACTAAACGGATCCTAAAAAACTATACAACAAGCAAATTGCATGTTAGGCCGAACCCTGTTGATGTTTGACAAATTTGAAAGGGTGAAAGTGTAAATATTGGGAAAACAAAAATCTATATTTTGTCTTCTATTATTCTTTCTTGAACTCAAATATGTAATTTCATCTCTTGGATTTTTATACAATAAGCAATCATAAGTTTTGTAGCTGTATTAAAATGTTTTATTGTCTTGTTTTCATCATATTTCTGTTTAATACTAATCTACTGTTAATAAATTTTTTCTTTAATTCTTTACCTTTTTTGATTCAGCATTAGAAAGTTTTACTGCCAACTGTGCATACACACAAGGAATTGTCTTTCTAATGGAAATGTAAAAAGTATGAGACATTTGTACAGAATAAGATTAATATATTTTGTACATTTAAATATTGCTTTTATTCTGTCATATTTGAAATATAAATGTTTATCCTGTTTATGCTTATATTTTACTGTTCAGTAAAAAACTCCAGGCTATAGAAGGACCAGAATAATGATTTGCAAAAAATTTTTGGCCAGGGTTATACATCATTCTGGAACGACTGCATCTCATCTGGACTTCGAGGTTGCATGCTGATCGAGTTGGCTTTACGGGGACGCCTGCAATTGGAAGCCTCGGGAATGAGGAGGAAAAGCCTTCTGACAAGAAAGGTGTGTACGTTTGTGACGTTTCGTCTTTCGACCGTACAGTTTATCTTGAATCTTTAAACATGTTTGATGTCTAGGTTTTATGTAAATCCGATGCTCCCACCGGAGACATGATGTTGGATGAGGCGTTAAAGCATGTTAAAGAGACCCAGCCTCCAGAGACGGTTCAGAGCTGGATCGAGTTGCTAAGTGGTGAGTTTTTTTTGCAGCTGTATTGTAGGCTCATGTTTTATTTATTGGGTTGACAGCCCATTTTAATGTTGAAATATAACTCTTTCAAGGCTTCTTAGAAAAAAATGTGACGTGCGTTTTTATTATAAATGGATCTTAAAACTTTTATAGCATGCACTGATGCATTTTATATAATAAAACCAGAAATGTACAATAGCCATTTTAAAAGCCCCTCTCGTGTTCTGTAGGTGAAACCTGGAATCCGTTAAAGCTGCACTACCAGTTGCGAAACGTGCGAGAGCGCCTGGCTAAGAACCTGGTGGAAAAGGGTGTCCTCACCACTGAGAAACAAAACTTCCTGCTTTTTGACATGACCACCCACCCGCTCACCAACAACACGGTCAAGCAGCGGCTGGTTCGCAAGGTCCAGGAGTCCGTCCTGGAGAAATGGGTCAACGAGCCCCAACGAATGGATAAGCGCGTGCTAGGGCTGCTGTTTCTGGCACATTCCTCTGATGTTCTAGAGAACGCCTTTGCTCCTCTGCTGGATGACCAGTATGATCTGGCCATGAAGAGGGTGCGGTTGCTCCTAGATCTCGATCCCGAGGCGGAGGCCGCCAAATCGGGCACCAACGAGCTCCTGTGGGCGGTGGTTGCTGCTTTCACCAAATGAACTTCCAGAATAGTGAGAAAGGGACTTGACTTTGTGCTCATGGCATTGGACTCGGACCACCGGCCCCAAGCTTGGTTGATTCGGACTAATATTGGTGATGGTAATGATGGGAATACAGTTCATGAAGGAGATGAGAATGATGATGCGATAGGAGGGTCAGCTTTTTCTCATAGTCACCGATCTGTCTCTGACATTCACATTGATGTTGCCCTGTCTTCTTTTAATGGCCAATGGTTGCTACATGATTGCAATTCACTGTGAGGCTTCTTGTAGTTCATGCACTTAGATCATAAACCGAGATTATGTAAGAACAAAAAGGAGGGTGTTAAAGTAAAGAGTCGTTTATCCTAGGACATGACTCTAATCTGAATCCAGATACTGGTATAATTCTAAAATAATCTCCCATGTATTTTCAACTAAAGAGAACAGCCACTACTTCCGAGTAGGCATGATGATCTCTGGCTTCCCTGACGTGGTTTAGAAATGAAAAGATCCTGTTTCAGTGGAAAATGATTGCAGTTCTGCAACCTGATATGTGGAAGATCTTGAGCTGAGGGAAAATAAATCATTTCACAATCCTGAAATTCTGAAAGCATCAGTTTCTCTCTAGTGCTATAAAAACTTTGTTTCCATGCAAGTCTTCTTTCCAGAGGTTCTTTAAGAATGCTTAAAGAAATTCTCATGTGTGCTTATGTTACCAATTTTGGTTCAACAACATTTACATCATCATATGTGTAGAATGACTGTAACTTAAAAACATTGATCGATTACTTACAGCCTTTTTGTTCAAGTGATCAGAATATCCAGTTCATGTTTTCAGTGTGGCCAAAGCTGAAGATTCACAACTACTTCTAATATATTGTGACAATATGTGGCTTTATGCTGTACTACACCACAGACGGGTCGAGGACACCGTGAAGTTGCATAAATAATCCAAATCCACATTTCTGGACTTGTTGCCTCACGAATGATATTCATTTACATACATTCATGGCCAGTCAAACACTAGTAGAGCTTGCAGTGCCCTAACATTCTAAAAGTCCATTCTGAGGCCTTTCTATGAGTAAACACTGCATTCATGCATAGTCTTTTTACATCTCTTTTGTTTATGGTGTAGTCTGTACCTTCTGCTTTAATTTCCAATTTTTGTACATTTATTTTAATCGTTTTTATTTTGTTCTTCAGCTATTGGCTCAATAATTCTCCGAATCGTCTTATCATGTTTTGTCATGTCTGGTGTTGTTTGGTTGTCTCCTGTCCTGCAAAAGGTTAAGCGAAGTAAACGGAGGGATATTCCCTTCCTGTCGAAGCGAACAGGTGTTTGACATGGTTCATTTACTGTTAGTAATCAATGCTTGTTGAGCTGTTAATGTAGAGATGGTGTAAAATGGATGCCCTGGTTTGTACATCTGCTTTTTACCATATAATAAAGGAATATCTTTAAGTGCCTGAAAGGGATATTGAATATTAGCTGTCTTCGTTTTTTTCACAGATGTCATTCAGATGCTTAAGTTGAGGGAAGAGTTTAGCCCCTCAGATCTTTATTACATGTCCCTGACAATGCATGATGATGGTTTCTGTGTAAACATGGCATGCAGGGCTACATAAATGAATTTTTTTTTTTAAATTACTGTAGTGTTATTGCTACAGTATTAATGAAAAATGACTGCACAGACATTTACATTTGGCTTAAACTGCATTTAACTTAGACCTGAAATGTTTGCTACAAACATTTTACGCTCAATATCATTTACCTAAACAAAGATTATAATAAGGAACAGACATATTTACACGCAATTTCTTTGTCTTAATTTTATTTTAATTGGCGTACAACGTAAAAACATTTAACAGTAAGGTGGCGCTATTTGCACTCGATACATATTCAGGAAGCTGCAGCAGTACGTGAATAAATACAGGCGGTTACATATTTGTGTATATTTACTACATTGTACTACACACATGTGTGTTACATTATACCATAATGCAAAAATAAACAAGCTATTCAATTATTTGCCTAAGCTTTAGCTGGAGCGCCTTATCGACTCCTATACGGTCCCAACGATGAGAAGAGAGCTCGCTCGTCTAAAATCGCCGATAAAACAGTGCCAATATCGAGGAATAAAGTCCCGTTTAAATCTCTGTAAAGCTCTGCCCGCCATCGACGATATGAAGCCCGGTTGAATGAATAGCATTTTTGCCGACATAAAGTCCGAAAGTCCTCTGAGACACCGAAAAGCCCGGAAACTGTCCAAACTGTGACCCACATACTTGAAATCCATATTTCACCTCTTCACCTTTTTTTTTGTTGGGGTCAGAAAAGCGTACTCGCCGGAAATGAATGCTTCCGATGCTGTATATGAAGTTGTTGAATTCTTTTGTTTTCCTCCTCGTGTCTTTTTCAGCGTTTAATGTCTTTTTGTAAGTTTTTCAGTGTTCCGATGAGCTCCAGTAGCTTGTATTTCCAGTTAAACACATCTCCAAACCTGCGCAACTGAAGCGCGCACTCGTTGACAGCGGCTTGCTCTGTACATGAACAAATCGAAAGTAAATGAATTACAACGTTAATAAACTATTGTTGTATAAATATGATAAATAATATTCACTTGTATAGCTAATAACAACTTTAAACAGTTTACCTTTCTTTGCCATTTTCAAAGCAAAAGTGGTTGTTAGGCTGATACGTTCCGTCAAGTGTAGGCCTACTGCCGGTTTCAAGTGCACGACTGTGTTAAAGTTAAACTCACTGCTCAAGTTCCTTTAAAGTTGCTGTGATCTAGGCTACCTTCTGTTCTTTTTTATAGTAGCCTAATGACGCTGTAGCATGTGATCATGTCAGAATCCCCGTCCACGTCACTACTGATGACTGTGTTATGGCGACTGTTCCTCAGAGGCTATTCCCTGTAAAACCTAATAAACTGACCAGTGGACATTTGTATAAGGTGTACTGTGTACACTTTGTACGAGGACAGTGAATGATAACAGTGAAACTGAAGTCTGTACTTGTTTTGTAAGCACTCAACAGCAACAGCAATAGCCTACCTTTAAATTGATAAACATCACTTGTTGTTCCAGGAAAGTATAACTTTGACAAACATTGAACATTGTTTATAACAAAGGCCTAGTTTAAAATTATTTTTATGATATGCAAAAAAGAAAACAAATCATAAATGCCATTTATTAATAACTCTCTACCCTTATATAGGCTATTAAGTGTGTGTTGCATGTAAGGTTGTGCGTATGACACTCGGAGTTTCCAACCATATCATGTGATCAGATCACGTCACATGAAGGATTCCAAAACATCATGCTATTTACTTTAAACCTGTTACTTTCACATTACAGTTCTTGTCCAGGCTTGTCAAAGTAATGCGATTCAATGCTGATGAATACCTCAAAAGGAAGCGAGTACAGTGACTGGATGAGAAAATGCATATCATTTGCATTATATTATTTTTGTTGTTTCAACAAAAACAAGTTTACTACAATCCATTCTGGTCCTAACAAATGTTGTTTATTTGTACTAGGGATATATGCACAGGGTGTTATGTTATTTTCCAAAGATAAGTGATTATGTCATTAGCATGTGTGTGGATAACATTTATCTCTGTTTGATGGAGCCATAAAACACTGTTTATTGTGAGTTGGTACTAATAGACATAATTGTGTTTTCCACTTGTTTATCATAATTTAGGTCCGTTTTTGACAAATCATCTAATAATTCAATACAAATAAAATGTAAATAATGCACATAGTGTGATGTCATAAATGGAAAAACAGTCACTTCATGTGGATGTTTCCAAACATTTGTGAACTACAAAATAAAATGTAATTTATAGACATTTTGTATCACAATTTTAGACATAAATGCATAATAACACTATGACAAAAACATAATTTACCCAGCAGTTGGGTTTGTCCGTCTTTGACCCAACCATGGGTGGAAAACCCCAGCATTTTTTGAGTGCTTGTTTTGCATCCACTGTGCGTTCCTAAAACATTGTATACAAGTGGCCATATAAAGGTTTGTTTAAAGCTGAAAAGATGAAAAAGATGTTCCTATATATTCAGGTAAGTTGCAGCACAGTCCAAATCTGCTAAGCTGCTCTTCTACTCAGAGTTTTTAAGGTGACAGATCAGTATTGTGTGTTTCAGTGGTGTTGTTTTGAATCTTTTCAGTCTGTGGCTGTGTTGTGTTCACAGTTTGACTGCAGTCAATTGACATCACTTTCATCCACTGGGTGGCGGCATAACGTCACTGATAACGCCACACCAGCTGCTTTGTTATTATGAGCTATTAACTGGTTCACCTGCTAAATAAAACTTTGTTTCAAGGAATTGTTTGTTTATTTATTTCCATTACTAAATAACAGTGGTCTGCAAAACACACAGCATCCACAAACACACTTGAATTGCTCTGTGTCTTCTGTTCTTCACTGAAACACTTCCTGAAAATAACCAACATCACATCACATTTGTCTTTTCTTTCTCTCTTTAATAAATCAAGTGATAAATGAATGCGAGTACCTGTGTGTTTAAGCGCTTGCTGTCTCTCATGATCTCTTACAGCTGTGATTGTATAAGCAGATCTAGTCTTTCAAGATCAAACCTATAAATCTCAGCTGATGTGTTGCGGATGTTGGGTTGGTTTACACACAAATGATGCTCTCTTAAGTTGTGAACCAGACTTCAATAACAAAACAAAAAACAATCCTTCATTCATCTCTGTGCCATTGTGATAAAACTCATAAATCTATGGTTAAAGTTAACTGAAAACCTTGTGTCGCATTGTGTCGCATTTGACAGTTTTACGGTTATAGTTCATGAGCTGCTAGGTGTTTCTTTCACACCAGTCTCAGTCAAACGTGTGAATGTAAAGTGTTTCTTCTGTTTCCTCTGTGACTTTTTCATTTTGAATGTTTAACTGCAGTGATGTATATAAGAGTTCTGCTATAAACATGATTTTCTCTTGTTTTGTCAACAGATAAACAAGTTACATTGAACACAGAAGCAACTAGTGACACTAAGTATCTTCAGTCAGAGCAGATTAAGATGCGGCTGTAAAGAATCATTCATGTGTCGTGGTTGAGATAAACACAACTGAAAGAAAATATTCAACATTCAGTGCATATAAAACACTTTTCATTGAACAGCATGACAAATATGCTTTATCTTACATTTATCTTTATCTTACCAGATTACATGTTAATGCGAACTTGTGAAATACTTGTATATGTGTGCATGAGCGTGTGTCTACTTTTAAATTAAAAAATGTAATAAATATTTTTTTAAGTTGTTTTGCTTAATATACAGAAACTTGACTGGTAAAGATACACCTTTTGTTATATTGTTTACAATAAACAGGTGAAGTTGTTTAAAGAAAAGATTTAATGAGTTTGTTTTATTGTATGTACATATAAATCATATGATGATTTTTAATCTCTTCTCACAGATCCATCTGCATTTAAAATCACATGAATTATGAGCCCATCCTGATGTAGATGTTTGAGCACAGAGATAATAGTTAGTATTGGGTTCTCCATTCATCCAGTATCTGAAACACCAGTGAAGAGTTTAAAAACAGTGAAACCCAAATTAAACCCAAATAATTACATTTATTAATCTCTCACCTTGTTGTCAGTGTGGTTTCATCGACCCATTTCCACACACCATCCTTTTTACTCAGACCAATCCAATAATAATAATAATAACCATTATAATAATATGTTTCAGTAAACGTTTGCAAAAACTCCTGTAAGGTGAGAACAAATATATTACACAGATCAAACTGAAAGACATAAATACCCATAAAAACACACAAACACATAAAATCTCTTTATTTTTTACTCACTTGTTCTTCTTTGTTGTTTATAATCACCAGATCTGCTTCTCTCTGTTTACAGTATTCTCTACTGTCACTCCAGCTCTTAACATCAGATGAAATGTAATAAAAACTGAAGTTGTAGTAAATCCATGTGTTAGAGCTCCAATCTGTAAATACATTTTATTACATATTTTAGATGATGTAGCTTTAGATTCATGTATGTTATTTTTAAAATATATTTGATTGGTTTTTAAAAGAGAAACAAGAAAGAGAAAAGAAAACAGCACAAACAGGATATGACATAAGAAACACATCTAAGGCCACTACACAATAACACAACAAATGATACAGTCACTAAAAGCCCATATTTAACTGAGACCAGTATTAAAAATACTATATTATAAAACAGTAAATGATCTCAGTCAGTGTATAAACATACACAATGCTATATATACAATAGTGAAATACTTAAATGTGTCAAAAATAAACAACAAAATATTTATAAGCCTGGATACTTTATTATTAAAAGTGGAATGACTGAAAAAAATAAAAAAGATTTTTTGTTGTTGTTATTTAGTAAGCACAAGATTACCTTGTTTATTGAGCCATCTGTTCTGTTCTTTTCTTTCATTTATTAACTGATCTCTTTCTTCTGACAGACGACTGGTGTTTATGAGACATTGGTGTTTCTTAACTTCATGTAAAAGGCAATAATAAATATATTTTTAAGTTATAGTTGTGGATAATTCTGTTTGTTGAGAAATAAACTCAGAGCCCAATAACAGCAGAAGAATATATGTTGAATTATGCAGACAGACATTGATGTTATATATGTACGTTTAGTGAGTCTTCCAGCGTGTAAAACATCATCAATAACTGCAGAAAACATTTGAGTGACTTCATACTAATAAAAAAAGTCATCATTGTTTCATACAGAAACACAGTTTATTACACACATTAATAAGAAACCAATAAAGTTTATTGATTTGACTTCATTAGGATTAAGTGACACACGCGTCTCTATTTCTTATTTTAACCAGATGATCCGACAGCTGCTCACATCACAACACGACTGAGAGACATTTCTGATCGACATCTCAACACTTCAACACAACCGCTTTATTCAATTAAACTTGTCAGCCATTTTATTTACAGTAACACTACTTTCATTATGCTAACATACAAACATATCTTTTAAAACTTTTACCTTGCAAGGCATTTTGTAGTTCATCAGTCTTGTTTTTGATTTGCTCTCTTTCTTTGGTCAAGTTATAAATGTGTGTTAGTAAATGTTTTCTGTCAGTGGTGAAATACACACAGAGCACTATTACAGCAGTCAACAGAAGAACACACAACATCCACAAACACACTTGAACTGCTCTGTGTCTTCTGTTCTTCACTGAAACACTTCCTGAAAATAACCAACATCACATTACATTTGTCTTTTCTTTCTCTCTTTAATAAATCAAGTGATAAATGAATGTAAGTACCTGTGTGTTGAAGCGCTTGCTGTCTCTCATGACTTCTTACAGAATCTAAACTTTCATAGATGGCCACCATCATCTCCTCTCTCTCTCCTCTGTCCAGAGTCTCAGTTCTGATCACATCATCATAAATAATCTCAGACATCTCTGATATCTTACAGTCAAACAATATAACACTGATTCTGTAAGTTGTTCCAGTGAGACTTTAAGCATCTGTTCACATTTTTGTACTCAGAGACTTCAGTGGTTAATGTGTGATGTTCATCCATCACGTGACATTCAAGTGGCTAACACTGGAACATTTTGGAGATATTTATAGAAATCTGCTTTTGCAGGTTCTACTAAAAGTTAATCATATATGATTTTCTGTTTATTTATTTATTTTTTACAATAGATCAACTGAAACTGATAAATTACAATATCAAACCTTCAGAATAAAATAGACATTAGTAAATAGATGTCAAGTGCATAGCCACCATTATAACTAGGGGGTCATGTCCAGTCTCAGTACATACACTCAGTCCACTGCGCAAAGCAGCGTCAGGATCAAACCGAGCAGCAACCTTCCAGAAACAAATAAGTAACTTAAACTGCAATGCATCGACTGGCCACTAGAGACTGGCTCCAAAAGGGATTTAATCATATTAAAATGGCCAAGTTTACAGCTGAAGAAATATGTTTAGAGCCTGATACAAAAATCTTGTCCTTCATAATGACTGTGATGGGGTGAATTTTCAATTATATTAAGATTTGCATAATGGCCGTGGCCACTTGAGTCACAGGTGGAACGCTGCTGCTGTATCCAACTGTATCTTATGATTTATGTTATTAAGGATGCCAGTATCGGTATCGGGTCCGAAACCAGGGTCATACTTGTACTCGTACTCGCTTCTTACTGTTAAAAATGGATCCTAGTTGATTGACTCCCTACTTCAAAAACATACTGTGTGTACAAATGCTGTGAGGAACACAGTATAGTTTTTGTCTTATTTTTTATTATGCCCTTGATTATTATATCCTTTGGTTATTTGCCATTTACATTTTTGCTTTGAAAGTTTGTGACATGCACATAAAAATAATTTCTGTATGTATTTGATTAATGTGTTTGAGTTGGATTTGTTTGTAATAAAGAAACTATTTTCATTATTCTCACTTTGTTGTGCTTGGAAAATTGGCACCTCACAAAAAATACAGATACAGGCATCGATATCGGCGAGTACCAGAAAAATGGTACTAAGTCATTAAAAAATGGTATCGGTGCATCCCTAATATTTACCACATTTCATTTTCACAGTTTATACATATAGCAGCAGCAACAACAACAAAAAAACCCACAATGAGAGACCACACACATACACATTTCCTCAATGACGGCTAATCTTACCCAACTTTATTTATAGCCTTGACATGAAAACATAACATGGTTACACATTATTATTGTGCTTTGTAACAATCCTTGATTTCTCTGTCCAGATGTATAACTTATGCCTGTATAAGCAATGTACAAAAACAAAAGTAAAGAGGATAAAAATCTTACAATTTCTGGAGTTGTGAAGTGTGTGAACGCCAAATCCATCAATCCAGTAACTGAAACAAATATGAAAACATGTTATCTGTCTTTCTTTTTGTCCTCTATTGCTGAATAGACACTCACCAAACACTCAGTCATCGTCTGGTCTCATTTGTGTATACAGATTCAAACCTTTGACACGCATGTTGTTACCGACCTCCATTGTCGAAAGTCTCCTCCTTCTTCAGTGTTCATCTGCTCCAGCCATCCTCACCTCAAGTTACCATCTTCACCTTCTTCTCTCTCAGATTCACCAGCCCTACGTTCACGATCTCCTGCAACCATCAAAGCCAGTGTTACCAATCAGCCTCATCATATCTATATCTATTACTCACCTGCGTTCAGTTTGTGTTGTCAATAAAGTGTTGCACAGTTACTTACTATCTGCCTTCAGAGTGTTTTGTTACAGACGACCAGACCGCTTCAAGGATTTGTGCTCCGGATCCCTTCCAGGAGATCATGGACGCACTCAAGAAGGCTTTGTCATCACCCAAAGAACACAATACCTGCGTCCGTACCATAATAAATAGTAGGCGAAATGTCATGAGTCATGAGTAGTGTGTCCGAAACCTCAGTATGCACTAAACAGTAGGCATCTGCTTGCAGCAATCATTTTAACAAGACACTCTCTTGTTTCTCTAGTCTGTTTAAAATCACAAGATCTGCTCCTTAGTGAAAGTTACAAACATACTGCAAGTACAGAAAGTATGCAGTCAGTAAAATATATCTTTTTTATCTTAAAGGAGACTAAAACACAATTACCTTGTTCATAAAGGCCATGCATATACTGCACTCATGTTTATGGATGGGTCTCTTTCTTTATTGAAGTTATAGTTGTGGGTTAGTAACCATTTATGTGTTCAGAGGTGCATCAGAAATACACACCGAGCACTTTAGCACAGAGCAGCTTTATGGTCATAGTTCATGAGCTGCAATGTGTTTTTGTCATCAGTCTCAGGCAAACATGTGTAAAGTTAAAGAGTTTCTTCTCCACCAGTGTGACTTTTTTATTTTGAACGTTTAACTACAGGCTGTTTATTCATAGACCCGGATATACAGTTATAAGTCAGTGTGATACTGCTGTTATACAACATATTGAAGCTGAAGTCTTTTTTATTTTTATTTTCATTTGCATGATATGAAAATACAAACATGACTTGATGTTAATTTGCTCGGTTTAGTAAATCTGACCCTCAATGTGTTCATTCTTGTATGTACACATTTTATCACATGATGAGCGACTTCAAAATTCTCTTTTCACAGATCCATCTATATCTTAAATCACATGAAACAGAATACCAAACTGATGCAGATGTTAAAGCACAGTGTTTGTTGTAGCTGGGATATTCAAACTTCCCAAAACTGAAACACAAATGAAGCAAATGAAACACAAGAATTGAAATCTTTTTACCAGCAGTTACATTCGTTGATCTCTCACCTATATATCAATGCAGTTTTATCAACCCATTTCCTCATGCCGTTCTCTTGATCCAAACCAATCCAATAATAATTACGATTTGATATAACCTTCTGCAAAAACTCCTGTTATAATGCATAAACGGATCAGACACAAGCACATACAAACCCACTAATGTATACACATACAAACATCTTTCCTTTTTACTTACTTGTTCTTCTTTGCTGTTTATAATCACCAGATCTGCTCTTCTTCGTTTACAGTCTCGTCTGCTGTCACTCCAGCTCTTCAATTCAGATGAAAAAGAATAAAAGCTGAAGTTGAAGTAAATCCATTTCATGTTATTAGAGCTCCGATCTGTTTAAAGAACAGTTCAGAAATTAGATTTGTCATATTATAAAATTGTAAAATGCCTAAATGTGTCCAAAATAAACAAAATATCTATTTAGCTTTAAGACTGGATGCTTGGAGAAATAAATAATGACTTTGTTGTTAATTGGAGAGTTAAAACAAGATTACCTTTTTCAGTGAGCCATCTGTTCAGTTCTTCAGTTTCATTTATTAACCGATCTCTTTCTTCAGACACACTTCTGATCTTCATTTGAAATGAGTCTTTCTCAGCTTTATGTAACAAAGCATAAGACAATATAATAACATACAAGCACATATACATCAGAATGGTTGCAACAATAAAAATTCTAAAGTTTTGGAATGTCATAATCTCCCCATTAATATGTTGTGTAAGGACGTGAAAGCCAAAAAAAGAGTTTAGTAAAAGTGATAGTGCAGCATGGTTCTTCTCTAGCGATGTTCTCATGCCAACCTTCTACTGCAGGGTTTTGTGTTAGCTGACATCCAACTTACGCATTACTGCCACCTTCTGTGGTGAGGTTGTTGTCCACCTGAGTTGACATCAACTCGCATTGACAGGTGAATATCCGGTGTGTCCATTTACATGGCAGACACAAATGCACGTATTTGATTCACATCAGATTTATTTTCCACATTTGAATGAGGACTGAAACCGATCAGGAAACATCAGAATCCATAGGCTTTTTTCCTGTTTACACTATCGTGGGTCATATCTGATCTGTGCCACATTGGAGGAACCTTATTGCTTTCATGTCTACTTTTATATGAAAACATTTTGTACATTTTAGTACTTTTAATTTTTTTTGCATGATATAATAAACAAAATGAAAAATGACTAAACAGGTGAAGTTGTTTAAAGAAAAGATTTAATGAGTTTGTTTTATTGTACGTACATATAGATCATATGATGATTTTTAATCTCTTCTCACAGATCCATCTGCGTCTCAAATCACATGAATTATGAGCCCATCCTGATGTAGATGTTTGAGCACAGAGATAATAGTTAGTATTGGGTTCTCCATTCATCCAGTATCTGAAACACCAGTAAAGAGTTTAAAAACAGTGAAACCCAAATTAAACCCAAATAATTACATTTATTAATCTCTCACCTTGTTGTCAGTGTGGTTTCATCGACCCATTTCCACACACCATCCTTTTTACTCAGCAGAATAATAAACACTATTGTGATAATATCTATCAGTAAAACTTTGCAAAAACTCCTGTAAGGTGGAACAAATATATTACAGATGAAACACAAAGATATAAATACACATGAAAAAACACATTAAATCTCTTTCCTTTACACTCACTTGTTCTTCTTTGTTGTTTATAATCACCAGATCTGCTTCTCTCTGTTTACAGTATTCTCTACTGTCACTCCAGCTCTTAACAGCAGATGAAATGTAATAAAAACTGAAGTTGTAGTAAATCCATTTAAAGGTTTTAGAGCTCCACCCTGTTAACACATTTTAGATGATGTAGCTTTAGATCTATATATACTGTGTGTGTGTCTGTGCGTGCGTCCCTTCAGTTTTTTTTCTAGTTTGCAGCCTGATACAATTTTGTTTCATGTTTTCTCATGAACACTTCGTACCTCATAATTACGAAGGGAAAACAGAAATCTAGAAATGTCTGTAAATTTCAAAGAAAAAAAACTGTATTCAAATGCTTTACTCAGTAAGTACTTATTAAAGCACCTTTTGCCGGAATTACAGCCTCAAATCTTTTTGGGTATGACACAACAAGCTTTGCACACTTGGATTAGGGGATTTTCTGCCATTCTTCTTTGCAAATCTTCTCAAGATCAGTCAAGTTGGATGGGGACCGTTGGTGGACAGCCATTTTCAGGTCTCTTTAGAGATGTTTGATAGGGTTCAAGTGTGGGCTCTGGCTGGGCCACTCAAGGACATTCACAGAGTTATCTCTAATCCACTCCTGTGTTGCCTTGGCTGTGTGCTTAGGGTCATTGTCATGTTGGAAGGTGGACCTTTGGCCCAGTGTGAGGTCCTAAGGTTTTCATTGAGGATATACTCTGTGCTCCATTTAGCTTTCCCTCAACCCTGACCAGTCTTCCAGTCCCTGCTGCTGAAAAACACCCCCAGGTCATGATGCTGCCACCACAATGTTTCACTGTAGGGATGGTATTGGGCAGGTGCCTGGTTTCCTCCAGACATAACATTTAGAATTGAGGCCAAATAGTTTAATCTTGGTTTCATCAGACCAGAGAATCTTGTTCCTCACAGCCTGAGAGTCCTTCAAGTGGGCTTTTATGTGTTTTGCACTGAGAAGAAGCTTCCGTCTAGCCACTCCGCCATAAAGCCCAGATCAGTGGAGGGCTGCAGTGACGGTTGTCCTTCTGGAACTTTGTCTCCTCTCTACACAGGACCTCTGGACCTTAGTCAGAGTGACCATTGGGTTCTTGGTCACCTCTCTTACTAAGGCCTTTCTCCCCGGATGCTCAGTTTGGCTGGGCGACACTCTTGGAAGAGCCCTGGTTCTTCCATTTGAGAATTATGGAAGCCACTGTGCTCTTGGGAGCCTTCAGTGCAGCAGAATTATTTTTATAGCCTTCCCCAGATCTGTGTCTCGACACAATTCTGTCTCTGAGCTCTGCAGGAAGTTCCTTTGACCTCATGGCTTGGTTTTAACTCTGTTATGTCAGCTGTGAGGCCTTTTATAGAGAGATGTGTGCCTTTCCAAATCATGTCCAATCAATTTCATTGATCAAATTGATGTTTATGTAGAAACATCTCAGCAAGAGAAATAAGAGGCACCTGAGCTAAATTTCAAGTGTTGTTGCAAAGGGTCTGAATACTTAAAAACCGTGCATTCGGATATATATATACTTTCTGAATTCTTGTATAGTGGCCTTTAAGGTGTTTACTATGTCATACCATACTATTTAAGGAACAGGAACAGAGGAGATAAAAACAACACAAACAGGACATGACATAGTAAACACCTAAAGACCACTACACAAGAACACGCATGCAAGACAAAGTCACTAACAGCCCCATATTTAACTAAGATCCATGTTTTAAAAATACTATATTATAAAACAGTAAATGATATGAGCAGATATTAGTTTTGTCCGTGTATAAACATACACACAATGCTATAATACTGTATTACACATTGGTGAAATGCTTAAATGTGTCCATAATAAACAACAAAATAGTCATACCGCAAGTCTGAATGTTTATTAAGTGGAATGACTGAAAAATAAGGATTTTATTTTGGTGTTTGATGGGGAGTAAACACAACATTACCTTGTTCAGTAAACCATCTCTTCAGTTCTTTTAACCGATCTCTTTCTTCTGACAGACGACTGGTGTTCATGAGACATTGATCTTCCTCAACTTCACATACCAAAAAATAAAGTTATAGTTAAGTTATAGTTGTGGATTATAAGATAAAGTGAAAATAAAACATAAAAGAATACAGTTAACGTTTTGAAATGTCCTAATATCCAGATGTAAACCCTATTGACATGTTGAGTCAGAAAGTGAACTTTGCTGTTATGTGTCTTGCAAGGAGCAGTGAGACAAAATTCATCCAGTGTGTAAAACATCATCAATAACTGCAAAAAAATCATATTTGTAGAGTCTAAGCAAAGTCATCACTGTTTCATACAGAAACACTGTTTACTACATGCCTTTACATAGGGAAACATGTCTGAGAGACATTTCGGTCTGAATGAAGGATCACCACCTTCAACTTTACAAAGACAAAACTACAACATTTCAACACAACCACTCCATTCAGTTAGCCAATTTATTTACAGTTACACTATCTTCACTATGCTAACATAAAAAACCTTGTTAAACTTTTAAAACAGAATTACCTTGCAAGGCATTTTGCAGTTCATCAATCTTGTTTTTGATTTGCTCTCTTTCTTCAGTCAAGTTTCTGTTCTGATTCAGAATCTCAGTGTATTCTGTAAGTAGTTTCTCTCTTTCTTTGGTGAAGTTATAGTTGTGTGTTAGTAAATGTTTTCTGTTAGTGGTGAAATACACACAGAGCACTATTACAGCAGTCAACAGAAGAACACACAACATCCACAAACACACTTGAACTGCTCTGTGTCTTCTGTTCTTTACTGAAACACTTCCTGAAAATAACCAACATCACATTACATTACATTTGTCTTTTCTTTCTCTCTTTAATAAATCAAGTGATAAATGAATGCGAGTACCTGTGTGTTGAAGCGCTTGCTGTCTCTCATGATTTCTTACAGAATCCAGCATCATCTTCACTTTCTCTTCACTGATCTCATTGCAGTAAATCACTTCAGTGATCTCTTGGATTTTACAATCAAACATTATAACTGTATTGATGCTGTATGTTATTCTGGATTTGTTTAGTCTGTTCTGCTCAATCTATTAACTGCACATTAAACCGGAACTTACTCTACATGTCAATGTGTGAAACTTTAGATCATGTGACATTCAGAACAGGAAACATTTAGAGTTTATAACGATATTAAAACAAAAACGATATCAGACGAATCGCTTGCTGTTTTCCTCAATTGTAAGTCGCTTTGGATAAAAGCGTCTGCAAAATGAATAAATGTAAATGTAAAAATGAAATGTACAGAATCTCATCATATAATAGTTTCATTTCTTCAAGAGATTTTCTGTATGCTCTCTATATCTGTCATGGTTTTGCCCTTCTTGTCTATAGTTAATTCCTAAAGCCTTGTGGGCGGGGCCATGACAGTGCCGTGTCTTGTGTGGAGACGCGATAGTTCTAGTTTTAGTTGTCTGTTTTATCCCCATCGTGGGTTTTTGTTTTTTGCTTTGTGTAATTTATTAAAAGCCGTTTTTGCTGCCACCTGCTGCCTGCATCTGGGTTCTGTCTTTGCCAATCATGACAATATCTCATTGTTGTGTATATTTTATTATTAGTACATGTTTGTTCTTGTTCTATGGCAGCAGCTGTGGCTGTATAAGCAGATCTAGTCTTTAAAGATCAAACCAACTAATCATCTCAAACAGATGATGTGTTGTGGATGTTGGGTTGGTTTACACACAAGTGATGCTCTCTTAAGTTATGAACCAGAATATCCAGTCATCAGTCCAATAAATTGACTTGCTGCTTCAATAAAAAAAACCAAAACAATTCTTCATTCATCTCCATGTCATTCAAAAAGTGATAAAACTTTCATAAATCTAAATCTATAGTTAAAGTTTACTGAAAACCTTGTGTCTCATTATTTCTTGGTTTTTCTGCAAAGACATGATCACATTTGACAGTTTTACGGTTATAGTTCATGAGCTGCTAGGTGTTTCTTTCACACCAGTCTCAGTCAAACGTGTGAATGTAAAGTGTTTCTTCTGTTTCCTCTGTGACTTTTTCATTTTGAATGTTTAACTGCAGTGATGTATATAAGAGTTCTGCTATAAACATGATTTTTCTCTTGTTTTGTCAACAGATAAACAAGTTACATTGAACACAGAAGCAACTAGTGACACTAAGTATCTTCAGTCAGAGCAGATTAAGATGCGGCTGTAAAGAATCATTCATGTGTCGTGGTTGAGATAAACACAACTGAAAGAAAATATTCAACATTCAGTGCATATAAAACACTTTTCATTGAACAGCATGGCAAATATGCTTTATCTTACATTTATCTTTATCTTACCAGATTACATGTTAATGCAAACTTGTGAAATACTTGTATATGTGTGCATGAGCGTGTGTCTACTTTTATATTAAAAAATGTAATAAATATTTTTTTTATTTTGTTTTGCTTAATATACAGAAACTTGACTGGTAAAGATACACCTTTTGTTATATTGTTTACAATAAACAGGTGAAGTTGTTTAAAGAAAAGATTTAATGAGTTTGTTTTATTGTATGTACATATAAATCATATGATGATTTTTAATCTCTTCTCACAGATCCATCTGCATTTAAAATAACATGAATTATGAGCCCATCCTGATGTAGATGTTTGAGCACAGAGATAATAGTTAGTATTGGGTTCTCCATTCATCCAGTATCTGAAACACCAGTGAAGAGTTTAAAAACAGTGAAACCCAAATTAAACCCAAATTATTACATTTAATAATTTCTCACCTTGTTGTCAGTGTGGTTTCATCGACCCATTTCCACACACCATCCTTTTTACTCAGACCAATCCAATAATAATAATAATAATAACCATTATAATAATATGTTTCAGTAAACGTTTGCAAAAACTCCTGTAAGGTGAGAACAAATATATTACACAGATCAAACTGAAAGACATAAATACCCATAAAAACACACAAAAACATAAAATCTCTTTATTTTTCACTCACTTGTTCTTCTTTGTTGTTTATAATCACCAGATCTGCTTCTCTCTGTTTACAGTATTCTCTACTGTCACTCCAGCTCTTAACATCAGATGAAATGTAATAAAAACTGAAGTTGTAGTAAATCCATGTGTTAGAGCTCCAATCTGTAAATACATTTTATTACATATTTTAGATGATGTAGCTTTAGATTCATGTATGTTATTTTTAAAATATATTTGATTGGTTTTTAAAAGAGAAACAAGAAAGAGAAAAGAAAACAGCACAAACAGGATATGACATAAGAAACACATCTAAGGCCACTACACAATAACACAACAAATGATACAGTCACTAAAAGCCCATATTTAACTGAGACCAGTATTAAAAATACTATATTATAAAACAGCAAATGATCTCAGTCAGTGTATAAACATACACAATGCTATATATACAATAGTGAAATACTTAAATGTGTCAAAAATAAACAACAAAATATTTATAAGCCTGGATACTTTATTATTAAAAGTGGAATGACTGAAAAAAATAAAAAAGATTTTTTGTTGTTGTTATTTAGTAAGCACAAGATTACCTTGTTTATTGAGCCATCTGTTCTGTTCTTTTCTTTCATTTATTAACTGATCTCTTTCTTCTGACAGACGACTGGTGTTTATGAGACATTGGTGTTTCTTAACTTCATGTAAAAGGCAATAATAAATATATTTTTAAGTTATAGTTGTGGATAATTCTGTTTGTTGAGAAATAAACTCAGAGCCCAATAACAGCAGAAGAATATATGTTGAATTATGCAGACAGACATTGATGTTATATATGTACGTTTAGTGAGTCTTCCAGCGTGTAAAACATCATCAATAACTGCAGAAAACATTTGAGTGACTTCATACTAATAAAAAAAGTCATAATTGTTTCATACAGAAACACAGTTTATTACACACATTTATAAGAAACCAATAAAGTTTATTGATTTGACTTCATTAGGATTAAGTGACACACGCGTCTCTATTTCTTATTTTAACCAGATGATCCGACAGCTGCTCACATCACAACACGACTGAGAGACATTTCTGATCGACATCTCAACACTTCAACACAACCGCTTTATTCAGTTAAACTTGTCAGCCATTTTATTTACAGTAACACTACCTTCACTATGCTAACATACAAACATATCTTTTAAAACTTTTACCTTGCAAGGCATTTTGTAGTTCATCAATCTTGTTTTTGATTTGCTCTCTTTCTTCAGTCAAGTTTCTGTTCTGATTCAGAATCTCAGTGTATTCTGTAAGTAGTTTCTCTCTTTCTTTGGTGAAGTTATAGTTGTGTGTTAGTAAGTGTTTTCTGTCAGTGGTGAAATACACACAGAGCACTATTACAGCAGTCAACAGAAGAACACACAACATCCACAAACACACTTGAACTGCTCTGTGTCTTCTGTTCTTTACTGAAACACTTCCTGAAAATAACCAACATCACATTACATTTGTCTTTTCTTTCTCTCTTTAATAAATCAAGTGATAAATGAATGTAAGTACCTGTGTGTTGAAGCGCTTGCTGTCTCTCATGACTTCTTACAGAATCTAAACTTTCATAGATGACCACCATCATCTCCTCTCTCTCTCCTCTGTCCAGAGTCTCAGTTCTGATCACATCATCATAAACCTCAGACATCTCTGATCTTTTACAGTCAAACAACATAACACCGAGCTTGTTCCAGTGAGGGTATAAAGTATCTTGCACTTGGAAACTTTAGTGTAAAACTCACCATCACGTGACATTCAAGTGGCTAACACAGGAAATGTATAGGTAATGCATATAAATCTATAAAAATATGTAAACAAAAAATGGTTTGACAATAACTATGAAATGCAAACAATTAGGGATGCACCGATACCAGTATCGATCGGTACAAATACTAAGCTTGTGTACTCCGATAAAAGTACACCGATACCTCATGTGACATAACTGAAAATTACAGTCTGAATTTTGAGCTTTGAAAGTTTGGGACAAGCACATTAAATTATTTATTTTTTTATAATGTGTTTGAGGTGAAGTTGTAATTATAAAGTTATTCTATTTTTATTAGTATCACTGTGTTGTGCTTGGAAAATTACCACCTCACCAAAAAATAAAGACAAAATACAGGTAAAGGGATTAGAATCGTACCGGCGAGTACCAGAAATAAAAAAATCGGTACTCGTACTCGGTCTTTAAAAAAGCGGTATCGGTGTATCCCTACAAACAATATAACAATAATTTTACATTTTATTTGTTACATACATAACTTAAGTATCATACAGTATATATCCTGGCACACCAGAAGTCTTGAGACTATTAGACCACGCGCATGTTTAAAGGTCAACCAGCAGGTGTCGCTGTTTCATAACAAATAATTTTATTTTCTCGTCTACCTTTACTGAGATTATAAATCTCATGCAGTTCCGATCCTAGATGTCTGGGGGCCCTAAACAAATTTGCGAGGGGCCCTTGTACAAATACTTAAAATAAGATATAGGCCTAAAGATAACTGTAACTATAAGAAATACAAATATTAACTCAGTTAACACACTTAAATGAATGAAGACTGAAATACAAAAAAATATATATAGTTTACTCAAGAAAAATAAAGACGCATAGCACATCATGCGCATGTCATTACCTGCCGCCCACTGCATGATATCTGAGTATGTAACAGTAATAAAATTAATTTAGTATTAAAAAGGAAAATTTCAAATGATTCCTCAAAAGTTGAATCCGCAAGTTTAAATAAAAAATAGCGTCTTGTTTACAGTTTTTGATTCGGTAGCCTACTCAAAGGGGCCCTACACAACCTGCGGAAGGATCGGCTCTGATCTCATGGTTCGTCTATGTATGTCCAATCAGTGGCGGATCTAGACTACTGTAACAGGGGGGCAGACAGGAGCCACTTGTGCTTTTAGGGGGCACACTAACAGAAGCTCCCTCTATATATTCCCATTACATGTATGATATAGTAGATCTCTGAAGGCGCACAGGCTCTGCATTCGGTCTTGCTTGTGTAATCGCCTTTTGTCGCACAAGCATAATTACTTTTACCCGCAGGACAAATTGTGCATTGCACCCAAAATTGCTCAGTTTTGGTATAAATCCAGATTTAGGGGCGCCAGTGGAGTGACCAAGCGTGCTGACCCAGAACCGCCCCTGTGATCAATATGTTAAATTAATAGAAAAAGTTTGATATTGAGAGTGTGGATGGAACAGTGAATTTGTACAAATTTTCTGTATTTTTGTATTACTATTTTAAAAAATAAACTACCAAATTGACAGATCCGTTAAAAATATTATTTTGACAGAAAATAATGTGTCAAGAAAAGTCACTTGTGTGCTTGTGCAATGTTGCCGTTGTTTCTTACAGATACACACCTGTCTAGAAGAGTGTTGTTTGTCTGTGTGTGGTTTCTAGTTGTGTTTATAACACCAGCCAGCAGCATCCATATGTTTAAAAGCAGCAAAAAGGTTTTTATCTCACGTTTCATTGCACCTGGCCCGAACTAAACTTAAAAAAAGAAAGATAAAAAAAACATATATTTTATTAAATAAAACAAATATGTGTGTTTTGATAGACATATGTGATTCAGTATTTGGATGTAACACATTCTGTCTGTGTTTTAATACACTGATTCATGCCCATTGCATGACACTTAGACAGCAGCCATGTCTCGATTTCAATGCCTCATTGTTTTTAGACAAGCCTGCGTTCTAGTTTCAGGCAGGTGATGTTTTTCTATTCACACGCTGCCATTTCTCTCAGCCTCATTGGATTAAGCAGCACATACCATTATAGTGTTTATGATGAGGAGAGAGCTGTCAGCTCAGATACCTCTGAATGCCTGCAGCTGAGTCTTGTGTGAGTTCAGCTGATGACAGGGAACTCTTTTAGCTCCTGTCACAGGCCTGAAGAGAGAGAGAAAGGGAGAGAGAGCGGCTCATGAAGGGATGCTTTGTGCCCTGAGGACGAGCTCTTCTGGTCTCACACCCAAAGTTCCGGTGCAATCGCATCTCGCATGCGACCGACGTGTCTCCGCGATATTCAGTTTGGGCTTGTTTCTGCAGGAAGAATCTTCGATGGTTTCTTCCGGTGTGCGAGAGCCCTGCTGAAGGTATTGAGAAATGCTCTGTGACCTTGGGTTCGATCATAGAACCTGAGGGCAGCGTTTATCACATTATTTGCAGATGTGTGTGGGGTCCACACACGCGCGAGCCCTCCACCACGATGCGATGCTGTTGAAAGACAGGATTTCCCTGGACAGGAATCTCTCCTTCGCTGTACCTTCTCTCGCCCTGTGACCCCTATCCTGTGCACTAACACCCCCCATCTCGCTCCACGAAATAATGTGACGGAGAGAGTTTAGGAGGTATGAACCAGGGTTTCCAGCAGGAAGCCACAAGTCTTCCACGAGCGCCTCGGGGGTCACCACTTGTTTCCCCTCCATCTACCCGCTGTGTGGCTTGCTGTTCCTTGAGCCACCCTCTCCTCCCATTGTTCACGTTTCCTCAAGAGCTATTTTTGTGCCATCTGCTTTGTTGCTTTGATTTATAATAGTTTGGGTCTGGATTGGGTCTTTCCCTTTTCTTTCTCTCAGGGTGGGATTGGTTCAAGCGTGTTCATTTCAGCAAAATTAGCCTTTGTGTCTGTGATTTTAGTGAGGAGTGGAGGTGAGGAGTAATCTGATATCAGGTTATAAATACAGAACTATAAACATTGAAAGTCATGCTAAGTGACGAAAAAAGGAGAAAATGATCATTTCTGGCATGTAAGGTGTGTAAATACATTTTGGTTCACCGTAGTTGTGATGAAACAACGAGAGTAGACATTTTGAAGGTTTTGTTTCGTTCGGTGGGCATGATATATTAGATCTCCATGATGTATTGCAACCTTATCTATGAAGTTGAGACCGTCATCAAACACAACCCCCACATTCTTGATTTACTAGAACATCGTTGCTGCTCCTCTAAAACCTCACATCTCCATATTTTGTGTTTTTTAATAAATCATTATTATTAGCCACCCATTATGTTTGTCACTCAGTTTCCAACCAATAAATCCATTTTAAAAACACCAAGAACCATGTTTTCAGCAAATTTGGACATGTGAGATTTCAGATAGACAGCGACAATATACTAATAAATGATATTCTTTTATCCAGGTCAACCTGACCAAATAAACCAATCGAGATGTTTATTTGTACACGTGTGTGGGGTATCATTGAATCATAATGTGACTTAAATAAGGCAAGAAATTCAATTCAATTTGATCTATATAGTGCTTTTCACAATTTCATTGTTGTTCACAGTTAAATAATAATAGTAATAGATGAGTAACTAAAATAAATACTATGTAATAACATAATAATAAGAAATCAATGTAATAACCTTTTAACTAGTGATGTTAAATGTAGATATGTGGCTCATCTTTGTAGGAACATCACAATTGAACATTTTAAGACAGTTTAATGAATGAGTTTATCAGGATCTTCAACTCTTCTCAAGGGTGACATTGTGATGTTTATTAGTGCGAGAGTGTATTGTGTCCTAATGGCTCATCTCCCTTAAAGTCTGTTGGTATTGCTTTAAAGAGACGCTGTTAGCTGTTAGCTGTTAGCTGTGTGCTTTGCTGTGTTAATGAAACGTTTGTTTACTCAAAGCATCAGATGATGGTGCTGTTCACACCCGTTTCTGTGCTTATCAAAGAGAAAATCTGGTTCATCTGTAAACTTGCATGACATTAGAATCTGTTTGTTTTGTTTATTGGGCATATATTTGTTGCTTGGTTGTAGCATTTGCTACATGAATACATCTATTTAGGCCTTAATAGACGATTACAGATATGGTATATACATATGGGAGAACTTATTGTTTATTGTTTGTTGGCAAATGTGGTAAAGTAAGTACATGAAAGCTGGGGTTAAACAGCTCTGTGGTTAAAGCTCAGAGGCTTTGATGAGAAAAGTCAAATACACATCAGCTGTGATTCATCTATCAGTAAAGTCAGGAGAGTAGTGATAGTGGGGGGGGGGCATTAAACAGTCTGCTGCTCTTAAAGGGATAGTTCACCCAAAAATAAAGATTCTGTCATGAATTATTCACTGTTCCAAATCTGTATACATTCCTTTGTTTGGTTGTACATAGAGAAAGATATTTGGACGAATGCTTGTAACCAAACAGTTCTTGGACCCCATAGTAGGAAAAATGACGACGGTGGTCAAAAGTGCCCCAGAACCTTTTTGCTGTCCAACATTCTTCAAAATATCTCATTTTGTGTTCAAAAGAACAAGTAGAAGTAATTTTTCCTACTATGGTAGTCAATGGGTAGTCGAAGGTGAGTCAATTTTTATTTTGGGGTGATTCCAAGCAAATGTTAACCTTACTATAAAAAATGAACTCAAATGTCAATTGGTGAGCTTTCTCTGAAAGGTTTTGCCATTTTCAGAATCGTCATAACAGGTCATAGGCTAGTGAGTCCTCATGAATGGGCACATGAAGATTAAAATATAATATTTATTTTATGTCCTGTAAAGAGTCATCCCTTAACCATTTGTTGGGTGTTATTGCTTCTGGTTTATTCACGGAATTCCTACAAAAAGTATGGTATCCATCCATAACCTTTATAAAGTGTATATTCCTCTCATCTTAAATAGAAAACGTGTATAGACGGATGTCCAACATCAAGGGTTTAGTTAAATATATAAAGATATTGGTAATAAATACATTCTCTAAGAATCTATTTTCAGGTTTTGACTGAAAATGTCACATCAATAACACTGGAATTGTCCAGATACAAACACATTTGTTTGAAATGTACTGAAACTACAGAATCTAAACTTTCATAGATGTCCACAGTCATCTCCACTCTCTCTCCTCTGTCCATTTCAAGAGACTCGATTCTGATCACATCATCATAAACAATGTCAGACATCTCTGATTTCTTTACAGTCACCGATTATAACACTGTACCAATACTGTAGGTTGTTCTTGTGAGGGTAACACATCCGGAAATCGGAAACTTCATTGGTAATTCTGTGAAGTCACCAACATGTGACATTCAAGTAGCCAGTACAGAACAAGATGTTATAGACACAGTTTATATACATCAATACCTCCCATAGCATGAACAATCTTCTCATCCACATGTAGCTGTTAGTGCACATTTAACAATTATGAGATCTGGATACTTTGTGGTCCTTACATTCAATATTTAAAACTCAAATGAAACACAATAGTTTATGAACTCCAGCTGTAAGGTTTGCAGAAGTGCACTCGGACTCCTCTGTGTTATTTCGTCACCAAGATACTTTTTGTAAATGTAAAAATCTTTTAAAAAATAGACAATTTGAGCATGAAGGACACAATGCAGTTACAAAAACTCTACAAAGCACTGTAATGTTGCTGTAGTTATGCAGCTTTTGCCAGTAACTTACTGAAGATTTATATGTATCTAATTTTTTGGCAAAAGTTTGTTCAAAGATAAATGAACATTAAACATTAAGCAAAGCATTCTGGGAACCTTTTTTATCAAATATTTGGTTCCCAGACATGCTCGCACGACGCTGTTATTTTTCGAGAGGGTTTCTGTAAAGATAAAGACTTTTTAATGTTCAATGTTCATTTCTCTTTGAACAAACTGTTGCCAATAAATTAGATAATTTAAATCTACTGTAATACTGCAATTTCTACAGACTTTTTTAACCGTGTATTTTTAAATCTATTTTTGATGTTATCTTCATTTCAGTGACCACAGAAAGGCCTCTCTTCGGTTTCCTCTTTCCACCGTGTAAATGTTTCACTTGAAAGCACAGAAGCGGCTCATTTAACACATGTGAGCTTCACACCATGAAAATCACATTCATCAGGGAGATTAAATTACTCTTCTAAATCTTTACGACATCTTTGAAAATGTCTCTAGAAATATTGTCCAGACTTTTTTGAAACCCTAAGGTATAATTTGACACCTGTGGACAATACTGAGCCGAGCATGTGATCTGGGCCCACATACCGCAGCTGTTAGCGCACAAAGAAACGTGTTCGATGTTTGCGGCGGATCCCCAAAAAACACGGAGGTCCGTTACATGACCACCATCTATTGATGTCCTTCCGTTCATCCATCAGTCCAGAAATATTTATTTTCTTGTGGTACATTTTAATTAAAGATCAAGTTGGAGATGTGGCTAGTGTTCGTTGAGTTGCGGTGGTTTTGGTGGCATACCGATCACATGCCAAGGAAACATGTGGCACGAGTTTCAATCACAGAACAACATTATTGAAATGTGTGCAACACAAGCAAATCTGCTGACACTAAAGAGAGTTTTTAAAGTCTATGAAACTGTTTCCTGCATGAGTCGTCCCTCGCACATTTCTCACCCCTGACAAAAAACAAATAAACAGACCAAAATAAACACAAAGGTGGCCACTAGCCCACACACACGCTAGCAAATGCACATACACACACTGGTACGCTCTCTACGGGCCATTTCTATAATAGAAACACCCTCTATTCTTGCACTTTTCCTCTCCTGTCGTAACGTCCCGCCCTCTTTGCTTCTGCTTACATTTACATTTAATCATTTAGCAGACGCTTTTATCCAAAGCGACTTACAGAGAGATTAGGAAGCAATAAAGCTATACGTCATACAGGAGCAATAATACAAGTGCTAACACCAAGTTACTAGTTTCCACAAAAGCCTGAAAACTATATATTGAAAGAAAGGGATAGAGGGTTAGTATGTTTTTGTTTATTTGCTTCATGTTTCCCGCTCAACAGACGTGTTTTTTGCCAACATTATAATCTCTTTATTGCAGACTGGCCTCTAATTCCACATGTTATACAGTTTAGCATCAGATTAGATCAAATGTACTTATTTTATATAGTCAGTTAGTTTTAGTTACACTTACAATTGATTGTGTTGATGCTTATATGCTTATATCGGTCACTTGCTTATATGCTTATATATATATGTACAATGCTACACAAATAAAAATGTTTACAAATATTTGATCTTACGATAAAAATTTCCCTTAAATGAACTATAGATTAACTATAGTAACCAAAGTTTTGGGTTTTATTTGTAGTAAAACCGTAATAACCACAAATTAACCATGATCCCACTATAAAGAAACCAGTTTAACCATCCTATTTGTTCTATAATAATACCAACAGTAATCAATCCATCAAAACATAAAAAGCTCACCCCAAAATAATAATGTATATTTACTTAGAAATTGTTGTAACCATGTTTTTCTGTATTACTGTAAAAATCGTGATAAACTATTGTGGTGAGAGCATTGTAAAGAAGTCATAGAGGTTTGACTATAGATACATTTGGGAAGGGACCAAAACAGGAAGGTAATACAATTTTGATACTTTGTGTTTCTTAATGTTTTACACATACACAAATAGATGTCTGTGTTAACAAACAAGTTATTTTTAAGAACAAAAAACAATAACAAACACTGGAACTATTCTCTTTGGATTAGCACAGTCTCTCCGACAATGATAATATTCTGCTTAAAGCTTATTAGAGGAAAGACTTCATCATTAGACGACTGTTTTAGAGGCTGATGACCGTCCTTATGAAGATAATTTGATTATAAATGTTAATACCATTTTCTGGCTAAGTACCAGAAACATGTAACAGTTTCAGCTGTAGGCAGATTGAATTGTATAAATAAAAGGCAAATAATTTGTATATTTATATAATTTGTATAAACCATTTATTCTTTCATTTATATTATATGTGTTTACATAAATCATATATATTGTATATATATTTATTGTGTGTGTGTGTGTGTGTGTGTGTGTGTGTGTGTGTGTGTGTGTGTGTGTATACTGTGCACACACACACACACACACACACACAATAAATAAATAAATATATATATATATATATATATTTGGAGTACATGCATTAAGAAATAGAACCTTTATATAAAATATTATTTGCAAATAACATTTGAAGCTAGTGAAATGTATTTAGAAAGGTTGCATTACTTTCTGCACTAGTGCATATTTTTATGTGTACATAATAAAATAACAAACAGTTTGAGGCAGCCAAGAAACAATAGGAAATCAGCCTTCAACATGCATTTCCTGCTAGTCACTTGCTTTGATTTTCGAACTGACAGAAGACAATAAGAGCCACGGCAGCCCGGCGTTAACAGGAAAGCCGTTCATGTAAAGGAATGTTGCAAAAATTCCAGTGGAATGTAATGGTTTCAAGAAAATATACAAGACGCACAAACAAGAGAATATTTTTGATAAAGAAGATTGATTTTATTTATAGAATACTGCATATAAGCATCACACAGCAGTTGTTTTTTCTCAAAGTTGTGTTTCAAAAATAAAAATAATTAATCAGTTTACCTACACACATTTCATTGGCTCACACACACACAAATTCTAGCATGGGGATCTCATCTGTCGAAGCCGCCACCTATTAATTGGGCGTCCCGCTTCCCCGACAACATTTGTTAGCTGCCATCTGTCTGTCTGAGCCCCCCCGCCCATGCTTTCGTCTCCCCACCTCCACCCGAAAGTCTTTAATCAAGTTGCAACACTTCTTCTCGGGTGAGTCACCCGTCCCTTCCTCCCCTAACTTGACGACTTAGATAAGACAGACTGACCAACAGGGTTATCTTTGCCCCTTGAACAAGTGCTTACAGGACGAATAACAAATAACCAAAAAACAAGATGGTAAGGAGCACAGTTAAAAACATCATGCGGTGTCAGAAGACCCGTAAATTGCTCTTCAAACCTTCCACGGACCACCCACAACCCTCCAAGTCTATGAATCCCTCCAGGGGCACCCATGTGCCCGCATGAGGGGTAAAGGCAGCCAAAAAGCCCCCACACATACATTCAACTCTGTTCTGCACGTCTGGAGTGCAGCTGTCGGAGGGGTTCTGGTCTCTTGGGGTGCCACCAAGATCTCCAGGTTCAGCTTGAGACACCGGGACAAACCCTTGGCACGGTTCCTCAAAATCAGTACCGACGTGCAGGACAGTTGAAGCCGGTTCCTCGAGTTCCCAAAGTCACATAAAAAGGAAAGTCTATTTGTCCCCAACAATTTACCTTGGAGTTTATGTGAAGGATGTAACAGTTCGAGGGTAGTTGTTGACATCTTCCCTCCACCCGCCCCCTCACACCTTAGTAGCCAGAGACTGCGCCTCGGTCTTCTGTGAAGAAAGGGAGCTGGCCGGGCTGGCGTGAAGGGCTTTCTTCAGGTTCAGCAGGCAGAGACACTGGGAACGGAAGCGCAGGTCAAAAAAGGCGTAGAGGAGCGGGTTGAGGCAGCTGTTGACGTAGGCCAGGCAGGTGGCGTACGGATGGGCCAGCAGAAGAAGGTTGAGGAAGGTGCAGGAGTCGGGCGCCAGGTTGAGATATGACAGGGCGTCCATGGTCTTCACGACGTGGAATGGCATCCAGCAGGCGGCGAACACCACTACGAGCGTGGTGATGATCTTCAGCAGGCGGCGCTTGCGCTGGTCCTCCTTGCGCAGGCTGTTGAAGTGACGTGTGATCGTGCAGCCAATGAACCCGTAGCACACCATCATGGCCAGAAGGGGGATGAGAAAGCCAAGAGCTGTGGAGGAGATGCTGAGGCCTGCGATCCACAACGCCTCCTGACCCGGTTTGCTCACAACCAGGCTGAAGTCCATGGCACAGGAGGTCCGGTTGGTATCGACATCGTACACCGTGGTGCGAAAGAGCAGCGTGGGTGCGGCCAGGACCCCGGATAGGAGCCAGATGGTGGCCAGTGATGCCCGCATGTGTCCTCTGGTACGCAGCTGCGTGCTGGTGAGGGAGTGCACGATGGCCATGTAGCGATCCAGACTCAAACAGGTGAGGCAGAAGACGCTGGCGTACATGTTGAGCAAAACCACGTAGCTGCTGATCTTGCAGAGGGCCACGCCAAAGGGCCAGTGGTATCCCAGGGCGGTGTACACGGCCCAGAGGGGCAGCGTCACCACGAAAGTCAGATCAGCGAGAGCCAGGTTTCCTATGTAGACATCCGCAGCTCTCCGCTTGTTCTGGGCTCGCCACACGGTGAAGATGACCACGCCGTTACCGGTGAGGCCCAGGATGAAGATGAGCATGTAGAGGATGGGAATCAAAGAATATGACGGCTCCCATTCGTCGAAGTCACACATGGTGCTGTTGGCCGCCTCCTCGTAGTAATCTTGGCTGTAGTCGCTGCTCATGTTGTCCATAGCGGCCCTTGTTTTTTCTGATGTTAAAATCTTAAATGGTTGGCTTAAATTTAGCCAAAAGAAAGATCTCAATGTGATCAAATTGCAGGATCTAGAGAAGTTGCTTGTGATGCGCTCAGGTCTGAATGTCCTTCCAGCGGGATGAGCTGTGGCTTTTAAACCCTCACCCCTCCTCGCGTCACCCCTGACCCCGCCCCTCCCCGACCCCTCCTCTCTCTCACCCGCAGCCGATCTGCAGTCTCCGTTTAATCTCCACAGGAAAACCTGCAGGATTACTTAATACAAATACAACAAGTAAACAAAATTGTTTATACATACACATGAGAACTGAAAAGCGAAATTAGAAACACTAAACATGAAGCGGATTCAATGAATTTAATATAATGTTTCTGCAGTTAGTGTAGCCTAGCTACATCTTACTGCAAAGAGATAGAAAGCTTTAACAACAGTTTTTTATATGCTATTTGTTGCGGAAACGTTATGTATACACCGGGATTTTATTTGTTTATTATTTGTTTTTGTGTTCTAAATGATAGCTGCCGTTTGGAGAGTTTTATCTTTTATACCATTCTCAACAACAACAACATGAAAACTGTTTTCAGTGTCTGTGGCAAGTCAGGACCTGTATGTTTTGCCCTAAACAGATAAATTGATATTGTAATTGACGGATGTGAAAGTGTGAACAACTGTCTATTAGTTGGACGATACAAGCGCTTCATTTCCATCCCAATGCATTGAGATGCTGCCGCACGCGGACTTGCCCGAGCAAGATCACAGATTCTCTAAGGATGCAGCACCAGCAAAACTGCTTGTCGTAAAACATGTTTGTGTACAGGACTATTCTTCAGCTCCTTATTGTATCCTGTTCAAGAGTCTGGAAGTTACGCGCAGTAAAACTTATTCTGACTGAATGTGCCGGAAAACACTCGTTTTATTATGCTCGCGTCAACATAGCAAACACAACCCTTTACATTAAATCATTAAAATTACAAATGCATTTCATTAAATATCAATACAGAAACGTAACGAATAACGTGTCCCCGTTGTGTAAGGAAATAGCATTGAGTCATCACGTTGAAAAATACATTTATACCTGAATACAAAATACAGACAGTCAGAATAAATATTGCGGATGTACAATTTATTTCAACTTTATATTTTAAATCTTGCTGTAACTTATAAAAAGTAAAACTGCTTATTTTATGAGTTACAGTATATCTACAGGCTGCAGTTACAGTAATGTATATATGCCTATATTGCCATTACGTCACATTAAGTCGTTCACATCATTTCGTTTTTGTTTAAAGTGCAACAAACAATAAATTAATTAATTAATGAAAATAAATATTGTGCAATGAATAGCCTAGTCAGGGTATGCAAAACTAAACATTAGTTTACAAACAGTGTAAGTTAGTGTTACATTTCTTTATCATATTTTATTTTTTTATTTTGCATTGTTAAACACATTTTCAATGCGTGTCTGTAAAGGATTTAGTTATTTTCAGATTTTTCAAATTATATTTTAATTGGTTTACTACCTTTATTTTTTCTATTTTGGTCCTTTCTAAATGATCCGCTATGCTCCTGAAGAGATCATTGTTATTGCTATAGAGTTTAAAACACCAACCCACACCCTAAAGGAAAAAAGGCAATAGAGATTTTGTGATACAACCCAAATATAACTTACATTATGAGGTCTTAAAGTGCATCAGGTCTAAAAGTGCTCAAGAACTGAAAGAGGAATCAAAGGAGTTATTAAAACAAAAGTGTGATTTACATTCGGCACAACGTCTGGAACGAGGCCAAATTATGAAGACAAAAGGAGTGGGGTTGATTCCAGAGAGGAAATCTTACAGTATGATCCTACTGTAAATGGCACATGTCATTAGAGCATCTGGTGCAGCATGAGACTGTATCAGACTCAAGCAGACGGGAGATTTCACTCGGCACCCGACTCCGTCTCTCAGCAATGAGGCGTCAGTGGCGCCGGGGACCTGACCCGCTCAGACACAACTATTCCTCCCTGACCCGTCTTACACACGCACACACACACACACACACACGCACACACACACACACACACACACACACACACACACACAGCCAGGCTCAGATTTTGGGAAGTTCAAGTGTGACATCATTAAAAATGCTTAAACGGTGTTGTTTATGAGTTTGACTTGTTTAAATGGCCTAAACTTTCTTTCTTTATATATTGCACATGACTCTAGCTCAGATCCGAGCAGTATTTAAGTTTATTCTTCTTGACTCGTTGTGAAACTTGTGCTGTTATCTGAAGCTAAATCACCCCACACACACAAATACACATCACAGGTGGCACTAAACTTATCTCGCCTTGATAGAAAGATATGATAACAGAACAAATGGTTAAGATGGATATGCAAATAGATGAAGCATTGGGGGTCCAACAACTGCCAAAATGTTTATTTTCGGCAATTACATTTAATTCAGTGAGGTCTCAAGCGACCCTATATCCAAAATAAAGTATCTAATGTCCGTGTGTTTAAATCTGAATTGATGGAACTGAAATTGCTGTTAATGACAATACACATGGAATGAATGGCAACCCTGGTGTTAGACCACACACACACACACACACACACACACACACACACACACACACACACACACACACACACACACACACACACACACACACACACACTGGAAAGGATGGAGACTGAAAGAGTCAGGGTGACAGACCTCTCCGAGCAGCTGGAAGTAGCACTGACACTTTGATCCGTTGCTGCTCAACCTTGAATAAGTGTTTCTGTTTTTCAGTACTTATCCAGATTACATTTTTTCATCATTTATTCACCATAATGCCATTTCAGGTCTGTATGACTTTCTTTTTTCTGCAGAATGCAAAAGAAAATATTTTGAAAAATGTTGGTAACCAAACAACATTGACTTCCCCCATTGACTTCCATTGGACACAAAACCACTGAGACATTTTTCAAAATATGTTTTTTTTGAGTTCCACGGATGATAGAGCCACATACAGGTTTTAATCCATAAATGAATGATGACAGAATGTTTATTTTTGGGTGAACTATCGCTTTAATAACAACAGATCTATATAAAGCCTCAGTATGAGAACGACACAGAGATGTGCAGAAGGTTATGTTGGACACCTGAGAAAACACACACACACACACACACACACACACACACACACACACACACACACACACACACACACACACACACACACACACACACACACACACACACACACACACACACACACACACACACACTTGTGCTTATTCACAAATTAAATAGGAATTAAAAAGCAGTTGCCCATTGATTGTATAGTTCTTTACATTTTCTTTAATAACTGCTGTTTTTACTATAAAAACAGTAACAGTTTCATTATTGTACTTGTACTGACATGCAAACCACAATATATGGAGTTAAAATTAGAAATTTAATACATTATATTACTGATCCTTTTCGTCTTTACATGACAATAAGTTACAGACAAAAGTGTTAACAATTAATTCTATTCTAAGAAAAACATTTATCAGCTAAAAGGCCGAACTATACTTAAAATGTTTTTTTTTGCATGTTCAGAGATTTAAAACTAGCATTAAATTGTCCCCAACCTTACATATCATGTATAACTGGACAACATCAAAACCGGTTGCCCCAAAGGTTCACAAAAGCAAAAGTTGATGTTAATGTATGGATTCACGCATGTCTCCATGGTCTCCGTTTACCGGACGACTAGCACATATGAGGGGGGGTCTCCAGACTGTCTGATGTGTGAGTGTCACACGCTCCATCCACGTCCCCCCCGTGCAAAGTCACAACTGCGTCTCTCGGGTGTCGATATTCTCTGACCGACATGGCTGCCGCGACCTGAAAACCCGTGAAGAACAATGAGAACCTCATTGATTCGGCTGTTGATTCTGGATCTTAAAAGTTGACTGATACCACGTTGAGGTATTTGTTAATGCATAATATTTTCCTCCTCACTCGGAAAGGTGTGTTAACCGTCTGAGACTTCCATGGCACCCCACCTGTGCTTCATTGACTGATTCTAACAAGAGTTTCCGACTCATTGACACCAGGCCGTTGAGCATCAGGGCCGGGGCAATGAACGAGTTCACACCTTCCACTTATCGCCTGGCTTCCTTTTCGCCAGCGTATTGAAGGTGTGGATGTTTGTTTTAAATAAGTTTCGGCTACAGAGAGAGAAGCTTCTAGGCTCAATCTGTAATTAACAGAAATGTGATTAATGTTGTGAAATGTGAAAAACAGGATCGTGGGATCAACAGCGTTGACAATATCCGAAAGGTCTTTCCTTGAATGCAAACAAATTACATGAACATCCCAAGTTACTCCAAGACCTTTCCTGTCTCTCTTGTCCTGCCATGACCCAAAACATTGATCCTCAGAGGAGGACACTTATCAATTTTGGGGGGAACCAATGCGCCCCAGGCCTGCTTCCACAACTTCTCTGTTTTTAACAGTGTCAATGACCATATGATCATATTCCAGGAACTTGGAAACCAGCAAAATTAACTTCTGCATTGGTTTTCTTGTTGGTGTGTTATTTACCCTAGCCTAGCGAAAAAAGTTACATTGAAGAGTGCAACGTTGTGCCCAAATCAGATTTCTTTAAAACTCCCAGAACGCCCAATGCGGGTGCAATAAACATTTACTAGCTTGCCAGCTGATGCCATTTCAAAAATGCATTACTCCCACTGGAAAAAAACAACTGAAAAATATGCTGGCCTATTAAAAAATGAGAACGTCAGTCTATCCAGATGAAAATGTTAGCTAATTCATAAGGACAGAACATGTTGAACATCAACAAATGAGTTTGACCCAAAGAGACAAAGCCAATCGTTGGTTAAATTAACCCGGAAATGGTTATATTTGACCCATCAATGGGTTAAAACAACCGAGCATTTTGGTGTAAAGCAAATAATCCAACAGTTGGGTTTGTCTTTTTTGGCCCAATGTTGAGTTGAAAATAACCCAGCATGTTTAGTAAAAAAGTTTTTATTTTTTTTACATTTTAACAATATATTGTTTATTCGCATTTATTTGCAGAAAATTGAAATGGGACAAACTGGTCAAAATAGTAAAAAAGAGGCAATGTTTGCAGATCTTGAATACTGCAAAAAAGTTAATTTGCATAAGCTACTAATGTTGTATTTCAGCTACAGATTAAAATGAATAACTTTCTTTGCATTCTCTCAGTGTTTCGCAATGCTGTTGGGTTACTTTTTGTTTGTTTCTGTTGAAATTGAACAGACATTGAAATAAACTGGCCAACTACAAAAATGCTGGACTATTTTCTGGGCGGTGTATGCGAGTCTTTGCCAGTTTTAGGTCTAGTTGATCTCTCAGCTGTTTTGGTTTTAGAGTGATGCAAACACATTTCAGCTGGCCAACCGGCTCACCGGCCAGCTTAAACCAGCAAAGACCAGCTAACCATCTTAGCATAGCTCAAGTTGTTTTTCCAGCAGGGTTTTACCTACATTTCAAAGAGTTCCCTGACGTCCCCAGGGAGCTGGAGGGGTTTATCATATTCTCCTGTGAGGAGAGCTCCCTATCGGCACCTGGTGAGAGTTTCCCCACCAAGCTCGAGGTTGAATATCTAGATAAACATTTGCCCCTGTGCTCTGCACGTTTGTATTTAACGACCTGTTGAAAACATCGGATGCTAATCAAGCAGACGCAACCCCAACACGCTTTAGCTTCCGCTAACTGGTTTCAGGCGGCCGGCGCCTCACATTTTGTGCTGATTTACAAACCAGTCTGAACAGACTACAGTCTTGGTCCAATTACAAGAGCTGAAAGATGGGCTCCGTATGGGTGCCGCTGTTGTTGTTAGCAATTAGCTAGCGGTTAGCAACCGGCTGTGTTTATTTAACTATCTCTTATCTCATACCCCCAGAGAACGCTACTGTCATGGAGCTATTAAGAAAGCTGAGTGTGCCTTTTGTCTCCGTAGTGTATCTTCATGGCATGGTTTCCTTTCTCGCTTTTATAGCATTCAATGAGCAAAAGCGGCGGGCCGCGCAAAAGTGCAAACAGGATATGAGCACTCAGTACCCTTGAGCTTTGGTTGAATCACAGGCATTTTTTACAGAAGACATATGCATTGAAGTGGGTCCAAACGTGTGGCGTCTACTATGTGTCCACTTAAAAGTCTGCAGGTTTTCTATTCCCTCTTTCCACAGATGGGCAGAACACACGCTTCGACAGGAAAGGCTATCTTGAGTACATGTGGCGCCCTTACTGATGTAAATGTGTTCGGCTTGTGTTAGTGGTCGACTCCTATTTGGGTCATTTGACCTGCGAAATCACTTGTGTTGCTTTTTTGTGATGGCTATTGTTTGGAAAAGGAGCGGCTGCTTCGGATGTAAATATTTGGCACATGTCTGGATGTATCAGGAGGGATGTTCTCATCCATTGTTGCTGAGTTTGGGGGACCTACTAAAAATGTCATTACAATAAGTGTAACAGTTCATAGCACACAAAAAGATTGGGTAAAGTACTTTTATCAATACTATTTTCACGCAAAGAGGTCAGTGGACAGATACACTGTAAAAAATTCCAGTAATATTCCTGCATTTTAAACCAATAGTTATTTTACACCAAATTTGTACATTTGCAGTCCATTTCTGTAGTTTGACATTTGAAAAATACATACAAACATTTGTAAAATAAAATGAAAAATTACTGCTTTTTACAGTCTTATACTTGTCACTCAAATGAAATGAAAATCAATTAGAAAAATATTTGTAAAAATTGTTTTTCATTCCCTAAAAGCAATAAACGCACACACACATCCTGACTGAGGTTGTCATATACATTCATTCATGAAAGGGTTAAAGGTCATTCTGTAAAAAATTACTTTAAAAATGTAACCTGGCTGCCTTAAAATTTTGAGTTCATTCAACTTAAAAAATATTAGTTAACTTATGAATTACATGCAAGCTGGTTGTATTAACTAATATTTTTAAGTTTTTAAAATGTTAAGGCAGCCCGGTTACTTATTTTTTTAAGTTGAACCAAAATTTTTTTTTACAGTGTATGTGAAAAAACAGGCAAGTTTTTATCTGAAAATTATTGTTGTTGTTATGTTTACTTAGTATATCATTTGAAAAGATCACTACTAAACTTTTCTTTCTAATCCCGTTTTCGCATGTCACACCCAAAGTTTCGGGTCATAATTACCATAGATACTGATGGACCCCCTTCCCCCCCCACACGCAACCCAAATTGGTAATGTATGGGTTTTCGAATGGCCAGTTCCTGAGCTGTTACTCCCAATTTTAAATATGGGGTTAAAGCCCCACACTAAAGGTGCTCAAAAGGTTCTTCACAGCAATGCCACAGAAGAACCATTTTTGGTTCCACAAAGAACCATTCAGTCAGAGGTTTTTAAAGAACCATCTCTTTCTTTCTTTTTTAGAATCAGAAGATGTTAAAGGTTCTTTATGGAACCAAAAGGTTCCTCTGTGGCATCAAAGAACCTTTCAAAGCACCTTTTTTAAATAGTGTATGGGCAATTTCAGCATTATGGATGTGACATTTTAGTCAAAACTATATATATTAACTCTATTACCAATATATTAAATCATCTGTTTATGTTTTACTAAACCCCTGATGATAGAGTCCAGACATCATATATATTAGTCTGGAAGCATGGAAGACAACATACTTTGTAGGATTTCTGTGAATCAAAACGTACAAACCAGAAGCAATAATATCCAACAAATGGAGAAGGAATGCCTCTTTATAGAACAAAAGGATGAGGAATATGCACTGTTATGGGTGTGACAAAGACAATTCACTTACCTGACTATTGAAAACTATGTTTTAAAAACTTTAAGAGAAACTTCATATGGGTGTTTAAACCACCAAATATTGACATCTGACCTATCAGATGATAAAAACCATTCACTGTTTTGAACACACAAACAGCGGACGCTACTTCCCGATAATGGCCCTTGAAATAACTCCGTAAATAAACACCAGAACAACAAATGCTGTGCATAGAAAACAGATACAAACAAAACAGGGGCAAGACTTTCCACCCCAGTTAACTTTATTTAGACACTGCACATCACAATGGCTCCCAAGACACTTACAGAAAAAATCTGACCAGGGTTATGCTGCCAGTCAGGGAGGCACAGAGTCACAGTGAATTATAGGATATCACAGGAAAAGGTCTGCCTGGCAGGATGTGCCTTCCATCTGTGTTGCTCCACTGAGACATGAAGGCGGTCGTGTTTGGTAAACCAGAGCTGTGAGTCTTCAGATTATTGATAAAGCTCTTCCTGAACCAGTAAATATGGAAGGAAAGGAGGAAATAAGTCTTGGGACATTTCTATATAAAATTATATATCGAAAACAACTCAAGTGCTTTTACTTATATTTCAATTATATTTACGATAAATAAATATAAACTCCAGTGACCATCCAGTTCATCTTTACTGAAGAAAATAGAAATCATATTATACAAAAACCCATGCACATATGTCATATATAGTTCATATAATGAAGGTGGGGCTCGCAGCAGCTGAACACAATAAAGCATTGTGCTGAAAAAATCAGAGCTCTTGTTTGCCATATGGTTTTGTGATCAATCTACACTAAAATGTGCACTTAAGTGGCGACCCATTGTGCACAACATCAGAGTCGACTCATCCATCCTACTCACTGTCAGGACACACGCACACACAGGCAGCCTCTGAATGTCTGGACACACAGATGTATGACATCATTAACTCATTGTTCACATCTAAACTCTGGAGGCACATGCAGAGTGCAGGGCTTTTCATTTTCAAAACAATAACAAAAATGAGGTTACTGAGGAATCTTTAAAGGAAGTGTTCAATGGACTTCATGTTCTTCCAACCCGTATGCTGTTATTCATTTCTGTGGGACATAAAATGAAATTTGATCTTTTATGCAGATCTTTTTTTATACTCAGGTTCTACATTCATAGTTTAAGAGCAGTCTAATTTAGTAGCCAATTCAATATTTTTTCATAATTTTACTAGGTGACTGAGAGAATATATATTTGTAAACTAACATTGTGCTAGAAGTATTGAATTAGAAAATAATCAGTATACTTAAATGAGTTTACTAGTATAAAGCTTAAAACTAGTTCCAGACTAAAATAAATATTTGTGCTGTCTAAACTGAAAACAGTTAGCAGTGACAATTCTTAAAATACACCAGTTTCATTGTTTTGCCTCAAAATGCAGAATGCAGAAATGTTTTTTGTAAAGCATGTTTCTAAAAACTACTTAAATGTCTTAATTGAACTAAGGACTAGTCCTGGCTTAAGCTAATCCTTGTCTGTGAAACTGGGCCTAAAAGTATACTTTAAGGTATACTTTTATAAACTAGATACTTTAATAAACAATTTAGTTCCAAGTAGTATCACAAGTATACATTATGTACATAGTACATTGATAGTACTACAAGTACTACATAAAGCATATAAAATGTACTTGAAGTAAAAAGGAATAGAACAGAACAGAACATTAGAAAATAACATTAGAATAGAATAGAATAGAGTAGAGCAGAATAGAACATTAGAATAGAATATAATAGAATAGAATAGAGTAAAACAGAACAGAACAAAACATTAGAAAATAACATTAGAATAGAATAGAATAAAATAGAATAAAACATTTGAAAATAACATTAGAATAGAATAGAATAGAATAGAATAGAATAGAACAGAACAGAACAGAACAGAACATTAGAAAATAACATTAGAATAGAATAGAATAGAATAGAATAGAATAGAATAGAGTAGAACAGAACAGAACAGAACATTAGAAAATAACATTAGAATAGAATAGAATAGAGCAGAATAGAACATTAGAATAGAATAGAATAGAATAGAGCAGAGCAGAGTAGAGCAGAAAAGAGAAGAGCAGAGCAGAGCAGAATAGAACATTAGAATATAATATAATATAATAGAATAGAACATTTGAAAATAACATTAGAATAGAATAGAATAGAATAGAATAGAGCAGAATAGAACATTAGAATAGAATAGAGTAGAGTAGAGCAGAATAGAACATTAGAAAAGAATAGAATAGAATAGAATAGAGTAGAGTAGAGCAGAATAGAACATTAGAATAGAATAGAATAGAATAGAGTAAAGTAGAGCAGAATAGAACATTAGAATAGAATAGAATAGAATAGAATAGAATAGAATAGAATAGAGTAAAGTAGAGTAGAGTAGAGCAGAGCAGAGTAGAATAGAACATTAGAATAGAATAGAATAGAATAGAACATTTGAAAATAACATTAGAAAAGAATAGAATAGAATAGAATAGAATAGAATAGAATAGAATAGAATAGAGCAGAGTAGAGTAGAACAGAACAGAACAGAATAAAACATTAGAATAGAATAGAATAGAATAGAATAGAGCAGAGTAGAACAGAACAGAACAGAACAGAACAGAACAGAATAAAACATTAGAATAGAATAGAATAGAATAGAATAGAATAGAATAGAGTAAAGTAGAGTAGAGTAGAGCAGAGCAGAGTAGAATAGAACATTAGAATAGAATAGAATATAACATTTGAAAATAACATTAGAATAGAATAGAATAGAATAGAATAGAATAGAATAGAATAGAATAGAATAGAATAGAATAGAATAGAATAGAGCAGAGCAGAGCAGAGCAGAACAGAACAGAATAAAACATTAAAATAGAATAGAATAGAATAGAATAGAATAGAATAGAGCAGAGCAGAGTAGAGTAGAACAGAACAGAATAGAACAGAATAGAACATTAGAATAGAATTAGAGCTTTCCTGTAGTTCAGTGGTTAGATCATGGCGCTAGCAATGCCAAGGTCATGGGTTCAATCCCAGGGTTTGCAGGTACCCAGAAACAACTTTAATCAAAGTCACTGAGTGCAGCTGTGACACGCCAGAGGAGAACTGGCCCTCCTGACTGAGACTGGTTTCTCCCGAGGTTTGTTCTCCATATATTTATCATTGGAGTTTGGATTCCTCGCCACAGGGTCATGTCGGCTTGTTCACCAGGAAACTGCTTTTATTTTATTAAATAACTTATATGTTAGGTAATTTTACTTTTGTTGTGTTTTTCCTGTTTTCTTTTCTCCTGTAAAGCTGCTTTGAAACCATGCTCATTGTGAAAAGCGCCATATAAATAAAATTGGATTGAAATGAAATGTATAGTACAATCCAATGTAAATCGCTTTGGATTAAAGTGTCTGCCAAATGCATAAATGTAAATGAGTAGAGTAGAACAGAACAGAACAATAGAACAGAACACTTCATTGCCAACTGTACAACACAATTTGGTGCCATACTCAGTAGTGCACACACATTAGAATCACAGACAGATATGATGAAACAATATGTATGGAGGGCATATAAAACTGGCATATATACATAAGTATACATCTTATAAATAAAATGTGGTTGAAGCACACTTATTTAAGGTCATCATCCTTCTCATCAAAAAGCAAACATGGGCTTGTCGGTCTTGACCAAATGCCATGTCTTAGGTGGCATATGTGATTTAAGAGTAAGATTATATTTGAATAACATCTTTTGGAAAATTATAAGTGAATTACATCACCGGAAAGAATCTCGGACAAAACTTTTTACAAAACCTCACAAACATCTCTAACTAATTATGTGTTTTGATAAGAAGAAACAGCAAGGGTTGAAGAAGGATGGTGAGTGAGATGGACGTGTCTCAAGGGAGCTGCTTACTGGAAACTGCATTCGCGGACTCGTCCATGTCATCCCCTCCTATCATCTACAGTGCTTGCGCGTGAATGGGTTTCTTAGCTTTCTAATGTCTTTCAGTACACTTTCACACATGCAGTTAAACATCATGTCTTACCCCCCCCACTGATGTGTGTGTGTGTGTATCCTGTACCTGCAGCCTTGGTTTCCTCACTAAGGAGAAGGTTTCAGGGACGGGAAGATAGGAGACAGTGGAGACGTGGAGCAACAATGGCAGGAAAACTGTCAAGATCAAATAGTGATTAAGGTGAAAAAAACAATCCTCAAATAAACCCTGACACACTCGAATGGATGAGAAGAACGCTGCTTCATGAGGAAGCTTGTGAGATTGAAAGTTGACAAAGAGTGAGAAAGTATGAAAAACAGACCCAGTTCTTCTGACACAGATCAAATTTGGCCCAGTGCAAAACATCCTACGGAGACAAAACCACTGCATTATTTGGGCAAACAAAATCAAGACGTCTACCATTACACGGCCAAAGATGTACACGTGAAAGCGTAAACAATAAACACAGAGCGCTGAGGTCGACCGTGGAAGGTTGTTGATCACCAAGTCATCCTGCACCAGGAGTAAACAGCCGAATTCCTCTTCCTGTCTTCTGTGCACAGTAAAAGCATCTGTTTGACATCTGACCCTGACCCGACAGAACCGACATCCTGACCCACACGCGCTCAAACTCGACTACTGGATTTTTCCTGCCGGTGACCAGCGTGTGTATCTGAAGTGATGAATACACACACATCCAGACGAGGAGAGATCTGTCTGTAACATAGAGAAAGAAATATGAATGATATAAAGAATTATTTTTCTTAAACTTCCACAAACTTCCAAACTTTTAATTTAAACGGATAGTTTAAACCTGTATGACTTTCTTCTGCAGAACACAAAAGAAGATATTTTGAAGAATGTTGGTAACTGAACAATGCCGGTACCCATTGACTTCTATTGTTTTGGCACAAAACCAATCAATTTTTTTATACAATTCCAATACAAAATACAATTCATTTAACACAGAGTAAAGGGACAAGTTGTCATGTATTTTGTTATAGTTATTGTAACTTTAATGTCTTTTGCCATTTTAACACTCTCGAGCTCTCTTTGCAGTTAACTTAACTTCTCCAGCAATGTGACAGATTCATTTTTATAGATTTTTTATGAATATGAACTGCGTTCTTAAACAAAAAGAGTTCGAAAAATGTTATTGAAATAGTTAAAGTATTGAAATAGTTAAATAGTGTCGATTGTTTGTTATTTTAGCGCGTCACACAGCAGGATGTTCCTGTCACTGCTGTGAAATATCATGTCAACTGCCTATATAGAGTTGTCATGTCATACAATCTTAAATATGACATATTTTACAATCTTAAGAGAGTTTAAAGCTCCTTGTTTATCAAGGTTATGTGCATTAGCAACACATTATGACACATTGTGTCTCATTGCAAGCTTTATCAAAATAGCTCCAAGTGGCCGTGGGATCGGAGCTCCAGTCTTACATTTTTTCTTACAGTTTGGGGGAGGTGGGGGTTTAGAGGTCAAAGACCCCTGTCACTAAAGCGGTTCAGACAACTGTATTAGCTCATTATATTGCCGGTTTAATCCGAGACGCCTTTCCTGGGCGTCTATAGTGGGATTATGTGTAAGAAAACAACGTGCATAAAACAGGAAATATACAGCTCGCTTCCATTGAACCGTATTCTGTAAATCACACGGTCTTCACGATTGTTTCAGGTCTGGATGGATGTTGTCTGGGTCACCTGTCTCAGATTTTATGCCGTTTATGCAGTTACTGTACTTAAATAACTGAAGTATTACTGCACAGAGGGGAAAGAAGTTGATTTAAAGGGATAGTTCCCCTTAAAACAGTATTGTTCACTGCCATATTGTACCGCGGTCATGTGATCTTATCGCACACTTAGAAGGAGTGTGTACTTCTGGTTTAAAAGATAAAAGACACATTTGTCTGTTTCTTTAAGATGACTTCTTTACGATGGTTGCTCGTAAAATGACAATAAGCATGACAGGAAACGAGTGTCACTAAGCGGGAGAAGACGAGAAGAAGAATGTAAAAAGCGTACAAAAGGTGCAAGAAATGAGAAAGCTGCACAGTTGTGCCGTACGATCCTTCATCCGCTACACCTCATGCAGGATGACCCATTTTTGTCTTCAGCTGCAGTAAATAATGGCTGTGTTTCCTACTATATGCTTTATAAACTTTCCCCACTACGCTAGGGGTTTAATTTATTACTGTAAACTGTGCGAAAAAATAGTATACTCAAGTATAATTACAATGCTTTGTTAATTCATACTAATGTAGTATTCTGTAGTATCAACTATAGTGAATTAATAAGGCATAGTAAACACTGCTTTACTTTAATATTTACTGTAGTATACTGTAGCATATTCTAGTAATTATAAAACTTTCCTAATGTATGCTGTAGAATGCTGTAGTATTAACCACATTACCTATTAACCAAGGTAGTAAATAAATACTGTTGTATACTTTAATATTCACTATAGTAAACAGCATGAAATTGTAGCATAATGTAGTGTATCATGGTAACTAATACACCTTGCTGAAGTATGCTGTAGTATTCTGTAGTACTAACTATAGTGAATTGATAAAAGGCGGAAATACTGTTTAAAGTACTTTAATATTTACTATAGTGAACTGGGGAATGTATAGTATACTCACATTACTGTATGCGGTATATTACTGTAATTACTACCCTTTGTTATACTATACTGTAGTATACTGTAATATTAACTATAGTGGAGTGATAAAAGGCAGCAAATACTAACTAGCAAACTTCAATATTTACTACAGTAAACTGTTTGAAAGTGTAGCATACCCGATTATATTGCTGTAATTACTACCACTCGATAAGGAAAATTCGCTCGATTATACTGTAGTATTCTGTAGTATTAATCACAGTGAATTCATTAAGGTTAGTAAATACTAGTATGCTTCAATATTTACTATAGTAAGCTGTATGAAGTATGCTCTGGTATATTACTGTAATTGCTGTTAGGTATACTGTAGCACACTGTAGTATTGAATATAGTGAAGTGATAAAGGGTAGTAAATACTAGTATACCTTGACATTTGCTCCGGTAAACGGAATGGACTACACCGTAGTATATTATAGTAATCACATCATTTGTTTACGTATGGTGCAGTATTCTGTAGTATTAACCACAGTGGATTGATTAAGGGTAGTAAATACTAGTATGCTTAGATATTTACTATAGTTAACTGTAGGAGATTGTAGTATGCTCTAGTATATTACTGTAATTATTACACTTTTACTGTTAAAGTATACTGTGGTGTTCTGTAGTATTAACTATAGTGAATTGATTAAGGGTAGTAAATACTAGTATGCTTAAATATTTACTATAGTAAACTGTGGGAGATTGTAGTATGCTCTAGTATATTACTGTAATTACTACACTTATACTGTTAAAGTATACTGTGGTGTTCTGTAGTATTAACTATAGGCCTAGTGAATTGATTAAGGTAGTAAATACTAGTATGCCTAAATATTTACTATAGTAAACTGTAGGAGATTGTAGTATGCTCTAGTATATTACTGTAATTACTACACTTTTACTGTTAAAGTATACTGTGGTGTTCTGTAGTATTAACTATAGTTATATTTACTATGGTAAACTGTAAGAAGTATGCTCTGGTATATTACTGTAATTACTACATTTTCTTAGTAGCACACTATAGTATGAACTATAGTGAATTCTTGTCTACATTCTTGCAGTAGTTGACTTGATTTAGTGGCTTGACTAGGACTCTTGTCAGTATACAGGGATGGATCGCTGCGGTACATCCGCTGGCAGGAGGAGTAAGCTGGGGGGATGTGAGGAGGTTCTGGGAAACGATGGGTAGTGAGGAGGAGAGAGGAGCACGCCAGCACCTTTGACATGCAAATCTCTTCGCTGAGCTGAAGCAGCGAGGACAACAGGTGTCCAGTCCACATGCGAGGACCACAGTGCTCTCATTCACCTCTCCTCATCCTACATTCAATCTCTCTCTTCCCTTTATTCACACCGTACCCGACCTGACTTACAATCGCAGGGCCAAAGAATCACGAGACAAACGACAGAGACGGAAATTCAGAGAGTATCAAATTTAATCGTAAAAAATGTTTTTCAACGTTTTTTGCTCAAAAATACGAGCAGCATGAAAAGATTAAACTAAAACAAGAAAACAACTTAAGTTCTTATGAAAGTAACATTGATGTTTTGGCACAAAGATTGTTTTCAAAGAAATCTGATGACAGAAAGACAAAAGTATGTATGTTTAGCGTTTTACAGTGATGCACAGACGTACATCTTTAAATGATAAGATCAGTAAAACTGTCACTAAATATAATAATAATAGCTTTATTACAGCACTGCTTCAGGACTGAATATACAAATCTTCCAATACATGCAATATTTCAGAGGATGCTTCTGCTAAATAACCTTTCATTTTAAAAAAGAAAGGATCATATATATTTTAATAAATATAAACAAATAAAAATGTTTAAAATAACAAACGTGCATTGTTAGTTCATTCATTCCTGTGGTTCTTCTTAGCAAGTAAAAGATGTCAGATGTTAACTGGGTTCACATCTGGAAAACACGGAGCACTGCTAGCTTACAAAATTATCACATCCTCCCAAAATCCCCTATAACAACGGAAAAAGCAGGCTTCATCATAAGCTCGCCCCATTAGTGCATACACACCATCCCATAAATATATTTTTATTCATAATATCGGTACTTCGTAGCAATAGTAGAGGAAAATGTCTCTTTGCAACATAAAAATAGTGTTAAAATGATCTTGTCTATTTACATAAGAGAAAATATAATTTTCTTACAAAAGTCTTAGGATTTTACCTGACAGCATCCCTTTAGTTTAAACAAACTGAAAAGTTTAAAGAAATGTGCAAAGGAATCTCTTGGCCAAAAACAGGTGAAAAAATAAAACCACATTGAAAATACAGGTCACACATATATGGAAGGTACACAGTGTTTATGATCAGATCTAAATGTATGCAATGTTTTATCTTCACACAAAATCTACTTTAGCACAGGCCTACCTTCATTAATGACACTTTTTTTACTTATACATTTTTAAACTTTTATGTGGAAATTTAAAACAGTAAGTTTTTGCATATGTTTTGCATAAGTGTTACTGAGAAACAACAATTGATTGTATTGATTGTAAATGTATCACAAACCTGTGAAATAAGACAGAACAGGCATTGATAGTCATGTGATATATTGGTCACTGATTTCAGTTTGAGCTCCCAAATCTGTGTAAAATAGCTCTATAGAGCCCCTTACTGGTCGAAGGAGGAAACTGCAATTGAGGGTAATGTCAAAACTGAATGTGCAACAGGGTACAGATTCGCTGCCAGGTGTAGATGCATCTTAACTTACTTTTTAAAGTGATTGAAACCAAAAAATAAAATAAATTGTTTTTTATTTCTTATGCAACAAAAAAGCCAAAAAGGAGATTCAAGCAAAATGAGAAGTTTTAGATACATGAAAATGGATGCCAAGTTCTATAAAAATTGTGCGCTTTATTCTAAAAGTCTTATTTAGCCAAATTTTTCATCTCACAATCATCTTTGTTTTACACAAGACAAAATTAAAGGATCACACATGAAGAGTGTTTTTCATTTTTGGGTGAACTGCTCCAGTGAATCACTAAAAAGAATCCTGAATCTAGAATGAGAATCATTTAGATGCACTAGATTAAAAAAAATAATAATCACACAGTGATATTTCAATTCTAAACTTGGACCCATATGATTGATGTGACTCCAGCATGTTTCATTTCCAGATCTGCCTGTTCATCCTGCACTTCATTTTCATGTAAACCTCATGATGTTTTCATCCGGGTGCTCCCACACATATTTTTGAATTTATTTTTTGGTCCATTCATGTCACGTGTGCAAAATCCTGAGACTGGGGAGGTGGGAATGTTAGTCAACATTCAACAGTCTGCACAAGCACCGTCAGTCATGACTCCTGGAATCATGGTTCATCATTCCGACATCTGCGACGGGTCACAGGTAAGTGTCGTGTTCTGTGCTACTGAGACTCTGATTGGAGCCCTGCAGCACCACGTCTTTCTGCAGGTGATGCGATTCGCCAGGTGACAGGTTGTCGCTCTGTATCGCTGTGTTGCTAGGCAATGAGTACGGATTGAGGGGTGGTGAGGTGTTTTTTGTCTCATCCTTCTTCTTCCTCTCTTTTCCCACCTGGCCGTCTGTGGCCAGTGGTACCTGGACGATGATTGTAGGGTTCTGTTTGAGGTCCTGGCGGCTGGGCGGCTCGGCGGACATGATGGCTTTGGCGCCGTGCATTCTGGGTGGGGATTTACAGTGCAGCTCCCCGTGGGTCTCTTTCCAACGGCGGAGCTGAGAGAGGTGCTCCTTTTCTATGTCTCGCTCAGACACAGCCAATTCAATGACCTGAGAGAGAGATTATTATTGTACAAATCAATAACCAGATTTATTAAGGTTTATAAAAGTATTTTAACACTGTGATCAACTGATATAATTCCCATTAACAATATATATTTTTCAAAACGCTTCTACCCATTTGCCGTGTGTCTTATTAACATTTTACACTTTAGTTTTAGTACTGGTAAATGTGCTTATTGACTTTAACCTGCAGGGGGAGACATATTACCATGCAAACAATCCTTCAAAGACTTACAGTACATTTTAACAGACTGTAATATCATGTTATCAACATTTTTGAAATTAAAAAAAAAAAATGCTTTAAGACTTACAACCTACGTAAGGTGTAAATGTGGGTGATACCTCTTGCACTAGAAAAGTCTCCTGCATGTACCGTGGCTCAATAGATCTCAGCAGCTCCATGGTCTCATACTGGCCCTGACACGCCTTGAGCTTCTCCTGAGATCCCAGCATGCATTTCAGCAGCACCAGACCCACCCGGAAGATGATCCTCACTCCTGTATCACACAGAGAAATGCACCTTAGTGCACCTTTCTCTTCTCTAACACAACAAACACCTGTTTTCCGATCACATACAGAAACTATTTTCAACACCACTTTCTAAGCAATTATTTTTTTAACCACCAGTAAATTTGTAAAAGTGATGTAATGCAAAGGTTTCCTGAACACTACCCCATTTTTAACAGTTCACCCAAATACATAGTTCTGCAGCGACCCACGCCATTGGCAGAGCCACCTACAAACTTCCTGATTGGCTGATACCTAGACCTAGACGTTGTTAACAGGTGTGATTTTTAAGAATCTGTTATTTTATGTGCGATATGCCAAAAACAATCTATAAATAAATAACAGCAGCTTCAAATGTATACTCTTTCTTGTTATGAAACCTTCAGAACTTTAGTCATCAACAACCAGAAATGTATTTCAATAATGACACGGTAGTAATCAAAAGTGATATCTAATTGACATCTTTTCAAATATTTTATTAAAGATGCATTAAAATGTTGTATGCATGTTGCACTGATGATCAGGACAAAGATACAGTCAAATTTTCACTCCTTTGCCAAAGAAAATAACATATTTACTAAATGCGCTCTGTAGAGCAGTTTGTCCGTTTAGGGATACTGTAGAAACAACACAGTAAATTCCATGTAAGGGGACCCACGGTGTATGTAGATAGAAGCTTATTCTAAGATAAAGCTTCATTATGTAAGTCCTTTATACAACTCGACAGACAAAGTTATGCATGTTATACTGCATTTCTGTCAATGGATCCACCTAAATATTACACACAGCACCTTATTAAATATTCTCCAAAATGCTGAGGTTTGCTTTTTTGCCTAAAGGGCGATTAAAAACAAATATGCCTCCAAAATACAAACACCAAAAGTATGTTAAGTTTTGCAAAATGTTTTTTTTTTTTTGAGAAGTCACAAATGGCAAAGTGCAAATCCTGTGTTAAACTGTTGCTGATCTGTAGATAGTGAGCCTCACCCTCGCAGAAGAACATGTCCCACATGCGCAGGACGGAGACCCAGGGCAGCGTTCTGGAGAAGGCACACATGAACCATTCAGTCATGTAGAGGATGGGGTCGATTTTATACTTCTTCAGGTGCCTGTGAGCCACGGGAGACACGCGCTTGAGAAGAGCAAACAGGATCTCACCATCTAACTGGATGGCTTCCTGTGTAAAGACATAAGTACAAAATAATGTTTAAGGAAAGAACTTATTATTTATAAGGCTTGATTCTGTAGTTAAACTGATGCACTGGTAACTGGCATGTTTACAATAGACTGTGTTGAAGCCGGATGTGCTTTATTTCCTTATAATCATTTTCATTCTCAAGAGACTCGGAACATGTAAATCGTGTGTTAAACGAACGTTTCTGTGGATATGTCCCACAAGATGTAACACTGGTGAAAATTCAACGTGATTTACATATTAAACAAATTTTGTGACGGAGTTGATTTACACCCTTTAAAAGGAACACAGTGAGAGGAAACGCCCAAGGCTGAAATGAGACAAAAAAAGAGAAAGAGAGTGCATGATCCTTTTGTTGGCTTAATCTAATTCTCAATTTATCCGATGTTTGTGGCTCTATCGCTCACTCCGGGATATTTGACTGTTTGCTTAAAAGTGGTTAAAATGCAGTTTAACAAGCTCAACTCTGTAAATCAACACGTCTGGTGGGTTAAAAAGACTATAAAGGGTAAAAGAGAAGCAACCCTTGAACCCTGATCCCTGTAAACTTATTGAACATCAGCGAATTCCATCAGCAGAAAAACTAGCCGGACATACCAAAACAACACAAGAATGTTTGTGTGTTGTAAACGCTGGATGAGTGTGTTTGGGTGATCTGAATGTGTACTGAATGAAGGAGGACAGTGTGCCGTGTGCTCTTACCAGGCCTGCGCTGTAATATCCGGGCAGATACTTCTCACAGATCTGGACCAGACCCCAGAATGCATCCTAACAGATCATGACCATAAAAGAACACAAGACATTAGTTGAGCGTGAGGCCTGACACGTGAGCTTCTGTTCTGGTCTCAGATGGATTTAGTTGAAAATTAAACTCATTTATTACATGACTGATTCCAACGGACCAATCGTATCATTCAGTGGTCAAATATTTTGCATAATGACTGCTGAACTGTATAACAGACTATTGTCCCAGGAACTATAGTAGTCGTCTCTAGTATCACTATTTTCTTCCTCAAACAATTCAGTGTTGCTGTGTCTACTAGGTTATTTAAGTAGATGTTACTCCGCCTTTAATACACCATTAAAACTAAAATATTAAAAAACTTAAAATATTAAGAGCCCACTCCAGTTTTGCTCTTAACCAGCATTTCTGGGCAATTCCAGTTCAGTTGGAGTTCAACAAAAAACAAACTAAAAAGTAAAAGACTAAAAAAAAGTTCTAAATAAACCCATCAAATATTCATTTTTGCTAAATATTGATCAATATTATTTGCAGTATTCAAAGATACAAACATTGTATATTTTTCTGCAAATAAAAACATATTGTCACTAGTTCACACAATCAAAAATGATCATTTTACAGAAAACTTGGACTGGCTGTATATTATAAACACATAATTATTCATATTTTTCCCACATTTTAGAATAGCAGTGATAACTGTAGAATCAAACTATGCAATAACACAAATGTAACTTTGAAATTTAGGAATTATGCTGTGAAAAAAAATCTAAAGTTGTTCATTTTAACATCTTTAATCACTAGAATTTGCTTTTGTACTTTGTCATTTTATCAACCAGCTTCTTGGGATCTCAATGTGTTTTTTAAACCACATCTACTGTATTCTGGATCCTTATTTTTTTTATTAGTTTTATAATGTTTAGTTTTATAATGAAATAGACAATAGTGACCTGTAAACACTCATCTTATCTTTTTTTGTGATTTATTGTTTTACACATGAAATCAACATACATAAGGTAAAGATCATTCTGTAAAAATATAACCTTGATATCTTTAATATTAACTGAGTAAGGCCACATCAACGATTGATATATAGTGAATTTGAACTAACTTTAGATTTAAGCAGACACAAGCAGATCGAAAGGTTTGTAATGTCAAGAGAAACATTTCACATGGCTCTGTATATATGTAATAATACTGATGACAGGTAATCTGTTATCTTAACAAAAAACACTATAGTTGATTTTTTGGAATGTAATATGCCTTGTTAAAAATGATCCCGATATGTAAATAGAGATGTCCAGGAGGAGCAGAGGCGTAATAGTGGGTGACTGACCTCAGCGGGCATGTGCATCAGCAGCACAGCGGCTATAGGAGCTTGAGCCTGACAGTAACCTTCCTCTGGCCTGTGCAGTGTGTATGCCTTCAGCACCCGAAACAAATCCTGCTGCCTGCACACAGACACACACACACAGGGTTCAAATAAAAAAGTCTATCAGGTGATGCCCGTCACATGAGCTGTGGGGAAGACTCACCCGTGGCCTCCTCGAGCTACAAACATCTCATGAAATGGAAACTGTCTGTGGAGGTCTTTCTCTATCACGTCCAGCCATTTGGGATCTCCAGGTTGACTGTCCAACTCCTGACAAACAAACCCAATGATAAATCAGTAAACAGAACATAGCTGACCAAAATTGTAGGCCATCTTGGATGGATGTTTTTCCCTGTTGCAATGCATTATGGGATTTGCCTCATTTCAAAGAAGACATGAAATGTTATTATTTGGGCAAATGAAAGAATCTTTCAGCAGAATTATGCCATATAACGTGTCAAAAGCGCATCTATGATGTTTTAAAATGTTACCGATCTAGTCTGCTCACTAGGTTTTGGAACAAAGCTGTAGTATTAGTAGAGCACTTAAACCTTGGAGATGTCCTTACCTGAAATTTACCCTGATTCTGCTCTTTCTTCACTTTTCCACCGGAGAGATAAAGCCACGCGCGACCTCTGAGCGATGGAGGGATGCCTTTCTGACAGCGCAATTTTACCTTAAAAAAAAGCAGAAAGTAATATCTACACAGTTTTTCTAACACAATTGTTAATTCCCTTTTTGGCATCTTTTTTGTCTATTGCATTATATATTTAGAAGGGTACTGCTGATCATAGAGACACTTAAGTGTTGCGTGTTCCTCAACATTTTTTTTGTTTTCAACTGCTTTACATGTCATGTCAAAAGTTAAAGATAAAATATGTCTGTACAAGGTTGCATAACCAACACCTTTATCTGATCAAACACTGTGTAACTTAGCAAGCACGCAGTGGTGAGATGTGCAGTCAAATTCCCAAGATAACATCATTTGGCCATGATGGCATTGTTGAGAGTTTAATTAACTTTATGTCATTCTTTGAAGAATTCAAAACGGGAAACAAACAGACAAACTGTGTGTGTGTGTGTGTGTGTGTGTGTGTGTGTCAGAGACAGACCTTCTTGTGTTTTTTGGCCATCCACTTGTCCCAGCTGTTGAGCATATCCAGCCACTTAGCTTCTCTGTGCCGGAGCACCTCTGGGGGAATGTCATCACTGCATCCAGAGGACAAAGACAGATTAGAGCATTCATCTGATAACATGCATGCAAGCACAACCACAGGTACTAACGCACGCATACATTTATAGGCTAGAGAAGTCAACAATGCAAAATAATTGTTAGTATTAGCACTAAACTACTTTGACAGTAGTTCCGGCAAAGCTATTTTTTATATTTTTACTTGCTATTTCTATTTTTTATATATTCTGTAACAAACACACAGAATATCCGATTCAAATAGTCTGATTCATGAACTGAAGAGTCGCATATTTGGTTGATATATTTGGCATATTTAAGTAAATGAATAACATGAATAATTTATCTTAAATAACATTATATTTTCAAACGAAATTAAACAATTAATCTGATTTTACTAAACAGCATTGCAATGTCCTTATGAAATAAATGTAAGATTACTACTAAATGTTACTTAAATGAAACTTTAAGTTTTAAATTCGAAATCCCCCGACTTTTAAATCATAAAAGTCATTCACAAAAAAAAGTAAAAAGACATTAATTACAAACTGATTTCAAAATGCTAATTAACTATGTTAATGCTAATGCACACATTTTTTGGATGTTGTGATTTTCTGTTGAATATCATATATTTCATCATTGAGGATTTCTTCAAAAAGTTAAAAAATTCTTGTCTCGTCTTGTTCGCGTAAACCCGATCTAGTGTCTCGTCTCGTGGGCTTAGTGTCTCATCAAACCCCTAACAAGGAGTAAAAACTATTTGGTTGTACAAGCACTATGTGATTTTATTTGGGATGGGTGTTTATAAGAACATTCTTAGTGCATGAATGCAAAGAAACACTGGACAGTCAGAGCGGACGATTGGCGTGGGGGAGATCTATAGGTCAGGAGAGAACAGAGGTCTGGTTCTGATCTCTTTCATAATACTGGAGGAAGACTTGTTTCAGGAAATCATTCTCTAGTTTGTTTTCTGTCTTTGCGTGTGACTCCTGAACATCTGCTTAAAAGAGTTTTTATTACATCCATATGACAAACACACCCTTAATATAAAATAGTGCATTTATAACAAAGTCATGTAGACTAAAAAAAGGGTTTGCCTGCTAATGGGATTTCTTTACAAATTTAACCGTATTTTTAGACTCGGACATTAAAGTACTTGTCTTTTAAATTGAACTACTATAAATCAATAATCTCAGATTGTACTTTTGCTTTCATTTATATCATTTGCTTTATGGGGTGGTGAATAGTTCATTCTTTTTTCATTTTTTTAATTTTGCTTCAAATCAAAGTTTAAAATGCTGGTTTGTTTAATATTTTAGGACTTAGGAGTTCTGAAAAAGTCATCACTATAACAGTGGCTGGATGGGACACACCGGCCCTGCTTTGACAGGTGGGAGCTGGACTGAATTAAGCATTAAAAAACATTTTAACATCTTTTCTTTCGCAAACGGGACCAGATAAACTGCACAGTAACCCAGATTATGTGATTACTCAATGTCTAAAGAATATACAAATCACTGCAGTTAGTTAAACATACTGGACGAAAACAATGTTATGAAAGTCCCAAAGGGTCCTTTAATACTTTAAAGGCTGCGTAACCCAGGATAACACAAGCATAGATAGTCTTTAAAAGAACAGCAAATACACAAGCTGTGCGTACATGGATTACGTTACCCAGATTGAATTATTGCCAGCGATCAGATTACAGGGGACTGCTTTAAATCTATAGAACAGAAATATACACAGTCATCTGTGCGTTCACCTTTCCCCTGTACACTGTAAACAGCACAAAGCGAGCTGAATAGAGAGAGAATGGCTTTATGAACAATTAGAGGAGTTGCTTTATAGAGAGGGCAGGGTAAGTGTAGATGAGCAAAACAGGAAAGACAGACTGTGGAAGGAAAAAAATCCTTCCCTGTCCATTCTCTTCCTAGTGCTGGCTTGGACATAAATCTAAAACAACAGGCCAGTGAAGCTTTCCAATTGGTTAGAGAAAGCCTAACCCTAATCTCTGATTAAATCTTCTGTTATAAAGGGAACAGAAAGTTCTCAATGAAACTCTAAATCACAAAATAAATTATCAACTAAAGTTAAGACACCAACCAAAAACTTCTATAGCAAAAGAAGGAAAAGCATGTTTGTTCTCCACAATCCGAGAACAACTGAAGCTCTATTATGAGTTTGCTGTACATGCGCTGGTGCAATACGGAGCTCCCCAGGGGCTTGGCGCTCATGTTCATCTCCATGGCAGTAGAAAACAATTGGAGGGCAACAAAAGCATAACAGTGAAAGCTCATAACTGAGTCAATGACTGGCTTCTGTCTTCTCCATGGGGAAGCACAACTGTCATTCACCCTGCAGTCACATTGTCCTTGTAACATAAGTTAAGCCTTCATTCTCTAACATGCTTTAATGACATTAAGTACAGTATGAATGACATTTCTGTGCCATGATGGAGAGCTTCCAGAATCCTCAAAGACCCCCTTATACAACAATGGACTGAGAGAGTCTAGTTTCCATTAAAAAATACATCCATGGCAACTGCTCAGAAGCATTAAGCTTAACATTTTTCCAAGAGGCAAAGCCAAAACAAATGCACTCCTTTTCTTACAGGCACAGCCGAATGGAATCTGTGGACTTTCAACGGGAACTGAAATAATAATCAAACCAACCAAAATATATCAGTAGGGATGCCCCAATATGTACATTTTGTTCGATAACAATAACTAATCATTCTTTAACATTGGAAGCAGATAACCAATATATTGGCCAACATACTTAATATAATGAGCCTGAAACAAAAGACAATAAGTTTATTACAAAACATTGACTGCAGCATACACGGTAACATCTGGTTCTCTATTTTCCGAAAATCATACACTTCAAAGAGTATGCTTTTGTTCCTATAATTTACACATTCATAAATATCTACATACTAAATATTATATATGACCATTTACCAACCGATAGCCCATTACAGCCCTATATATACTAAATAAAAACGCATACATGTGTAAAAAAGTTCCTGTTGTACACATGGTAGAGCATGACACTAGCGACGACAAGATCGTGGGTTTGATTCCCAAAATCACACATCTGATAAACTTTATAGTGCGTTTGCGCGGTAAGTTTACACTTTGGATAAAAGCAACAGTCTAATACACAAGTGTACAATATACTGGGCCTGCTTATACTGAATGAGTCACTGAATAGTTTATATCAAAAGTGAAAACACTGCCAAAGGAAATAAATGAGCAACTCCAAGTGCTAAAGGGAGTTCATGGTAAGAGAGGAAAAGTCCTCCACGGGTCTACATGAGAGATCAGAAAGAAACATTCTGTTATAAAGGAAATAAAGGAAAATTTTGCATGAACTGTAGAGAACCGATACGCCTCTCTGCTTTTAATTTAATCAGTGCATGGATGCTTTAAACTGCTCTAACAGAACTGCATTGTCCCATGCCATTAGAGACACGCAGACAAGTCAATGTGAAACCGCAGGCACGGTACTGGAAATAAATTTTATTTATATAGCCCTTTTTAACATTTCATTGTCGCAAAGCAGCTTTACATGCATTTTTATCTAAGTTCATCCAGAGGAAAAATCCAAATGTGGACTGGTTTGAACAATATTCATGGTTTCTAATGACTACAATGAAGTTGATTCACTGATACCAAAGCAGATGCTTTAGAGCTTATAACATTATATAACAACCTACGTCCGTTTAGGTATATGGTGGATGTTAGCTGACCAAGCATTTCTTAAAGCTGTCGGCTTACATGAACTCAGCAGGAACAGAATCACAGGGGACTTAAGTCATGTGTTATAGACCCGTCAGCTCCTCTGTGCTCACATGGACTGGGGGAAAGGCTTTCAACAGACAATACATGAAATATGAAAGTGTTGAAAAATATATAAAATAACACTTAAAGGGACAGTTCACCCAAACATGAAAACCTTTGAATGGAGACTTATATCATGTGGACACGACACAAAACCACTGAGACATTTCTCAAAATATCTTCTTTGTGTTCCACCGAGTTAAAGTCATATACAGGTTTTGAATTACATTTCATTGTGTGATCTAGCTAATTCACATATAGGCTTATAACCACCACATATAACTTTTGTGCATTGTATGTTATACATGGCATATAATATTTACTTATGGTGTTACAGATGTAGAAAATGTGACATGTTTAAATCCATAAATGCAAAACTTACTTTTCTCCTTGGTTCTGCTGTGCTCCTCCTATGAATCCATATTTGTCAGTCTGGACCTCAGTGTTTGCAGAGCCGTTAAGCTCAGCATCCGAACCCAGGGAAGAGGTCTCGTGCTCGGCCAGACTCTCCACCGTCCCCCCCTGACTCCTGCTGTCTGTCCATTGCACTCCATTACCCGCTTGAAGCTTAGCCATCCTAAAAAGCTCTAAGCCCAATATATTGGATTGCGTGTGGCTCGAGCAAGAATAACGTGTGTGTTGTTGAGACACAGATAATGGACTTCCTCCTGTCAACCGCTTCAAACTATCAACACACTGAGATTTGAGCCACAGCCTCCACTCACACTAACGATACGCCATATCTGATGATACGCACGCTAAACTAAACCTGACGTTTACCTCACACTTACAAGCCATCATTTCTATTAACTAAATACATTTATAAACCATAGCGTGTTACTCTAAGACTGACTACATCAAATGAGCTTAGCCAAGTAAATTAAAATAATCTGAGATAATATCTGACGATCCGTGCATGTTTTGTGTTGTAGCTGAAACGAAATGTAATCTAATAAGTTTACGTTGGCATTGCCAAATTCCGTCCACATCAATGTGTACGCGTTATAAGCTAACATGCTAACCTGAAATGAAAACCGACGCGAAACCACTCTGTACAAAGACATACAATTCTGACTGCGCTTTAACGCCACCGTTAGGATATTTTAACACGTCTATTTTCAAATGTTAACAATGTACGCGTTTGAGCGTTTGTATGGAACTGTCTGAGTCGCGCTAAAGTCGCTGCATCTCGTTTTGAGGAGGCGCCGTTCATGCTGTATTATTTACGTCCTTTCATGCGCAGCTGCGCAGACCAATAGCCGTGATGACATCACAGTACCGCGAGAGTAGATTGCTCTGTATGCTTTTAGTAGCTCTCGCGATTTGATGCGGTGTGCGCAGCTAAAACGCCAGTTAATATAACGTAAATAACTATATACATTACTACTAAAATTGTTGAAGGATGCTATTTAACTCACTACCATACTAGACAAATCATAGAAAATAGCTAAACTGTTCTAAGGACTGTATTTTTCATAAAGCTCAACTAAATGGAAGCTGTATGTATTTAATTTTACATGTTGCAATAATTTATAGATTTGTTAATTGAATTATACAATAAAGGTTTATTTGTGTGTGTCTTTGCACTCCCCAATGACTTTCCAGTCACTTCTCATGGTCCATATGATTAACTTTGTCCTGCACAGACAGATAAAGTTTGTTATGGCAAAGCATCAGGTAATAACCCCTCACATGATGTTCTTATGATTGTAATAAAAGCCCTGATGAAGTCATGATGTGTGTACACTTATATTTTTACACCATCAGTTCAAGTGCACGACCTTACACGTCGTGTTCCAAAGACACAAAGCTAGTCCAAGCATATGACTGCCCTCCTGTGGATGACTCACATATTGCCTTTTTGCTTGAAGAAAACATTACAAACTTTTTATCTAAACTCATGCATAATAAAACCATTATTACTTTAATGTGTCTGAATGTCATTGCATACATAACAAATACTCAAGAGGCATTTGCAAATGAAACTTAATTCTAAGGTTGTATAGTGGCTGTATAACTGTACCGCCATGCAAAGAGAACACACAGCTACATATTTTGTCAAAATTGAGTTATGACCATAATCAGGTCATGGCAGACTATGATGTCATGTGACAGATGGGTTGCACACATTCAGATAAAACAGAGAATGAAAACTGCAATTAAATCAACTTTTACATTTTCCTTTGTTTCTTTATTGCCTGCCACAGAAAGTGTCCAGATACTTTTTGTATATTTTTAATATTTTAATATCTACTTTGTGCTTTTTTTTAAATAAATGCTTATAATTGTGTGCATGTGCGTAAAGGGAAGCATACACTACACCACATTTAATACTCAGCGTGGGTGAGCATCACATCTGGGTCACCTGGCCACATGAGGCCACAGCAGGCCAGCAGGCCCCCACCCCCCGCCCCCCCACGGTCTCCAACTGCTGCCAGACGTCCACTCACATGTTTGTGTGTTGGAGCAGAAAAGATTTCATCAAAACACATTTTAATGCAGTGTGCACAGGGCAGATTCAGTTCAGTCCTATGCGTGTGTGTGTGTGTGAAGATAAAGATATCCATAAGCAATGTTCGCCATCTTTTCAACCACTGCCATGTTCTGTAAGAGGATTCGAGAAAATGAGCATTGCTAAGGCTTTAATTTTTGAGTTTTTAAGTTGCTATAAACGGTTTATTCATGCCAAAACAAGCATCACATTTCAACTCTCAAGCATCTTTAAACATAATGCATTTTTACCAATATTTCGCTTTTTCCGAAAACAATCTAATGCTTTTTTGATTTTGCTGCCATTTCTTTTCAGTATAAACAAAGAACTTAATTGAAAATCTTTGTTTTAGTCACTTTCGTTATGAGCTGCTCTCATTTCCTTTCCTGCGGTTTGCACCCTCCGACCACAAAGAGCAGATAGCATTGCTTCACACGCTCAGTTCATGCATATTCACAAATATTAGCCAACCTTCGAATGACATTAATAAATAATTCATATTTACGAATCAGATTTCTTCAAAAGCTTATCTAAAGCTGTACTGAATGTGCTACATTCTCATTATGCTTTTTGATAGACAATAATCCTGGAGCATAAAACTGCCCCCACCATCACTGCACTCGATACGGTCACCCCACTGCTCTCTCGCTTTAAAGGTAAAGCGTGTCATTTGTCATGTTAAAGATACTCAATCTCTGTGTGTAATATGCATATAGACTATATCACATGAAATATCGATCATGCTTCACATTTTAATTTTACCACATTATCACTATTTATGTAGTATAGTACATGCGGTATTTAGTGTTATTAACCATAGTCGTGAAACACAAATATTCAATGTTCATGGTGTGGTAGCACAACAACACAATCCACATCACATTTTAGTATAAATACTATATTTTTTATTTAAATATTTTACAACTTGGAAAACATATTTACAGGAACTGTTCTTGCATTGTTACACTGTACACACAAAAAGTATAGTTCTCATTCAAACATCGTCTGCTTTAGAGACTCACATAGACTGCAGAAGCACCACAGAAACCATCAAATGAGAGGAACAGACAAACACAAATTAAAATGAGGACACTGCCGTAAGCGACACCCGGACGAGACACGCAAGCTTTGCCACACGAAGGCCTCTGCATGGGACAGTATGAGATTTTAAGGCGTTTATGGTGCAATAAGCATTCAGTCATTTTCAGCCCAAGTAAGGGAGGCAGATGCTTTAAAATGACTTAAATGGACGAAGTCTTTTTTAATTTTTTTTTAAAGGACAGCTAATGCGATTTGGATGGGCCGAACACACAGGAGAAAAGTGTTTTATGTGCAACAATGGCAATACTCGACACACAAAACCAGTTCAGTCACGATCATCATGCAATGACGCTTGTTAAAGGTGTCATTTCTGCACCACCAAACCGAATCGCAAAATAAATGTATAGGTTTTACAAAACACAAATTATTGGCCGAGCCAACGTTGTGATGTGGAAAAGAAGCGGTTTATCTTAAACAGCTTTAAAAAAAACATCTCAGATTTAACTACAAAATTGATCTTAATAACTATTAAACATTATATGATGCTTGATTCATACATCTAGAAAAAAGCAGACACCGCACACAACAGTAACTCCATCACAAACTCTCAACATTTAAGGATGTGATTGCAGTCTTCAAGAGACCGTGATAGGGTGAGACGTCCAAATGAGAAAAACTTGGTAATGCTGGTCTTATGGCTTTCCTGCTTTGGTTTTCTTCACTCATTACACAACGAGGATCTAGACAATGACATCAATATGACCGCAAACCACAAGACGTTACATGTAACACGGTGGAATTATGGCGCAGGCACAGGCTGATGTTCTCTCCGTCTACATATGGATGGAGAACTAGACCCAAGCCTTCGTGTACAACTAAACCTTTAAATCCGTCAATGCGTTCCATGTATTGAATAAGAGTTGAGCAAAACAATCACAAAGTGTATGGGCTATTTGAAACTAAACAAAGCATGCTAAAAACCCTCTTGTAGCTCTTCATTTCTAAATGCCCATCAAAGCACAGCACCATATACGTCACAAAGTGAATAGTTGGTTGTTAGATGACAATCCGTGTCAATAATCCCATCTCTAGTTTAGGTAGTATATTGAACATAAAAACGTATAGAATATATTTGTGGGTGTTATATTAACAATTTTGTATCAACAGAATGCATGCTCAACTAAGATTTGCCATCCTGTGCATGCACAATATATAACAGATATGTTCAAGAAAGTTCAAACAAACAAAAAACAAAGACATACTTTGTATTACTGTATTGCTTTGTTTTACAAATCCCAATGACATGAACGAAAATATGACAATATATCGTTTACGCCATCTTCCGCCAATCGCTCACCGATCCGTTGCTTTTGTAAAATAAGGACGTCATCAACTCACCCATTTTTATTACAGGTAAAAACATTCATATAAATAATGTCGCCAATCACACATTTATAATTTACAAAAGCAAAGCAGCACATGAACGTGAAAGTGTTCCCTAGAACCAATCTAGAGGGACACAAAAAATCAAAGCGTTACATACCTTTAAAAAAAAGTAAGCCACAGTCGATCCGTAAAGACCAACGTTGCTTAATATCTGCATTCTTTTAAATCTTGTCCAATAAAACCGAAATATTTATAAAAATAAAACATTTATTTATATACCTGACCTTTCATTGACATGAAAAGCATTGCCAGATGCTAGCCATTTGTGCGTGTAGACTTTCATGCTCAACGTTGAGGCAGAAGTCATGAAATGTACATCCAACACACATTACAGTCAACATCCACCGCCCCCATGAGCAAGTGTGTGTGTATTTCAGCGGATTGTGATGTTCCCTGCTATGACGTCTGTGCAGTTTACATATAATCTCATTACCCAACCCAAGCTTACGTCAGACGTGAGAGACCTCACTGCAAAATTCTTGAACCAGCCCTTCCTGAAGTACCTGCGTTTCATCCCTCTGACATCGAACCTTTCTTTCTATTACACCTAACAAATGCTGAGCGACAACCAGACGGCGGGACTTTTATTACGCGCGCACACAAAGAAATCTGCCAGGGGTTGTAAACACCGTTTTTTATCTTTCAAGACATAAACAACCCACCAAGTAGCAAAACATACTTTACTTTCATTCGTGACAGCTCCACAAGTGAAACACACCCCTATGGGTCGACACACAACTTTCTTAACCAAAGCGCACAATGCAGAAGTGACTCGTAATATACGCTAGGGCTCTTTCAAAATCTAGAAATGACTCGGGTACGACACAGGTTGAAGATGGATACGTAATTCCCACAATCCTTCTGGGCACAAATGAGGTCATCAGTTGGACTGTACCGCTTGCATCACCACCCACACCAGCAAGTTCATGCGATCCTCCTCTCGGCAGAAGAAATGGAAGAATGGAAAGGGTGATGGCTGCTGGGAGATGTGAGACGGGGGCAGTGCAATATAAGAGGGGTGGAAGACGCGGGGTAAGAGGAGCGAGCTAAAACATGCGTGCTCAGTCTGTGTATTCTGCCACAATGGACAGCAGCACTGTGATGTCATCAGGCTTCCCCCCTTGAAAGGAAACAGAACAATGAATCACTCTTGACAATTATAAATATGTGAAGACATCACAAGCTAACGCAGATAATGAAAACTCCTTCAGCTGTTTTTTTATGACTCACCTCTTACATTCAGCCCATTGTCACAGGCAAACAGTGCAAATGGGGACATGTAGTTGGGGTCGTAGGCCAACTCGTGAGCTTGTTCAGCGATGCTGCGGGCCGTCTGCTGAATGCTGTCATAGTTGGTGTTCTGAGACGAAACACATTTGAATTAGAGATTGAAAATAAATGAAATAGAAACAATGGTGAATCCGAGGTTAAAGAAATGCACTATAATACACTTAAAAGGACAGTTCACACAAAAATGAATTTTTTTCAAATCTTTTATTCTCTCCTGTCATTGTTCTTGTGGAACACAAAAGAAGATGTTTTGAGAAATGTCTTGGTGGTTTTGAGTCCATACAATGCAAGTCCATGGGGCCAATGTTGTTTGGTTACCAACATTTCTCAAAATATCTTCTTATGTGTTCTGCAGAAGAAAAAAAGTCATACAGGTTTGGAATGATATGCGGTTAAGTAAATTATAGAATTTTCATTTTTTGGTGAACTATTCCTTTAAGAGATTTTAAACGAGACATGGTTGTTGGTACCGGTGATGTTTTTTTAGATTACTTTCACATTAAATAAAGCTCTAAGTGTGAACCTTAAGCTTCTTGAGTTCTTGCAGGATCATGTAGTCAGGCATGTTGTCGAAGAGGCCGTCAGATGCGGTCAGGATTATGTCCCCTAACTGGACATCAAAAGATGAGCTATCTGCAGCTTCAGGACTGAAAGAGATAGACAGAGAAACAGATATATAGTCACCACCAAAGTAAAACCAAATAAGACTTCCATAGAACGCAATAAGACTGGGAACACTCTGCAGTAGCAGTTTATCAAATTTATACAAATTCTTACACTAAACAAAAATAATAGTTATATTACTGTATCATAACCCGGATATTGATATAGTATCTCTACTGTCCATGGCGACAATTCAGTTATTTTGTAGAAGAGTTCATGGGGAAAGAAACAAATCTAGTCCACAGAATTAGAACGGGACACATGATCAGGGCCGAAACATAAGAAGTGGCGTGACGTTCGACCAGGCAGAGTTCAGCACGACCTAAACGGGGGGGTAACAGAAACCCGGGGTTAAGAGAACTCCAGACCCAACACAACCTCTGGACAGAATTCAAGCAGTCGGGTTGCCTTTCTGGAAACAAGACTGGGCCAAAGAGCTCCAAATCCTTTGAGACTGAATTTTAGTTTATACCCCCGTTTAAACTGCCGTAGTGAATTGGGTAAGTAATGGAGGACAAGAAAAGGTAAGTGTAGGATGAATAAATGTCAACAGTGAACTTTGGTGAGATAGTGTGATGGCGATGGAAATGTATACTAATGCAGAGGAAAGTGAGAAATGTATGTTTTCTGTGCAGCTCATATCAGGCTCCGAGGGATGGCATAAAAATCTAAAGGTCCTGCGTAAATTTAGCAGCACATGAGCGGAAAAAAAAATCACGCCCTCTACAGGGACTTGAATGTAAACAAGCATTGAGCACAATGCTGATTGGCTGAGGGGGAATGCGTCCTCTCTGCCACCCTCTGTCTGTGATTGGACACTTTAGGGTATTTCTGTTTGTATGTTTGGCTGAACGCCCCTGGAAGGACTGTGGCAGTGAGCAGCTAGAATCACGTGGCCTTCACATACAATGCATGTTCTCACTTTAACAGGGTTCCGTAGAATCTCAGTTAATACCGCTAAACTTTCCAGTTAAATTTAAACAAACCCCTGACATAGACTATTACACTTTGGATTTAAAGCGATAGTTCACTCAAAAATGAAAATTCTGTCATCCTTTATTTACCCTCATGTCATTGAAAACCCATATGTGATTTTCTTTGTTCTGGGAAACACAAAAGAAGATATTCTGTGAAATGTATCAGTGGTTTTGTGTCCATACAATGGAAGTCAATGGGGGTCAGTGTTGTTCAGTTAGCAACATTTTTCAAAATAACTTCTTTCGTGCTCTGAAGAAGAAAGTCATACAGGTTTGAAATGACATGAGGGTGAATAAATGACGTACGAATTTTCATTTTTGACTTGTGCAAAATAATACCACTGACTGTCCTACATTGAAGCAGAGATTCGAGAGCTAAAATATTCAAGACAGCAATACCTCAGCAAACACCCACAACACCTTAACATATTCTCTGACCAGGAAATGACACAAGCCAAACTCAAACATGAACCCCAATAAACATCTCAGCTCAATGTATCAAAGTGCACGAGCAAACTGCTACGTCGCACCCTGACCCAAAGTCTATACACTATTGTAAAAAACACCAAAACATTCCTACAATAGCAAATATATCAATAGTAATAAGTAACTGGACATCTGTGATGCCGACAAATGACGTGCAGAAATCTGTGACACCGGAGCGAATGTATCTACTGACTGACCCACCTGTCACTCAACACGACACCCTCCACCCCCGGCGGGGCAATGGACAGCTGGAAGGGTGTGTTGAAGTAATGCTGCTGCTCGTCTGACCGATGGACCACCTCTCCGCCCCGGACCACCAGGAAACCTGAGTCTCCCAGGTTACAGGTGTGTATCCTGTGACTCCGACGGTCCAGTACGACTATACAAGCTGTGCTGCTTCCTAAAGAAAAGAAAAATGAAATAAAGAGACAATATTTGCTCACATTATTTAGAGGGATGACAAATTATTTACTCTTGGTATTGCAAACCTGTATGACTTTCTTTCTTCTGCAGAACACAAAAGAAAATCTTTTTAAGAATGTTTAACCCCACAACATTGACCCCTATTGACTTCCATTGTATGGACACAAAACCCACAGAGACATTTCTCAGAATATCTTCTTTTGTATTCCACAGAAGAAAAAGTCATACAGGTTTTGAACAGCGTGAGAGTAAATAATGATGACAGAATTCTTATTTTTGGGTGCCATCTATATTGTGAGCAGCATGAGGCCACAGTGGAGGTGAATTTCTTACATGTAAAGTATGTTAGGGGGTCAAACAGTCGCCTCCTAATCTGTTCCTCACCCAAAGCTATCATATGGCTTCAGAATTTATAATATAGACTAAAGTCATATAGGCTTTGCTTTATGGTTCTTGACATTCATTATCACTTTGACTGTTGTCGCATTAAGATTCATCTACAATTTACCCTCTGTGTCCACTGAAAATATGTATGTGTTTATAATTCAACTCTATAATTTAATGTTAATATGAGAACAACATATAGGTGAATAATAACAATCTTCATTTTAGGATGAACTTTTCTTTAAAACAGCCCCCCTTCTTAGAATAGTCTTAGAATATATATTGATAACCCGATACTTTACACAAACTTTCCTTCAAGGCCTTACGGTCCAAATGACCTTGTCTCAGAACGGTCACCCACAGACCTTTATGACACAGCATGCCATCCCGAAATAAAAGTGTGTCACTTTTAAGAGCCGAACAACTAAGACGAAGAGCACCGCCCTTGATGTCAGAAAAAAACATGAGCCCATGCGTGCCTGGTAATCCAACGCTTGGTAACTAACTTGGTCAGTGCATTTATTTAGGTTTAAACTGCATCCGGGCTGTTAGTTCACACATGAAGTCTCCTTAATAAACAACAAAGAATTTGCTGACTGGCTAGGCTTCTAGATAAAAGCTTATAGAAGGAAAACAAAAATTACCCTTGAAACTTGCATATCGAGCCTGAAAATAGTGTTTGGTCAACATGTCTTTTTTTATAAGAATGCACCGACTCAAGATCAGATTGTGGCTCTGTTCAAAAATCTAGTGAGCCTTTTACTCTTTCTGTGCACAAAAGAAGATATTTTGAGAAATGTCTGGTTTTGATGTCCATCCATACATACAAGTTACATGTTGTTTGGCTGCCAGCATTCTTCAAAATATCTTCTTTTGTGTTCTGCAGAAGAAAAAAGTCCTACAGGTCTACAATGACAGGAGGTTGAGTAAATGATAGGACATTCTGCCTTGTTAGTAACTACACAGCTGGACATCAAGTTTGAGAACATAACTGTACTGAATGTTCTCAATAACGACTCAAGATGTGAGTCATCCTGCAGACTTTTAATTGATTTATTTGATAAAACCAGCAGCGAGTGTGTGACTTACCACACGGGTCAGTGTGTGCGTATGTATGAGTACTTACCCAACAGTGGCACTTTGTTCTGCAAGAGTTCATAGTAGCCGGTCGTGAGGATGCCCACGGGGTTGCTGGGAGTGAATCGACCCTCCTTCACGAGCCGTTCGCACGTCCTCATCAGGGTGGCGGAGAACTGGGACGGGTCCACGCCGTAATCCCTCCAGCCCCCCACGCCGTCCGCAACACCTTACAGGAGGAGGCAGATATTAGCATTAGGCGTGAAACAATTTGGCTTCATGTCTGCTTCCTTAACCCTAAGTTTTAACACCTCATATTTTACAATAACATAGGAAGGAAGAGACAGCGGTTTTTGATGCTGCAGAGTCAGATAGCAGCTGTCACAAACCCCTTTCCTGACCTGCTGACTGACTGAGCATTGTGATGGCAATACAGAACTGCCGTCTATTATATATCACGCCAGACGCTTTTGTTCGACAAAGCAGCTGCCAGATATTATGGACCTCATGAACCCTGGTTAGATAGTGACTGATAGTTAAAACTGGACAAGTAACCCAACAACTCTGCACCTCACTGAAATGAATTAAAAAATAAGTTTGCAAATATTTGCAACAATTTCTGACATTTCAGCAAAATATAAGCACAATATTGTCAAGAAAATTGTCATATGACGCCACAAACGATGTTGCGAGCCTCCATGACTCAACCCTTTATTCCTCAAACATTCACATTTAGTTTCAGGTTCAAGGGATTAACCTTTCTCTTTGTTTTACCACAAAACATGTGATGTGTACATTCACAGCCATCTCACACCTGCGTTTTCCACGTCATACTGTGCTGCACAATGCATACACACGTATTTATGCGTACATTAAAGTTTTCACCTAAGCTAGTTTTAAGTGAGTAACCTTGACAGCGAGTCAAGGAGTTTTGCATGGGGATGTACCTACTCATGACTTGCAGAGTCGCTCAAAGGTATAAAAGTTACTCACATACTCTCTAAACTCAATAAAACAGTGAATCCACACAACCAAACCAAGCCACCAGGGATGAAGCGAACATAGTTTACATAAACACGGTTACTTTCCAGCTGGCACAGCAGAAACGAAAAAGACCCTGTTTAATAACAAGTGCTAAATAAAACAAAACAAATGGAAGGTGAGATATAGGCGCGTTTCCAGCATTTGCCGGCCGGAATAAAAGACTCTTCCTGGCTGTGATCGAGCATATATGAGAACTCCAGGAAATGTGTTTCACTGAACAACTCTCATCCAACTGCTAATGCGATTTCAATGGTTCACACCTCACTGTCAATTACACATAAGAAGCTGATAAACTGTGCAACTGCAGTAATGGGGATCATGATCTCAGTACCAAAGAAATCCCAGCCTTTTATCCCATTTCCCAAAGCTAGTTCATTAAGATAATTGGACTGGAAAGTGGAAATCCTCTACTGACCTTAGTTTAAGGTGTGTGATACCAATGTAAATAGTAGTGTGGGCAGACACACATTTGCCAACATTCATTACCTTTATTTGTCAAATACTTAGTACAATGCTATGCAATGGACCATCTACAGTCACCTGGTTTTTATCACAAAATAAACCTCCTTTTGGAGATACAAAATCGGATCACTGTGTCAAAGTTTATTTTGCGATACGTTATCCCTTACACGTTCAATTGTGATAATAACTGTACTACTCTACATTGCTGTGTATTACATGTGGAAGAAGCGAGGATAAGTGAATTTATTATTCAAAAAAAAAAAATAGATTATTAAAAATATGATGCAATGTTAAAAAGTGTGTTAATAACGATACCATTAAAAACGGTAAAATATTTTCTCTCTAGTTCACACGTGGGAGCAAACAATGAACATTTGACGCAATCTGACGGCTAGTTAAAAATGCAGTGTTTATTCATTTAGTTGTATTTATAACATGAATTAAATGTTTGTGTTAATGGCTACTTATGTGTCATTTTACAACAATTGACTCGAGCCCATAAACAACCAAACAATAATCCCAGCAGTCACATAATGACACTAGCTTCCTGTAGGCGAAAACAAAGACAAGCACGGTTGTTTTTTCTTTTGAAAAAAATAAAATTCGAGTTTATTATAGTGTTACAGTAGTAACAATAAGTGTAGCACCTATACTGTTTCGGCAGAAGTTTAGCGAAAGCATCATGTTGAACAGCTGGCCTGCAAAACACGTGTTCAGCTCCGAAACTCTTAACAAAAGCCGGTGAAGAGTAGTACACTTAAATAAGCGGAAGTGGTGTTTTTCTTGTCACTTATTTCATAAAAAGTACATTAACGTATTTAAACTAAATCATATTCTTTCGTGTTCTTTCAGTCTTTGTTTATAATTGTTATTGAAAGCGAAGCTATATATATTTCTTTTGTGGGTCATACGGAGGACAATGATAACGCCTGTGCGTGTCGCTGGAGCGTGGTCGTGAATAAACAACATGGCTGCCTCCATGCTCAACCATTCTGACCTTTAAAAAGAAGCCACGCAAAATGTACAAGTCTTCTCCTACAACCCATGTATAATGGGATCGAGTAAAACAAAGTATATTGTATGCATCGAGATTCTTATTGAGCGCATATTGTTATTTTAACATATCGATTTACTTACAAAAACAGCGAAAACGATTTCGGAAATGTACAAAATAAAGGCAACGCAATGTATATTATGGAGATCTATCATTGTTCGCCGCATTTGATTTAAAAATGTCATTGATATTCACGGTTTTATGGTTTACGTTGAAATTATTCTCCATCCTGCCGCTAGTCGCACTTTTTGGGTTCAGTCTCGCATCTTTCTAGGTGAAAGGTCAACACAGATTTTCAAGGTACTTTCAGCAATAAATGTAAGTATATGTACATTAAATGATAACTATGTTTATCGTTGGTTGCTTAGGCAGCCGCTATTGAAGGTGTTTAAAAGAAATCTCCCACGTGACAAGAAAAATCCTTAAAAAATTTACGATAGGGGAGGTTATTTCAGGTGAGGGCTGAACTAATCCGCTCTCACACCCCCATCATAAAATAAGTGCTGACATTATAACCCACGAAGGTCATTTCCATAGTTAAAAGTCCCAACAAAGCAGGCAGTGCATATTTTGAGCTAAATCAAAATGCATAGTGATACAATGAATAGCTAATAATGCTGTATGTATATGTAAGACATATGGGATGTAGAAGAAAGTACACAGTGGATTTTGATGTCACTCACCCAGTACATCCGCAGACTTGTGCCGGGCAATGAAGCAGGCATCATCCCCGTAACACATCCCTTTCTTGAGAATCCCCTTGCGAAAGTCCTTCCCGAAGCCGCAGCTCGCCGTGATCAGGCTATAGTCTCTGCCGTCTGTTTGTGAGAGTCCGCCCAGGACAGCCCTGGCAACGATCCTGCCATAGGAAAGTACCGATAACATCCCCTTAAGGTATAGGGTGACCGTCTACCTGCCGAGCCCGTCTCCCGTCTCTCTACGATCCGAGCCTGTGTGCACAGCTTGCGCTTCTATCCACCAACATTCGGCTTCGCTCGCTAGAGGTGAACCACACAAGTCAAACCAAGCCGATTTGAAAAGCGTTTAAAGAGTCTTTTCTCTTTTACTGAATGGCGATCGAGTGGAATATATGGCTTTTTATGGTTTAGCTGACTTAATAGATAAAGTTCCTCCAGTAAGCTCCATCCTATCCGACATCCTTGCTTGCACTCACATTCTCGGACGGTCACCAGCGCCCGTGTTCCGGAGGCAAGCACATACGGGACACCAGGTCACGTGACGTTGTTTGGTGACGTCAGAGCGTAGTAGAAACTCAAGGGCGTATGTTAGATCGCAGTTGTAATATTTTGCAGAACTGTACATGTAAAATACTTTTTGAACATTAGCTAAAGGGACACCCTTTCCTTTTTTGTTGGTTTATTTATTTACTTTATAAATTATTTTTGACGTACTCTGGTTTTGACTTACTATATTTGTATATTATTGGTTTCATTGTACTTGTTTATGGCATTAATTAATTGTTTCATCGTAGATATGAAACACTTTGGTTAAAAAAAATATTATAAAAGCAAAAATATGTGCCCGGAGTTCTGATATCATTTTATCATTGTTGCGAATCTTCATATATAGAAATTGCGTTTAGATTTAATAATCAAAATAATAACGTGATATAATAAAAATGGATATAAAATATTATTTTTGCCATAAACGGAGCTATGCAATCACTGGATGCATTTATGTTTATTATATTTTATTATTTGTTATGTCTATTACATTTTTTATGTTGTATTTCCATATGACATTTACTATTGTTAACATATAATGCAATTCATTTAATATAAAGGAAATATAATTATTATCCGTATTTAAGTGAGTTTATATATTATGCGCCACAGAAATTTTGCTTGGAGTTCCACGGGATCAGCAGCATTTACTCACAATCCCACAATGCATTTCATTTCCTGGATACCACCGACAACGCCATGTAACCAAGCATGGCGGCGTTGTGTTGTCTTATTATTTTGGCATTTCTAAAAACTGCCCTGTGCATTGAACACACGAATACTACCGAAAGCATTAATATCACACTTAATGATACGAACGACACGTTTTCTGACCAAGAAGACTCACTGAATACAACGGAGTTAGGAATCACTCCCACTCCGTCTTCTTTCCCAGATTCAGCCGCGCGGACTTCCGAATCTGTGACTGCATTTCCCGATCACACCGAGACCACAGATAGCTCCATCCACAACCCCGATGTACCGAGATCAGCACTGCCCCTGCCCGTCTCTGGTGTCCTCCCGACTCCTGTAACTGAAGGTAAGATCGCAGTTAGCTAAACATGTCTCTGATCCATTACCTGGACAAAAATGTTGGTTTGTCTAATATTTCTGTTTTTCATCAGTCATCAAACTGTGTCCATGCAACTTACAAACTGGGCAGTGTGACATTAACTGTTGCTGTGATCCAGACTGCACAGAGGAACTGTCCTTATTCACTGACTGTTCAGTAAAGACAATCAGGTAAACACTGCATAAACTATTGAGACGTGTGGATTAAGTGCTTGAAGCAAGTATGATACAGAATACAGCGTATTTACACCTGTTTTATTCTTACAGTAGTGACCCCAGACTGTGCCAAAAGGATACAGTTGTCTATTCCATCAGTACCGCAGAAGATGGTTTGTCTCGTGTCCAGTCATCTGTTGGGCAAGAGGTCAACCCTGATGTCTTCTGCATTCAGTCTGCTAACTGTGCGTTCATCGTTTTTATTTATAGGAATAGTATAACAAATGTGAAAAGCCTATTTGTTGTTTGAAATGCTGTTGTTTTAGACTTTTATGGCGTGTTTTTTCAGTGGTTATGTTTGTGATAAAAATAACAGCATATAGGTTTGGAATAGCATTTGAGTGAGACTACATACATTTTAATGTACGATTTCTTTAAAATAATTATGTATTATATTATATAATTTATATGTATTCACCCTTATGCCATTGCACCACAAAAGAAGAATTTTGAAGAATGTTGGTAACCAAACAACACTGGACTTTCATTGCGTGAACACAAAACCACAATACATTTCTCAAAATATCTTCTTTTGTGTTTCACACTAAAATAATATTCATTTTGGGTGAACTATCCCTTTAATGTTGCTTTTTACATTTGTATTGTTTCTAATAATAAACTGAACAGACACTTTATTCATGTTTCTATTCAAGATGAAGAAGGAATGTCATTCGGCACTCCCAAAATTCCCACTGAGGAAAATTTCGACTCCCTTTTTGGTCAGTTTGTGGGATTCTTCTTTGGCACTACCTGGGACAACAGTGCAACACAGAGCTCTGAAATAGGAAATGCTTCTGGATATCTGGTAAAATGTTTCATATTTCTGTGACAGTGTATCTTCATATCCATTTGTAGACTCGAACAACACAGACCACATTAGCATTAGTGTTGAACCAGAGTTAATATGATTACAATGAATCAATGCATGTAATGATATTATCTCTCTCTCTTTCAAAACATATTGATTTTTACAACGTCAGGATGGTTGCTATTTTATAAGTGGAAAGCATTACCTGACATTTTCTGTACCCGAATTGGATTACATCCTTTGTCTCTTTCCTATTGTAGTTTGTATTAATGTTCATCCAAAAAAACACAATTTGAATTGATTTACAACATTTCTGTCTCTGATCCACCCACAGTACGGAGATGTCATTCAAACAGTGAATGAGGCCGGTGAGCAGAGGTTCTTCCCCCTTCCTGCGTCTGCGGGTACAGCTCACTGCTTAGATGCAAACCCTGCAGGTAGGACAGAGCAAAAACTAAATAGCAATTGGAAATTTAAACTAGCAGTTCATCCATTTGCATTGGACATCTTATTCTTACATTAAACATCGATAACTTTGTTATTTCACAGCTTTTCTCAAGGACCAGACAAGCAGATGTATAAGAAGCTTTGATTTGGCACAGGATTGCTCAACACTAGAGGCTCTAGATCTGAGAACATATATCATTCTTAGCATTCGTTCGGTGAGTCTTGTGTTGCATTTCCGTCTACAGAAAAGATTATACCTCATTGGACCTTCATGTAACAATCTCTCGTTTGCTTTTCAGGGAAAGAACAAAGAAGCTAAAGTAAACCATCTTTATTTTTCTTTATTATATATTATTGTACATACGAATTTAACGTTTTCAAATGTTCTGATTGTTATTTTAGGTTATAGGTGTGCAAGTGTCCGCCATTACCATAGAGTCTTTGGAAGGCACGTGGACGTCAGTGGACCCTGCTGAACGCTTTGCCTATTTCCCTGTGCTCCTGGAGTCTGGTGATGTCTGCAACAATGTTGTAAAACAGGTGTGTACATAACACATTCTGTATCAGACGAATGCCAGGCAAGCTTGATGATAAATACTGTAATGTCTTTCAGGTGCAATACATATTCAGATACAGTGAAGCTGGTGAAATCCTCAGTGCGAAGGCGTCATTTTGGCTGGGAGCCATTAAAAGTGTCATGGTGCCCATACAACAAGAGTTTCAGATTACGTTCCTGCAGGTGCCACACTACCCATCTTCCCTTTTCATAATGTCTTAAAATAATTGTAAATAATATTATATATTCAGTGCAGCAAGTAATGTTTATTCTTGAATAGGATATCACAAGAACAGCAGGAATGAGATTCAGTGGCAAGCCTGGTTATGTGGTGGGACTGCCCCTTGTGGCAGGAACGAGAACAGCAGAATATCCTTTACTACAGGAATATATTCATTTTATGCATTGAATGAAATGAAGTGCTATCTAAAGTGTTTAACATGGTCCATAAAATCATTTATTTATTGTTTATATTGAGAAAAGAATGTAAATAAAATTAAATTTCCAGTTTGATTTGAACTGCATTTCGTTACCTTGTACTTGTACATGTGTAATGACAATAAAGTTGAATCTAATCTAATCTAATTTATATTTCGGCATCAATTTGGCATCTTCATTCAAATTCAGAAATTGAACTGGAACTGTAAATTGGAGGAAATTCAATTCTTACATGTACATAAATCTAGAAAACATACAATAGAGTACATGCCATGATAGAAACCCTTTCAATTCAGTTCAAAATGGTATGTTTTTCTTATTGAAGTTTTGGGAAAAAAAAGTGATAATGATGAAAACTCATCATTAGTATAATGTAATGCTTTTTTATTCACATGAAACAAAAACCAATGTGGAAATCAGTGTATATTAAGTGTTGACTAGTGTTTGCATTTCCAAAAAGTACTTGTGGCACAGTCCTTGACTCTTGTTTTACTGGAATTGTTCAGAGCACCGACCCAATAGGATCACTAACCATCCTCCAGAACTCTGGAGAGCAGGATTGCATGTTCGGCTCATTCCGGCGATCCCCTGTCCTGTTTGGTATAGACATGGTATCGGGCTGCACTTTTAGGTAAGAGGCTGTTATAATTTATTATTGTTCACAAAATTGCGAACAGTCATCCTGTAATACTTATTCACATTATTATGGTCTAATGAGTCTACATACATTTTTTTATAGGCTTTCTGATGCAGTTAATTGTTCCCTACTATCTGAAGTCATTTTGACAATGCTGAAAGGACAGAACGTCCCTGACCATGTGGCCTCCTTTGGGAATTCCCTGCCTCAAAACCCTATGGACTGGGTCCCAATACAGAACCAAACCATGGCATCGGTACCCAGCCTTCTACTTGTGCATATGTGGAGTTATATGAATTACCAGACTTCTCCTTCTGTAAGGAGAAAGGGGAAATGTTTACATGTAAACTTGCTTGGTGGTTACCATCATGATGCAAAGCTGATTTGTAAAGCACAGTTTACACTCGCAACTAACATATTGTTTCACCGTTTATGGTTTACCAAGGGCACGCAAGCATGCAGCATACCACTGTCTTACCATCTTGAAGTAAAATGGACCAAGTATGGAACCTTGGGGAATCCCCAGGCTCAGATTGTAAGCATCATGGAAACAGTCCTTACTAATACCAGCAGTTTGGTAAGTTAATCACATCTTTTATTTTATTCAATAAACAAGTTATATTTTGTCTACAATAAATATGAAGCACCATGGCGAACACTGTGGCAGGAGAAGTTAGCACGTACTGGCTAACAATATTGTCTTCACATCCGCTTTTTTAAAAATCGTTGTTTCTTTAGGCCCTCCTTACCAGTCCTGGCGGTCTACAGTCTGTCACAACCTCTGTGAGCTTTGTTGACGTGTCTGCATCTGCCAGGCCAGGATTTAAAGTTCCTCCTACTATTGATGCTAAATTACCCTTTGACTTCTTCTTTCCATTTGTATGATTTAAAATTGAGACATTTTTCAAGAACATTTCAGTATTTATTTGCACTGCTGACAAATGAAAACCATTGACTTTGAAACCATGTTTCATATCTAGTTGTTGATGCTTTTTTCAGAGAAATATGCCTTATAGTTAAGGTCATTTAAAAAAAAGTGTGCTATGTTAATAGCTTGATAACATTTTTAGGCAATTTTTTTATTATTGTACAGTACATAATATGTATTGTTTTGTAATGTGTTGTTGTATATAATGCAGTTATCACATTTAGTTTGTGAAATAACGAAAACACTTGATAAGAAAGTGTAAAGGATAGAGACAATAACCAATACATGAGACATACACAAACCTACTTAAGTTAAATAAATGCTTATTTCACAAAATGTAAGCTAAATTCACACAAAAAACCCAGCAGAAAACAGAACGTGCTTAGTGAAATGGCACTTTTGATCACAGTTATCAGCCAATAATCTCAAAATGGACAAACATAAACATTAGTCCATCAGGGTTTTGTACTTTTTGGTTTAATAAAGCAGTACTTACTGCATGCTTCATTTGGTCAACTGCTACAGATTTTAGATCAAAATGATTCAGAATAAAAATCAATCACTTAATCTATGGATCTTAAAATGACAGTTAATAAACTTCATATTGTTTACAGAATTCCCTTTCTTACACATAAAATTTGACCTTTTTGTACATAAATAAGCATCTCCCTTGTGATTACTCTTAACAACATACCCAATGCACTGCATTGTGCATTTCTTAACATTTCACATGGAATGTCGTAATACGTCTTCAGCACATTCTCAAGTTAACAGTAACAAGTCGTATGTTTTAATAAGGCACCTGAGCATTAAAACTCAATGTTGTGCTGCTTTAAAAGGGTCCGAAGCCTGGCGTTTTCTTGGTCCTGTTGAAAGATTAAGACACATTATATCGAGTAGCATTCAAAGCAAAAGGAATATAATAGTCATAAAGAGATATGACTTACTATTTTTGTGTTCTGCTCTTTAAGTTCATTGACTTGATGAATGAGGTTTTCATTGATTGCCTTCAGTTTGTGAACTTTGTGATGAGCACGATTTTTCACTGACACCATGATACCTACAGAAGAGCAAACCAAAAACATACAGTAAAAACATTTTTTAGCGAAATTGTGAATAATCGGTGAAAGATTGTATACCATTTATGATCCTGGCCACTCTCCACAGCCTGAGCAGGATCAGAAGGCCCATGGCATCAAATACATGTTCTTGTGACACATATACGATATCCAGTATGAATGACACCGTTACCACAATCCCGTCAAACACCTCAAACTTATGCCGGAAGAACTCCAGGTGGAAGGCGAAGATTTTTCCAGACAGCTCCACCATGAAAAACGTCAGAAGGGAGAGGCTGAGATAGTGGAATATCTGGAATGATGGTAGGATCAGTTGGATGGGGGATTATCACAGATTAATTGTATTTATGTTGACACACAACACATCTGATCCATGGCGTGTTGTGAAATACGTTTTCATGATAATAGTTCTGCTGACTGGGCCTCTGAACTCACCTGCGGGGCAATTCTGTGATGATCCGCTTCAATGATAGACAAGTCAATAAGCAACTCGCACAGCACAAAAATGGCATCCAGAACAACCAGGCAAACAACAACAATCTAATCAACACAAGAAAGAAATATCGTTGTAGGTTGTACTACCTGTATTTATATATATAAACTACTATGGGGGTGATTTGGTTTACCTGGAACCTTTCTGACTTGAAGAGGCGACGTAATTTGTCTCTGAAGCTGACATGACCCAACTCCGGCCCCGTTGAAACTTCAAAGTCTTCACTCGCATCCTGCAGTTCCTCGTCCTGCCACGACCCAGTGGTGTTTTGCTCATCACCCACAGTAGTGAAATGCCTCAGAAAACGGGACATCTTGCCCAGCTAGGGGTCACATGAGGTGGAACTGAGCCTTAAACCTTGCGCACCAGAGTGAATATTTTAAACCGCTTGTTTGGGGGGTTTTCTATACAGAAGCCTCAATACAGTCATTTTTGGTGGATTGATTATCATTTGTATAGCTTGTCTCTAGTCATACTTTTTAACCCCCACTCAATATTTTTGTGATTTTTCATAACAATGAAAGTCAGCATTGCCAACAATTACACCAAACTCTGCTCGAAAGCTGCAGTGACCAGATCTATTTTTCGGACATTTTATTAATGTTTAACATGGATTAAACAAAGTTTAAAGAAGTTTCACTTTTACAGGACTAACCGAAGAATCACACGTGTGTGTGTGTAAAACTTTAAACGGGTAAGTATACACATTCTAATGGTATATTACTGCTATACTGTACAAATACCATTAGCTGTTTACCATTAAATCCATTACCGTCCAATTTTTCATTTAATCATTATTTCTAGATGTACTGTGGTCATTCCAGTCTAGTTTCTGTTGAACTTCAACAAAATCAAACCTCAGATTGACATATAAAGTAAATCCATCAGCAATGTGAAAAACTGACAGCATGACAAGACACAGGTTATCACATATAAAATATAATATTTGAACTTTTCCGAAATACATGTACATAAAATTATTGTTGTATTGCTTAAAAGTGAATATGAACTTGTTTTATTTGCCGTATTTGAGGTCAGAAGTAATACAGAGCATATTTTCTGTTATTTTGACCTGTTTCTCCAGTATTTATTTTCTGCAAATAGAAACAATAATTTTGTTTGAAAGTTCGGAGAAATATTGTTAGTAGTTCACAGAATGAAACAAAAATAATGATTTTACCTAAACACATACCTATAATAAATAGTAAATTCAGAAAGAAAACTGAAAATGGTCTTTAAAATGGTCTTTTAAACACCACCACAAACAAATCTACAATCATTAAAATAGAATTCTGTGATGTTGGATGTTTTTCCAGCAGCATAAAACTAAACGTATAGTTGCATATTTTAACCCATTCATGATTACATGAAGTTACAGACAACAGCTAACGTTAAATACGGGAACCTGCCATTTCAGAAGTCGTTTAAATGTCCAAATCTTCGGCTTGCACGCCAACACACAAGTTCATTTTTTTAAGAGACAACTTCACATTTACGTGAAGAACTGCTTCATAAAACAGACTTTTCAGCTGTGACTTGATCTTAACTCGTGATTTCCTGCAGCATTTGGACCGTCAGCTGAACGAATTTGCGTAAAGTAAACTTTGTGCTGTGCGCGAGGTAAAAGACAGCAAAACGTTACTCACAAAGCAGCAAATGTTTACCTTTTATGTTGATAGCAGTGTTGCTAACGCAGCATTTGATCGCACTTTTCTGAAACAAACATCCAAAAACTTAGACCGTCCCCGACTGCGGTGAAGAATGTGATCCTCTACACAGGATGCCCTCCAGAGGAAGTGACATAGAAAAAAACCAAAATCTGGGAATTGTCGACACATGTTAACATGTTAACATTTTACATTATATTATGTTATTGTGAGGTATATGCGATAAGTTGTTATGAGAAATTATGTTAGAAAGTGAATTTTATGGAGAAAAAAAAACAATTTATGATTTCCCCAGATTTTACCTTTTATTTTCATTTTTATTTTGAGTTTTATGAAAAACGAGCTATGTAGGCTAATATTTCCCCTGGATAAAAAAAACATGCTGACATTTATTATATTACTTTTCATTTATCATTTATAAAAAGATATATTAAAAGACAATCTCTTATTTTGTAAACATGGTAAACATTGCATTATAAAACGTTCATTTAAGCACATTGAGAAATACACAGATCAGATCAGACTGTCCTACCAAATGTGTAATTGTAAGGACAGCGGGACAATGACCCAGGTCCCTAACCTGAAAATGTCACAATTATATTTTATTTCATTTGAAACAAATCTGAACAATTGAAAAGCAAATTCTTCTCTGTTTGTGCTCATTTTAAGTAACTTTTCTCTGTTCCTGGTAGAAAACTGTTCTTGTCATTTTTTCACAGTAAGTGTCTATAAAGTTAAATTTAATTTATAAAGTTTCATTCAGATCTGGTTAGTTCTGTGTGTTTAAGCAGCTTTTACCATGTTACAATGCTTAGAATTTACCAACCAACATCACGGGCTGAAAATGCTAATGCTCCTATATTTCACATTTTGCAGCCATCACACTGGCTCTAGATCAAGTAACATAAATGAGCCAATCCTGTGGCTGACCTTTGAAACCCTTTACAATCTGTCAGCATTTTATTCAGCTTTACTACCCTGAGTTCTCTCAGCTGTGAAATCCTTTGTGAAGCTGAACTGTACACCTTAACTGGGTATGTATTTAGTGTGTGTACATATGTTTTACTCCAGTAAAAATAGTTCAAGGTAGTTTATGGTTATAAGTCATTCTTGCCTTCTTGCCTAAAAATATAGTTCATTGATCTTTTGTGACAACCTGCCCCACAGTGGGGTAAGTTGTCACAGTAGGAACCTGCTATATACACTTTTCAGCTTAATGTAATCAGTAAAATCAGAAAACACAAAACAATTCATTAAACAACACAGATTGAAAGTATAACATTAAAAAAGCAACATTAGTAATAACTAAATTATGTAAAATTGCAACATATTAAAAACAAGAGTCCCAATTCGTCCCAACCTGGTGTTCATGAAAAATTCTCTGAGAAAACAACTACATCTAAGGAATTTGCATTTCTTATATAGACTGAATATAATTATTACAAAGTATCTTGGTATTGACAACTTGTAGAAGTTACATTTATTTTTATGCGGACCTTTGATGGCCAGTTGGAGGCGCTATTTAGCTATTGCTGTTTTGCAAATTGAAAACGTGAATGAAAAACTTTTCATTGCTGCACATTGTTTCCGTTTAACATGAGGAGCAAAGACTAAAACAAAGGTCATATAAAGTTTACTACGAACTTTTTGATTTAAAATCAAGAGAAAACATTACAGTTGATCTAAACAAGGTAAACCCCATAGCCTCAACGCTCTGGGATGAATAGGGTCAACTGTTCGTTAACCGGTATGAATGGGGGGCATAGAGACCAACTCGGGGACCCCTATACGTGAACTTAATGAATGTGCTACTGTGTAGTCCAGATCTTCAGTTAGTAAGCAAATAACTGTGCCCGAATGACGGTGCACACTTTGTTGGGCATTCTTATCGTAACAGTCGTATGTTCTGCGCTGGAAAAAAACAGTAAATGAAAGTAATTCGTCTTAGGAGCAAAAGCTACATCAAAACTATCAAGAACGTACGCGAGGGGATAAACGCACAAATTCTCTTCGGATAAAGCTTGAGGTGTGTTCGCGTGCGGGGCGACTGGAGCGCGTCTGCTTTGGCTGCAGGTAACAACGCATCCTTTATGCGCGTGCTGGAGGCGGAGGCAGTTTTGGGGTGGGGTGGACCAGAGGATCCGGTTTCGCCGGGGGAAGAAACACGCAGTGGTTCATCGCTTCTCGGGCACTCTCTTCACCGCATGCTCTCCCATCACACTCGCGCTCTGTGCTGGAGGACTGAGACGCGATTTGACATCGGACACAGTTCGTCTGTATTATGCCGGTAAGCTGTATGTATGATATTTAAACTGTCTTTATACTTATGCAACGGATGTATAGAGAGTAAAAGCACGGGGGTCTATAATAGCCTATTCTTTAACTATATTATTGACTACTGTTATAACTGTTGGTTAAACATATGCACGAGACCAGGGTTGGTTGTCACACAAGTTGTCATAACGACTGGATCTCACTAACTAAAATGTTTTTTGAGTTAAAGTGAAATTAAAAGTTATTTTCTTTTGCAATTATTTAGGATGCTTTTTTAAGTTGATTTAGTTGGGATATTTGTGTGAGTCCTTCATATATCATAATTCTAATATCATATTGTTTGTATTAGGTTAGCTGGGTAAACAATACAATACGACCATACTTATATACATCAAACTGTATAAAGTAAAAAGCTGGTGAACATAGGACATATTCAATGGGGCAAGTTGTCACACTCATTACTCATTTTATACTGTTTATGAGTTACTGTTTATTAGACAAAGCAAGTTTCTGTCAATAAGTTTTATGTTTTTTTGTCATAGAAAAGCCTTTTAAGATTTACATTTTTTACTGTGACAATTTCCACCGTATACTGTGACAATACGCCCGCAAGAATTTCCCATTTGTTAAGCGAACTGTATCTTTATATGTGGCCAATAATGGAGGAAACGTTTTATTTAGTTAAAACTTGACATAACTTTTATATACAAACCTTAATTTTCAGAAATAAAAGTCATCTAACCCTGGTCTACTGTATACCTTTTTTCTTTTAAGTGTGAAAACAGGCATTTTGATAGATGCTAGGTTTGCGACAAGAATGTTGTTTGTGCACTGTTTGAAGAAGGCTTGTAACTTCTTGGTACTTCGTCTAAGAGATCATTTCAGAAACCCCATATCTTACCTCAGTGTAGTACGTCCAAAATGTCTTAATGTTCACAGTCTGTTAGTTTCATGTGTAAAATATTCAATCTGAGCATATGGATGCCATACTGTACGTGATCTGATACTGATACTGATCATTTTAGGAAGAATAGTATGTCTCATTTTAGGAATCAGGTTTAAACAAAGTTTGTCTTTAAAGGGAAGTGAAATTAAAAACATTGCAAACTTCCTAGGAATCTCTTTAGATAAACAAACTTTCTTTTTTTAACAGTTCGGTTATCTGCCAAACACAGTTTGTTTCCTCTCTACTAACAGAAATGTGGCTATTGCTCAAAATAGAGGATGTAACTTCTGCATTAGGTAAAGGAGTCGCTACATTATTAATAATAGACACATATAGCCATATTCTACTGTATGTCAAACTTAAAGGGATATTTCAGAGGCAAACTAAAATGACACGATCGATCAAAGAACTGCTCGACACGGCTCCATGGTCTTAACAAAGGTCTTTTCTGAAGAGAAATATCCATATTGACAACGTTATTAATGATAATGTTTAACTTCTGTTATCTCTCGGCTGCGCGTGGAAGAAAAATCATAAATGGTATTATAACTCCGACTGTATTCGTCTGAAAGAAGATATACACCTAGGATGCCTTGAGGGGATGACAGTATGTTCCTTTGTTGTAAAAATCTGGAGCGTTTGTGGGTAATTATTGATAAAGTACGCTTCTCATCACTGGCATTCAAACAATTCAATGCTAATTCCCTAACAATTCCACTGTGCAGGGCTTATCTAAATCTCCTAATCTAAAAAGAGACCTTTGGGAAACATTAGTACTGCAGTGAGCTTCTATCCAGTACAGTAGCTGGAGGTTATTTGATCATAAAACATAAGTCCTCCACTTGCTTGATTCTGGTAGCCATTTAACTTGGTCTGTCACTTTAGCTCTGCCATCCTGCTGATGGAGATTGCTATGGTGACTAGGTGTTCTCAACTATGTGATCTCTATGGCAATGAGTGGCCCTGCTGCTTCAGTTTGAAAAACACATTTGGCCACGAAGCTTTTATACAGGAAAATAAAGCTTTTGCGTTGTACTGCACGGCTCATAAATATTTGATGCAGATTAGACTCGCAGCCTTTTAATGTGATTGCCTTGATGCATATTTTTAACATAACATTTATTACCGTCTTGTAGGCTATGTGGCTGCACAGTATGTATAGAGCTGTTGTGTGTACTATGAAGTGGATCATGAAATCCAGTCCATTGTTGGAACTGTCCTCTCGCTGAATTATGAATCACTTGTTGGACAAATACACCACATGTTCTGTACCCTACAGCTCTGTTTAAGAGCACATTCATTGTTAGGGTAAAGCACATTTTTATGGTTCAGAGTTGTACACATACCCTCGAATTATGGCACAAATGTGGGAAACTTAGTGTGTGGTAGATGGTAAATCACGACCTGTCAACAACAGTCACGCTAGAGAGTGTTTTACACCCCGGTCCCAATGAATCTTTCCACACACCGAATTAAAGATGCTGTTTGAAGCTTTAAAGGCATGTGGATGCCCATGCTGTATTGAAACACGTGCGGCTTGTTTGGACAGAATTGTAGAATTACAGATTCATAAACACTGTCATTTTAAACCCGAATTAAATGAAGACAAGTATGTGAGTGTTTTGAGGGCGTATTCGTCCGTTTTTTAAGAGAGGCTGACACTGTTCACGTCTTGATTTAAGAAGGAAATGGGTGTTAGGAACATGAAGTTGTAGGAGGTGCAGATATTTTGAGAGACTGCTGTCTTTTTAAGTCTTGAGATAATCTGAGTGTATATTAGTATGAAGAGATGTGTTCAGAGACTTGTCAGGCTGATGCCACCAAGTATTTCATTTTATTTGCCCATCCAACCACTTGTCATGGTTGCGCTTTGCTATCTGCCTGCATAGGAGGTAGTGGTTTTGTGTCCATACGATGAAAGTCAATGGGGGTCTTCAAAATATCTTCTTTTGTGTTCTGCAGAAAAAAGAAAGTCATACTACCCTTTTTAAGGCAGGCCAGATGGATGTAGGTACGATCTAGGTCGGGTTTGAAGAGAAGCAACTTAATTAAGGGGATTGAGAATCACCTGAGGCCCAGATCCCCTCGAACTCTCTCTCCCCCCTGTGTTTTGTGTGAATTGAACATGAGGAACACCTGGAAATGCTTTCTCTGCCGTGCTCCCTCTAATGCAGTAGTAAACCAGCAGGGCTTGACTTGGCTTGTGCTCTTATGGACTCTCTCTTTCTCTCCACGTCCGGATATCCCACCTTGTTAAATTAGCCGTTTCAGGCAATTCCTCTTCAAAGACGGCTCTCAAAACATCAAGGGTACGATGATGTCTTCTTTCAGCAGTGAAGAACAGGAGAACAGATACAGGAATGATGTGCGGAATAAAGACTCGTTGCCATTCTGCAGTGTTGCTCGGTTACGCAACCACGGCGTTGAGCATCTATTATTGAATATACGCACTGACAGTTGAAAGTTGAAAGAAAAGCACTGGTTCTGGATTACAGATCATTCATTTATGAGCAAAAAATGTGGGGTCTCTTTATGTTCCTCACCGGTTTCTGCATCAGACGTGACTTTGATGATGCAAGCTGTATTTTCACAGAGACGTGCACATGCTGCTGGTGCTGTCTAATTTAGTGAGGGCTCGACAGGAAGCTCGCGTCCGGTACGTATACCCCGAGGTAACAGGAAGTAGTTTCATTAAGAGCGATGTTCAAGAGCAAATGTGAAGAACATGTTTAGTCTTTCTGCCAGGCTGTTGAGACCATTATTAAGCAAGTTTTGTGTCTATTTAAGACTTCTATATGAGCCCTTATTCATATAAGCATCAGTATTATTATGATACTTCATATCTGTCTCTGTTGAATACTGCACACGTGATCATAAGTCTCTTTCTGTAGCCAGGCGCAAGGGTCAGCAGAAGCCGCTGAAAGTGAAAATTGCAAAAGGAGGAAAAAACACATCATTTCCTGACTGCACAGCCGAGCCAGATAGTATAACTTCAGCTGAGTCTGCAGATCAGAGCTCGTGAAAGTAATTGAACTAATGCAAATGTGCTTGGGTTGCTTCTTGTGTGCTTGGGTTGCTCACGCAGGAGCTTTTCACTGATTGAGACTGTTAAGGATGTTGTCAGGAGGTTACCGGAAGAAAGCAACCTTAAGAAGTTATTTCACTTAGTCTGGCGGCAATGTTACTGTAAATTGCCTACCCACAAAAATTGCCTCATATCCATATGGGGCTGTTTTTTGTCTGGAGCAAAAAAGTAGAAACTTTCGAAACTTTATTAAATGATAATCTTCACCTCGGTCAAGTCAACACTACATTCACGTCCAGAATTATAATACAGTATTGTCAACGTTTAAAAGACCTTTAATATAATTGAATAGACAAAACTCATAATATTTATATTTTGGGGTAAATCAAAATCATTATTGCTGTTGAGTTGCATTAAAACAGAATAGGAAAATGTTACATTTACATCAGGTCCCTACACACAGGCTTTCCTCACGTTTGTTCGGCCGTGCGTTTGGTCCGTGGTCTTGGCTCCGGTGTTGTATAGCACGGGCACAGCAGGCTGAATGAATTGCTGGCAGATGTGTATTGTGGTCGTCTTGGCGGCGGTGTGAGAGAGCTAGAACAGCGTAACGTGGTGTGAGGAGTCTTTTCCCTACTCGTGTGTGAGCTCTTAGATTACAGAAAGAAAAGATTTCTACTGTTTTATTAATCACTTCATTGCATCTTATATCCAAGCCAGATTTCGAGAGAAATTGCAGTTGTTGTTCAGCCAAAGAGGTTCTGACTAAGAGTTATCAGACTTTTATTTACTCATCTGATTCAGACTTTCTGGGGAAATGACTGAGTGAGTGAGTGACTGAGTGAGTGAGTGAAAGTGAGTTAATGAATGACTACACAAGTCAATGAGTTAAAGAATTAATGAGTGAGTGATTAAATATGAATAAATGACTGAGTGAGTGAGTGAGTGAGTGAGTGAGTGAGTGAGTGAGTGAGTGAGTGAAAGTGAGTGAGTGAGTGAGTGAGTGAGTGAGTGAGTGAGTGAAAGTAAGTTAATGAATGACTACACGAGTCAATGAGTTAAAGAATTAATGAGTGAGTGATTAAATATGAATAAATGACTGAGTGAGTGAGTGAGTGAAAGTGAGTTAATGAATGACTACATGAGTTAATGAGTTAAAGAATTAATGAGTGAGTGATTAAATATGAATAAATGACTGAGTGAGTGAGTGAGTGAGTGAGTGAAAGTAAGTTAATGAATGACTACACGAGTCAATGAGTTAAAGAATTAATGAGTGAGTGATTAAATATGAATAAATGACTGAGTGAGTGAGTGAGTGAAAGTGAGTTAATGAATGACTACATGAGTTAATGAGTTAAAGAATTAATGAGTGAGTGATTAAATATGAATAAATGACTGAGTGAGTGAGTGAGTGAGTGAGTGAGTGAGTGAGTGAGTGAGTGAAAGTGAGTTAATGAATGACTACACAAGTCAATGAGTTAAAGAATTAATGAGTGAGTGATTAAATATGAATAAATGACTGAGTGAGTGAGTGAGTGAGTGAAAGTGAGTTAATGAATGTCTACATGAGTTAATGAGTTAAAGAATTAATGAGTGAGTGATTAAATATGAATAAATGAGTGAGTGAGTGAGTGAGTGAGTGAAAGTGAGTTAATGAATGACTACATGAGTTAATGAGTTAAAGAATTAATGAGTGAGTGATTAAATATGAATAAATGACTGAGTGAGTGAGTGAGTGAGTGAGTGAGTGAGTGAGTGAGTGAAAGTAAGTTAATGAATGACTACACGAGTCAATGAGTTAAAGAATTAATGAGTGAGTGATTAAATATGAATAAATGACTGAGTGAGTGAGTGAGTGAAAGTGAGTTAATGAATGACTACATGAGTTAATGAGTTAAATAATTAACGAGTCAGTGATTAAATATGAATAAATGACTGAGTGAGTGAGTGAGTGAGTGAGTGAGTGAGTGAGTGAGAGAGTGAAAAAGTTAAAGTGAGTTAATGAATGACTACATGAGTTAATGAGTTAAAGAATTAACGAGTCAGTGATTAAATATGAATAAATGAGTGAGTGAGTGAGTGAGTGAGTGAGTGAAAGTGAGTTAATGAATGACTACACGAGTCAATGAGTTAAAGAATTAATGAGTGCGTGATTAAATATGAATAAATGAGTGAGTGAGTGAGTGAGTGAGTGAAAGTGAGTTAATGAATGACTACATGAGTTAATGAGTTAAAGAATTAACGAGTCAGTGATTAAATATGAATAAATGACTGAGTGAGTGAGTGAGTGAGCGAGTGAGAGAGTGAAAAAGTTAAAGTGAGTTAATGAATGATTACATGAGTTAATGAGTTAAAGAATTAATGAGTGAGTGATTAAATATAAATAAATGACTGAGTGAGTGAGTGAGCGAGTGAGTGAGAGAGTGAAAAAGTTAAAGTGAGTTAATGAATGATTACATGAGTTAATGAGTTAAAGAATAAACGAGTCAGTGATTAAATATGAATAAATGACTGAGTGAGTGAGCGAGTGAGGGAGGGAGGGAATAAATCAATAAGTAAAAAAGTACTGAAAAGTAAAAGAGAGTTAATGAATGTCTACATGAGTCAATGAGTTAAAGAATTAATGAGTGTATGATTAAATATGTCTTATGGGTCAATTTTTTATTATGATTTTTACAACCTCTAAAAGCTGAATAACTAAGCTTTCTATTGATGTATAGTTTGTTTGGACAATATTTGGCCGAGATACAACTATTCAAAACTCATGAATCTGAGGGTGCAAAAAAAATCAAAATATTGAGAAAATTGCCTTTAAAGTTGTCCAAATGAAGTCCTTAGCATTGCATATTACTCACAAAAGTTTTGATATATTTACGGTAGAACATTTACAAAATATCTTCATGGAACATGATCTTTACTTCATATCCTAATGATTTTTGGCATAAAAGAAAAATGGCTAATTTTGACCCATACAATGTATTTCACAAATGTTCCTGTGCTACTTAAGGTTTTGTGATCAGGGTCACATAATAATAAATTATTAAGTAACCAAGCGAATGAATGATAAGTAAATGTTAAGTGAATGGCAGTTCAATTAAATGAGAAAGTGATCATTAACATTTTTTCAGGCGACCCTTGCCCCGTTCCAAACTAAACTGCAGGTGTGAAAGCCACCTAAATGAATGAGTTTGTGTTTGGGTTAATAAATGAGTAAATGAATAAAGAAGTTGTTAGTAAGAGTGAGTGAATGAGTGAGAGAATCAATGGGTAAATTATAAAGTGAAGGAGTGACTGACTGAATGATTTAATAAAAAATAAAAGTGGGTGAATAAATGACTACATGAGTGAGTGAGTTAAAGAATGAATGAGTGAGTGTTTGTGTGCGTTCCAGTTTCAGATAAATAGAGATTCTCCTCGCAGCACTGGACTGTGGTCAGCTCTCCTTAATACAGTCCTGTATTCACCACTAACATAACTAATCCATTCATTAAACCAATCCTCCCACTAACCTATAAAAGAGCTAATTGTGTGGTGAGTCAACACACGTACACAAGTACTTACACATATAGAGATTCCTAGCTCTCGTTTTTTCTTTCTATCTCATACCACAGCATCTTTCCAGCCTCCTAACAGTGTTCCTGTGTGTGCCTGTGATCACAGAAACACATGTGTTCCTGACTGTTTGCATATGTGCACCTTCGCATGTGCGCGCGCTCATGAATGCACTGCTCTTGCGTGTTTGCTCAGACTTACAGTGAGCCTGTGTGAGCGGCGCGTTCCCATGAGGCCGCTTTTAACACACATCTCTTATTTTCACACATCAGTGACAGCACTGTTCCCTGCCCAAAATGCTTTGCTTGGTCTTGAATTTAGCCCTTTAGGTCACTTTTAAATAAACATGGCGTGTTGGCGTACTCGATAGCATGACTTGAACCCTGTGCCCTCGTCTCATCATCGTGACATATTTCACGTAATCTCGATTTCGTCCGTTTAGTGTTTTAATGTCAAGCTATGAAACTTAGTGATGTGCTGTACTTTGGAACCAGGTTGCTTCACATAAACAATAGCAGATTAACATACAGGTGACCTTCTTTATCTAATCAGTCTAATTGTTTATTCTTTGCTTTTTTTAGATGGATGTGTGAAGTTCAGAGCCTGGAGAAGCATGCCGAAGACTCTGAATAGAATGGCTAAACACTCAACTTGCTTATAACACAAATGTGCCAAAATGCTTTTTTGACAACTCCCATGTTGAAGAAATGAATAGCAAATAAACAGCCTCCAACTGCAGCGTCTGGACCACGGCTATGCAGATCTAATGGCTAAACTCTTTCGGGACATCTGTAGAATGGAGCATCCATTCCAGACATTCTCTCAAGGGTCTGTCATGCTACCTTCGAGAAGAATGAGCAATTTTCGGCAGACGGAGATATGTGCGTGTCGCTGCTGAACTGGTCCGATGGTTCATTCGAGTGGACGGGGAACTAATAGCTCCTTGAAGAGGAGGAAGTGGCCGTAACTTGACCCATGAAAAGTATGTGAATGAGAAGCCAGGCTGCAGTTTGAAGAAAGGGCAAATTGGGAATAGACAGTAGCGCCAAACAGATGTTTCTTTGTCTGCCACTGCCAGGAAATACGATACTTCAGTCGACGGACTAGACGCAAACAGTTCTTTGATTTTAAAGAGTTCAACAAAGGTGATCAGGTGTTCAGACAACTCTTGGCTGATCTCTGCATCTCCGTTTTAATGAGTCGCAAAGATGCCCCAACTTTATTGAACTACGTCATCCTCCCCACTTTGTTGTTGAGGTTGCCAGCTGTGATGCTGCGAAGGGGTCTGCTGGCCTGGCTCTCGCGTGTGGGCATTTTGTTAGTGGTGGTGTGCTGCTGCCTTTCTCTCCTCTATGTCATCACCTGCAGCCCCCATGTGGATGAACCCTTGGCGGGGCAACCCTTGCCCAGGGCTGAAGGATTGGGGATGGCGGGTGGTCCGAGCAGACCGGGTGGAGTTGGAAGTGCCCCCATTGGTCCTGTTGGCCGAGAAGGGTTCCAGGCCCTACTACAAGAGCGAGAGGAACAACACCGGCAGCATATTGCCAGCCTGAAGAAGCAAATCGCTCAACTCAAAGAAGCTCTCCAAGAACGAAGCGAACAGCTTAAGGGCATGCAGAACTCTTTGGAGAAGACAGCCGTCAGGGTCGAGGTGGTGGAAGACCACAGTCGCAGCGACCTGCAAGACTTCCTGCGCAGTCAGCTAAACCGGGCTGAGGTTCACGCCGGGGTGCGACTTCCGAGCGAGTACGCTGTGGTGCCCTTCGAGAGCTTTACCCTGCAGCGAGTCTACCAGCTCGAAATGGGGTTGACAAGACACCCTGAGGAGAAGCCCGTGCGGAAGGACCGCAGGGACGAGCTGGCGGAGGTGGTGGAGAGCGCGCTACACACTCTCAATGCACCAAGTCAGGCAGGAGACAAAGCAAAAGCGAGCAAAGTCTACACACCATCGGATTTTATAGAAGGTAAGAGAAGAAATGACATGATCAATGTTTGTTATTTCAAGATAGATTTATTTATACTGTCAAATAGATAAATAAAGGGCAGGGAAAGACTACCTGTTTGTCCAAACAATGGACAGGGTTGGTAGGAGGGTTTCCTTTGTGATTCCATTTGGTGCCTCCAGAGTTGCTGAAAACATTCTGTGCCATCATCTGTCTTTAGTGCAGAACTAGGTGTCAGTCATGTTTCCCCCCAAAATTGATCTAAGCACTGTGTAAGAGTTTGGCAGAGATGAATGTCTTCCATCCTCATAACCAAAAGAGCAAAACAATAGACCATCCTGTAGCAGCATGCTAACACGCTAAAGCCAGGATATCCTGATCATAGTCTTTGAGCTATGATGACTCCAGGAAACAAACACAGCTGTTTTACATTAAGAGCTGTGTCATCTCCGCCATTCCTCTAGAGAAAAAGTGACACATCTCTGTAGCTATAGACTTTACAGGAAATGCATTATTCATGTTGCTATGCAGCTCATAAAAAAGCTATTTTCTCTGCACTTGAAGCTGAACTATTAGCAATAAAGGTCATGGTTCAGTTTGCATAGATGCAGATTTTATAAAGATGTGATACAGAAGGTGTAATTTAATGTAATTGAATTAACATATTAACTCTTAAAGGTGCACTAATTTGCATTCTCTCCAACGTCTCTCTGCTAGAAAGCCTTCACCATAGTATTGCGGGTGCTAGCGTATCTCCACTGGAAAGTCTTAATTATTATAAACGTGGGTCCTAGCTCCTGTCTGTACTTCTTTTTATACTTAAAATCCACAGACCCTGTACTTTAATGTAATAAATAAGACATCGCTCTTTCTACAGTCCGTCTAATGCCCACTTGCTCTCTTCCCTTTGTCAACACGAGAGGACACGCCCCTTACTGATTGGCCTTAATTGTTTTGGTACCTGGCCCGACTCTAAAGCGTTTTTGAAAAAAATACTAACCCCACCTTAAAAGCTCAAAACAACATATTGCATGCATTTGAATCTCCATTTCCTTTAAATGGAAACTCTAAATGACTTGGACTTTATACTGACACCTTGTTTGGCGTTGTTACATACTGTATAGAGTTTGACTCAAATGCCTTGAAAGAAGCTACCAAAGATGAACATAACTGATGTCCATTACCTAAACAAATGTCTCACTGGTATTAGAATATTAAAATAGAATAAAACATATAAAAACAACTACCTACTTGCTGATAATCCTCAAAATCCATAAATATTCTTTGATGAGCGGATGTAACAAGACTGCCAATATTTTCCAATTCAGTCATGTGACCTTTGTCATATACCCTATAGAGTACCACAGAGATGACATTCCCGGTTTCATCATCAAAGTCTGTGGGTTTTTTGAATGGGTTTTAGGTAAATGGTGAAATAAGATCTGTGGTTGACGAAACCTCTTAATATTTTCACATTTTAATCTATAACATAAAACACACCATTAATAACCCGTTTGTGATTTTTTTTTGTATTGTGCATATCATATTTCACAAATAATGCAGCATGTGCACAAATCTCTAAAAACATGGATGGGGATTCATTCATAAAGTAATTACTTACCAGGGAACACGTTTTTAATAAAGTTATATTAAATGTGTCAATTTGACCAGCCATTTCTGGATAAAGAATAATGTTGTTCAACCTTCTCAAAGGTCTCAAAACGGAGGAAACGTACCCGTCAGTAGCAGGAATGTTTACAGAAAGTGTATCTTCCTACCCACAAAATAACTCTGCCACAAAATAATTCTTCCACCCCATCTCTTGGGAGGTCCTCTCTCATTTTCCTGGGCCTCTTATCTGTGTTGGCTAACTGCATGTATTTCCCTTTTACCCTGACCAATTTTGTGTAGCCGCCGTCTCATTTAAAAAAGGAGAGAATATCTCACTTCACGCTAAAAGGGCAAGTTTACCCTACGCTAATGATATTGATGTTCTGTATATCATATTATTGTGTTGTGCAAGTCAATAACTGCTGCTATTTCTATTTGCCTTGTTTTTCAATGAGATAGATAGATAGATAGATAGATAGATAGATAGATAGATAGATAGATAGATAGATAGATAGATAGATAGATAGATAGATAGATAGATAGATAGATAGATAATGAACCATGAAGCAGAGAAAATGTATTGTTGGCTCAAAGTTAACTAATATCTGAAGAATGGGAACATTTCGTGCAAACATTTCGTGAGCTTGTTTCCTCCAAAACAAAAAGTCATTGTGCTTTTAATAGCTCCATCAAAAGTGAAACACTGATACAGATCCAGAACAATAGAACGTTTGATGGCGTTCACATCTTTACTTTTTTTTACTTTCTAAAAGTTTTGCAGAAGCTTGAAAGTATTCGGTGAAATGCTCTTTATCACGGTCTCAATGCGTGACCACCTTCCAGATGCTTTCATGGCCCAGGGCCTGTGAACAGACATGTGAGCATTATCCCAGATGCCTTGCAGATGCCCCTGTTATCTCCAAATCTTAAAGATTGGGGTTTTTTTTTTTTTTAGCTCTGGAGACTTTCTGGAGATGTCAGTTGACGGCTGATGTTTTGTTATGTTGCATGCTTCAGGTATAGACTTTATATCTGATGTTTCTGTATCTTAATGCTGCATCTTAGCATCACTTGATGTGATTGGTTGGACGTTTTTCTCAGGAGAAAAGTCTGAAACAGGAGATCTGAGAATCTTCTTCAAAAGTCTTACTTTGCACTGCAAAATCAGTTACTTCAAAGATTTGTGAAGGGTTTGAGTGCAGGTATTTTTTGGTGTGCTCAATGTTTTATCAGTTCATCCTTGAGCTTTAGTTTTCTTTATTTTTAAACGGTTTGTGTGTCCATGTGGGTGTTTTGAAAGATTCTTCATTTTCTTTACTCCGTCTCGTCTCATGGCTTCAGGGATCGCACGCACAGAGAAGGACAAGGGCACGCTGTATGAACTGACCTTCCGCGGTGAACAGAAACAGGAGTTTCGCAGGCTGGTTCTCTTCCGGCCCTTCGGCCCACTCATGAAAGTGAAGAGCGAGCTCGTGGAGACGGCCAACATGCCCATTAACATCGTGGTGCCTTTGTCCCAGAGAGCCGACAAATTCAGACAGTTTATGCACAACTTCAGGTAACAGCTTCACCTTTTCATTCAAGTCTTGTGGACACTGCTTTGGGGTTTCTTACAATCATAATCTTTCTGTATTGTTTATGAATACAGTAGACCTTATGTTCATTTATTTATGTAGCATTAAAGCCTGACTTTTATAAAAACCAAGAGATGTGTTAGATTAAGAATGGAAAAAAAATATTAAACAAAAATTTGAGACCATTTCCATTTCACAGACCATTTATAAATGAAAGGGACAACACAAGTTGTGTTTAAAGTGACCCAAAATGTGTTGTCCCAGAAATAACACAGTGATGTACTATTGGTACAACAATAAGCAACCTGCTTATGCTGACATTTTTAATGTCCAGTTGACATATCTGGGAAGAAACCATCAAATACACTTGGCCCTGGAGTGCCACTGTCCTGCAAATTTTAGCTTCAACCCTATAACAGCGGTACTCCCGGACCAACGTTGCCTGTTCCTGAAAACACCATAAAGCAGAATTCTCAATGTCTCTTAAGAATCAAAGGTTGGGCGGCACAGTGGCTCGGTGGTTAGCACTGCTGCCTCACAGCAAGAAGGTCCCCGGTTTGAGCCCCGGCTGGTACAGGAGGCCTTTCTGTGTGGAGTTTGCATGTTCTCCCTGTGTCAGTGTGGGTTTACTCCGGGTACTCCGGTTTCCTCCCACGGCCCAAAGACATGCAGGATAGGTTAATTGAGGAATCCAAATTGTCCCCCCGACTCATGTATAGAAAAGACTTGTGTATAGTATCGACTTGTGTGTATAGAGTGACTAGTTCTTGCCATGAATATAGCCTTAGATGCTGGAATGGCGTTAAGAATGCAATAAATAAATAACTTAAGAATCAAAGTGTCTTGGGTATAAAGAGATCAAATCACACTCTTCATCATTCAGCACACTGTGCCTACTACAGATCTGAAACAACATCACGCTAGGGCTTCAGTCTTTGTATGTATGCATGTCCTGTCGGGTGATATTGGCTTAAGTAAAATCTGCAATAGTGTCATCACCAGTGTACACTTCTCTCAAAACTCAGATTTAGTAGATGTGTTTGAAAACCTATGTAGCGGTCTTGATGGCTTTTGTCTTTTTATGGCTTATTGTGATAAAACGATGATTCCATTTTTTTAAACTCTACACACAATACCACCAAACACAAACTGCCAAACGACAGCAAAAAAGCAAACACTTTGTTCAAAATGGAATTTTTGCACAATAACTCTTAACCACAAACATAAAATAATTCTACACATACACATCAAACTCTACACAGATGAAAAATGTAAAACACTAATCTCTTCTGTCTTTTTCTTGTTCAGTGTGGAGTGCACAGACGTTTGTCGTAACATTCACACGTACATTTATGTACACAAGTACACTGTATTTACACTATTTATGTGTATTGAGTACAGATGTTCACTATAAAAAGAAATGCAGGGGGGAATATTTCATTCTGAAAATATTCACATTGTGTTTGACTAAGTGATCAACAACTAAATGTAAATGTAACAGTAACAGACAAAACAAATACATTTGAAGATACAGTACTGTAAACAAAAACAAAAAATATGCTTGTTACTTTAATAAAAATATATTGTGCATTCTGTCCCCATCCTCCCTTCATCATCTTTGTCCTTCTTTCTACATATATGTGAACAAATAAGTTAGAAGTGTTTTTACATAGTTTGTGTCTGTGAGTGTAGTATTATTTTTAATGTCAGTATTTTTCCAGTGAAACACAATGCTGTTGTTTTTACAGTTTTTTTTAATTGCTTAGACACTAAAAGTGATACTTGAGGCCCACTCAGTGAATCCATTGACCTAATCTTTAGATCAAGTGTGCAAATCTGAAAGCACATTACGTTGCTTTATTGTAAAACAATATTTTTGCAAAACTCTAAACACATTTCTTCCTCACTAATGCACATGTCACACTAGAATACACTTTTATTGCAAAACAGTAAACACAGGAGGCAAAACTAGAGCACAACTACAACACAGTTATCAGTGATAACACACAAGAATGCAAAATTGTTGACACTTGTTTCTAATGATGTGAGTTAGCAATTGAATACAGTATAAACCAGTTCATGCACAGGTGGTACAGGTGTGTTGTACTGTATATCAACAATGAATGGAAACAAACAGAGGCAGAGTAGAAAGCGTTTGCATGAGACATGAGGTGGAAGAGTATGAAGAAGAGTGAAATATGAGGCAGAACAGTACATGGAAAAGGCAGTAGATAAGAAAGGGAGAGTAAGGAAGAGGTGGAGGATGAGAAATAATATGAGGAAGACTATACAGGGATCAGAACTGGTGTGGAATGTTGTCAGGAGGGTTTTCTCTCTGGAAGATGTGATGCTAAGATGAAATGAATTTTTTATTGACTTTGATTTTGCAGTTGTACAACATTGTTGAGCATACAGTAACTTTTTTATATTTTGGATTTTGCATGGCATTTTTGAAGTATGCAAGTGCTGCATACAGACATGCAAAACTTCCAGGACTTCCAGAATAAAGTGTAATATTTCTGAACTGGATTGTGATTACTGTAGATTTTTATTTGCAAAGTGTGTTTATGATATACAATAAAGGTTTATTTTTCTTTAAGTAGGCCTACATGCTTTATAGGCTGTGTTTTCTATTTTTTGATGTAGTGTGTAATGATTGCTGTGTATTATGCATCGACTGGCTTTGTGTGTTATTTGATGACAGCGTTTGGTTTTGTCTAGTTTTGAATCAATTGTTAGATTTAGCAATGCAAGTCAAAGCTTTTGACAGTGTAGCTTGAATTTTGGGGTTTGTGTTTACTGTTTTGAGAAAGTGAGAGTAAATTTCAAAAAATGTGTTTTAGCAAATGTAAAAAACCCTGTAATTGTCTTTAATGGGAAAGCGGTTTGCAAATCTTTTGGGATAATACATTCATTTTGCACTGCACTGATCGCATTATTTGTCCTCTCTGATTTCCTAGTAGACAGTTTTAAGGCAACAAAAATAGTTCACAAATGTCCCTGTTGTGTTGGTGCAGCTGGATGAGCGCTGACCTCGGTGTTTGTGTTTGTGTTACTGTGTGTTTCCACAGGGAGGTGTGTGTGAAGCAGGATGGGCGGGTGCACCTTACCGTGGTTTACTTTGGAAAGGACCAGATGAATGAAGTCAAGGGAACTTTGGAGAACACATCGAGGTACAGCATCTGTGTTTGTGTGCGTGTGTGTGTGCATAAAGGAGCAGCAAGAGCTAAGCGATAGGGTTGAGGTTAGCGCTGTGAAATTTACAGGAAAACACAGCAGAAACAGAAAGGTGACATAAGTTCCTTCCAGTAATCTCCCCCGTTGCATTGTGGGTATTGTTTGAAATGTTTGGTCTTTACATTTACAAGATCAATAGAGACATCCTGCGACTCATCAACATGCTCAGCTTCTGCTATCTGAATATCTGGAAACACTTTGATGCATAAATAATTCCTTTAATTTATAAATCTAGCTGATGCTTAAAAGTTCATGAATGTATTAAAATGCAGAACTGGTCTTTTAATAAAAGATGATGTTATAGTGAGCAATACTCAAACTTTTTAATGAGCTATATCTGGGTATAATGTGGCATATATAGATTTTTTTTAATTTTATATCACCCTTAAAGGGATAGTTTACACAAAACCTTTTCACTTCATTCCAAATCTGTATGACTTTCTCTCTTCCGCAGAGCACAAAAGATACAAATTTCGAAAAACATTGTTAACCAAAGAGCATTGGTTCCCATTGTATGGACACAAAAGCAAATATCTGAGATATGGGTTTTGAACATCATGAGGGTGAAAAAAATGATGACAAAATCTTTACTTCAGGGTAAAATATCCCTTGTGCGATAACAGCTGGACGTACATTATCCTGCGAATTAAGAAGTAAATATTTATCTGAAAATTAAGAAAATTAACACAAAATATCGATTTGAAATATATATTAAAATTATATTATTAGATTTGAACAATTTTGTAAAGAAATTAATTATATTACATTATATGTCGGTGTATCTGCATCATTGGACTCTATTATGACTCCAGTGTCTCTGACCTTCAGTCTGTGTGAAAATAGCAGGTCAGAACGGATGGATGCAGCTCAGAGGCAGATGAAATCAACGGAGCAGTAGATTGTCTGGATTTCAGCCAGACTCATGCCAGAGAGCTCCCTGCATTGCAGTGAATATCACATATTTGTCAATCGGCAGAAATAAAATGCCTTTTTTAATGCAATCATATGCAGAAACATTCAAATACATTCCGAAACGTTTTTGCAATTTTGCTCGACCAGGTTGTTCCCACACAAGAAGTGTTTCTGTGCCGTGTCGAGCCGGAAAACAGCATTTTGAGAGGATTTCTTTGACAAAGAGAGAAGCAACCGTGGCTTTATACGGTTGCGGAAGGGGAGGGCTGATAATCACAGCCGTTCTGTGGGAATTCATTGGCCTCTCTGTGGTACAGAAATCAAGGGAGCTTAGTTCCTTTCTGTACTTCAGGCTAAGTGGATTCTCCACGACTTCCTGATTATTCATTCCTTCGGAAAGCCTAGAGCTAATTGTTTGTAATTCCCAGCAGTCCTGAATGTTTGTGGCTTTCTTAAAGCCCCCATGGTTCGGTCTGACGGAAGTTTCTGAGTTGGGTAGCACTTTGTGTGTTTTTGCATTCAGACTGATGGATATCACTTCAAATATCACTGTAGCAATCGTCATGGTTACACAGACCCTTGATCTCTCTTTCATGACTCTCAAAACTGTGTGTGATGTTGCGTGGTGTGATGCAACAAAACTAGATCTGAACACAAATAGGATGTATAGTTTTGACAACTATATGTTTCTGAAGCTCAGTTGGTAGAGCGTTGCATTAGCAGGTCATGGGCTTGAGTCCTAGGAACACACATACTGGTTAAAACTGTATAGTTTGCATTTCAATTGCTTTGGATAAAAGAATTTGGTAAATGCATACATTTTATTTCTTTCAGACAAAAATTAACATTCTGAAGTGGACAGTATTTGAGTATATGGTAGTGAAAAATGCCTTATCATAGAGATGTATGTAAATATGCATCAAACTCACATGGATGCCCAAGATGTCTTTGTCTCTCTCTCTCTCTATATATATATATAAATACACATACACATATATATATATATATATACATTATATGTGGGCAAAACGGTAAAATTGCTACAATGAACTGTTTGATCTTACTCACACTTGACTACAGTATGTTGCCGTATAGCTATCATTTGCATGATATTAAACTCATATAAACATATATGACCACATCACCATCTATGTCAAGCTTAGAATTTCAGCTTTCAGGTTCATTTATTTTCCACAACGTCTTTACAGCGGTAAGACAATAGAGAGAGTTAAAACAAACCTGTTTCTTATTAGCAGCGCCTCTGATTCACAACTTTTTAAGGTGATTTTCTCAATGTTTTGATTTTTTTGCACCTTCATATTGCAGAGTTTTAAATTGTTATAACTCTGCCAAATATTGTCCAATCCTAACAAACCATACATCAGTAGAAAGCTTATTTATTCGGCTTAATTTAAACAATTGACCCTTGTGACTGGTTTTGTGGTCCAGGGTCAGATAAATAATGACTATATATTATCATAAAAAAATTTTTTCAGTCTGTTCAAAGAAAATGTCTATGAATTATAAACAGGCTAAAGTGAAAAGTATAAAACCATCTCCCAAGATGTGCTTAGCGTCAAGGGTAGTCACACTAAATATTGACTTTTGCATTACTTTGTGTATTTTGTTAATAAAAAGCCTTTAAAATAAATACACTCTAAACGCAGTTGTATTAAAAACAACACATTTTCAACACATGGAGAATTCCATGTAAGGGGACCCGCGGTGTATGTATATAGAAATAGCTCGTTCTAAAGTAATAAAAAAATATCGCTTCATTATGTAAGGTCTTTATACACCTTTGAAGATATAGTTATGTATATTATATTGCATTTCTGTCAATAGATCCTCCCTAATATTCACAGCACCAACAAGTTTATTAGGCCTCTTTGGTACAGTATAGCAGAACCAGTGTTTCTAGTGATCTTTTTATAGAGGTACCAGTTAATTGATACATCATTATTTTCTCAGTTAGCTAACAAAACTTTTATTACAAAGTCGACTGGTCAGCCAAGTGCTAATCTCTTAATAGTCACAGAATGTTCCCATCAACACAGTCTGTGTTTAAATCTATTATCTCTTAATGGATTGCTTGCTTTAATGTTTAGAAACTGCATGTCGCTGTAATTAACTTTGAGAATATAAAATTCTACACCTACAATGTCCTCCGATGTTAGCAGCCTGACTTTGGGGACTTCCCACTTTCCTAAGTCTCATGACCTTACATTATAACCAATGATGCTATGTACACGAGGAGCAGGTTTCTGTTTTATGCTGCGTAACATGTAAAGATCAGCCGCCCGAGTCCTCGCTGAGTCCTAAAGTAGGTTGATATGGCGTCGGTATCTGTTTGCATGGAGAAGTGAATCGATACACATGAATAATTTGTGCTCAGTTGAGATGGGGATGAGTGTATGTAACTCTACATTATCCACAGCTCCAGGACAGCTGGTTGAATATTGATGTTCTGCACACACTCCTGATAATATAACCTTTATTAAACTCCAGATAGAGGCATAATGTGCTGTTTTATTACATGTTTTTGTTCTGAGGGTGCAAAAAATCGAAACATTGAGAAAATCAAAGTAAAAGTTATTAGAGGCGCTGTAGCAGAGCGCTGCTAAGAAACAGGTTTGTTTTAATGCTGGTTTACCGCTGTACAGACATTGTGGAGAATAGATGAACCTGAAAGCTGAAATTCTAAGCTTTACACAGATACCAAACTTGAGTGAGTTTTTCCCAAAGAGCAGCGACAGCAGCGAGTGAAGTTTGTAGACATTTTTGTTCTCGATTTTGCTGCATCCACTCACAAAAATAAAGTTATGATATGTTTACGGTAGGAAATGTACAAAAGTTCTTCCTTATATCCTAATGATCTTTGAAAAAAATTCAATATGTGAATTGGCTCTTTTGTAAACAGGTGTGGTAGGTATTATCTGCACCTTGTCTGTCTGCTTTGTGCACTTCTACATCCTCTTGGCTCAAGCCCAGGACATTAACTTTAATCATCTCTATATATGAGTCTGGCTTATTGTATTCACAGTCACACACACACACACACACACACCCAACTCTGTCTGCAGATGTCAGTTATTCCCTCTATCCGTGAGGATTGATGCGGGTCACGCTATGAAATCCGCACCTGCTATCAATCACAGCACATCTTCCTAGCCTGTCATAAACAACTCAAGTTTTCTGCAAAAAACAGACAGCAAATATAACACACGTCACCGCAGAGAAAATATAATCAGGCAAACATTAGCGAAATGTCAGTCATTCTGTGTGACAGCTGTGCTCTAACCTTATCATCATATGCATTATGCATATGCACAAAATATACCAAAAACAAATCACGTCTGCAAAGCTTTTTTTTTATTAAGAAACAAGTGATTAGCATTGTGTGTTATTTTGTTTACTCGACCTGATTTGAATATGGAGGTATTATCATCTTTCCTGTATGTTTTTGGCATCTAGTAGGTAAAGGTAGTTTATCATGGGGCTATTTTTACAATGTAGACAAATGAGAGGGGGAAGTGAGGAAAAGCACAGGGAACGGCTTGGAAAATGGAGAGGAGCAACCGGGTACTATTCTATTTAACCGGCCTGAGATTGGAGCTTACATTTGATGTGTGTGGAGGCATATATCACGCATGCCAGGATCTGACACTACTCAATACAATTAATTTGAGTCTCATGTAATAGCCTAGTGAATGTATTGTGAATTCGTTTCTTTGAAAAAAAAGTAAATAAATAAATTGTTAAAGCAACATCTGGCCTTGAAGTTACTGCATGTGCCTTTGGGTTGCCAGATCTGCGTACCAAAACAAGCCCAGTTGACAACCAACATTAGCCCAACAACCCCGTCCCAAATACCAAAACTCAAAATATGGCAATTCTATACCAACAACCAATTTCACGGAAATTTGTACAATCATATTTGTTCATTTTAGTATGAGTTGCTTTCGCGCCAGTGACTTGAGGTTTAGGGTTGAGGCTTCAGTATTGCTTTTTTCCTAATAATCGTACATTTGTGTATGATTCACATCATACGAATTAGCAGCCTCGTAACATAGATTCCTGGGCGAACAGGTTGTCTATACCTAAAATGTATATTTCACAGATTTTTGGTGAAGTCACTGTATATAAACACAGTCTATTTTCATAAATAAGTTCATCATACCTTTAAAATGACCACTGATAAAATGAAAAAGAGCCAGTCCTCAGTCAACAGTTTAAAAATAGCCCAAATATGTGGGAAAACCGCAAACTTGGCAACCCTGATGTGCCTGGTGCGCCTGGTGCATAGTGCTGTGGCGCTCACTGTGAGCAACAGGCTCAAACTAACATCACCGACATTTCTCAAACATTGTTCACTGCTCCCTCACAAAAAACAGAGAAATGAATGAGTTTGGTTCTGCTAGAGACATATTGTAATTTTCTTGTGTGTTGTTTTGCAGGGAGCTGAACTTCCGTAACTTCACGCTGATTCAGCTGAACGAGGAGTTTTCTCGGGGTCGAGGGCTGGACGTGGGAGCCCGTGCTTGGAAGGGAGGGAATGTCCTGCTCTTCTTCTGTGATGTGGACATCGTCTTCACAGCTGACTTCCTGAACACATGTCGTCTGAATGCCCAACCTGGTGAGGGAAATCAAAAAAACCTCCGGAGAACTTTGGTTTTTAACGTTCTCCGAACGTTTCCTTCTTGCCGTAACGTAACCAATGTTATATGTCATTGTTGCTAAACATTATAAAATGTTGCTATATTGTGAAAATGTTTTAATAACTTATTGGAAATGTTAGCAGAACGTTACTAGAACATTTTGTTAGCTGGGCTAAATATGCAACCATAAAAATCAATAAAATGTCAAATCTTGGTATATTTATAAGGATATAAGGATGTAATGCTGTCTTAAAATTTGTCCAAAGAAACTTATCTGAGAAACTAAGCTGCACCACCAAGCAACATGTCCCAAGATTTGAGAAAAAAGTTAGTGAGAGAATGTCATTGTCTAATGATAAAATGCTACAAACAAGAACGTACGGTCATGCTTAAATCAGCAATTGTAAAGTACTTTGCTAACACTGAACTGATTCATATCAAACTTGTTTTACTCTGTCCTATAGGAAAGAAAGTGTTTTATCCGGTTCTCTTCAGTCAGTACAATCCAGCTGTAATCTACGGCGGCCACATTCCCCCTGTGGAACAGCAGCTGGTAACACAAGGCATTTTCATAAAGAGATTAAAATTGCTTCATCGAGTTTGATGTGATTAATTGCTGTATTGTGATGGAAACAGTCAATTGATATTCTGAACGTGTACAGATCCTGATAAAGTGATAACACAGATAAGTTGAGTCTGTTGTGTTTAAACTCTTTCGTGTGTTTTATTTGCAGATTATTAAGAAAGACACTGGCTTTTGGAGGGACTTTGGCTTTGGGATGACCTGTCAATACAGATCAGACTTCATCAATATAGGTAAACTTTCTTTAAGTTTCATTTACATGCTTGATCAAATGAGTGGAGATTATGAGAGTTGCTTTATTTCAGAACTATTTATATGGCTCGTGTAACTTTGTCGCATTTAAGTTTAGTCACGTAACGGTTCTTCTACTGGTAACTCCAAATAATGCTGACATTTACTTGTTATTTCTTTTGCTTGTTATCAGAAGTAATCTGCAGGGACTCGATTCTTTGTAAATGTGTACAGGAAGTTACGTTTGGCCACAAAAAGTTGCAAGCAAAGTAACGTTTGTTCATGTTGTTGCTTTGAAACCGTCTAGAAAACAATACAAATTCATTTCGCAGCATGCAGAAAAAGAGCATGAATCATAAAACACACACACAACAGTTTCTACGTGGGAATCAGATTCAGTTACCTGTCTTGACACGTATAACAACAGTTGATACAACAACAAGGGCAGATCTTGATTCTTCAGAAGAGTGTTTAGTATATTGTGCAGAAATATGTGCAGGGCAGACAGACTGGAAAAATAGATACGTTATTTTTACACACGATTCAATGAATACGAAGGCTCTGTCATGCTATAGATAAAATGCATAAGGAAATGGTAACAATCAAGTTTAAGAAAGAACAAACACACAAATATACAGATAAAAGAGGAATACATTAATAACAGTTTCCTTCTTTTGATACATATTGTACCTGACTGCATGTTCTAGGGGTTATGGTTATGGTATATATGTGTTTTTCTGACCTATTTCAACTTGAGCCTTAAAGGGACAGTTCACCCAAAAATCTTCATTTACTCACCCTCGAGTCGTTCCAAATCTGTATAAATGTCTTTGTTTGGTTGAATGTTAGTCAAAAGTTTCCCAGAACTGTTTGCTTTTCTACATTCTTCATAATATCTTCTTTTGTGTTCAACAGAACAAAGAAATGTATACAGATTTGGAATAACTTGACGGTGAAATTTGCGTTTTGGGGCAAACTGTTCCTTTAAAGGCATAACGCACCCTAAATAAAACTACAGATTTTCTGTAGATTTTTCATTCACCTGAAAAAACATTTTTACAGTTTGTATAAAATGGGTCTCTCAAGAATCTTTCATTTCGGCAGCTGTATCAGTCTGTGATGAAACAAGCAGTTTAATAATAACTAAAAAAATTATTATTTTAATAATTATTTTAATTTCCGTGAGAAAGGCTGGAACATAAGCACCACACCTTTACTGCTCAAGGCTTTAAGCACCATTTATTACCCGGCTAGTCGGAATGCTTCAGTCTGATTGGCCACTCGTGACATTTGCAGGTTCGTTATTCCCAGATAACAACCGCTCAAAACTAATAACACACCTTAACCCGGATGCTCATTTTGATCAATTTGACAGGTACAGTTTAATACTACACAAAAAATATAAATATGTCTTTTCATATATTTTATATTTACAAATGATTAAACCAAATTGCCTGTTTGTGACGTTTGAAGGTAATTTCTTACCTTAAACCCGAAAGTAAATGGCTTTTCCTCGCGGAAGGTTTGCATTCGGTAAAAATGATGTCATGTCCAGTTTTTTCTCATGTGGCAAGTAGCCGTGTAATAAGCGGGATAATGTGCAAGCGGCCGGCTGTTATGGTAAAATATTCCCCTTCAGTGTAATACAAGACCCTCCGTTTCGGGGCTTATTTCTGCGATAACAACCGGCTGCCTGTACATTATCCCTTACTTACCATTCTGTACAATTTCCTAACGCCTGCCTTTGACCGTTTGAATATCTCCTGTTCCTACAGGCGGTTTTGATGTGGATATTAAAGGCTGGGGCGGCGAGGACGTCCACCTGTACAGGAAATACCTCCACAGTAATCTACTGGTAGTGCGCGCACCATCGCGCGGCCTCTTCCATCTGTGGCACGAGAAGAGATGTGCGGATGAGTTACCCCCGGACCAGTACAAGATGTGCATGCAGTCGAAAGCAATGAACGAGGCCTCGCACGGACATCTCGGCATGCTTCTGTTCCGGCACGAGATCGAGACGCACCTCCGAAAACAGAAACTGCGAAGCGGAGCCAAAAGAGCCTGAAGCATGTTACCTCTCATGTTGTATAACACACAAACTCACTGTTACGGAAAGAGTTCACCCAAAAATTCTACCTTTGGTATAGTTTAGTCACTCTTATATTCCAAACCCATGAGTCGAAGGTGGGAATTTCTTGGCCATGCAATGAACGCATCAAGAATAAAATAAATCATTTATTTACTCTCCTGTCATTTAAAACCTCTATGTAAAACACGAAGATATTTTGAGAAATGTCTCAGCGGTTTTGCATTCATACAATAGAAGTCAATGGGGGCCAACTTTGTTTGGTTACGAACATTCTTTAAAATATCTTCTTTTGTGTTCTTCAGAAGAAAGAAAGTCAAACAGGTTTTGAGTGACATGAGGGTGAATAAATGATGTAAGAATGGTCATTTTGGGGGGAACTATCACTTTAAATTGTAGACACAAAGCTGTTAAGTGGCTTTAGAAGACTTGGAGTGTAGTGCACAATTCATGAGACCAATATTTGTATACTTTTATGGCGCTTTTTATCATTTTGGGACTTGACATCCCCAGTCATGAACTCAGAAATAGTGCAAAATGTACACCTTAAAATAAATCTTTCCCTTCTGTGATCAACATAATAATGCAGGTTTGGATACAGTATTCATTTTGGGGTGAACTACCCCTTTAAATCATAGTTTTAGTATGACTGCACAAACGCACACACACACAATGCAAACCCAAACACTGAGATAACTGAGAGACGCCACAGGAACACAGCAACAGACTAGACATTCCCTGTAGACAACATAGTCAAGCGTGGGCGTGCAGAATATGACCTTCAAGTCTGCATAGTGTCTTAAATGGGCCGCAGTATTATCCAGATACAGCACATGATGTGGTCTGAAATGCACTTGTGCACTTGAGAGAGAAATCTCACATTGTCAGCGGGTTTTATGCTGAATAGTTTTGTACCATTCTATGATACTGAAGGTGGTATAAATGGAATTTAGAAGAGACTAGAGAGTGTTGTAATATATTTTGTTTTAACGTGTAACTGGTTTTTACACATTTTTTACACAAATTTCGTCGCTGTCCTTCTGAAACCTCGTATGTCCAAATTCACAGTTTTTCAAGAAATGCAGTAAAAACAAATGTTTTGTACTTGATGAATTACATCATGGGCTTCATTATACACGGTGGTGGAAAATGCAAAGAGTCAAGGCAAGATATGTATAGAAAATGCCTTATTGCTCATATAATAGTTGGTATAGGCTATATAGGGTTCAGTGAGAGGAGTAGCCTACTAAAGGGCGTCATGTATGTATTTAGATAAAAGTGATCAAACTGATCTAACAGTTAATATGACGAGTGGTTCAAAGAACTGCAATTTCTTTTATTGTTTATTTAAAGTGTTTCCCTTTTTTGATTTATTGATGATGTGGTGCCACCTAGTGGTTACATTTATTACAATCATTGTGGCCGTATGGTCTTGCAGGGACAGTGAACTTTATTGCTGGATAATAATAATGCAGTATTACTGTAATACAACACAATTCAGTTTTAATCTTTGATAAGCGTTGATTTTATATTTGGTTTAAGTTTTTTTATGTAGGCTTATAGCAAAACATGTTGAATGACAATAATGTGTCCTACTTGTAAATACTCATTTTGTTTATAACTTCACTCCTGAATCTTAAAACGATCAAACACTTCAAGTTCTGGTACAATCCAAGCCTGCTGTCAGATATATCAAGCACACACCGTTTTTCATCCTACATCAATGCAGAATAGTTGTAGAAAGAATTATTTATTGGGGTACAGGGTGCCTTTAAAGTATTATTTTTGTCACACCCCAAACGTCATATGTCTATTCATATTCTTATTAAATATTTTCTGCCAATTTAGCTGTGATTTATTGTAAATTATATAAATTCGATTTTGAGGTCGGACAAAATAAATTGAAGCAAAAATATGACACTGGTGCGTCTCTGTTTATTTCAAGGGGTGGTATGCCGAACAGGGATTAGATTAAACCAGGACTAGGTTTTAGTTACAGTTTTATTGACGAATACGATATTATAATAAGATAGTAATAATAATAACAACAAGATATGTCTGTGCAAGCTGTTTTCAGTTTAGATAGCTCCAACATTTATTTTAGTCTACTACTAAATCTTAGACCCTGTACGGGAAACACCCCCAAGTGTTTAAACCGTTCAAACTCTTGTGTTTGACAGCTTGTTTAGTCCAGGATTCACCTGTAGGTGGCAGTATTTCATCATTATTTTAAGAGGTCATTAACACGCGGTTTTGTTCCGACTTGGCTCATCACGTCATGCATGAATCATGATGTGTATTGCAAATTCAAATCTGTAACAACACTCTTAAAGATACAAAAGATACAAATTTAATCTTTTATTTCTTTATGGAAATCATTTAAATGGTCTGTAAATAAACGAATGATTACCAAACAAAACTGTGATAACAGTAATCGTATCATGTTATAGTTATATAATTGACAACGCCTTATGTGCATGCTAGTGTTTTATTGTGTTCACTTATTTACTCAACAACTAGAATAAGAATGGGAGGTCTATTTTAATTTGGAGAATAGGATACATTAATATAAGAAATATAAATTATTATGATTTTGTTAAAGAAAGTTAAGTGTAAATTATTATCATTAGGTAGCCTATCAATATACAAACTCAGTGTTATAAAGGTAATATTCCTCCAGAAAAAACGTAAAATAACATTTAAAGATATGAACGCACAATAAAATCTTTGTCATGTTATCTTACACCCGATAGGCTATGTGGGTAAATTTATGATTTATTTCTGTAATTTGTCCCTTTTATTTAAAAAAAATGTAAAAAAATACAAGTGTAATAATTCGTCAAATGTACATGTTTTACAGTGTATGGAATTCTAATGTTTAGCAGTAACAGCTTTTCTAAAACAAAGCCAAATATGAAACTTTTCCCCACATAATCATCGCCATCAATATACAGTAGATAATATTGAGTTAACGTGCGTGATCAACACTGGGCGTGTCTTGTGCTTTCGTATAGCGCTGAGAGACACGTGATTGGCTGTGTTCAGCCTCAGCTGTCCGTCATGACAGCCAGCAGAAGCTCAGCGGTGTTACAAACTCTGCCCTCCATCTCACAGACACCAGAACCTTCATTCTCACCGCCTCGGCATCGTTTATTGTCACTCTCATGCGTTGAAATGCTCAAGAACTAGAGCGAAACAGCTCGCCCTGCGTCCTGAACGGCTGGTTACTAGTCGCCATTGCGCGGTCAATGTTATTAAGAGCGTCTCGACTCGCTTCGGTGCGCGTTCCCGAACATTATTCGTCTTTGGATAGATCGCTAGAGGCGGGCGCTCCGTGATTTTGTTTACAGGGGGAACAATAAGGACGCTCCATTATTATCAGACGTGACCCACGACACCAGGATACTGACACCATGTTCGAATCCAGAGGAATTCCCTTTATATTGCTTGACATCGCGTGCCTCATACTTGGTATGTATCATTTAGCCTCTTTATTTATTCTTACGTATATCGTCTGTTGTGTGTTTATGCCTTGAACCGTATAGAGGAGTGTCAATAATGTATAACGCATAACCTACTTAGGAAAAGCCGCAGTGCGTGTCTGGGTAAAATGTCGTTTTAAGACGAGTCGTATAAAGATATGAATATAGCCAAGTTTCTTCTCGTGGGTGTGTATCTGGATCCGACCCGTCAATTGAGTTAAATGGACAGATACATTGTCGCATGTTAAGCTTAATTGTTTGAACATCGCAACAATGTTACTCACACAATAACGACATAGGCTACGACACCCATAGTGTGCGTCATAGCGCATATTACTGACTGAATCTATAGGACGCCTCGTGGAGCCATCGTGCGTTATCAGAAATGTCCGTAATAATAACAGGGCGTTACCTTTATGCAGAGAGTTTTTATGCATAACAATGACTCAGCTTTAGGGAATGCACAGCTTGAACGTCATTTACAATATCAGTGTATCTTTGTCCATTAGAAGCCAATATATTTGTATGTAGCCTAATATATAGTGTATTGTGATGTAGGGTGTATTAGGGTAATATGGGACATTTGGGACTGCGAGAACCTACAGCAAGTTCCAATGTGACTTTTTTGCACCGTCATAAGGAAATCTATACATTACCTAATTCTAGCCGGGCCATGTGATGACTTCTAATTTGTTGGTTTGAAGTGCTTGAGATTGTCCCATATTGCCCTAATACACCCTTATGTGTTGATATTGGATAGGGTGAGCTATACATTAGTTACTATAAGGGTTCACATGATCATGGAAACCTGCAGATATTATGAGATTATATAAAACTGCAATATTACACTCTAAAAAAAATCCTAAAAATAGGGCACAATATACCGTATTATTATGAAGGAATTTTCCGTATTATTTTTTACAGTTGTTTTACCTGTATTTTAAATTTTGCTCTGCATTAAATTACATTTTAGCATTAACGGAAATATAACCTAACCCTTCTGCCAGTACTTTATCCATTTTTTACGGATTTGTTTTACAGTGTAAGGCTTGGAGAAGCCATGGAAATAAAAAAAAGAAAGTATGTTTTCTGTAAAGTACATTTCTATAGCATGTTTAAGTTTATTCTATATTTATTTATGGCACCAAATAGACCCATAGCTAGAAATTAGCGAGTTTAATCTTTTTTGATTAAATATTTCTACTTAGTCTGACTGGAAAAGTCGTGAGAATTTATTGGTCAGAACGTTGGATCCATGTATTATTATATGTACATGATGAAAGTTTTGATTTGTATTTATGTTGGAATTTTCAGTGCACTTGGGGGAAAACTGTATATGTTTACACAAGGAACAAATGGTTTGGACTTTCCGTTAAAAGCACAGTCTGAGTCACATTCATATGAGGGACATTGGATCTTGCTCTTTATAGAAAGTTATGTTAAGAAACTAAGAAAAGAAGTTAAAGAATGTTTATCATATAAGGTATATATATCTGTATCGTATCGAGCCCGATACTAAGCTCATGTACTCTTACTCATAAAAGTTCACCGATACCTCATGTGACATAACTGACTGAAATTTGTGCTTTGAAAGTTTGTGACAAGCACATAAAATTATTTATTTTTTCATAATGTGTTTGAGGTGGACTTGTAATTATGAAGTTATTCTATTTTTATTAGTCTCACCGTGTTGTGCTTGAAAAATTGCCACCTCACCAAAAATACAGATAAAGGAATCGGGATCAGTGAGCACCAGAAAAAAATAGTCTTTAAAAAAGGGTATCGGTGCATTCCTAATATATGTGTATGTGTATATATATGTATATATATATATATATATACGTAAGTATAATATCAAAAGTGCCACAGGGAGGAAAAACGATCAGTCTTAGCAGATCCAAAGCAACTTTCAGTTCATGGTGTACTGTTTATCACTTGTGTGTTCCCTAAGAATCTAACCCATGACCTTGGTATTGTTAGTGCCATGCTCCTGCAACTGAGCTACAGGAACACATGACTTTAAAACTGAAAAACATGTGCTGGTCATGGTTGTTGTATCCAAAAGCTGCTTACAAGCACATTCATGATTGTGAAGGCGGAACATCGCATGCATTTCTGCTGTAGTGAAAGGCCACTTAGTTTTGCATAAGCAAATTTCTTTGCATACCGCGGGTTACACCTAAATTCGACTATGATAAAAGACAGCGGACACACACGAGGGACTAATGTGTCTGATAAAGTAATTATGGACCAATTCCAGTGTTACCGATGTGACATTTTCAGTCAAAACTTGATGTATAAGCTCTTGGAGAATGTATTTATTGTCAGTATATTGAAGCATCTTTTTAGATTTTACTAAACCCCTGTTGATACCCCCTGTTGTCTACACATCAGACAAAATCAGTCTATACACAACATTTATGTTTTAAAAGAGGGAAATATACGTGCATTATGAATGTGACAAAAAAGGATGGATGTTTTTGAGAGACGTCATACTTTGTAGGATTTTATGAGAAATATGGACACTGTTATGTATGTGACAGTTCAAAAAGTGGCACTTATACTCTTAAAAATAAAGGTGCTTAAAAGGTTCTTCACAGCGATGCCATAGAAGAACCTTTTTTGGTTCCACAAAGAACCATTTAGCCTAAGGTTCTTTAAAGAACCATCTCTTTCTTGTTTTTTTATAATCTGAAGAACCTTTTTTCATCACAAAGAACCTTTTGTGAAACAGAAAGGTTTTTCAGATGTTAAAGGTTCTTTATAGAACCAAAATGTTCTTCTATGGCATCAAAGAACCTTTTGAAGCACCTTTATTTTTAAGAGTGTACCTGACTACGGTAAAATCATGCTTAAAAATGCTTTACAAACTTTTGAGAGCACCAAATATTGACATCTGACCTATCAGTACAGAAAAAACTCACTTTAGCCTTCAGAACAGTCTGAATGTTTGCATGACCGACTGTCTACAATGGGGCTTTGGTGAAGCATCAGACAATTCAGGTTTGAATGATTCCTCCTGTCGGCCACAGATTCTTTGACTGCGAGAGGAGCCTCAGGCTTTATGAATGTTTGGGTTGTTTCTCATGATGCTTTGGTTGGGCAGTAACAATAGACTGAGGCTATAGAGGATTCAAAGTTTACATCCAAACCCTAGCGTTAGACTTTAGACCGTCAGAGCCAATTAGGGTGATATGGAGGAGATAAAGATGCATGTTCGCATCAGCAAAACATTGAAGAGGCAGCATGCAACAGATGCGGCTTGTAGTGGGATGACTAAGAATGAATGATAGCGTTCACACAGGAAAATAACAAAGTGAAGTGTGATTATGGGGTTGATTTAGTTGTTAATGTTGGTTATATTTTGGAAAATGGATGATTTGGCAGCATATACTGTAGACAATGACGGCGTCCAAAAGACGATAAATGCTTCCTTTGAAAGTTGGAAAGGCATAAAGACACGTCCGAATCCATTGTTTGCTACACTTAAGTCTCTTAAAATACATTGATTTTTAAAGGCAGCATAGCTGTATACTTTAATGCCTTCACTTTAATGCATATCCCACAATCCTGTTCACGTGTGTCTATGGGGAACGTGATTGGTCGAGCAAATCTGAGCGGTGGTTGGAGAATTGTTTCCTTATAAATTTGAGTGTTATTTTCACTCTCTACAACTGAGAAATTAGTATTATAATTTTAAAAATAAGCACATTACCAGGACATCGAGGCAACAAGTCAGCTGCCAGAGCAGCAGCCAGTGACGTCAGTGGAAAATAACATCAGGCAAACCCCGATGGTAAGATGATATTACACTGAATTAACAGAAACCCAACCGTAAACCAACGGCTATTCAACCGTCATCCAGGTGTCCTTTGTAAACACGCTTTGTCATCACAAACTCGTGTAATTCTCATCTCAGGTGGAGCGTTCTAATGACAGCGGCCAGTCGTCAACGCTAGGAATCAACCCTCACGTTTGATTGGTTGGTAGACCCTTTGAGTGATTGTTAACCTCTTGTTAACCCTTTTTCGTCTACAGCTGGGCTCCCGCTCGCAGCGTTTAACCTGGGTAAAATCAAACCGTATCAGCGGGGCTTTTTCTGTAATGATGAGAGCATCAGCTATCCCTTCCACAACAGCACAGTCACCTCCACTGTGCTTTACACAGTGGGCTTCACACTTCCTATATGTAGTGTAAGTAATCCCAGACAGCATCCACACAAGACATGCCCAGAGTCTTACATCACTAGTAATGACGGATTGCACCATGAGGAAGTGGCTTGATTTGCATATGTAAGCTTGTTCCCATGTTTTTGGGACGGCAGGAAGTGGCTCATCGTTTTAAGTGAACAAACAGCTAAGTAGACACAATAAAGCAGCTGTTTCAACGGGACTCCTGACCGCTGAACAGGTGCAAACTGCCATTTGAATAGAGCTTCATAGGATAATTGAAAGCAGCTGGTTAAGTCAATGGGCCGTATAGCTTTGTGTCTACTCTGGAAGCGACCAATGAGATGTCGCGTGAGCTCTGAGTGTTAAAGGGATAGTTCACCCAAAAATAAAGATTCTGTCTTGAATTACTCACTCTCTAGGGGCAAAGAACTGTACTGACATTCTTCCAAATATCTTTTTCTGTGTTTATCAGAACAAAGAAATGTATACAGATTTGGAACAACTTAAGGGGGTGTAAATGATGACAGAATTATCCCTTTAACTAGAACTGACCAGTCAGCTGTAAGGGTGATGCTTTTACTGTATTCAGCAACAGTAAAATGCAAAAAAATTATATAAATAAGTCAAATCTGTTGAAAATAACATACAATTTAGCAGAAAATGAACTTGTTACTTGTAGTGTTTTTGTCTTGTTTTCCAGTACAAGTATCTAATTTTTTTTTTTAAATTTATTATTTTATAAATTTATTATTTTTATTTCAGTTTATGCTTAAAACAAGAAAAACAATCTGCCAGTGGAGTAACAAAACAAACTTGTCACAGTTTAAATTTGATTGAAACTTAAATTGTTCATTTTTTTACCCAATCAAATAAATATTTTTTAAGCATAATCTCAAAATTGTGCAAATATTTCATGATAACAAGGAATTATATTTTAAGTCATTTTGCTTCTCAGGTAGATGTATCTTGATTTAAGAATTTTTAGATATTTGTACTGAAGAACAAGACAAAAATACTGAGTAAGAAATTAATTTTTGTTGTCTGCTTTAAAAAAAATGCAACACAAAGGCACATCATGCATTTCCAGCTTTTCATTATATTGGAAACAACCAAGATTTTCCACATTGTGTTGCGTTTACGTTTCTGTTTCTGGATACTCTGGGCATGTTGCTTTTTATTGACTCCTCTTAGTAAAGGATGTCCACTAAGTACAAGAAATAGAAGTAGATGCCACCGCCAAACCTTTTAAAAATGTTTTTAAAGACTTAAATTGGGCAATTTGTGGATTTCATCATCAGAGAGTTCAGGTTTTCCCATCAAACCACAGCCACTTCCTGAATATAATTAAAAAAGGTCAAAACTTGGTCACGAATCAAAGAAGCTTTATACTTTGTGACAAATATAAGTAAACATAATGGAAGGCACACGTTTGTATATCTCACAATATCTGTGATAATAGAAGCGACTTGGAATGGGCTCATTCTTGCGTATGACCCGATTTGGTGTTAATGTTAGCACACCATGTTCTCTATTTGTATGTGTGTGAGCAAACTTCATATTATGTGTGGTGTGCGTGACTCCAATCTCTGTTTTATCCTATTAGCCTCAAGTTTGATGAAAACCCCAAACTGCCCATAGTCTAGGATTTGGGTTTTACCTCTATGTAAACAACCATCTCTCGCCAAGTCAGCCCAGGCGACATGCGAGCGGCGTGAACGCAACACCACCCTGAAATCCCATACGTTAGACGGTAGATCGCAAACCAAAGCGTGACAATGCAGCTCCACTGGAGATAGCAAGAGGAGACGTGTAATTGAAGGAGCTGTATAGACATCGGGATCTTCAGTGACCTTGCATAACCTCACGCTTGATACCATCAGCAGATCCACGGATGTTAATGTGGAGAAACTGACACATGCGCATATCACACTCACTGCATGTTGGGTAAATGCTTTAATCCCTAGCACGTGTTTTCCGCTGCTACGCTTAAGGGACTTTCGTGACCCCCGATAGGCTTGCAGTTGCTGGTAGTGTCTTACCACAGTCATATAAGTTTGTGTCGCATTTTTTTAATGTTTCTAACTGGTGGAGTAGCATTTTAACCCCCCCCCCCCCCCCACACTTTTTATAACATGATGGTGTGATGATAGGGAAAGTTTTTGCATTATTTCAGTTCAATGCATCCAAGACCTCCAAGTAGATTCATGGTTTTACACATTAAAAGATCTTCCCCTTATCATAGCGTGCCGCCAAATTATTTGAGCTATATTTGACCAGTTCCACTTCCCACGTCAACCTCAAAACCTCAGGAGAACGAAAACAAAGCAATAACCCACTTCAGTCAGCTTTAAAAGACAAAATGCGACTTCTGGCATGACGTACCACACCATCAACTTGCTAACGCTTCCTCACGTGTTGTGTTTAACTTACAGCTTTGTTTTCTCCACGAGCACGTCCCATAGGAAAAGAGCGAAGCGGGATGAATAGGATACAGGCACCCCTTGCTAACCTCTGTTTTCTCCCACTGCTTCTCTTTGCTAGTTGGACTCCCATTTGCAATACTCACAACACAACACAAATCGTTCAAACGAGGATTTTTCTGTAACGATGACTCGATCATGTACCCGTTTAAAGAAGACACCATTTCCTATCCGTTATTAGGAGGAGTAATGATTCCTATCACTATTGTTACTGTAAGTGCCAGTCTGTTTCTTACACTAGCAGCTCACCTGTTTCATGTGTCTCTCATTTTTGGCTTCAATGTGTTTTGCGTGCTGCTGTGGGTCAGAAAGACTTTTTTTATGCAAGCTTGAGCATCAGAAACAGAAGGTTGAGATGTAACCACACTTTGAGTTTTGTGGTCCTGACATTTAAAGGGACAGTGCACCAAAAATGAAACATTTCTGATTGTTCATCCTCATGTCAATCTTCTTCTGTGGAACATGTAAGGAGATGTTTTTAAGGTTTTTTATGCTATTCTTTTACAAAGCATACATTGACCAGGGGATGTCACACCTGTTACACTGCGTTTGAACATGTCTGACATGTGAAAGCTCATAGATTGAGGTTTTGGTCTGTTCTTTACAAAAAAGTATTTTGTGACTACAGATATTTTGGAATAAAGTGTAAAGCAAACAATTTGATGAGAAAGAATTTGATGGTGCTTGTTGAGGTTGGACAGCTTCCGGTCACTATATGCTTCCATTGTGTGTAAACATTCTTAAAAAAAAGAATTTTTTTAGGAAGAATTCGCTTTTAGGAACAGTTCTCCCCAAAATTAAAATGCTGTCTTCATTTATGCACCCTTGAGTTGTTCCAAATCTGTATACATTACTTTGTTCTGATGAACACAGAGAACACAGATATTTTAAAAAAAGAAGAACGTTGGTAACCGAACAACCTTGGACCCCCATTGACTTCCATTGTTTAGACACATAATATTAATGATTCATGTTTCACAGAAAGACTATATATAGAAGATATATATATATAGGTTTTAAACAACATAAGAGTGAATAAATCAATATTTTTAGGTGAACTATCCCTTTAAGTTTGATAGACTGTAGCGTCTATGCCAACCAACACATTGGAAACAATGTCTCCGGTCTTCTACCCACAAACATTCCCCCTCAAAAGGCCATAAACAACAGCAAGTCGCGTGACACGGCTACAGTTATGAAACCTTCAACGGTTTCACTGTAGAGCTGGAGATTTCTCTGTGTGGTTACATCTCATAACTGTTTGTTTTTTTTACAGCAGGCTGTTGATCTTGTCCTATAGCATTTATAAGACAACACTATCCTTTTATGGCCAATAGAAACTGCACTGTTTAAACAGAGTTTACTTGCTACGGTTAACATTTCTCTCATATATACTGCACAACCTCTATTTAACCTCACAGTCACCCATGTGAACTTAAAGCTTGTGTGCTTCTGTCAAAATGTTACTGCTAACGTACACAGTGAAAGTGCAACAACGCACATATCCATTGACATACTTTATAAATATGAAATTATTGAACATTTACATTTACGACATCATTTGTGCTAAGCATGGGTTACTGTGACCAGGGCACATTGGGCTACATCGGTGATGGCCGCATTGTCAAGTACTTCTACTGTTCGGTCTTATCTTCTATTCTTGTGCATATGGACATCCTTCTAAGATTCAAAAACAACCTTTAAACATTTCCCTACAAACACACAAACTTGATGAACTTCTACCAGAATGAAATAATGTTTCTTCCCTTGCTCTTCCATCACAGATGATCATAGGGGAATGCCTTTCAATATATCTAAACCGCATCAAATCAAAAGCTTTCTGCAACAGTTATGTGGCCTGTGTCTATAAGGCCATCGGCACCTTTGTGTTCGGTGCCGCCATAAGTCAGTCGCTCACGGATATCGCCAAGTATTCCATCGGCCGGCTGCGGCCACACTTCCTGGACGTATGCAAACCGGACTGGACGAAGATCAACTGTACGGGAGGGGCTTACATCGAGGACTTCGTCTGCACGGGGGATGCGACCAAAATCAATGAGGCCAGGTAGGTCACACATGGTCGCTTGTACTGCACTATGCTTTTACACACACACACGCACGCACAAAACCCGTGCCTTTATCCTGATCCGGTTTTCAGACCAGACCCCGAAATCGCAAACATGGGAACAGGTGACGTAATGTTAATGTTCGCATCAATGAAGCATAGTCATCTGATGTGGTTTCACTGTGGTAAGAACATGGTAAAACTTTGAAAGCAACTGGAAGTAAATAATTAATGTTTAGTACCAGCTTAAGCCAAACTTTACAAGTGAAAATATTTGGAAAAACAGTTGCATGTTAGGGTGACGGAACACTACAACACTGTACAAAATGGGCCAAAATATATTGTACTATAAAGGAATTTTCCATATTTCTTTTCTTAGAGATGTTTTAACCTTTATTTTATAATGTGCGCTGTTACGTTGTTTTAGCATTATTGAAATGTTTAATTAATGTCAAATTAGCATATAATGTACAGGCTCATGTCTCCTTTTATAATATAATAAACCACATTACAATATAATGATAGTAGTAATACAGTGTAACAACACGTTAGTCCGGTTACATTTGCCGATGACATCGCGAGTAGCCGGTACTGTTCATTACAAGCCTTGGAAGCACTTTGCTTCACAAAACAGATCTTACATGGAGTAGGTTAGGATTGAAATCACTGGAAGGTGTTTCATTAGCAGAACCAACTCAATGATGACCTCAAACAAGCCATTGAGCATCATATCTGATACCTCCCTCATTCATAAAATAAAGAGCTTCCTTCAGAGTCGCAGAAGCTCTTGAGAACACCCAGGCTGAATCTCTGTGGTTCAGTCTCTCATCCCGTGGTAAGTCATGTCAAGACTTCTGTTTGGATTCTGAGGTCGGACTCGAGGCCAGCAGTATCTCAGGCCCTCTCAGAATGTTCTCATGTACGGCGGGTGTGGTCCCAGCGTCTCAGAGATGCATGTCTCTGGTGGTGGTCTAGTGTTTCCCTGGGACACGATGTTATTAATAAACCAAATAGAAAGCAGTGAAGAGTCTGAGCCCAAAATAACCCGGATCACCTTTCACACAGGAGCGTTCTCCTGAGATAAAGGGTCGTCTCACCATGTTGGCATGCGAATGTGTGCGCAAGAGGGTAGTTAAAGGGACAGTTCACCCAAAAATGAAAATTCCTCATTTATTCACCCTCATTCAAAGCATCTGCAGAACACAAAAGAAGATATTGCGAAGATTGTTGGTGACCATACGTCCATTGTATGGACATAAAACCACCGAGACGTTTCAAAATATCTTCTTTTGTCATATAGTAGTGGTTTAACATGACAAGAGGGTGAATAAATGATTTTGGGGTAAACTGTCTCTTTAAGATTAGGTCTGCTTCTCCACCCTCACAGATAATTCAGTTCAGGTCATCACATCAGATATATTTAAACCTGCACTAAAGGAGAATGTTATCAGTGTTATAACACTGGAGATCCGCCTTTTCCGGTTGTTATAGCCGTAAATGTTTTTATCCCAGAGTGACGTCTGTATAATTCCTAAACAGCACTCTTGTGTTGCCGTCAGTTGCTGGGCGGATGCTTCTGGTCGACAAATGACCTGAGCTCAATATAAACAGGAAGACCACCCTTCCTTCTATCCCGACCCCCTCCGGTTGACACGTCTCTCCCCCGAGTATGCCTTTATTACCCGGAAAAGGGCTTTTTAAGGGACCAAATGGGACAATGCAAATCTGTTCCCGGCATGGGGCTCAGTGCTATGATCCCAATAACAACTTGTCAGAGTAACTCTTAGTTTGCGTTTACAGAGTTGCAAAACAAAAGTTCGCTTCCATTTATGGCTTTACAGTGTTGCACAAGCATGTCAACATGTAGTATTAAGTGATGAAACAGACCTCCAGCTTTGTGTATATTGATCCATTGATCTGTGTTTGTTGCAGGGTCTCGTTCTACTCGGGTCACTCCTCGTTCTCCATGTACTGTATGCTGTTCCTGGCGGTGAGTTTCATTGACTTACACTTGATTTATCTGTATTGTGTAAAAAACACCTCATTCTCATTACTGTCGTGTAGAAATATCGCTGCTGTTCTTCTGATACCCTTTATTTTGTGATTTCAATTCAATGCCAAACTGTTTAATCTAAAACACAGGATAAAAAAGCTCAAATTGGCTGATAGCATTGTTTATTTCATTTGAATAGATATCGTGATAATATTGTTATTGTATATTGTGACACCACTCTATTGTTAAGTATTGACCATTACATAGGTATTAAAAACCATGATATTGCGTTATATCTATAAATATAAAAACCATCTCAAATAATTCAGCACATTTTTGTTAAAAATGACTAACACTCGCTCCACTTCTTACACTTACATATGTGAATTGGACTGATAGCATTATTTATTACAATTTTATTAATATTTCAATAGATATCGTGATTATATGATTATTGTCAATTGCCCATGATGATCATGTAGTCAAAAGCTTATATTGTGACATCACTTTTTTGAAGCAATTTTGGGCTATTTATATGTAATGGTATTAGGGCTGTTCAACGATTAATTGCGATTTATCGCATTCAGAATAAAAGTCCTTTACATAATGTGTGTGTACTGTGACTATGACTTTAAATACAGTTATAAACGCACTTAAAAGTAAAAACTTATTCTCAACAATATTGAGAATTGGAAGGTTGCTTGATTGTTATAAACATGTCAATACAAAATTATGGTTTCAAAAACGAATTTTCTTGCTTTGTTCGCTCGGCTTGACATTGAACGGCAGTCCAAACCATTTGTGTTAATGCTAATGAGATACACATCTATGTAGATTCACATTCTGTACTCCATTGAAAAACCCCCCCCCATCTGTCACGATGGTGCGTATTGATTCATGGAGAAATGTTCAGGAACCTCGTGACATTCTGCTCAGTAGCTCCATTATCTTATCAAGAGAGTACAAGCATTAAGGATCCGCGGTTAAAGTGCACAAAACATTAAAAGTCTGCTAAATGCAGTAAGTGTCGCACCGGTGAGGTCAAAGTTCAACAGTGATCTCGAGGACAATGTTGAAGTCACTCCACAAACTGCCCACTGATACTGAACACAACAGCTTAACCACATTCAAACATAGATAAGATTAGAGACATTAACCAAATGAATCAAACCTGTGACAGATTACATTTTCTAGGAAACCTTTTAATAGACGTGTGGCTTGATAGTGTGATATGACAATTTACATTTGTTGGTTTGGCACCACCATCAGCCAAAATAATGTTCGAGGAGGTATTTCTGTTACGTTATCTTGGGCATGACATAACACGAACAATGTGCAACCATGTAGGAACAAGATGTTGTAAGATACGGACCAGGACTGTAACTTAAGGATCAATTTATCTTAATGCTTGACAGGAAGTTTGTTTTCAATCTTTCTCACAGCTCTATCTCCAAGCACGAATGCAGGCCGAATGGGCTCGGCTCCTGCGACCAACGCTGCAGTTCTTCCTGATTGCCGCGTCAATCTACACGGGACTGTCCCGCGTATCCGATTATAAACATCACTGGAGTGACGTCCTCACAGGCCTCATACAAGGAGCCATCGTGGCTTTATTAGTGGTGAGTTACATCATCTCCGTCAGCAGGAAGTTGGTGTGGGTTTTCATTTATAGGAAGTGTTCACCCAAACATAAAATAGCAGTTTACTCATTCTCATTGTTTTAAACCCATATGACTTCTGTAAAGTGCACTAGGAAGCTTTAGGAACTTCCAATGTGACTTTTGCATTCTGGGGCAAAAAAATGTTGCATGTTACCTTCAAAAATGCAATTGTTCTGATAATCAGTGCCGATATATCCTGTCAATCAAGTTTGTGCCCTGTGCTATAGATCACCAGTTTGATGTTTAATATTAATAGGCATTAAATGAATGAATAACATTCTGAAAGTTATTTAGTAATTTAGCCTTATTCGCCATGATAGGTCATGCCAGGCTTGATGTCAAACATGTTTGGCGAAACAGAGCAAGAGGAAATGACTAATGAATGCTGTAAAGCATGTTTAGTGACACACAACTAGGAAAAATGTCCTCATACTTTGGTGCATGCATCTGCATTGCCCAGCCTGCTAAATGTAGCAATCCGAGTGATCTATCAGGCCCTGCCGGTTATACAGTAGAATTGTTTATTCATATGACTGATCGAGTACTTTCACCTCCTCCAGGTGTTTTTCGTCTCAGACTTCTTCAAAAAGAAAGTGGAACCGAAGAAAGAGACTGAGATTCCACACACCACCCTACAAGAGACGCCTACCAATGGAAACAATTACGACAGCCCAAACTAAGCTATCTGGAGGTTTAAGTGCGCACCCACTACGAGGGCAGACCACTAAGGTGGAAACCTGTGAATGTAACTTTGCTTTGTGTTCTCTAGACCCCCGCTGTGGGGGTCGGATGCTGATCCACGTTGCCTTGGCTGGATTGCTGCTGCTACCACAGCTTCCTGTGTATCTCCCGAAACTAATATAAGTGTACCTCTATTAAGCCACAAAGAAACTTTTTTATCTTATGAATCCAAAATCACTATACAGATTTCTTTTTTTATTAAAAATGATAAAAGTGTATGTACAAGACATGTTGCGCTTTTTGATGAAAACAAACTTCTGCTTGATGTGAACTCAAATAAAACAATTATGTTCTGTGTTAACCTTGTCTTTCAATGTCTTCATACAAACCACATAACAGTAGCAACAGAAAAATAACAGCAATGCGAGGATCACAGGTAGAGACTAGCGGCAAACACAATATCCCTCTTTATCTTTGTTATACCTGTGGGGAAAAAACAAAAAAGTATGAGTTTCTAATGACTTTTTCCAAGCATTTCCAAGCACCCAAACATTTTAATCTCATGTCATTCCAAACCTTTATGACTTGCAGAACACAAAATAAAATATTTTAAATAATGTTGGTAACCAAACATTATTCACAGAATAGAACAGGTTTTGAGGGTAAAAAAATAACAGAATTTTTATTTTTGCCTGAACAATCCCTTTAAATCCACCACAGTATTATTCTTGTGGTAAATATATTTCTGCTTTAATAAAAAGCTGATGAAGTAATTAAATTCTTCTACGGATGGTTTACCAATCAAGTCTTTAAATCTATCCATAGTAAACAGAATATACTGTCACAAGCTTGTCTTACCCATTGCAAATTTGTTCTCTAGCTCGGTATTTCCAATGGCTTTTGCTGCCTGGCACATCTGCCTCAAGAGCTCTTCCAACCTCCGCATACAGCGAATAATACTACCTGAGAGAGAGAGAGCGAGAGAGAGCGAGATTAATCCTCCCAGTGGACTGATAACAAATCCGCTCAATCTCACTTGCTACATACCAACCACATATGGTCATATTTCAGGCTTTTCAGTTTTGTTTATTTCGATAAAACTTGGACTTTTCCTGGCAAAACCTTTTCTACTGGCGTGGTACTGCAAGTTCTCCAGTGAAAGCAATTTAATACACAATCCAGCACCGAGTAAAATGAGGATTCAAAGAGACAGAAGAATGAGTTTTAAATATAATATTCCTCCCGCACTGAGTTTCATCACTACAAGTGTTTGCTAATGGTCACGAACCCAGCCAAATATGGCTAAATCTCAAAATGCAGACCTCTGGGAGAAGATGTGCTGACAGGACGTTTAGAAACTTTTGGCTTCTCAACATACTTTATGACCAAAAACAAAAATGTGTGGCTGTTTTTCATAGATGTGTTACATTCATTTCTCAAAAACAATCATTTATAAATATAGAATATTTTATTTGTAGAAATACCTGGCACGTATCCAACATGACAAACATGTTTAAACTCATGACCCTAAAAATATTTTCATATGAAAGCCTATGCTTGAAAATAAAAGCATTTTTCATTAAGTTTATGATTTCTTTTATTTCCTCCAAATTTTAGAATACGCAAGTGACCCTAAACTTTTGACTGGTGGTGTATATATAAATACTACATGATGTACATACTATACAATACGCTACGGAACATTTCTGGTTCTTGATGGATGTAGTACCTTCGAACACATCTGTCATTTTGCATATTTGTGAGAAGGAGGAACCATTGGCCCAGGTGTAGACCACATCCATCAGGTGCGGACGGAACTGCTTTAGATAAGTGTCCTCATCCACATCCAGCTTCGCTTCCGCAGACACTTTAGCGATACGCTTGGCGCATTCCTAAAATCAAAGCGCACCTTTGGTCAGTGGTTAATACACGCTATAAATACATAAAGAGATTTACACTGACGATAATATCTGACTAACGCTCATTTGTCATTTAGATGACAGCTTTATGCTTAATATTTTTATACACTCAATTGGAATTTTATTACATGCAATGACGACAATCTTTTGACTCTACACGCCACACAACCTTCTTTATCTTAAAGGGGCAGATCACGCAAAAGTAAAATTACGGATTTATGTGATTGTGTCTCACCAAACCTATGTGACCTTTGTCTCCTGAATGACATTCTTGTGCAGAAGACAAAGATATTTTAAAGAATGTTGGTAACCAGACAACATTGACTTCCATTGAACCGACACAAAACCACCGAGACATTTCTTAAAATATCTTTTGTGTTCCGTAGAAGAAAGAGTCACATACAGGTTTGGAATGACATAATATTTGGTTGAACTACCCCTTTAATTTCCAAGCACACAGTACATATAGTATATGTCATATACAACTGTAAAAATAAAGTGCAACCCATTTTTGTGTCGGACTGTTTGAACGGGCAACCAAACTGACCCGTGTGCTCCTGCGCAGGAAAATATTTTCCTCACAAACGGTGTCAAATGTAGGCTTTAAAAGTGCATCTTTCTCAGATCAGGCCGACCTATCGGCATCATCCGTGAATGTAAGCAGTGCAGGGAGTTTTAGCTCTGTTTTGTAAATATTGCGCGTGATAGCGAGCGTGTGATGTGTAGAATTTCAGGGTCGCTGGCTGAGCAAGTTCTCCCCTCCAAACGTGTTACCTGCATCTGTCGCAGAGGTCCTGCCAGCTGCTCGGTCAGTTTTGGCATCTCGTTGGCCTGCGCAAAATTAAAATGGGTAATTTCAAAGACACAGAAAGAAACAGGACAAGAGCAAATACAAACAATATTATATAAATGTATTTAAGCTTTACTCAATACATCATGTATAAAACAAGTTTGTGTTGATTTTCAGCAATAACATCTGTAGTGATGCATACAACTACACCGTTACAGTTTTGGTGATCTGTCATCATTTATTCACCCTCATGTCATTCAAAACCTGTATGTGACTCTTTGTTTAGTGGAAGATATTTTGAGAAATGTCTCAGTCAATGGGGGTCAGTGGTCAACATTCTTAAAAATATATTTTTTTGTGTTCTGCAGACGAAAGAAAGTCATAAAGGTTTGGAATGACATGAGGGTGAATCTTCTTCATTTAAAAAGGACAGTATTGGATTGTGCTGGATCTAACTTTTGACTTCTGGTAATGAGAGCCATCTCGAGTAACCCACTTACATGCGGTCAGAGGAGTCTCTCGTGTTTGGATTTCGAAATGAGGCTGTCTGATTTTAAAATAAATAAATCTGTCAATTTTCTTGAAACATGGCTTTCAAGTTATGTTGTTATGAAAACATAACCCTTATTGGATTGGAGTGTTTTTGAAGTGGCAGCCGCTGATATGGACGAGTTGACTGACACGGTGACATCCTATATCAGTTTCTGTGAGGATGTGTATTCCCACCAGGACTCACTTGAAGGGACAGTCCACTCAAAAAATGAAAATTCTCTCATCATTTACTCACCCTTGTTCCAAACCTGTAAAAACGTCTTTGTTACATTTACGCATTTGGCAGACGCTTTTATCCAAAGCGACTTACATTACATTGTACTATACATTTGTACATTTTGTATAGTAAGCAAGTGGGGGTTAGGTGTCTTGCTCAAGGGCACCTCAGCCGTTACCCGCCAGCCCTGAGAATCGAACCAGCAACCTTCTGGTCATGAGTCCAACTCTTTAACCACTGGGCCACGACTGCCCAGTTGTTCTGCTGAACACAAAGGAATATACTTGTAAGAATGTCAGTAACCAAACAGATCTCATCCCCCATTTACTTCCACAGTAGGGAAAATAAATACTATGGGAGTCGATGAGAAATGAGATCTGTTTGGTTACTGACATTCTTACAAGTATCTTCTTTGTGCTAAAGACATTACAAACTACAAGCCATAACCCCCTCCACCCCAGTCTGTGGGTTATCAACGACTAAACGACTTCTATTGTCATTGTGAAAAGCAGTTTCACCCACCACACCCGCTCTGACCCTATATCTGCTATACCATTAACACCTCCTCTTGATACTCAACCTGCACTTACCATCTGTGAAGAGGATGTGTGTCAGCTTTTCCGCAAACAAAAGATCAAAAAAGCACCAGGACCAGACAACGTCTCACCCTCCTGCCTGAAAGTTTGCACGATTCCAGGATGAAGAACAGGGCAAATCACCACAGACTCCGCTCACAATGGACAAACTTTCTGAACTGTTGCCGTCTTGCCAGCGCTTCAGAGCACTAAACACCAGGACTTCCAGACACAGATGCAGTTTTCCCCCAGACCATCTCCCTCCTGAACAGTTAACTGCTCCTCAAGAGCAATATCCCACTTAATTGTTTACTACTCCTAGAGCGTATATTATAATGCCTTATTACATGTTCATATCTTTCTACGTGCACACAACACTACTTCTGCACACAACATTATCCTTTTTTACAAGTGTACATATCATCTGTAAATATGTCAATTCAACAATATACTACCATGAACAATGTCTCTAATATGGCATGGCACACTCTTCACAAACCTCAAACAGAAACCAGGCCTTTACACTGAATGACCCCCTTCCCAGCATTCATAGCCTTCTTAAGCCAAATAAAACAGGGCATTGAGCCCACAACAGTCATAACCCATTGACTTCTTTTGTTGTTTGTGTATCCCAACCACATTTTAGTGTGCATGAAGGCGGTCTTACGTTTTCCTGGAAGACGAAGCAGCTGAGGAGCGAGGTGGCCTGCTCCGCTGTCAGGTCATTAAAGAGCCCATTGAATATCATTTCTGTTAACAGCAGCTCATCTGCACTGTAAACACACAAGAACGCCACAGAACGCTTTAGAAACAAGCATGAGTGTTCAGAACATTCATTAGCATCCATCGGCTACTACGGTTTACTGCTACATGACTCTACATGACTCTACATGACTCTACATGACTCTACATGACTCTACATGACTCTACATGACTCTACATGACTCTACATGACTCTACATGATTGTCATGCGTGTTTGCTGTGCGTGACTACCTGCTGATCTCGCACGCTACGCGGCCCTTCATCTCGATGACATCAGAGGAAGTGGCGAATCCCAGGCGTCGCAGCACACGCTTCCTGCACTTGAGCTCGTCCATTTGCAGCACGGTACGAGCTTTCTTCAGCTCACGCTTCGCAGCTTTGATGTCGCCTGCAATCTGACACACACATAAACACCACAATGATGAGAAAACACGTACAACACATACAACATGACACTATTGTCAAAAAATATATATTTCTATAGTTGGACGCACGCTGTACAATTTTAGGTCGTTCATGTTTGTATCTTGATATATGATACATGTTTGACAATCCCAGTGAACCTTTAAGTAAAAGCCAACACTATACGTTTTTTATGGTACATTATGTTATTCAGTCGTAAAGGCAATCCCTAAAACTAGTCTGTCTACAGCAACACTAGGGCTAAAATTATACAGTACACACCCAACTTAAGCACGTCCTAGAAAAAACAACAATAGTGTTTTAGAATGGTCACATAGCGTTCTTTGATCACACCTGTTTACAAAGCTAGAAGTATCGCAAGCAAGTCAAGACAAGGAAGAATTTGTTATTAAGAAGTCTATTGCTAGCCAGCCTAAAGAAAAAACAGCAGTCATAGAGATGCATACAGCATATGTAAAGGTGCATAATTGCAGAATTTTTTGTTGTTTTAACTGCATTTTTGTGATTAGCCATGATGTGAATAAAGGCTTTTTTTTTTTTACTATTTTTATAGCGAAATAACATTAATTTTTTTTAGTATAAAAAAATAAAAGGCCTTGAGTGTAATAATCCAAGTGTTGCATAATGTGAATTTGTGAAGTCTGCAATTTTCATTTGTTTAAAATAAGCTTATCTTTTGGTCTGTGTCCATCAAATAAAAAAGGGTTTTCATGTTTTAATTTTTAATTTAAAAAAATCAGAAAATAAGGTACAAATACTTTAAACATAAAGGTTATCATAGTATCACTATAACAATTTTTTTTTCTTGAAATCAAATAAAATATTGGCTTAAATATCATTTGAAAACATATTTAATCAAAAGTGTAAATAATAAAATAATGACTGAAATAGGTTCGATTTGAGGGGCGAAAATTATTAACTGAAAATACATAACTACACCAAACTAAAATATATTAATCTTGTATAGCAACATAACAAATAAATAATACAAATGACAAAAGCTAAATATAAATATTACACTAAAATTAACAAAAAATAAATAAATAAAACTAAATGCTACTTCAAAATATTAATACTATTTTAATAATACTGAAAACAAAACTATAAGAACACACATTTACTTTATCCAAGTTTCTTACCAAGCTTTTATCTTCTAAATTCCACACAAGGGTTAAATGGGGTGAAAACAACTGACATGACTGGTAACTACCAATACCATACAGTATATATAACCATCAGGTTTGGTCATCCCTTACTAAAGGCCAGTGTAAAAACATAAATAAAACAGTGCAGTGTTCGTATGAGCTGAGAGATTAAATTGTGTCGTTCTGATTCATCAATTAAAACACAGTGTGTGCGCGCAGCGCTAAAGCCATTATCCACTTTACAGCTTATCTGAGATCATTCTAACATGATTTACACGCAGAATGAAAACAGCACAAAACGGCACGAGAGGAACTGTTGGGAAATAAACGAAAGGGCAAGTATTTTTTACTCCTCCAGAAACCACAGCCAGCGATCGACAACCTCAGCATTCAATCCCATCATGTTTTATAACGTATTTGCTAATGCAAATGTGCGGTCGAAATGTCATGACATACATTTACGAACGCAAGTGGTATGTGAGCTCAACGTGGCCATGACCTTACAACGCCCCAGAAAATATTTTTATGTCCTCTTAGGAGAAAGAAATGAAGTCATATTTTACAAAATAAAAATTATATTCTTTATATTAGATTTCACAAGTGTGCTGTAAAATAAGTTTGTGTCAAGAATGACAAAGCGTTGAGCAAAATGTTCTAAATTAATCATAGTGAGACATTATAATAAGGTTCTATATATTACAATATACTTGTTTTTGACAGATTTCTACAGTCAAACTGCCTTTATCATCATACCAACCCTTCCCCAAAACTCTTTTTATATTCTCTCAGGACACAGAAACATTTGCATTTTAAAAAGTTACATTTTAAGATTTACAGTCAACGTCATATGCCAACATTGTCCGATAATATAAGATCTGGTTTGTATTAAAGTAGTATCAGTTACGATCCCTCGGCTACTATGAGGGTTTAGTTTAGGGTTACTCTCAAAAGACTTGCGTCAAAAATCGGACAATAGTCTAATCTGGTTTGAAGGGATATCCCAAGTCACCCTAAAAATCGTAACATTCTATTCTGTAACGCACACAAACAAATCAAACCCATATTAAGTCCATGTCTACAGGGGCCGTGTTAAACAAAACATCCTTTATCTTATTACACAATGCCAACAACAACATGGCCGTACGAACAACATACGATTGTTTTTAATCTGATCGGAGTGCCCATTCACCCGGCACTAAAGGCCAGTTTCCTGCCTTTGTTTGAGTCTGTTAGACCTTTAAGATTTGAGCCACAGGAAGTGACACCCACACCCATTCTGGAGTGCTGAACAGTAATGCCATATTTGCCGTAAGTGACATTTGCGTCTGGTTGCGTCAATGAAATGACATTATTTGTGAACTTCACAATTCCTCTATGAGCTTAGTTTGTACATCGTGAAGTGGACTCACCAGGGCTTTCTTCTCACACAGGGTGTACACAGCCTCCAGGTTGGGGTCACTGTGTAGAGGATGCGTGTACATTCTGTGCTCGAATGCTTCAACCTTTTGGATGACCTTCTTTAGCCCTGGATCCTTGATGCCCATGTCATCTATTGGGTCCAGCAGCGGAACGCCATCTGGGAAACGTTTCTGCACCTCCTGAAAACCAAAGCAAGCATCTGCTTTTACCTTCAAATCCCTTTAACAGTTGCTGTGACTGTCATTTAACGTTTTATTAAGAAATGAACGGCCGTCGTGAGTGTGTGTCCTGACCTGTATGGATTTGAGCATGCTCTGTCTGTTGTCATAAGATCGCAGGTCTTTGGGAATGTAGAGACGTACAGAGCTGATGGAGGTGATGAGATGCAGCATTACTGGAACAACCTGAACAATAAATAAACAGATTTGATTGGAGGAACATCCACATGACCATATATGGAGCAAACCCACAGCGAGAAGCCAGAGGCTCAATCTAAACACATTTAGCAGCACTTGAGCAGACATAGAGCAGGGTTTTAGGAGCCTGTAGAGATAGACGACAGAAAATAAGAGTCATCAACTAAAGTCATTCAGCCTTGACTCTCTGGAGCTCCAGGTGAATCACTTAATGTCTGGAAAGAACCGAGCAAATCACTATCACAGCTGTATATAGCAGCATTCCCTGCAATTTCTGCTTTTGCAAGGTGAAGCTTAGTTATGTTTTCCTATTGTTCAGATCAGGTACCTAAGCAGAAACATATACTGTATGTACACTGACACCATGCTCATTGTGCAATTACCAAAAAAGAATAGAAAAATTCTGAACATTTTTAAACATATTCAACATGCAACTAAAATGTATGATATAATATATTTTACTCAAATTTAAATTTAATACAATTTATATTTAATATAAAATTGCAAGCATTTTTACAAGGGATCTCCAACCTTTGAACCCCACTGTATATATAATATAATATAACATTATTGGACTTAATTGCAAAAAACAAATTTTAGCATATGGACTTGCCTTTACTTTTTCCTAAATAAATATCACCATGAAGGGAGTTTAGGCAGAAGACAAACAAAAATACAAAAAAATAAAACTACACCATACATTATAAATATAATATAAATATACTTTTTATATTATAAATACACTTGAAATAAGTATCTTTATATTCCATTGGCAGATTTTAAGCATAAACTAACTTCTTGAGTCATTTCTCAAGACAGACATTAATTTTTTGCAGTGTTCCATTTGGTGCCATTCATTTTGGCAAATCGACTCAATATAGTTATGAAATCTCTGTTCTGCTCCCAATGCCATAAATGAATCAGTGTTGCAAAAGATTCGCCACTGCAGTTCACACACAGCTTCAATGTAATGTTGCTTGGAGAACAAAAGTGAAATCAAATTAAATCTGTGTGAAATCGAGCTGTCAGAGGCCGAGCTTTCCCATTTCACATCCATCTTTTGACTTTGGACGAAACCAAAACACAAACCACTGTGAAACAAGGGTTGTGCCTGAATGCATGTAGGTTCAGTTAATAGCACGTCCTAAAGCCTTGGCCTGGGAACTCCTACTTCTGTGGTTTCCTGAAGTTTTAAAGAAAACTAAGCTGGTGTGGCTTTATAGGCATGTTCAAAAAGACAAACTGATGAAGTGACATTGGGAATCTGATGTAGCATCAGTACGTCACCTGCATCTCTCCCTTCTCTCCTGGAGCTGGTGGTTTGGCCGTCTCTGTGGCCGCGTTCTTCATGCTGTCCTTACTGCAGTGAACCAGAACCTCCAACACATACAATGGCTCAGAATCACCAGCGGCAGCTTGCTAGAATACATCAACACATTACTCAAGCATTGTCATACTTAGATTTTATTTCCATAACGAAATAAAAATCAATGGGTACCTTAACATTTGCCTTCTTGGAGAAATTGACGACTACTCCCCAACCAAAATCCAAATCATCTTTTTTCACCTGTAACGACAGACTCAATTAACAAAAAACACCTTCAATCAAACACCTTTAATGTCTTTAAACGTACAAAACAAAGCTACACCATGAAAAAAAGGCGAGTACAGAAGAGAGATGTTTACCCTGACCAGTCTGCCAGGCTGCAAGAAGGGCAGACAGTATCTGGGCTTGTGAATAAAGTCCTCGATCTCTTTGCTCAGTTTGATCAGCTGCTGGCGGATTTTGTAGTAGGTCACCACGCTCTCTTCATTGGGGATTTGTATGGCGTTGTAATCCTCCTCCAGCTTTTTCATCTCTGTAAGAAACGAAACAGTAAGAAAGAAGGACAGAAGACCACCGCATGAAAAATGAGTCAATCAGTTCTTACTCTCGACGACACCAGGCACGGCTCTGTAATGTTGAAACTGGTAGAAGGATTTCTCCAGCATGTACTCTGGGTTGATCTCCTCCACACGCAGCAGATTCAGCACCATGTTGTAGGTGAGGTGGAAAGCGCTGTTCAGAGGATCAGCTGAACCCTGAGAGGACACAGTCAAGAATTAAACATGTGGCACTCAATACAACACCACCACCAGGGTGGTACCAGGAAACCAACACACTTCAATAACATCTGAACCATTTCAAATGCCATCGTAGAAAATTTGCTTTACAAGTGTCTTTGTTCTGTTGAACACAAAAGAAGATATTTTGAAGAATGTAGGAAAGCAAACAGTTCTAGGGCACCATTGACTACCATTGTCATTTTTCCTACTGTGGTAGTCAATGGGGTCCAAGAACTGTTTGGTTACAAGAATTCTTTCAAATATCTTTCTCTGTGTTCATCAGATTTGGAGGAAGAGTAAATGATGACCATCTTTATTTTTGGGTGAACTGTCCCTTTAAGGCTTTCATACCTACATGTGAAAAGACATAGGTCATGAAGCTATTACACAGATCTTTATCTTTCATTTTTTACCATCTTGGCAATTAAAATGCATACATAAAAAAAAAGTTGTTCCAGAATGCTCAGGCAAACACTTCTTTCCTAAGTTCCACAACTCAAAAAGACAACCACCAAAGCCTTCTTTAAACATGCATAAATAACTATCGGCCACAACTATGTTAAGAGAGAAAAATCCATGCCGTTTCCAAACTCTCCCTATTAATCTACAACTTACGCAACACGGAGGATGACTCTGTGAAATCCCGGTGGAAAATGAGACAATGAGGCGATTTTTTTTTTTCAATGACATGGCTTTCCCAGTATTTTGCTGGAAACTACACTATAAATTCAATCATGAGGGTGTTGAGCAACACTTCATTGGACCCCAAATAGAGAATTGAGGTGCAGCGATACAGGGTTAAGGAGGAAACCCACAGGGAATGATCCTGGCAGACAGACGTGAGAGTTTACGGACTCAACTAAGTTGAAGAGTGTATTTATGAATGTTGTGGCCTGGCTGGACAAGGTGCCAAAAGCTTAGTGGAGGTTAAGGAGTTTAGGATCAGAGCGTTTGTGCGTCACCTGAGCAAAGTGTGGGAATGTTTAACACATTGTGGACAATTTAGGTAAAGTGTCTCCATTTGAAGTAAAATGAAGTTGTTGATGTGTTAATGGATGATAAAAAAAAAGAGAGATATTGTGTTATGACGTCGCAAAACAAAAAATTATGTGTATGTGAGATAAGCCATGCTTTACCTTTAGTAACTGTTTGCCCACCGCGGGGCTCATCTTCTCGTCCACCATGAATATGACGATTCCCCTCTCGTCCATTCCTCTTCTGCCAGCACGGCCTGACATCTGGATGTATTCTCCAGAAGTGATCTAACGTAGAGGAAAGAAATGCATTTATTACCTCAAGTGCAGGCATTGGCTACAGAAACACAGACCAAAGCGCAAGTGCTTTTAAGTTTGCCAGCGTGAAATTTCAGGGAAACTTTGTACTTGCTTTTAAACACCATTTAACTGCTACATGCTGTTTTTTTGTGGGTCTGAGTAAGCAGTTTGGTTATGTCACACTTTGGGAGCGTTCGGCTTTCCATTCGGTTAATAACAAAACACAAATTATTACAGAGAGAAGAAATGAGATTTGATTGGCTCATGAACCGGGGTTGAAAAATAAGCAGTTTTAAGTCACTTTTAAGTGTCCAATAATGAATATTTCACTTACTGTATGCCATTAATTTTCATATTTAATTTCCATCGATCACAATGCCGGATGTTCTGTTGACATTCTTAACTGTGCTAAAAATCACCACAATATGCAGTTTATAATATACATCACTCCGGGGGAAATCCTGCAGCTCCCAAATAAGGTTTCCACTCGCTTTCCTTCCAACGTTCTTACCAGCGCATTCCGATTAATCCCAACCTGGCACGAACCTCAAACACAGGGCTTATGCTTTCAACCCATTTGTTTTGCAAATATTATTTCAGCCCGATAACCCCTCCAAATGTTCCTCTGCCACATTACTGCAAACCAGTGCTGACCCCAGATCAGTTTTGATCTCTTATTAACTGCTAAAAGTCCCGGAGAGGGCTCGGTGCCTGCTGTGTTAGCCAAACTCTTCTGGCAAGCTCATGGATACCAGATGTTCCTCACTGAACGTTTTAGATGGCAGCCTCCATTGCTAACTCGCGCTGTGCCGGAGACGCCAAGGGCCTCTTTGATTCGCAACAGCTTGAATCGTTGCTTCATTCACGCAAACAATACGTGGCAACTTGGACAGCGCTGTGGCTCGACCCCGTGTCCTCGGTGTGTGACTGTGTCCATAGAGTGAGGCAATGCTGCTGGAAATCTTAAGATCAGAGAAGTTCGTGACTCACCCAGCGGAAGTCTTTGCCGTCAAATTTACGTGCACTGGTGAAGAGAACGGTTCGAGCGGGCATGTTGATCCCCATGGCGAATGTTTCCGTAGCAAACAAGGCCTAGAGAGAGAGAATAAAACATATTAAACCAAAGAACGCAATACAAAGTTACCACCCAAAAAGTGTTTAATAAAGTGAATGGAATTACGAATCCCATCATATCATCTCACCTTCAGCAGTCCCTCAGAGAAGAGGATCTCAATGGTCTCCTTCAGGATGGGAAGGAGACCACCATGGTGAATTCCAATCCCTCTCTTTAGCAACGGCAAAACATGCTCAACCTGTAAAGAGACAACAACATTTAAAGCGACAGTTCCCCAAAAATAAATTCTGTCATCATTTATTTACTACAGGTTCAAAACCTGTATAGGACACAATCGAAGATACTTTGAGAAATGTCTGTGGTTTTGTATCCATACAATGGAAGTCAATGGGGTTCTATGTTGTTTTGATACAAACATTCTTCAAAATATCTTCTTTTGTGCTCATAAGAAAATCCTGAGGTTTGCTGTAACAGATAAAGAACATGTTGACATCAAGCTGACGGGTAGCACGTCCCTCGAATCTAAGATCAGAACACTATTATAAGAGCACATGCCAAATTTGGAACTTCTGCAATGTGGAAATGGATGACAGTACATATGAGATGTGAAAGTGTGGAGTAACATGGTCAGAAGTGAAGAGGAGGACTGAAATGGAAAATTTTATGAGCTTCTTGAAACAGTTTTGAGGATCGCCAAATTCTTTTTGCCAAAGCCAGCCATGTTTACAAGGAATCCAAGAAGAAACCTCGCAAGTACAGCTCGACTTCGCTCTTCATCCTCAAATGTTCCAGAAGCTTCTCATCTACACTGAAACGTCTAAAAAAGCTTATACTCTTGCACTGTGCATGAGTAGAACATAAGGTATGCTTTGACGTGTCATTTATTTACTTTCTGCCTCTTTGAAATCGCGGCAATGTAGATAAAAGAAAGAGACTTTTTCCAATGGACAGACACAGTTAATGAGGCGTGTATCACAAAACTATAAAGCTGCAAAAGCGTGTGAAAATGTCCTCACATTCCGCCAAAATAAAACAAGAGCAAGTAAACAATTCGTCGTCTTTGAAGTAATCTGAAGTATGCACAAACTAACAATAATCTTAAACAATGTGATCAAACCGGGGTGCAGCGAAAACAACTGCATCACATGCCGAAATATGCATCACTGTTTTGGACAGCACTTTCAAATAGCTTTGTTCGCATTGACCAAACAAAACAAGAGACAAAAAAAATGCGTATTAGTGTGGACATTAAGGCATATAAACAGAATGAAGTGTGAATGAAAACCTATGGCTAAACGCTCAAACACAGAGACTATGATGTCAAAGCTGGTTATAAACAACAGAGCTAAAGTATCATAGAGGCAGTTGTATAAGTAAAGGTATAAATAAACTAAGCAAAAACAGACTAAAATACAGCAATACCTTGTGAGGAGTTTGTTGTCCACTACCTATCTTGAAGGTGTGTTGCAAATATAAAGTTATTGATAATATATTGTAATTTATAATAGTGTATGGCTGACACTTTAAAATAGGTTGTGGTACTGTTTAACATTCTCTGTCCCCAGCATGTGTATATTGAGCGATTTATTAGCCAAAATAGCACATCAACGAAATTATAGATTTATTTGACGATACATCGGTTGACTTCTATACACATCACTGAAACAAAGTGTCAGGTCATGTAAATGCTGGCAAGACAAGGTACCTGAGGCAGCTTCTTGTCTTCATCAGAGAGGCAGTCTATGGCGTTGTTGAACACTTCCTCCACCAGCTTTTTCTCCTCATCTACAGATAAAGAGAGAAAATAGCAAATCATGAGGGATTAGGAAGACAGAAGCTGGCAAAAAACAACTTGTACACTGTATAATGCACAAGTGTGATCTCAAATGCCTTTAAAAGAATTCAAGCATCACTTAGGAGAGAGAGTGTGTGTGTGCTTTTACACAGATGCTGGAGGAATTTCCATGATCACATGAGAAACGCTACAGGCCAGAGATACACGTAGCAGGGTGTAAAGAATGATACTGAAGAGGGAATGGATAGATATGATGAGTGTGAGCAAAGGAAAACCTGCCATGAATTCCCGCTCTAAAGACAGCCCAGAAACAATGGATCATGTGGGATAAGAACATCTCTATTTCTGCACGTGACACGTGGCATTATCAGATCTCAGATATAACAAAATAACACAACAGTGATAAAATGTAAACAAAATATAGACCAGTGGTTCTCAAATCTCAACTGGTTTCACTTTAGGACCAAGATTGTACACTGGACATCAACAGGTGGCAGATGTAGAAATATTCAGAAATTACACAGTTTGCATTTTAATAAAAAATACAAACAATACTTCATATTTTGTGTAATTAAAACATGTTATTATAATAAAAACCGTTAAAAGAAATTAAAACGCTTCATCGCTTTAAAATAAACACACTAGGTCAGCACAACCCATGTTTACCATTGTTGCAACTGAACCATTATTTAAAGGGACGGTTCACCTAAACAATACAAATTCTTTCATTATTTATTCATCCTGATGTCTTTTCAACTTGTGTGACTTCGTTTCTTCTGCAGAACACAAAAGAAGATATTTTGAAGAATGCTGGCTTTTGTGTTCCACAGAAATATCATTCTGTACCACATGCGTATTTGTGCTTGTATTTTCTTTTACCTTCCATACTTTTATTTAAAGTCAGAGCTGTGACCACCTCTTGAAATACAAACTAGTGTCCAAACATCCCAATATGGCCACAGCATGAGGTCAAGCTGTGAATGCCTTTGAAAGACACTGAAAACTAACAGACCCCTAAGGCTTTGGAAGCCGAAAATGCTGAAAATGTTCTGGAAAGCTTCTACAAAATCACACTTGAGTTGGACGGCTCTTATGACGACATCTGCTTAGACAGAGCCAATCAAAACAGCCTCCCTACCTCAAGCACAACCTACAAAACAGAAACAGCTGTGCGGACCGTCAGCATCTCACATATACTATCAAACGCCAAAGACTAAACGTTAAATACATGCTATTTCCCAACCAAAACAAGACCACGATTATAAAATGCTTCTGTGTATGTACCACATCAAAACCCTTAAAAAAAATCCAATTATACTTGCAAAAGCAAAGCATCATGGGGAGTGACAGCACTTCCACAGCTGAAGCTTGTTAAAGGCCATGTGGCCTCCGAGCGCGTGCGTCCCTTCGCCTCTCGAGAGAGCTCAACACGTCGACACGTTCATGTGTTTGGCTCTGTGACTGCAGTAAATTCTGTTTGGAATAGATGAAATTTCCCCATATCCAATAACACTCCAAAACTTCAGCTAATTTCTTTTTCTGACATTTTTGCCATGACTTGTATTTATAACATTTTTCTGTAATTAATAGGAGAAATAAATCTTTCCAAGCAATAAGGGCAAGATAAACCTCTTACAATGAATAACTGCATGCTTCCAAGATTTTAGTTTATCATTCACTCCTCGTAAGTGTGAACTGATAAAAGAGGATTGTTTAACATATTTTAAGTGGTGCTTGCAAAACTCTCACTTTCTCATTGTAGGGTGTTGCGTATGGAAGGCAATTCATGCCAAATTTAAATAAATAAATTATATGGTGAAAATGAAAAACAGATTAACATTTTTATAATTCATCAATACACGCACAAAATGGGCCAAAATGAAAAATAAAAATTTAATAATTTTTTTATATTAATGCTCACGCAATAATAATGACACAATGAAAATGAAATGTAACATTTTAATTGTGTCATTATTATTGTGTGAGCATTAATAAAAACCTTAATAAAATGTTTATTTTATTTTATTTTTTATTTAACAATTTTCATTTTCAAAGTCAACCTGCATGCGAATGACATGTTAATCAGTGGGTGGGGTTTACAGAGGGGACGTGTGGTGGGGACAAAGACGACCAAAACAATACTTTAGTAAATTGTTTCCCACCCACTGTTTAACATGTCATTTGCATGCAGGTTGACTTTGAAAATGAAAATTGTGATATAAAAGAGAAAATAAAATGAAATTTTACATTTACATTTTATTTGTGTCGTTATTATTGCGTGAGCATTAATAAAAACCTTAATAAAAATGTTTTTGCAATTTCTTTTTCACATTTTTCACGTCTTGCCTCGAGATTTTAGTGAAACTGAAATGTCAAATCACCAAATGCATTTTCTTTTTCAATTTGACAGGGACAGCACATTTTCGGTGTAAAAATAAAATCATTTCATTTGATTTTTCATTTTGGCACATATTGTGCGCGTCTTGTTGTATAATGAAATTGTTAATCTTTTTTTCATTTTCAGCATATAATTTATTTGAATTGCCTTCCATAGTTGCGGGTGTTTATATGCAAGTGACCTGAGTAGGTTTAATATGCTATAACAGAATTGTTCATTGTACACAATAATATTGCTATCCTTTCCAATAATAACAATGATACCTGTGTTGAAATCCAGTTTGGCCACCTGTAGGGCGTAAGCCTCACACTCCTTCTTGCTGAAGCTGAAAATGATCACCGGCTGGAAGTTCCTCTCCATGATCATCTTCACAATCTTGAAGACGTTGGATGGACCTGTGATGAACAAACAAATACAATAATTCAATAATTCAGTATTCCAGCAAATGGGAATCCTCGATCTGTCTCGAAAACAGGAACAGATCAATGATTCATCTGATAAGCAAGGATGCATAGAAATTCAATGGGTCTGAGCAAAGGGTAATAGGTTAATGTGGTTAACCATTTATATGAATTGATGGCTGAATCGAAGGCTTAAGGTCTCTCATTTCACAATTTGTATCACAAAGAGCGTTTCTCTTTTAGAATTCAACCCGAAATGTCATTTGCAATCCGTTATGCTTTCATAATCTATGTATCGATCGACAATGAAGGGATTGGAACTGATTGGGTCTTAAAGTTTGGGGGAGGGGTTAAATGTGAGGGGAGGGGGTATAAATTATAGGGGCTTGGTGACATCAGCTGAAAAGCAAAGTTATTTCAGGGGTGGATCAAGAAGCAAAATATGTTTTTATGTTTGACTTAAAATAAAATGCATGCATCACACTGTCTGCTTCTATAAAACTTAAATGATTTTTTTTTATTTTATAGATCTCCTTTTGTGCTTCTTCAAAGTAATTTAAGTTTTGCTCCTCCCTTTAAAAAAGCAAATTGGGTTTTATTTCAAGTTAACTTTAAGGCATACTAACCTTTGGTCCCACCCTTTCTGCCTTTCGGGTCCCATTTGGCCCCACTGTTGCCTCCCGTTTCCCCCACATCCCTCAGGACCTGCATGGCTGTGTTGAAGTTGTCTTCTCTGAACTCTCCCTGACATGAAACATCAAAATATTATGATTACATAACCACAACATTTTCAGAACTTGAGGCTTGGTAATTATGCAAAATTCTATTGATCTCAATCTGCATTCAGTAACATCAAGACAAGACACAGCACTCTTGCAATGACAGATACACCCATAGCCTGTCAGACTGGTTGGAACCATGAGCGACTTATTGAATTTCATATAACAGAGGGTGGCACAGTGTGCATTTAACCATGTGACCCAATGAAATATTTGATTTGCTTACGTTCTCATCTACAACAAGATGTAGTCCGTCGCCCCCTGCTGGAAAGATGTAGTGCTGCAGGGGAGTAGGGCGGTAGTCTGTGTACACCACGTGACAGGGCTGTGTGTAAACAAAGTGAATCAGAACGGAACAATTCATGTGGACAGATCAGCTTTGTTTTAATAATAAAATGTAAGAAATAGCACAACAGTGGTGAGTTTTTCAAGCTAACACAATAACGCACTTGTTTGTGTAAGTGACAGATCCATTCTGCAAACTGTCGAGCGTTGGGAATGGTGGCTGACAGAAAGACGTAGTGCACGTTGTCCGGCAGCAAGATGATGGTTTCCTCCCAGACCACTCCACGCTCTGCCATTACAACCCAACATAAGTTTAATTTAAGTCAATAAAGCTAACAAACTGCAATACTCAATCATCTGATGATTAAACCTCACAAACCGGAGTCTCTCATGTAATGGATCTCATCGAAGATGACCCACGCCACCTCCCTCATAACCTCTGATCCTCTGTAGAGCATGCTTCTCAAAATCTAAACCAAGACACAATAAACGTGTTCATATATGCCTAAATGAACCTAACTAAGGTAGAAAACGTGGATAGTTCTGGCTGGTGTCTCACCTCAGTAGTCATGACCAGACAAGAGGCTGTTGGGTTAATGGTGACATCACCAGTCATCAGACCTACATCCTGAAACTCCTCGTACATCTCTCTGTATTTCTGGTTGCTCAATGCTTTGATGGGGCTGGTAAAGATCACTCGCTGCTTTTCTCGGAGAGCCAGAGCGATCGAATACCTGCAAAAAGAGGAAGCAAAGACTCAAACATCTGCATCGTGTCCACTTCTGTGTCAAAGGGGGACACATAACATAAAACTCAATGCACACATGCCATGTCTAACACAATATCTGACAGACACTTACTCTGCACACACAGTCTTCCCTGCTGAAGTGTGGGCTGACACAAGCACAGACTGGTTGTTATCAATGCAGAGAATGGCCTCACGCTGGAACGGATCCAGAATGAATGGATACTCCTGAAAGAAGCAAACCAACCAAGTTTGAGCCAAAGTAACAAATGTAGATAAAAAAATGTTCACAGTAGGTTTAAGTTACCTTAGCTGCCTTTCCAACCCGTGGTTTGAGCTGTTTGTATTCTTCATCAGCAGGTAAAGCAACCTAAGAACAGAAGATGGATGTACAGTATTCTAACCAAAAGTAGAAATATTGATTCAGAACAATTTATTTCAAACCAAGCACATCAAGATATCAAACAATTAAAAGTATTAGATACAGAGGGTATGCACGTCACCACACATGAAAACCAAGCAATGTTTACTTGAGGCTTCTTTGTGTATTTCCCCGTTGTTGAAATCAGATTAAAAAAAACATCAGGAAGCCTGATTCAGCTGCTTCATAGGCGAGTTGGAAGGATCAACGCCAAGTCCGACTGCTTTTAACTTTATCAAATGTGACCCTGGACAACAAAACCAATCTTATGGGTCAATTTTTCAACATTATCTGAAAGCTCAACAAATAAGCTTTCTATTGTTATATGGTTTGTTAGGACAGGACATATATCTGGCCGAGATATAACTATTTAAAACAATCTGAGGGTGCAAAAAAATCAAGTTGTCCATTAGAGGCGCTGTAGCAGGATGCTGCTAAGAAGAAACAGGTTTGTTTTAATGCGCTCTATTGGCTTGCCGCTGTACTGACATTGTGGAAAATAGATGAACCTGAAAGCTGAAATTCTAAGCTTTACATAGATACCAAACTTGAGTGTGTAATTCCCAAAGAGCGGCAGCAGCGAGTGAAATTTGTAAGCGTGTTTCCGGCCATTTTTATTCACAATTTTGCTGCATCCACTCTTTGATATATTTACATCTTCATAGAACATGATCTTTACTTAATATCCTAATGATTTTTGGCATAAAAGAAAAATCGATAATTTTGAGCCATACAATGTATTTTTGTCTATTACTACAAATGTTCTCGTGATACTTAAGACTGGTTTTTCAGTTGAGGGTCACAAATAATTGCATGTTTTATTCCCGGTTTCTTTGTTTCTCCTATATTGAAAGCAGCCATTTTGTTGAACATTTTGTCACTCAAGGGAACGTGTTCCGATGTGTTCACGTGGGAAGTGACATTAATGCATACCCTCTACAGAACTTGGAGCTATGTTGTCCAGAGACATATTCCTGACAGTTTATTAACCTCATGAGTGCATCCCTCCACTGTCTCCACCTGCTCCACTTTCACTTTAGGCATGAGCTCTGCCAAACTGGAAGACAACAAAATAGAAACATTTTATTATTTTAATAATTCCAACCTGCATGACTTCAGTGGAAAGCAAAATTAGACGTTTTGCGTCAGCCTCAGTCCCCATTCACTATCATTGTATGAAAAACTTTTCAAGTACACAATGCTGACAGCTCCTACACAACCTCATGAGGGGTTCAAACCTCTATGTCAAAAGTCTAAACAAAAATAAACAGATAAATCTTACTTGATCTCCTCAGACGACACTGTTTCCAGCTTTTGTTTTTTCCCGAGCACCATCTCATCTGGACCATCATTGTCAGCATCTCTCTTGCGGACAGCTGCAGCTGGTGAATCCGTCTGCTTTTTACCTCCTTTATCAGCCGTTTTCCTTAGATAACAAAGAATCATTCATATTAATAACTTGAAAATATAAATGATAAATTATAATTATTATATTAATCAGAATGACATATCCAAGCCTCAAACATAATTATCTGATATATTTTCAGTTACTGTTTTAACCTTGTATAATGTAACCCACATAATGTGCTATTTTACTCTGCATGACCAAAACTATTTTGTAAAAAGTAAGCTCGAGGACCAAAATAACGTCATAAGGGTGTCATGTTGGTTTGGTAAACCTCACACGCAATTTTAGGAAAGTATAAATGATGCATTAAACACAACCGTAAATGGTTGTTCAAACACTATATCGTTAAAAAAAATCAACATTACGTATAATGTGTATTAATTTAGTGACGTATAAGACCGGATAGGTATCTGTGCTCGTCTGAATGCAGCATGCGACCAGCATGGCAAGACAAATACATCGATATCTAGAGATGTGAACCACCGAACACATCCTGATAAACGTATTTACTTTCTGTTCACTCACCCTGACTGAGCTTCTAACTTTGGAGAGGCTCTTTTGGTTGAGCTAGACTGTTCTTCATCAAAAACGCTGAATAAATCATCACCGAAAGCGTCCGCCATGGCTGCAAACAGACACAAATCCCACAATGCAGCGCAAACTGTTACGCGCCGGAAATGACGTCTGCAACTAAATGCGTGAAATCAGCAACGGCAATACATAAAGAAATGATAAAGTATCAAAATCAAGGTACCATAAAGTTACAACCCTATGAATGTTTTCTTCTGGGCGGAGTTATTCAGAAAGGCCAAAAAAAACAATGAGTCTTAAAGCACTTTTAAATATAATGTTCTAGAACATTACCTTAAATTTAAGTTTATTTTTAGTTCAAATTGTGTTTTGTAACAATAAGAATTGATAGTGCATGCGCCAGCACTATTCTATTATCCTTATAATATTTGTATTAGTGTTGTAGTCAAGACCTCCCAAACAAGACCAAGACAAGACCAGGACTTTGAAGGTTTGAGAACAGGACCAAGGCAGGACCAAGTCAAGACCAGACCAGTGCATCTCGAATTATAACCTTAACCCCAAACAGTCGTAATAAAATTAAAATGTAATTGCAGATGTTTAGGAACGTCTAGGAAATGTAATTTTATGAATTTTCCTTTAGTATCATTAAGCAAAGAAATACAAATACTAATGAGCTGGTATTGTTTGAAACACTAATAATAACTTGTTAATACTCATATAAAATCATGTCACATTTGCAATAATGCTCATATTCATGAACAACAGCTTTCTTTGCTCTTGTGATATTCCTAAATTATATCAGATGTTATAATAAGACCGAGACAAGACCAAAACCATCAAAAAATTGTCTTGAGACTGGTCTCGAGTACTAAAAAACTAATTTTTATATTTTCAGCTTAAAGACTTTGTTACAGACATAACATTATATGAATAACTGTGCATTTATTCTACATGTTTGACCAAAGTTGATAGTCTTTATTTATTATATGACATGTAGAATAATAGAAATAGACATCCGTTTTCTTTTAAGATTTGGTACTTTTATTTTGAAGGAGCATCTAAAATTGCAGCTTTCACGCATCTTTGCCTTAGCTTGCTGTCAGTAAAGGCATGCAAACTCGAGTTCTACTTTATTTTGCACTCACAAAGCTTTGCTTTATGGAAATACAGGTTATATTCTTTTGTTATCAGTAACAGACACTTGAACTGATTATTTGAATAATGGGTGGGAAGAAAAAGAAGTCAGCAGCAATGCCCACGGGTGTCCAGCCGGCTGATGCTTCTGCTGCTGTGAATGCATCCAATGGAGCATCTGAATCTACAGGCAAACAACAACAACAAAGACCAAATAATCAAAAATCAACCTCGAAAGAAAACAAGCCGAAAGGTCAGACGTCATTCAAACATTCGACACGTACAAACTGTAATTATACAATTGTGAATATAGTTTATCTTGTCAATTTGTTAGCAAAGATCCTTATTGTTTCCTTATCTCATAGGCCCCAAAACATATAGTCTCAACACTAACACACAGACTGACACAAGTGGGGTGTCTGATAAATCAATCCTAAAGGTATGATCTTTTATTATGTATTCACCCTTTGCCATTACAACCGCATAATTCTGATGAACATTGAAGATATTTTGAAGAATATCAAAGCTGTCACCATTCAATGCTCCTGTTGTGTTTGCATGTGCTGAAGGTTGTAATCCAGCCAGAACTGGAGAAGAAGGTGATCAAGTTGATCAATGATTACAGACAAGAGTTTGCAGATAAGGGACCAATATCTGGGAGACTCACAACCAAAAAGTTACTGGTAATAAATTCTTTTTACTTTTATTCTTTGTCTTTTTGTGTCAGAATTCTGGTTGACATCATTGTTGGCAACAGAAACATCTGATATGCATGTATGTATGTATGTGTTGTCAGGATTTGTACAGTGCTCTACAGAAGTTTCAGTTTAAGACCGAACACATCGAGGAGGCCATGAAGAGCTGTGTGCTGTATGGAGGAGATCTGCACTCGGCACTCGACTGGCTTTGTCTGAATCTCAGAGATGGTAAAACAAATGTTAAAAACCCTATATAAACTGAACATTTTTGTTCTTGATTAGATCACTAGCACGTATGCATTAAAGTAGAAACATATAAAGTCAAAGCCACAAATGTTGACTTATTATGGCTCAATCTTAATCTCTGCTATTGTTTTTCTATAAATAAAGATGAGTTACCGGAAGGATTCAGCCAGAAGATGCAGGAGGAGAAGCAAAAGACTCGTCCCAAGTTCCAGCCTCCTAAAGAAGACAAAAAAAACCCACCAGCCAATAAAGACCCACCTAAAGAAGAGGAAAAACCCAAGCCAAAAGTGTGTATACCATATACACCACACACTACCATCTAGGCGCACTGTCATACTTAAAGGGGTAAAACTCTTCCAGATCTTTGAGGAAAAAGAAATGAAACAATTCAAAGGATGAGGCTTAGAGGCTTTTACTTGAGCATGGAGCTTTTAAAAACTATATTGGACACCACGAAAAATCCAAAGCTCGCAAATAAGTGCAAGCAAAGCTCTGTTACTAATGGGAAAATGGTTATACATTTAATTGTGACTGTTGACATTTTTTTAACATTTTAAGGGAAGGGTGTTAATAAAACAGATTTCTGTATACAGTATTGTATTGTATTGTATAGACTGTATAGAGTTGGTGTTATGAATCAAAGTCATTTATTCTGATGAAAGATCTCTTGTGTTTCTCTTCTTGATGACAGACTCCAGTAAAAGATGACACTGTCAGTATGAAGGAGTGGATACTACGCTACGCTGAACAATCTGATGATCAGAGCAGTGAAGATGATGATAACAATGACACGAGTAAATATAACCCAGAGCTCGAAGAGAAGTTCGATCCTGTGAGTCACTGATGTTTTGCATGTTTTCGCGCATTGTGCCGCTGTTTCATCTCCCGTGTTTGAGTTCACTTGTTCTCCCTGCAGAATGACAGATACCTGGTGTTGAACGCACAGCTGTATGATGCTAAAGAGATGGCAGGACAATCCAAAGCCAAGAAAGACAAAGCAGGACAGAGGACAGCACAAGACCGCATCAGAGTCATTCAGCAAGGTCTTATCATATGCAATCATGATAAACATTGAGTTTATCATTTTTCAAGATTAACTAAATGTATTAGGCTGTCTTCTAATGGACAGAATACTTTACTCATATAAGTGAGCACAAATCTTAATGCTATAGCACAGTGGTACTCAACCTTGTTCCTGGGGACCCACTGCTCTGCACATTTTGTATGTCTCCTTAACTGGCACGTTTGCTTCAGTTCATGGATTTCTACCTTAATGAGCGGATAATTTGAATCAGGTGTGTTAGATAAGGGAAACATGCAAAATGTGCAGAGCTGTGGGTCCCCAGGAACAAGGTTGAGAACCACTGCTAAAGCATATAATTTGGGCAGTTGTGGCCTAATGGTTAGAGAGTCGGACTCGTAACCAGAAGGTTGCTGGTTCGATTCTCAGTACCGGCAGGTAACAACTGACGTGCCCTTGAGCAAGGCACCTTACCCCCGTTTGCTCCCCGGGCGCTGCAGTGTTAGCTGCCCACTGCCCCGGTGTATGTGTGTTCACGACTTGAAGTGTGTGTGTTCACTATTCACTGGTTGGGTTAAATGCAGAGGTCACATTTCGGGTATGGGTCACCATATCTGACAAAAAAATAGGTCACTTAATGATTTTCTAGAGAATAGTGTGCTTTTCATTTAATAGCAACAGTTTGCGCAGGGACCTTTTCTATTCCAACTTGACAATTCCCCTGTGCACAAGGCAACATTGAAAAAAATATATTGATTCAGTCTAGTATGGAAGAACTTGAGTGGTCCCAGAACTGAACCCAGCTGAACACCTTTCAGTCAAACACTCATAAAACCCACCAATGACTTGTACACAGAGGTACAGTCATTTCAGAACAGAAAAGATTCTTTAATATGGTATTGTATGGTTTAGCATTAATATTTGTTTTTATTTGAATTACTGGAATAGATAAACATGTTTATTAGAAGGGGACGTCCCAAAACTTTGTCTATGTAGTGTATGTTGTTCTGTCTGTTATTGTTTCTGGTGTAATAACGCTGTCTATTGATGGAATTTGTGGAAATGTCACCATAAATATGTTACTGTGTTATGTTACAGAAATGAAACCTTTGGAGTCTCATCCAATGTTTAATCCTGCAATTAAAATTAAAGACACCCCTAAAGAGGAAAAGAAGCCAGTTGCAGTGACTGACGGAAAGGAGGAACTTAATTTTTACTTTTTTGAGCAGACAGACGCACCAGCAGCAGACAAAAGTATGAGAAATACTTTTGTTTGGTTTTGTTTAGGAGCAATTTCACAGTAATGAATGTGACATTTTCAGTCAAAACTGGAAATATACATTTTCAAATAATGTATTTATTACTGATATATTGAATTATCTGTTTATATTTTCTTAAACCCCCAATGACAAAATCTCAGTCTATGCACCAGTTTTCTATAAAAAAAAAGAAATATACAAACGTTAAGATGTGACAAAAGGTTTAGAGAGACAACATACTTTGTAGGATTTCTTTGCATAAAAATACACAGACCAGCAGTCATATTACCCAATAAATGGAGAAGGGATGCCTCTTCATAGAACATAAAACATATTATCATTTTTATGTGTGCACTTATGAGCAATATGATAGATTTCTCCATAGTTTCCTTAAAGAAAGAAACTAGAAAAACTTGTTATTGTATCCTAAATGATTTTGTATATTCCTTTCGACTGGTTTAACGTCTAATTTCCTACTGCAGCGGAGAAAAAGAAAGAGCCCAAAGACATCCGTAACTTTGACTACACATCCAGAAGCTGGACGGGAAAGTCACCCAAACAGTTTTTGATCGACTGGTGCAGGAAGAACCTGCCGAAGAGCCCGGCACCATCATTTGACAAAAAAGCAGTTGGGAGATATTGGAAATGCAGGTATGTTGAGTTGCATTATCATTGATGATGAGTGTGCTCTGACAAGATGTTTATTGACGTTTTATCGTGTGTTATTAACATCAGGGTTCGGATTCAAAGGCCTAATGATGTTCTGGAGGTGTGTCCCACTATCCTGACTGAAGATGGGATGCAGGCCCAGCACTTAGGAGCCACACTGGCCCTTTATAAACTTATCAAAGGACAAGTGAGTTTAAAGCAAGCAGGCATTGGCAAATCGTTCCAGTTTGGTTTATTTATTTATTCAATTCTTCATTTAGTCGGTGCATCAACTGCTCCCGCCCACCTACCGCGACGTGTGGCTCGAGTGGCGTGACAGTGAACAAAAAGAGGAGGAGCAAAGCCGCTCCACCATCAACAAACCGCGTGACCAGTTCATCGCACGTCTGCTCGCTCACCTCAAACACCAACAGCCCCACCAACCTCAGGACGACCCGCAGGACCACCACCGGGATGCTGGAGATGAACCGGAAGACTCCTGGGAGAACCTGGATGTGCAGGAGGACGTTGAGCCCCAGCGTGGAGGAGGCCTTGTGGCGGAAAATGCGTCCCGGAGGCTGTTCCTCAAACTGCAAGGCTCGGCTTTGGCTCGCAGGCTGCTGGCGGATAGGCAACAGCTGCCCGTCTTTCAGCACCGCCAGAAGGTGCTGGATGCTTTGCGGAGACACCGCGTGGTGGTGGTCGCTGGAGAGACGGGAAGCGGGAAGAGCACCCAGATTCCTCAGTTCATCCTGGAGGATCTTCTGGTTGGTGGGGGTGACGCTCAACCGTGCAATGTGGTAGTGACGCAGCCCAGGAGGATCTCAGCCATGAGTCTGGCCAGCAGGGTGTCACAGGAACTGGGCAGTGAGGATGGACCAGGAAGCAAGGTCAGATCTTTTCTTGAACAATTTATGATCTAACTTATTTTAAAGAAATAGCGCATTTCTTTAATATGTTATTTCCTTTGGGAAAGAAGTGAAAACGTGACAACATTTTTGTCCTATGTCAGCCACCATAGTGCTTCAGAAGAGAAGGTTGCAATTCATAACCTCACCACTAGATGTCGCTAAATTTCACAAACTGGATATTTAAATAAGCTCAGAATATTAGTCAAATACCTTCAGGCTGGTCTACAAATTGATTTCATGACTAAACAGCATCATAAATGATTGACATTCCAGAATTCACTGTGTGGATATCAAATCCGGATGGAGAACCGCTCTGGAGAGTCCACACGCCTGCTGTACTGCACTACTGGAGTTCTGCTAAGAAAACTGCAACAGGATCGGCTCCTCAGTTCCCTCACGCACATCATTGTAGACGAGGTGATCATTACCACTTCACTAAATGCAAATATTCAGACGCAGAAAAATTAATAGACCATTCCAAATTTTCATTTAATCAGCATCTCTAGATTTATTGTGGCTATTTCAGTCCAGTGTCTGTTAAATTTTAAACCTCGGGATTGACATATAAAGTCATCCAACAGCAATGTGAAAGACTGACAGCATGACAAGACACATGAAAACTGTGATAAAAATCAAGGTTATCTCTTAAAAAAGTATTTATTGCTTAAAAGTGAATAAGCAGTATTTGACATGTTTCATTTTATGCAAATAAATGCATATAGAATCAATGTTTTATTTGGAATTTAAGAGAAATATTGTTAGTAGTTCATAGAATAAAACAAAAATAATAATTTCACATAGACACATACCTATAAATAGTAAATTCAGAAAAACTAAAAAAAAAAAAAATCTGTGAAATGGTCTCGTATTTTTTTCCACTTCTGTATAGAGTTGTATACACTGAAATACCAGGAAAATATTCAAGAACACTGTGCCTGTATGACTTTTTTTCTTCTGCAAAACACAAAAGAAAATATTTTAGAATGTTGGTAACCAAACAACACTGGCCCCATTGATTTCCATTGTATGTACACAAATCCAATGAGACATTTCTCAAAATAACTTTTTATGTGTTGTGCAGAGGAAAGATTCATTGTTTTTGCGTGAACTGTGCTTTTAAGGTGGATTACAACAAATAACAGAAAGCACTGAACATTTTTTATGACTTCGAAATACTTTAGGGTAACCAAGCTATTCACAACTTCAAAACCTGGTTCTAGATACAGTATTCGGTATATTCAATATGATGTATTTGTTGTCTGTACTAGGTTCATGAGCGCAGTGTACAGTCAGATTTCCTCCTCACTATACTCAAAGAAGTCATCCAGAAGCGCTCGGATCTGCGGCTGATCTTGATGAGCGCTACGGTTGACTGCGAAAAGTTCGCCAAATACTTTAACCGCTGTCCGGTGGTCAGTATACCGGGCCGGACATTTCCTGTGGAGGCAAGACCATAAACATCTCAATATACTTCAGTTATTTTGTTATAAACTCGACCAAATAAGCAAATTGTGGTTATAGGTGTTTCATCTGGAGGATATTGTGGAGGAGACGGGCTATGTTCTGGAGCAGGACTCAGAGTACAGTCAGAAGTTTGTGGAAGAAGAAGAAGAGGTGAACATCAACATCACACAAAAAGGAGGAAAAACTCTTCAGCACCAGGTTTGGACAGACCACAAAATCTATTTAGTTGTTACCTATTGTGTATAAAATCTACACAATGGCTTGTTCTTTACACACGCTTGTGTTATTTATAAACCTGAAACCACTCCCGGAAGTGACGAACCAAATTGCTTGAATCAGGATCTGGAGTGAATTCTTTACCCACTCAATAATTTATGGGATTCACTTCCCCTTTTAAAGTCTAATGTGTAATTTTTGGAAGGATTTATTGACAAAAAGGCATTATAATTATACATAACTATGTCTTCAGAGGTGCATAAACCCCTTACATAATAAACCGTTATGTTTTTTATGTTTCAATGCAGGTGTCACTTAAAATGACCAAATGTACTGTGCAGTTAACATGTATTGTTCTGTGTAGGAGGTTATCGTGAGGGATTCTGGCTCAGGTTGGGATCTGGGACCCGAGTTTGATCACTTCAGCAGTCGGACGTGCCATGTCCTACAGTACATGAACCCCAATAAGATCAACATGGATCTGATTCTAGACCTGCTGGCATACCTGGGTAAATGATCACACGTGTGCACCTCTGTATTAGATGCGTGTATAAGGATTTCGGTAACCCCCCAACTTTTGTAGATTTGATGAATAAATAAAGTGCTTCTTTTTCTCGCCCTCAGATACGTCGCCTCAGTTTCGTGATGTGGGAGGCGCAGTTCTGATCTTCCTCCCAGGTCTGGCTCATATTCAACAGCTATATGATCTGCTGACCACAGACAAGCGCTTCAGCTCAAAGGACAGGTAACTTTATTTCACAGTGCCTTTAAACTTGACACATATATAATTCGACATGGATCTTGTGTTTTATTTGTCATTTTATATTTAGTGTACATTTGCTTCTAGATACAAGCTGGTAGCTCTTCACTCGTCGTTGTCGTCTCAGGACCAGTCTGCTGCGTTTACAGTGCCCCCTGCTGGAGTCAGGAAGGTACTACTATGCATACTGTGTCAGTTTTATGTATGCATTTGCCAAAATGTACTGTATTGAATACTATATCCCATATGTGGGATCACAAACTTATAAATAGACAACATTCACCGAATTAAACATGCAACAATAAGTCATGTGACACCAATTTATCATACTACTGTTTCTCAACATTCTGTTTAAGATCGTGCTGTCTACAAACATCGCTGAGACAGGCGTCACTATTCCGGATGTGGTGTTTGTCATTGACACAGGAAAAACAAAAGAAAATCGGTGAGCAAGGGTTTATACTCTTACGTTAGATCGGCTAAATATATATATTTGATAGAAACTGTGATGTTGATGAATTTGATGTGTTTGGTCTGTCAGTGTTGTGGGTATAATCTATTTCTGGTGTCTTGTATCAGATACCACGAAAGCAGTCAGATGAGCTCTCTGGTGGAGACGTTTGTGAGTAAAGCTAGTGCCCTGCAGAGACAAGGCAGGGCGGGACGTGTCAGACAGGGCTTCTGTTTCCGCCTGTATCCCAAATTTAGGTACACACCACCACGCGACTCTCAGTCACTATTATAATGTGACCCATTGTGATATTAGTAACCGCGTGAATATATATTCTGCAGATTTGATAGCTTTATAGACTACTCCATTCCTGAGATCCTGAGGGTGCCTTTGGAGGAGCTTTGCCTTCATATTATGGTATGTATTCCTTAACTCCACAGAACAGATCTTTCACTTTATTCCCACTTTTTCCGTATTTACTGTACTTGCAAAACTACTTACTCAAACTTTTTTCATACTTCTGCTTGAACCTGTTGACCCCTGTGTGATATTCATCACTTCTCTGTGTCTCAACAGAAGTGTGATTACGGCTCACCAGAGAGTTTCTTGTGTCAAGCTCTTGACGCCCCGCAGCAGCAGGCCGTGTGCAACGCTGTCAGTCTGCTGAGGAAGATTGGCGCCTGTCAGCAAGATAGCCACACCCTCACACCGCTCGGCCAACACCTCGCAACCCTGCCTGTCAACGTCAAGATCGGCAAGATGCTTATCTTTGCCGCTATTTTTGGTTGCCTTGAACCCATTGTGAGTGGTGGCCGATGTTACCTAAAACATCATTTATTCACCCACATGTTGTTCGAAACCTGTATATGACTCTTTCTTCTGTGGAACGCAAAAGAAGATATTTTGAGAAACTTCTCAGTGGTTTTGTGTTCAGTCAATGGGGTCCAATGTTGTTTGGTTGCCAGCGTTCTTCAAAACATCTTCATTTGTGTTCTGTAGAAGTCATACAGGTTTAAAATGACACAAGTAAATGATGAATACATTTTCATTTTTGTTAAAACATTTTTTTTAGGCCACTATAGCAGCGGCCATGTCGGAGAAGTCACCCTTCTCTACTCCAATGAGCAGGAAGGAGGAAGCCAACCTGGCCAAATCTGCACTGGCAGTTGCAAATTCTGATCACATGACCATATACGGCGCTTACCTAGGGTAAGATGGCATCAACCATTCTCAACTAAATATTTCTTAAATGAAAATTGAATACTGAAGCTGTTGCTGTTGCTTTGTTTACAGGTGGAAAACTGCACGAAGTGAAGGAACACGTGCTGAGATGTCCTACTGCAGGAAACACTTCCTCAACCGCACCGCCCTCATGACCATTGAGGTAAAATGATGTCGTACAGGTTTGAAATGACACGAGAGTGCATAAATGATGACAGAATTTTAATTTTTGGGTGAACTATCACATCAATGTAACTTATATTGAAAAAACACATGTAATTTATTGCTGTAGGTTTCATATATTTTTTAATATCATTTTTACCATTTTAAACTAATATTGTATTCAGTGTTTCTGATGAAAAGGGGTTTTGCAATCTACCGCTGTTGTCCATTACCGTCATTGTTGATATTGTAATAACACACATAAGAAAATATCGTGAATTTTTCAGCATTAGTAGTATTTGGTTGGCACTTTTATATAGTAGGTGGTGGTTTTGCACCTGTGTTTGCTTTTAGGAGCTCATATCAAAGATATTAATATAACTAGATGCGCCACTGTCATCACAATGAATGAAAAGGAATGCAACGGCCAAAATGGCCGCCCTTTGCACATGTGTAGTATCTAAATCTAAATGAAAAATAATGTTTTTAAGCGCAATTCTATCATAGGAAACAAACATTATGGTACGTTTACGTCATTTTTAATGTTGTTTTTAAATATGTCGTTTAATTTGGAATTTAAGCCGGCGATTGTAGAAATATCCATATTCCCATTCACTTCTTGTTTGAATTACGTAGCAACTGCCCGGCGGACCAATAGGAGCTCAGGTGGTGCGTTGCAAAGATGGCCGCTGAGTGGAGGGACTTTCCTAAATGGACTTTGCTTGTATTATGAGTGTAATTAATTGGACAAAAGAAAAGAAAACGCAAAATACAGAAAATACTATATAAATTAAACTTATTTTTATTTCTTTTCAAATTTCAAATGTGTAAATAGTGTTATTATTGTTAGTTATTTTGGCCACGATAATCGAGTACTAAAAATCGAATACTGAAAAAGTGATGTATTTACCTTGAATATATTTGGATTAAAATAGTAAAATATCAGATTATATTGTTATTGTAGGAACCATATAGCACTAACCTTACTAATTTGAAAGAAAATAATTATTGTTATATATTATATTATTAATATTATAATATAGGTTATTGTTTCTTATTTTTTATAATCTCTCAACAGTAACAGCACATTTTAAAGTACTATTTTCTGGATACTAAAATGTATAAATAAATTACTAATATTCCTTCAAAATATAGCCATGACATCATTGATCATTAACCATCCTGTATTAATCTTCACTTTAGGATGTAAAACAGGAACTCATCAGGATGGTGGAGCAAGCCGGTTTCATCTCTTTTAAGGCTGGCAGAAATGCTTGCTCTCGGCCCGGCTCTGAGCCGAAAGCCCTGGGTTCGCTCTCCAAGCAGGACATCTCCGTTCTCTGCGCCGTGCTCACAGCGGGTCTGTACGACAACGTGGGCCGTCTCCTCTGCTCTCCCTCTCCAGACATTCAGGAACGTGTTATGTGTGTGGTGGAGACGGCTCAGGGGAAGGCAAATGTTCACCCCTCCTCAGTCAATCGCTTCCTGCAGACTCACGGTTGGCTCCTCTTCCAGGAGAAGGTGCTTAGAATCGACTAGTTTTGATAAATTACGGTTTTAGACGCTATTTTTATTCATTTGCAATGAGTTTGAACCTGTGTGGCTTATTCCCAAAGGTATTTTCTGGTCTTGCCTACAGGTGAAATACTCCAAGGTGTTTCTGAGAGACACAACCTTGATCTCCCCTTTATCCATGCTGCTGTTTGGCGGCGATATTGACGTACAGCACCGTGAGAGACTCATTTCTCTGGATGGATGGATCTACTTTCAGGTCAGTGAAATGTTCTGGATGAAAATGTGGTTTGTCATGGGTTACTCGTGTTCAGATGAATGATTTGCATTTATCGCCTTTGGCAGGCGCACTGATGCATGCAGAAATGGTTTTCCGAACAATAAGATCGCTTATTCCTGTTCCATTTCCCATTAGGCTCCGGTCAGAGTTGGTGTTATCTTCAAACACCTCCGCAGGCTGATAGACTCCCTCCTGGAGAGGAAATTGGCCAACCCCAAGATGAATTTGGAAGGTATTGTATACATTTAGCTTGAAATGTCACGAAACAGAAGTTTTAATGTCATTCTACAGATAATGTGAAAGTCAATATCAATGTTACATTTATTCATATTTTTTCTCCTTAGATGAGAAGACCATACAGATGATTATAGAGTTGATAAAGTCAGAAAACAGACTCTAAGTAGACTTTTTGTATACAATAATGAACTGACTAAATATGAAATGGTGACAAACCTCGATGAAGAGTTAGATTGTAAATTGCCAATGCAGAATAAAAATATTTTAACACAAACAAACAAAATACTTGTGGTGTTCTGTTAAGTTTATGTTATGACAGGATGGGTTATTATTACTGTAGGCTGTGAGGAATGCAGACAAACAATGTTGTGGTAACAATGTAATTGTTTGTTATTGATAAAAGTTAATTAGATATTAAATTATATAAAACATTTTATTGTGCTCTTGTAAACATAAATAAGTGTATAATTATTAGACATATTTAATTCAAAGTGAAGCCTATTACTATTCCACTGACTTATTTTTCTCATTACTTTGATATTTTTAACAAAATATAATGATCGCAGGTTATCTTACAATATTCTTCAGATTTATAATTTTACCATATACTATAGGCTACTATAATATGAATAGATACTATTTAAACTCTAAAATCTATTTGAGAGGCCATGTTGACATTGACAAAATGATTCATAACTTTGTTCTTAAACTATAATGATATACAGGTTCTAAAATACAATGATGTAAACTGTTGATGGGGTTTATGCGATCGATTAATCTGCAGCTCTGTTTCATGCCTAAATGCTCAAGACGAGTGGCAATAAAACTGAATAATGAATAACTGTACATTAGTGACTTCCTGAAAGGAAATGTAGAGATCTATGACATTCACCAGCTTGGATTAAAAAGTCAGGAGAGTTTGCTTATTTTTGGAGGTCATGATCTTCACAGCGAATAGGCCTATGTTTTATAGTCTAAAGAAACTTTTTTCACTACACATTTTTTAACAAAGTTATGTTCATGTTAAGAGTTATGGAACCATACAGCCTAATAATCATATACATTCATTCAAAGTGAATTATATTGCATTTTGATTCAAGGTACATAGGCCTAGCCTATATGAAAATACTGTTCCTATGTCATATATGTGTTAAAAATGTGTTTTCCTGATGTTAAAAATCTTTATATTATAATTTTGTCAACACAATTAGCCTACATATAATATATGTTAGAGAATTAGAAGATAACACGGAGTTTAATAGGCGCTATAATAAGATTTGATTTAGATCAAATAATGACCAAAAAGAGAATGATGATATATATTATTTTAGTAAACGTCGTCAAAAATGTTTAAAAACAACTTTTTGGGGTTTGCGTTTGAAACGCATTAACACTGGTGCCAAGGTTTCCAGCATCCAAACAATGTCGTCGTTTGGCGCTGAGCTGACTGAACGGGCGCTCTGAAGCGCGCGGACTCGAGGGACGCGTCGCTACGTGCGCACCTGACGACAACGGCCGCGCTCTGACGTCACCGCTACAGAAATGAGTTCACACGCGCTCACTCTCAGCATCACTTCATCATCATGCAGACCTGCTTTTACCCTCATCTGTCTTATCTTATGGTAAGAAACCAATTACTCTGGTATAATAAATACTGTTTAAGAATTTTCATACGAGTTGTTTTATGAATGCGTTTCATTTTATCAGCAGAATGACGCAGAAGCCCCAGTCAACCAATCATCTAACGTTATTGAAGATCTGCTGGAATTTGCCGCAGGTGAGACGCACGTTATATGTATATTTAATTTAAGAGTTATTAACTCTGATTAAATGCAATTTAGAAATGTACAATTTAGAAATTTACAATTTGGTAACACGTTATTGCCTGTTAAAGGGATAGTACTGTAGTAAAACTATATGGTTACCACAAAATATGCATTACTGTAGTAAAACCATGGTTTTGCCAATAGTACTAAATGCATCAATAAAACAGTTACTGCACTTTTACCAGAAAAAAGACAATTCCAGTTTTAATCTATTTACCTTTAAAAAAGCATAGCTATTTTGTGGGTACCATGGTTAAACTATAGTAACCATAGTTGTTGTGGTAAACCATGGTTAAATCATCCAAAGGGATGTAATAATATTTTATTGTTATCATCATTATAGAGCTACTGTGATTTTTGTGTGTCTTATTTACAGAAGAATGTCCATCTACAGACACACATTTACTTACATTTGATATTCCGGACCACAGAGACTTGAATACTTCTCTAGAGCTGAATAAACAGGTGAGCACACACAAGAAAATTATTATTCATCTTTACAATAATTTATTCGGTGTCATTGCTTCTATGTTAATAATACTGTTTCAGCTCAGTGGAAGATGGGAAGTGACTGAAACCTTTTGAGTTTTAAATGTTTATTGTCCACTTCATTCTTAGAAAACTTTAGGGAACTGACGAAAGGCAAAATCATAAGAAGGAAAAATCGGCAGCAGATACACGCGGCATCTGCAGCCATTCACACAGCAGAAAATGTCCCATTTGACATAACCTACCACAACTTCTGCATTTTCATTAGTGACTTATCCTTTAGAATCCACATGTGTAATTCAAATGATTCAGATTCTGGGGTGTCATCTGATTATAATTATTGAATCTATGAGTTCATCCCTGACTAAAGTGTTTTGTCTCTCCACAGCTTCACACTCGACTAAGGAGAAAGCAGGAGGAAATTTTGGCCCTGAGGGATGCGAACTCCCAGTTGAGAAAGCTAGCTGAACAGGCTGAGCATTACTCCACCATACTAGAGGTAAAAGCATCTTTAGTGTCACATTGCATGACTTTTCTATAAGAATTTGAGTATTGTCCGGGTTTCCCATGTCCACTAGAACTCTTAAAAATAAGTTATGTTCACCCTTCCAGGACCTAAACTATCAGTTTGACAAACTTTGTACAATTACACACCCACACATGACCATTTGTTGTTTCTACTTCCTTTCTAGGTCTTCACAACATCACACCCGAGAGAAATAGTTTCACACCATGTGACGACATCGACACCAAAAACAAATACTGAGACAACGGAAGCTCATACCGGGTCACCACATTCCTGGCTCTCTCTGCTGACACGGGAGGACCAATCGGAGCCGTCTTACACATCTTTAACTGACTCGATAAACCCGACATCAGGAGTCAAGCGGCAGCTGTGGTCCAGCTGGAGCGATCTTCTCTGTGAAGAAGCTGGAGGAGATGATGCTGAGGACTATGAGACAGGCTGCAAGAGGCTCAGGCTTGATGATGAACTTGTAGAGCTGGACTTGGAGCAGCTTGAGGCTCAGCTGGACCAAAATAAATGGACTCCTCAACAGCTGGGAGAAGAGTCAGATCTGACTCCGAATGAGAGCTTGGAGGTTTCTTCTAAGGTCACAGAGATGGTGAACATGTTTGGGGCCTTCCGCGGGCTTCGGGTGGTTACAGAAACTCCTTTCGTCAAATCAGATCTTGGGGAGACGAATGGTGTTTGCTTTAAGATCTCAATCGGAGAACACAGTACCGTGAAGACGAAGGTTTTCCCTCACGGAAAGGCCTTTACTTCTCACACGCCAAGTGGTTCTTGTAGGTTCCTTTGGGTTCCTAGTGAGGACTGAACCGTCATGTCATTCTTAATTTAGCTGCAACAGTATTTCATTTAGATCTGTTGTGTGGATCATGTGATCTTTCGTGGTCTGTCTTCTGTTGTAGGCTGACTGAGGAAGTTATTTTTATAAAGCATTCTTAAAGCAATAGTTCACCTAACATTATAATTCAGTCATCATTTATTCCCCCCATGTTGTTTAAAACCTGTATACGATTCTTTATTCTGTGAAGCACAAAAAGAAGATATTTTGAGAAATGTCTTGGTGGTTTTTTGTTCATACAGTGGAAGTCAATGGGTGCCAATGGTGTTTAGTTACCAACATTCTTCAAAATATCATTTTTGTGTTTCCCATGACATGAGGACCAATAAATGATTTCAGGATAAAATATCCCTTCTAGAAGAATAGACAAATAAAGATGACATACCTCAGTTTTTACAGGACACCAGATTTAAATAATATATACATTTATTAAAGCATTGAATCCAGTGGTGTAAGACTGTGTAATGACACTATAAATAAATTATATTTTGTAGCCTTTCTAAAGCGAATTTGTGTCATTTCTGTTTCACAAGCAGCACCAAACTGCAAAAATTATGAAAATTTCCACATTTTCCATTGTTTGGACAAACAGGAAATCATGCCCAAACTCACTAGGCCACTTTGGAGTCCATTTATGGAAGTCATGCCACTCAGCGAGCATTTTTGCAAAGCTATTTCAGTCATAGCAAGTATACGGTTCTACTTGAATGGGGAAGACAAATATTTATGACATCACTGGCAAAAAATGACAATTAAATAGCATATTGCTGAAAAACAGTTCAGTTTGGTTCCACCAGTGATCCAGAAACCACACACTCCACCTTTAAACGTCTTAATCTATATATGTGCCAATGTCAAACTGTAAATAAAGACAACAGTTTATACAGTATTGTTTGTGTGATGTCATCAATGTAGTGAGAACATTCAGTCTTAAGGATCACTTCAAAACATATTAACAAATGTTTTTTTCCTCCAGGGTTAGGCATGCCCCTTCATACCAGACTAAAGTATGTTGTGACCGCCAGACATAGGGAAGCCAGTCACAGCATTACTCAATGTGCTCTGTTAGGTCTCGGTGAAATATTAAGTGACAAAAGTATTTACTGTATCCATATCGAGCTGCAGACGGGCTTACAACACTGTTAAAAAAAAACAAAAAAAATGATCAAAATGCAGCAAATATTTCCTCAAGGAAATGACTGTATAATACTTGGTCTAACATTCATTTCACTGTTTGTAAATAGTATGTCAAAATGACATTCTTCGCAGCATTCTTACCAGGTTATGCTCCCATTAGTATCGTATTAGACTGTAGCCAGGCTCAACACTTGAATATAATGGATCGTCTAGAGAACAACAGACACAACATCCATGTAATGGCTATGAAATGAACATGCAGATAAGAATGTATGCTAAAAGTGTTTTCATACCTCCTGGAGTTGGTGGTGCCCTCCTAGAAGAAAAAAATACAGCATTATTACAAATGCAGGACACATTAAGGTTTATAATAAAGTAAGAAATTCATGTAACATTCAAAGCCGGTTTGGGGGTCCCAGCTGGAGTATCACCTGATAGCTGTTGTAGTCGTTCGGGCAGGAGCTGATCTCTGATTGTTGTAGAAGTTCTCGTATGGAACGGCTGCTGCGAAAAGATTAACGTAATGTACATTAAATGGCTCAAAGACTGATTTAAAGGAACACCCAAAAACTTCTTCAAAAAGTGTTACAGGTTAATAACAATGTGAGGGTTGATGACAGAGTAGAGGTGTAATGCCACGCTCACACTATAAGCGACACACAGCGACAAAGCGTCATGATCATGTGTTGACATGATCGCTTTCAGGATAAAAGTTTATGTTTACATAATATCTGTGTACTGTGCATATTCATTTTGTATTTCTAAACACATACCTGTGTATGTATTTAGGAAACATTTGGATGTATTTATTTATATTTACCAATAATTGAAATTATATATAAACGTTTATACATTTTTATATTTTCCTTCAAATACACACACATGTATGTGTTAAGAAATACAAAATTAATATGCACAGTACACAGACATAAATTATGTAAACAAAAACTTTTATTCTGCATGCAATTAATCGCGATTAATTGTTTGAATATAATTTTTTTTTATGTTTATACTTTTCTTAAATATATGCACGTACGTGTATGTGTTTACAAATACAAAATTAATATGCACAGTACACAGACATATATTATGTAAACAAAAACTTTTTTCTGCATGCGATTAATCGCGATTAATTGTTTGACAGCAATTATTAAAATAGAATAAAACACCAAAAATACAAAACTAGGTTAGCTGATTATCTTAAAAAGCATTGGATATCGCTGTTAATTCATAGCACTTTCGCCGAAAAGGATATAGTGACATCAGTTTTCTGATCTGGTAATGTGACGCTCGACTTATACCCTATAACAAAACACAAGGAGCGGTTGTAATATGTTCGTAACTAAATGTAAATAAAAGTACCTGGTGGCTTGTCGCCAGTTCTTCTGAGATTGATAAAATGCTCGATGTCTTCTTGAATGTTACACTGTTCCAGTGACTTCCTCACTTCCTCGTAGAGCTGTGTCAGATAAACACGCACAGTCAAATGAGCACTGTAAAGTTAGATATTGTGTTCCTACAGTAAATGATACTGAAGAGGTCAGGTTACCTCATCGCTGGTGACACACTGCTGAGAGAGATGATTCAGATGAATCCACACTACATTTCTCATGGTGTTGATCCTCTCTACTTCCTGCTTTTCAAAAAACTGAGGGAACAGCACAACATTCACTTGCACATAAGATGCAAAGGAGTAAAAAAGGTGTGATCTCATAAACAAAAGGTGATATTTTGCATTTGCAAATATTTTTTATTTATTTATTATATGTATTTTTTATTATTGGTTATGCTTTGAGATGCAAATTATTAGGTAAAATCAGTATACTAATAAAGTGATCTGTCCACATACTTAACATTACTGCAAATTCTGGTTAAATTTGATTCATATTTAATGTGATGAAAATGAAAAATATCAAAATTAGCCATTTGGTGAAAGCATGATTTTTACTACGTTTTTTACGATTCAGGCATTTGTGTTGAATAGTAGAATTTTCTTTTGGACCTCTAATAAGTTAAAATAAGTTTCGAAAGAGCTTACAGGAAGTAAAAAAATCTTTACATGATCTGACATGAGCGTATTTATCATTGATCTTTATTTTTTTTTTTGCGATTACCAGTGTTGGGGCGTGTGTTGCAAGCTAGGGCTTTATGCTTACCTCGCATGCTCTGACATGCTCATTCAACCATTCCTCTCTGATCTTCCCCAACATCGACACATTCTGACTGTATATTCTGTCTAGGATTCAAACGAACAACATTACAACATGACATTCTCAACACTTTTAAGGCTTATAATCTCCAACACTTTTAATCTCGATCTATCAATGTGGTCTGTTTATTCTGAAATGGCTTGGAAGTGTGTATTTTATTTTTCTTACTATACATTGATATACATTCATTTTTGCCAAATGAACATTGCTGCCATTCAGATTCGACACGTTTAATGTAAAGAATACAAGGGTGGCACAATACAAGTTCAAAACAGAGGCATTATATAATTCAATATAACAAAAGAAAAATCATTGTGAACATGTTGTGAATACTAGGATGTCTGGGAATGTTTATACCTGACTCCTCCGCGGCTTGCTTGGCTTGTTGTGCTTTGGCATACAGCTGAAAGCATGAGAGAGTGACAATATTACATCATATTATCATTGTACATCACATTCACATCTTACCATCATATAACATGTAAACTGTGGTACTGTCAATGTTGGCCATGTTCTAAATACAGCAAAGTTTCCAGCTTCCTATTTTTACCTCTGAACAAATAAAGACTGATGGTTGATTCATTGCAAAAGTTTCTAATCTTTCAGCAGCTCAAGAGTTATGTCCTCAGGGTGTCACAAATACTTGCAACATTACCGACATGTTTTACAATGATTCATAGTGCCGTACATGCTCTGGCAGTCATTCGGACACATAAGTGGCCTGAATGATTTGTTTTGCTGTATTAACTCATTTGCCATTTAAAGTCTTGCTCTCTAGAAAGACATTTATGCCCATTTGGCTTTCTGTCCATATATCATAGTAAATGTTGGAAGTAAACATCTAAATCTGGGTCAAACCCTAATAATCTTCTTTCAAAAGCTGAGGTAAAATGAAAATATGCATGAAGCCAGGAAAAGAAAACGGGATACTGCAAATTGGGGAGAATGCAGAAAAGTATCCATCTTCATGTACATGTCTGCATGACTTGGCATACTTTAATTCATGTACAATAGGTAGTAAGTAAATTCAGTCTGATGTGATTGTTCGCCCAATCCCAGCATGCATCAGATAAAATTGAAGGAAAATAGCAATTACTGTTAGCATTGTTTCAACTTCTAACAGTTTAAAAACAAACTATTTCTATAAGGTTTATATTGTTATCTTATTCAATAAGTGATATAAACATGCAAATATTCAATTGTGAGATCACACAGCCGTCATCATATTGTTGCGTGTTGATGTTTTTGTCTGGCTGGAGGCTAATAATATAACTATTTATATTTAATTTAAATTATTTATTTATTTATATTAATATTTTATTGTATAATAATTGTATCAAATAAACAATTTGCTGAATGGGTCGTGTAACTTTGTGGCATTTACGTTTAAGCCAAGTAACGGTTCTTCTACTGGTAACCCAAAATAATACTGACTAGATTATACTTTTAACTTGCTAGCTAATGTCATTGACTTGTTATTTCTTTTGCTTGTTATCAGAAATAATCTGCAGGGACTCGATTCTTTGCGGATGTACCGGAAGTTACGTTTGGGCCACAAAAGCGTCCATGCTTGCACAGAAGCGTTTGTTTATGCTGTTGCTTTGAAACCGTCTATAACAGAGAAAAAGCAAATGAAAGCAAGATTCTTGTATTAGTCACATTGAACAAAAACACAAGTCACACTGTAGAAGTTTGATATGTGTACCTTCTCTTGCTGCTTAGAACTGCTGGTGGTGGCGTTTCTGTTCATGTTCTGTTCTGCTTCCTCTTTATCTCGACACTTTTGCTCATAAGTCTTCTTTGCCTTAAGGAAGCATCAGTTGAAAATGTCACATTATAACGTCTTGAGATAATAAACTAAACTTCCTAGTATCTCTGTCAATGCACAATATACATTGCAAATGTTCGAATATAGGCCTACTCTATTTAGTAAATGTACATTTCTGCCGATCTGAAAGTGAAAAGCAAATGCAAATATGTAAATGTGAAACTTAAATGTTTTTTAGTTTTAGTTTTTTAGACAAATACAAAAAGATTGGTGGGCAGCTCTGTAGTGAAAGACATTATTTTCAAGAATACAAAAATATTTTTTACATTTGTTCAATCTTTTTCAGGCACATAGTTCCTTTCTCCATTTGCATTGTTTTATAGCTTTGTTTTGCTACCTGAAATGCAATGTAAAAGTTAAAAATAAAGAATAAATGAGTGTCTCCAATTATTTGATTCATGTATTCATTTTCCTAACATTTACATTTATTGCTTACATAGCATCTTACTTAACATAAACAGTACACAAACACTACAATTATGCATCATATAGCAGTACAAAGTATCAATTGTGTTATCAATATAGGGTTCAATAAAATCCTTCCTGATGTTTCTAGTATTCATTTAAATGTATTGCATGGTTTGCTTATTAACCCGAAACCATTGCTTTCCAAACCGTTTCTTACGTTTGAATGAGACGCTTCTATTTTAATGAACAAAGCCATTTAACACTGATCACTTCCCATTTAGTAGATCTAAAATCAGGTGCTCTTATTCACTTCCCTCATGGCACTACTTTAGAACATATATATACTTCCCTCAAAGGATATAATGCACAAAAGCGGGCACCTAAACCGCAGGTAGAACACGTTTCACTCTTTTATGAATACTTACTTCAGCAGTTTTCTTGTATTGGGCAGCCTTCTGTTTGTGAAGAGCGTCCATCTGCTGCTCAACCTGACAAATACAGTTTTTACAGTATTATTACTTAATATAAATCCATGAGTAAAACGCTAGCTGTACGTCTTACCTTCTTTCGTGTCTCCTTCTGTTTCTCTCGAAAATCTTCTAACTTTTTGGCTTCTTCTCTCATGGTTTGGGCCAGATGGAGATGAGACAAACTCACATTTTCTGTTTCTGCAAAGATATGCATTTTAAATGTGAAGGTGGGCAAAAGAATAACAAACAACAATCGTCAAATTCCCAAACACATTTGTACTTACGTAATTTGAAGACGTCGAGCGATCGTTTCAGGGTGCTAAAGATAAAATAAAAAGTTGAGTAACTCACTTCCCAATTCACTTTGTGAATAAATTATCATCAAATTGCTGACATCAAGGCATTATTCCTTTTATAAGAGAACAAGCAAATAACCACAAACCAACTACAAATATGTGACCATCACATAGACTGTAGGGCAGTCGTGGCCCAGTGGTTAGAGAGTTGGACTCATGATCAGAAGGTTGCTGGTTTGATTCTCAGGGCTGGTGGGTAACGGCTGAGGTGCCCTTGAGCAAGGCACCTAACCCCCACTTGCTTACTATACAAAAATGTACAAATGTATAGTACAATGTAATGTAAGTCGCTTTGGATAAAAGCGTCTGCCAAATGCATAAATGTAAATGTGCAGTGTTATTGGTTAAGATATGTTTTTGGCAACGATGTCAGATTGAGAAATTACCTCATATGTCAACACTATAATATTTATATTTTATCTTCTCAAAACTTGTGCTAAAACCAGAACAACACAATGATATCATGTCACTATCTACAAAATGCGTGTTTGTTTTTATCCATGGGTCGGTACAATATGGACAAAACAAATCGCTGTGTGTAATATTTTGCAGGATCTATTGACAGGAATGCAATATAACATAACTATTTCTTCAGAGGTGTATAAAGACCTTAATGATGAATTATGTTTTTATTATCTTAGAATGAGTTATTTCTATCTATCTATATACACCGCAGGTACCCTTTCATAGAATTCATCATGTTGTTTCTACAGTATCCCTGAACGGACAAACTGCTCTACAGGGTGCGTTTCATATATACGGGATCTCCTTTGGCTAAGAAGCGAAAACATAACGATATCTTTGTCCTGTGTCAGCCACCGTAGTGCTTCGAATGGGAGGGGTGAGCGGTGGAGTGAGCCGTTGGTTGCAATTCGCAACCTCACCAATAGATGCTGCTAAAATCTCCACATTGCTCCTTTAACCTATAGTGAGTTACAGCGCATCAAATGTGTCGTGGAGCGCAAGCGCTGTAATTGGTCTGCTTCAAGCCCTCCCTCGAGTTAAAAAACTCTGTGATAGCGTCGCGTTTACTTATAAGCATTTCCGAATTTATTATCTAAATACATGTTTTGATTCTTCTGTATTTAACAAATCAAGCAGCAACAAAAGTTTACATGCCGCTATCACTGCTAGTGCTCCTCTGACAATGTACGCAACAAACTGCTTCTTCTTCGGCTCTTGTCTTGGTTACACAAGCAATACGCCTGTGGACACTGACTACTAATGGTCAGTGCCTGTCGTCGCAAACAACGACGCACAAGTATAAACGAAAACCGGCGCATTGCCAACTGGGTTGAAACTACCCAACATTTTGGGATGAAACAACCCACCATAGGTAAATAATGTAACCCAATAGTTTTATATATTTACCCAACCATGTTATAAAACAAAATGCTTACATTTTGTATGTTTGCAACGCCTCTGGGCGGCTATTTTAGTCATGAAAACTAAAGTGCTATCTACTTCAATAGGAAAAGACAGATATTTCTCAAATTGCTGCTAATATAACAATGAAATAACATATTTTCAACCAACAATTAAACCTGACATGAACTGTACCATACGTTTTGTTTCTTAAGCTCAAAAGGCAGACAAGCACCTTACAAGAGTCTATATAAAACCCACTTCTCAAAGAATCTTCTTTATCTATTGATGATCTTTTGCTTGTTATCAGAAATAATCTGCAGGGTCTCTATTTTCTGCAGGTGTTAACCGTAAGTTAGGTTTGGGTCACAAAAGCGTGCATGCGCTGTAACGTTTGTTCATGTTGTTGCTTTGAAACCGTCTATAATGCATGTATTGACATCTGAAGCAATTAGATATTACTTACTTCATTTCACTATGTCCACACACTTTCTTGGACAAACCCAGGAGCTCCTTGGCATATTTCTCCTCTATAGCAGCTCTGAAAGTCATAATGTTTTCAAATTTTCTATTTGAGTATGTAACTTCTTCAAGAGATTACAAAGACAAACGTTAAAGAAACATTGCAACAACATGCACTGGTGAATCGTGCATTATACGACTAGAAAGGTTTTAACCCCGGTGTTTGTGGTAGTCAATAAACAGGTTTCTGTCACATGACAGAGTGAAGCATGAGAAACATTTTAAAGTCATTTTCACACGATGAACAGAAAATCGATGTTAAATCATTGATGTCAAACATGGTATGTTTGCTATCTGCACGGTTGTTTATTAGCAACTTGCACACAATAATATCAAAATGCAGTTGCTAATAATGTTGTCATTATATCTATCTATGAAGATATCAATGTTAAGCTTTGAAGAAACTGGCAGTCAAGACCGCTGTAGTTGTCTGACTTGAGTGAATAACATCTCACCTGGCTTTCATAAAGTCCTCAATTTCTTTGCATGTCCTTTTTCCATCATTTAGGTGCTGGATGATGCTGTCGTACCCTGCTGTGCTGGTAATATCAACATTCTGCAGACACAATCGTATTATTGTAGTGCCAAACCAGACATATGACTTAGTTGCAATTGTTTCAAAAGGTGTAGGCCTAACTGTGCTAAAGTTTTTTTTTTTTAAATGTAGCCTTATGAAACATGGTGCTTTGGACTGTTTACTGTCATTATCTGTGTGAGCCAATCACAGAATCTGTAATTTATAGGTCTGAGGATCAGACATGCCATCATACCCAAAGCCACAGCCAACACGAAACGTGTCCCAAAATAAAAGTTAAGAAAACAAAACGAAATTGCAATTCGTGCTTTGCCAAATAAGGTATTGAAGTTCAAGGACAACTCACAAAAATAATGTCAACAGTTAGTTCGGGTGCTGTTATGTGTGTGTTGGCATTTCCCTTTAAGGAAATTAACGCCGTTTCGAAATGTGAGAGAACTCACAAAGCACGCAGGGACTTGAATTATTTGTCGAATTTCAAAATAATTTGTTGATGATTTTGCATTATAGAAAAACAATAACACACACGTTCCGCTCTATTACAACTACGCATTGACGACATATGGCTAAAAGAAAATACAACCTTACCCAAAAGTTGTCTTTATAATGTAGTTCTCTCATCGCGTCGGCTCAGTGTTTGTGAAAGTGTCCGTGTAGTTCCGTATCTGGCTGCAATGAAGAAGTTGGTCATGTATTTCACACTGTTATTATGGTCTGGTGCAGATCATGCTTTATGAAGACACGCCTCTGGGTCATCAACACGCAGTAAAAAAAGGTCCCGCAGCCTTCAGAGTGGACGGAACTTTGTATGTCGCTCCGCCTTGATCTCGTCTCATTGGTTAGTGGGCGGGGCTATATTTGGGGGGGGGCTTACATTTGTCGCTCCGCACATGTCCCCTCTCTCTCATTGGTCAACGCGTAATGACGTCGAGGCTTTAGCATGTTATTTCCGCTGTTTATCGTAACATGTTGAGCTGGCTAGTTTTTGCGTTTTAGTACTGCAGTTTAAGAAAATATTTATCGACCGATTATCAATGGAGATGTGACGTGGTTATAAAATTAGCTCGCAAACTGAAAAATAAACACTGATTTCTGTATTTGTATGCAGATATTGGCATTGCTAGCCTTGAGCATTTCACTGTTTTCCTTTGTCGTTTTTTAGTGTTTTTATTCAAGCTTACCCTTTCGTTTCTTTCCATTTTTGTCATGTTGATTTTATAATGAATTGTTACGTTTCCTCGTGGAAAATGCATATAACGGTGTTAACCAAGAGGAAATGTGAGAAACTGTTAAAAGAACCCACTAGTAAGTGCCCATTCTGCAAGTACACCAACATGCCACCGATGGTGCATTATCACATTAAAAATCACTTACAGTTGGCAGTGACACATAAAGGTATGTTGACAGTTTTATGTTTTTATCAATTTATACATCGCAAATAATGCACTTATTTGTAAAAGAATGTATATATGCAAATTAAACATTTGTTGATCTTTTCAGATTTCGCCATCGTAAAATGCAACTTAAACTGTCGGGCAAAAGCCCACTTTCACTGCTGTTATTGTTCAGAGACTCTGATACAGCGGGGACAGTTGCTGATGCACATTGCCAACCATTCTATAAAGTCTCCACCAAACCAGCCTGGGATGCCTGTCACCCTGCAGGGTCAGATGCCCACCATCCTGCAGTTTCGGATGCCCGCCACCCTGCAGCCTCAGATGCCCACCGTCCTGCAGCCTCAGAAGCCCGATGCCCAATCGGATGTTCTGCATCCTGAGTTGCCCACTGTCCCGCAGCTACAGTCGTCCGCCGCCCTGCAGCCACAGATATCAGATGCTCTGCAGCTTCAATCGCCCGCCACCCTGCAGCCTGAGAAGCCCACCACCCTGCAGCCACAGATATTGGATGCGCTGCAGCTTCAGTCGCCCGCCACCCTGCAGCCTCAGATGCCCGCCGCCCTGCACCCTCAGATGCCCACCATCCTGCAGAATCAGATGCCCACCGTCTGGCAGCCTCAGATGCCCGATGCCCGATTGGATGTTCTGCATCCTGAGTTGCCCACTGTCCCGCAGCTTCAGTCGTCCGCCGCCCTGCCACAGATATCGGATGCTCTGCAGCTTCAGTCGCCCGACGCCCCGCAGCTTCAGTCACCTGCCACCCTGCAGCCTGAGAAGCCCACCACCCCGCAGCCACAGATATCGGATGCTCTGCAGCCCGAGTCGCCCGCCACCCTGCAGCCTCAGATGCCCGCCGCCCTGCACCCTCAGATGCCCACCATCCTGCAGCCTCAGATGCCCACCGTCCTGCACCCTCAGATGCCCACCGTCCTGCAGCCTCAGATATCAGATGCTCTGCAGCCCGAGTCGCCCACTGTCCCGCAGCTTCAGTTGTCCGCCACCCTCCCAATACACTCTGCAAGAAAGACTGTCACTTGCAGCCAGTGTAATTTGACATTGCTGGCAAAAAATCTAAGAGTTCACATTGCCAGACATCACAATGACATTGAAAAGTACTTTCAGTCTCAGTGCATTGACTATAACATTGGTATTTTTGCAGTTCAGAAAGCTTTTCACAGCCAGGCAACACCCATCCATGTGATTAAAAATACCTGGGACCCAAACCACCACTCGGAATGTGAACTCGAGCAGTGCAATTTAAATTCAAAGTTTAGCCCTAACAATGAAATACTGCCTTTCGAGTGCTGTCATGTGAAATCGCTGTCATTTTGTTCCAACGTTGACAACCCCAGTGTTACACTGACTGACATCAGTCTCTGTCAGCTGGTGCTGCACAAGTGGTTTGGCGAGGCGAGGAAAGCCCAGCTGTTACTGCTGCAGCAACAGGCGAGGACCGCAGACACGCCGTTGTCTGTTCACGTTACTGTCGGAGGGCCGTCGTCAAAATACTTCATTTCTGTTTTTGAACCAGAGAAGTCATATTACAGTAGAATGGGAAGGGTGATGGTGGCTTTTGAAAAAAATAAAAATAACTGGTATTGTCCATGTGCAAAACCTCGCCAATCTTGTATTCATAAAGATACAGCGAAGTGGCATCTTTTCCAAAGCATACCAGAACTTTTTAGGAAGGTCTTGAGTTCAGAGGTGTTTGGAGCATGTCATGATTGAGAGAAGTGCCTTTCTGTGGACTTGCCATCATCTACTGGTCAGACCATATAACTGCAGGTCCTTTCATTCTGTTGTTATAATTAAACATTTATTAGTGTTGGTAAATGTTCACAACCCCGTAACATGTATTGAAAAACTTTAATAGTTCATCTAAATAGAGTGGTTATTGAATTTGGCATTTACCAAAAATGTAAATAAAGTATTTGTACTATATTACTATACTCCAGAAAATTGGTAAGTTACAAAATGTTCAAGAAAACCATTTCTATCTTTCTCTTTAGACCTTACCAAAATTGTAATGATTGACATCACATTCTAAATTTTACCTCTTAAAAACTTGATCTCACGAAGCAATCAAGCCAATGAACCCAAATTTGTATTTAATATTTTACATTTACAAATGTACAGCCAATGAAACATCCATTTCCACGTACACCACCTGGAATCCACCACCATCACAACATCATTGGTAATCAGTGAAAATATGTTCATGTTATAGATGTATATAGCACGAGATTGAGATAAACATGGCTGCTGCAATAAAGAATTCTCTGTTAAAAAGTTCTTTGCTCGACTCAAGATAAACCACACATTTGTAATCTATTTCTACAACCTTTATTGAGAATTAAAAGCACAAATTCACTCCCCATCTCCTTTAGCCAACCCAAACCATGAAATATTAAAAGAAGAATACAGTTACCAATCATTTCAACAAACCCTAATCTAAAATATACATACAAAATGTTTAAACATTTGCTTTGCAGAGCACAGGCAGAGCTACAGAGTGAGAATATGTTTAAAAAAGAATCCTTGTGCAACGCAAACAGGTCTTATGTTCTTCTCACAGCATCATCGATGTCACTCATCTGCTCTTTTAGCTGGTTCCACTGCTCTGGGTTCAGTGAAATACCTGAGGAACACAATAAACAGACCAATCAAAAATAAACAACAGTCATGACCTACGTGTCTGGATATGACTTAATGCGTTCGTTTTCTGGATCTTTCAGATGTAATATGCACTGTGTGAGTTATATGAATTGTAATGATTAAGCAGGTTACCTTTTCTCCCTGGCTTCATTTCGCCCTCCTGGTCCATCCAGTATTCTCTGATGTCAATCAGCACTTTTCCCTTGAAGTCCCGGACGCTCACATACCTCATCTTTCCTATCTTAACCAAAACAGATTTATATAGTGTGTTTATTATGTCAAAGTATTAGATAAACTGTTATGTCATTATAAACTCTTTACCTGAAACATATTATCATTTTTATTGCTGCTACTGCTGCTTTTGGAGGCCGCTGACACCTTTGAGGTTTCTCCACCCTTGAGTTTCTTTGATGGCTTCTCAGGAGTCGTCGGCGTCGGCTTCTTTCTCTTGGCCTGCAACACAGGTTTTATATTGAGTGCAAACGTAACTTTTCATGTGTAAAAAAAACTTTTCTAAAATATACTTATGCAAATAAAGAAACGTAACATAAATGCAAATAAGCTTCTTATAAAGGTGCTGGATCCAACAAATAAAATCTTCTCGACCTTAACTAGTCAAATTGTTATTCTGAACAGAAATCTAAATTTGCAGACACAGATGGGGTGATTCTGACAAAATCTTGCTTTCAAGATGTCAAACATGATTTTCTTAAAAACACAAATTTTCTTTATATTCATTTAAAACAATGTATGATATGTTTAAAGGCATTTATTTTTAAACATTTACTGACAGTTTAACACAATTTTTAAAAAGAATTACAAATTAAAAATTCTCATTACCGTACCCATTTAAAACTGTCAAATCTCATAGCATGTTTTGCTAAAAAGTTTTTATTAATCATACATAATATCAATTTTTTTTTACTGGAAAAATGTAAAGTAATTTGTTAACTTGTTAGCCATTTAAAAAGTACTAGTAGATGCGTTTCTTTACATAAAATCAAACCTAATGTAAATATATTTTAAAAAATGTCAGTCATGGACACTTTTTTCCTCCACTATTCGTCCAATTTTAATTTTACTCTGTTTAAATTACAACATATAATGCACTTAGATAAATCATTATGTATAATCATACGGTTATGAGAATTTTAGCTGAAAAAGCAATAAAATACATAAATAATCAAAATGTTTGTCCAAGGTAGAAGAACACAATAATCTTTATTATAATATTTTTTTGTGTTATTAAACTGTATGTTTTATATTTTAAATCTTTACTGCCATGATGTTTCAGCGGAAGAATCGCTTCTTTTATTACCAAATAAGTACCAAACGTGATGCAGAGGTTATTTGCATACCTTGGTGTCAACGTCACTATCAGATTCACTGCCTGACGTAGACGACAACATTTCCTTTGACTTGGGCATTCTGAAAAGGACGACAGATCAGTTAATCATAAGTGAAATGTAAAAAAATAGAGTATTCACTGCACACACTTCACTATTATTTAAATTTTAAGTGTCCAACTTTTCAATAGAAACACGCCTGAATTGTAATAACTGATGCAGGTTGCACTCCTATGATTTGTAATGTTGCTCTAACAATATTGTCCATGCGTTGCCTAAATAGTTATTTTCTAAAGCTGATGTGTTGAAGCTCTGCGCTTTTTTGTTTTTGCAAGCATTTAATGCGTGTAAAAGAAAAGTATTAAGGTCGTCAGTCAGTTGATGCTACTGCACGAATCAAGAAGGCCCGAACATACAACGCGCAGCAAGGTAGCGCTAATAGTTTCGTTTCAATGCAGGAAAATATGATTTTAACATGTTTGCTGATATTACTGTCGTGCTCTAATATTAATCTATTGCAGTGATCAAATGACTTACATGATGTTGCAAGGTAAATAGAGGGTAAATTAGTAAATTATCAGTCCATCCGATGAGTGCAAATCCTGTACTGATCGCGCGCTTCAGGCTGTTCCAGGAAGCGGTACTTATACGCAACTGTGGGAAATGTAGTTTTTCTCATAGACGGCGCATTAGTTTGTAGGCTACTCATAAATGCATTAGCTAACATGAACTAACAATGAGCAACATCGCTTTTCATCACTTATTAATCTTTGTTATGTTAGTTAATATCAATACATTCGTTTATTTGTTCGTTTATGTGCATTAACTATCACAGTTACAACTTTTGTTTTAGATGTGTTAGTAATACGGCATATGCTGTCTTCTTCGGTTATAATGGTTGTTCTGCCCGTGTTTTTATTCACTATGTTTCCTTTGGCAAATTCAGATGGGTTTAGTTTAATAGTTTTCTGTTGTTTTATGCTTATAAAAGTAGGAATGATGATATGATGAACAATTTGAACTCTTAAAACTTATAGAACTCTTAAAATAGATGTTTATAAATGTCTCTGTATTGGCGATAACAAGTCACATGGTGAGCGTCTGACACCTACCACCACAGTTTACAAGTTTAAACTTCTAAACACACATACACTGAAATGATCTACAGTAGACTGGTGAAGTTTTAACTGTTCGAGCAGACATGTCTGAGGTTATTTATAACAATGTGATCAGAACTGAGACTCTGGACAGAGGAGAGAGAGTGGAGATGATGGTGGCTATCTATGAAAGTTTAGATGCTGTAAGAAGTCATGAGAGACAGCAAGCGCTTCAACACACAGGTACTCACATTCATTAACACTTGATTTATTAAAGAGAGAAAGAAAAGACAAATGTAATGTGATGTTGGTTATTTTCAGGAAGTGTTTCAGTAAAGAACAGAAGACACAGAGCAGTTCAAGTGTGTTTGTGGATGTTGTGTGTTCTTCTGTTGACTGCTGTAATAGTGCTCTGTGTGTATTTCACCACTGACAGAAAACACTTACTAACACACATTTATAACTTGACCAAAGAAAGAGAGAAACTACTTACAGAATACACTGAGATTCTGAATCAGAACAGAAACTTGACTGAAGAAAGAGAGAAACTACTTACAGAATACACTGAGATTCTGAATCAGAACAGAAACTTGACTGAAGAAAAAGAGAAACTACTTACAGAATACATAAAACCCCAGAATCAGAACAGAATCTTGACCAGAAGAGAGAAACTACACAATGATATCAATGAATTGTTTGGATGGCTTACTGAACAAGGTAATGTTGTGTTTAATCTCTTTTAATCTATTTAAATTTATCAAACTTCAGTTTTCATATTAATGAGCACCCAAAAACTAAACAATCATAGTGTAAGCAATATTACAGTAAAATGGTGCTGGAGATTCGAATAAGTAACCATAATTAACCATAATGTTACAGTTATAATCATGATGTTATACAGACATAATATCACAGTATTGTGTGTCAGAATTTACAAAGCTTACAGAACCTGTTTATTAATGTTTTAACAGATCAGCGCTCTGATAACTCTGATAAATGGATTTACTACAACTTCAGTTTTTATTACATTTCATCTGACTGTAACAACTGGAGTGACAGTAGAGAATACTGTAAACAGAGAGAAGCAGATCTGATGATTATAAACAGCAAAGAAGAACAAGTGAGTGAGGATGAAATACATTTATTTTTGTATACACCTGATGCTTCATAAGCCTCTAAATAAGTGAACTGGTTCATATGCATCAAAAGTGTTCCCATCTACACCTTGACCAAGAGAAGAGAGTTAAACGAAATGAGTTTTTCTGTGGTTAATATGGGTATATGTAATATATTTCTGTTCTATCATATTTAAGAAATTTATGCAGAACGCTACAGCTGAATATGGATTTAATCCATTTTGGATTGGTCTAAGGAAAGAGAAAAGTGTGTGGACATGGGCTGATGAAACATTATTGACAACAAGGTATGAGAGATTATTAAATGTAACTGATGAATAATCAGAAGATTTTAAAAGCTCATTGCGCTTTATTTGTGTTTCAGTTTTTGGATTGATACTTACCCCAGATTTGACAATAATTCATGTGCTCGAATATCTTCATTAGGATGGGCTGATTTTTCATGTAATGACACATTTAAATGGATCTGTGAGAAGAGAATTTTAAAATCACTTACCATACGATAAATGCAATGCATATATGATTGTCAATTTGTTTATGGCTATTCAATAAGTTGAACAAAATCTGTATCATTACCATTACAGTTTGTATTTTTATATTTTGAGAAGGAAATGTCAAAAATAAAAATGGCTCGTGCTTCACTCAGACAAACATCCTCTCAGTGTCTTTAACTCTCACACATTCTGCCTCCTTTCACTTCTGCAACTTCTCAGAAACAGCCCAAGCCAAACTCACTGACAATTTCATGAAAGACTGGACACATTTTTACCGTTCTTTTATCTTATTTACTTTATACTTCATACATACGTTCTGTTGTACCTTGAATATTGTCTAACAACATTATAACACATGCAGTCGTGCTGTTGACTGTATATAAACACACGATTACCTGAAGCGTATGGACAAATCACACTCATCATGATAATATACAGACATGACATGCCAAAATGTGGTTATAAAAATAAAATACAATTGAAAATATGAGAATAAACTTACTGGTATGATAGAATCACCAGCTAATAAAATCTAAAACAAATGATAAATGATGAACAAATGTGCAGGAATACCAAGAAATGAAGACACTATATATGTGTAAATATATATACTTTATAATGGAATGAACAAATGAATTTTTAAGACAAATTCACTGTATTTTCAAATAAATAAACACGTTTAATTTTTTCCTGCTACATGAGTCAGTTTAATGTTGTGCTCATTGCACAGAATCTATTTATTTATTTATTTTTATTGCACAGAATTAGAAAGCAGCTGGTGTGACATCATCAGCCACCACACAGTGGATGAATGTGGACCTGAAAAGTTCCTGAACTTGCTGGTGCTGATGAACAGTCAGTATAAAGCTGAGAGACTCACAGCACTAGAGTCAAATCTAAAAGCACAACCAGAGAGAGTAATTGAGCAATGTTTTCATTCATGTTGATTTGGATCAAATAAAAATGGTAAGCATGACATTTCACCCTGTTTTGTGTTTTTTAATCACTTTGTCATTTCTACACAGTTTTTATGAAATATCATCATGGCAGTTTATACCACCAGAATACAACAATTTGAAGAACCTTTCAAATGCATTTTAATTAATATTTTTGAGGTTTTCCTGTTTGAACGATTTGAAAGTCACATGATGCCGAGCATCTAACACTTACCACTGCAGTTTCCGAGTTTAAAGTGTTGGTGCCCAAACCCACGGTTCAGTCACATCATCATGTCTAACTGTTAGAGAGATCAGAGATGTCTGAGGTTTATGACGATGTGATCAGAACTGAGACTCTGGACAGAGAAGAGGGAGAGGAGATGACTGTGGACATCTATGAAAGTCCAGATTCTGTAAGAGATCATGAGAGACAGCAAGCGCTTCAACACACAGGTACTTACATTCATTTATCACTTGATTTATTAAAGAGAGAAAGAAAAGACAAATGTAATGTGATGTTGGTTATTTTCAGGAAGTGTTTCAGTGAAGAACAGAAGACACAGAGCAGTTCAAGTGTGTTTGTGGATGTTGTGTGTTCTTCTGTTGACTGCTGTAATAGTGCTCTGTGTGTATTTCACCACTGAAGGAAAACATTTACTAACACACAACTATAACTTCACCAAAGAAAGTGAGAAATTGCACAATGATATCAAAGAACTGAACAGATGGCTTATTGAACAAGGTAATCTTGTGTTTACTCTATTTTAATTGTTTTTCCACTTTATTTTAATGAACATCTTTATAAACTAAACAAACACTGTATCGAATGAAATATCACAGTAAAATCATTCAAGATGATGCTGTACATTTGGATAAATACAAATTTACAAATACAAATTTACCTACAAAGCACTTATACAACACTGTTAGAAACCTGTTTATTAAACTGTTGTTTTAACAGATCAGTGCTCTGATAACTCTGATAAATGGATTTACTACAACTTCAGTTTTTATTTCATTTCATCTGACTATAAGAGCTGGAGTGATAGTAGAGAATACTGTAAACAGAGAGAAGCAGATCTGGTGATTATAAACAACAAAGAAGAACAAGTGAGTGAGGATGAAATATATACATTTATTGTGTATACACCTGATGCTTTATAAGCCTCTAAATAAGTGTGATTTCACAACTGGTTCAGACACTGATGTGCATCAGAAGCACATCTACACCTTGACCCAGAGAAGAGAGTTAAACATGTAACCGAAACGTTTTTTGTGTGTGTACTGTACATAGGTTAAGTGTACTACATTACAGTTCTATCATGCAGGATTTTATGCAGAACGCTACAGCTGAATATGGATTTAATCCATTTTGGATTGGTCTGAGGAAAGAGAAAAGTGTGTGGACATGGGCTGATGAAACATTATTGAAAACAAGGTATGAGAGATTATTAAATGTAACTGATGAATAATCAGAAGATTTTAAAAGCTCATTGCGCTTTATTTGTGTTTCAGCTTTTGGATTGATACATACCCAAGATTTGACAATCATTCATGTGCTCGAATATCTTCATTAGGATGGGCTGATTTTTCATGTAATGACACATTTAAATGGATCTGTGAGAAGAGAATTTTAAAATCACTCACCATATGATACATACAATACATATATGTTTATTAGTTTTTATGTTTATGCAGAAAGTTGAACAAAATCTGTATCATTACCAGTCAAGTTTGCAGTTTATTTGTATTTTATTTTTGTAAGTGAATAAACAACTGCTACTAAAGCCAAAATCAACCATCTGATCAAACGAAAACCTAAAAATGTTTCATATACTGGTGTAAAAGAATCTCTTACCAGCTTATGAATCCTGACAATGTAGAGCTGTTAAAAATGATGATATCTGTGCAGGGATACCAAGAAATGATGACACTAGTTTTCAGCAGGTGTAAATATGGATTTATACTTTTTCTTTTGGAATGAACAAAGGATTCACAGATTCCCTGAGTATATAGTGTACTGTATATTTATACTGTATTAGTCGTTGAATCAGCAGGTTTAGAGGAACAGATGTGGTTTTGCTACTCAAACACTTTGAGAACTTCATTTGTCTCTGTGGTTAAACAGCCTGCTGAGAATATGAACACAGCCAAACAGCATCATCTAAAATACATAATATGACATGTTATAAGATTTGATAATAGACAGACAAGATCTGCTTACGCACATGCTGCTGGTGCAAAACAAGAGTGAAGGTTTGTTACTGACACTGACACACCACATGACAGATATAAAGAAAATCCCCTGATGGGCTGTGGTGTGGTGTGGTGGTTATTGGCTGACAGAGAACAGGCTAAGAGTCAACTGACTTCCACCATGTAAAGCTTTATGAACAAAAGAACAACAGTGAACAGACATGGCATTTGACAATATCAAAGAAGAAGTGCAAAAAGTTGCAATTTAAACAAACAGTTTGTTTCAGTTAGTTCTGGAAATTTGTTTTATATGCATGTTATGTAATTATGATAGATTTCCAAAATTTCGAACACTTTGTCAGGTAATATAACAAAAATGTTTGTCCGAAAGATAGAATAATAATTTTAAATAAACAATATTTAATGAATAAATGAAGTTTAAACATTATTTTTTTATATTTTGAAAATATTAGCCGCCACAGTGAAGAAAGAGGTACGTGACATTGTGTTGACACTAAACACTTTTCTCTTGTCAATCAAACAGGTGGCCAGAAAGCTGCAGGTCAGTGGAAAGACAAATTATGTCCAACATATTATAGAAGTGAAATATTGAAAATTCTTTATGTATGATAATTTAGTAAGGATAACAAACTAGAAACAGTCAGATGTCAAAATTGCAACGAGCTGTTTTGATCAGTTTCATGGTTTTCAAAACTAGGCAAAAAACCATGCAAGATCTTTTTATAATCTTTAATAAAAAGAAGAGAACAGATGTCACTATGTGTTTCAGGACATTCCCCCTTACATACATTAGAGAGCATATGAACATTAAGTACATTCATTCAGTAAGTGAGATGGTGAACACATATGTTAGATAAGCCAAGGTTTATATTTGAATTATTTTCTTACACCACACTAAAGAAACATTTCACCTTGTTTCTTTTTACAAATGGACCACTGACAACCGTGTTGTCATTTCCTGTTGTAGTGTTGTTTCAGTTGTCTAAGTTGTGGTCTTTATATCAGTGAGTAGATGGTGATGGCCCAATTTATGCAGCATTCACAACATTGCATATGTTTATACTAATCAGCATTTTTAAATGTTTCACAAATCTGTTAACTGTACAAAAATATGACAAATGTATCATGACCTAACTCACAGGGATGAAATCATTGTCAATGGTCTGTGGCCATAGATCATGTCTTATAAGGGACCTTCCACACGACATCCAATCTTCATATGAGGTGTTTAAGAGAAAAATGTAGCAATGGAAAGCAAAAACAAGAGCATGATGAGAAAGAAATAAAACATATGATAGCTGGAGAAAGGATGTTCACAACATTGCCAATTTATTTCATTGGTGTTTCCGCTACTGCATCAATGGATCTGACGTTTACCAAAATACTTTTCAACAGGTAAAATTCCAAGATGTATTATTGTTTTTGTCCTTTCGTCAAACTATACACGTACAGTCACATATGGACAGTAAAGCTTATATTGTTACACAACAGTATAATGATGTGTGACCACATGTTGGATAAAAATAGCTGTTCAGGAAATGTGTGCATTTGCTAGAATGTGGGTGATCTAGATGATAACTTTGAGCTCATTGGGGTTGTGATAATGGGAAGTGGAAAATACATACGTAATACAATAAATGTGGTCTGCAAATTCACTTGTGTTATGTTTTATACATGTTGTAGGTTAAAACTTGAAATCTAAAAGATTCAGCATTTATTCTATTGTATGGACGTCGCTGATCGGTTATACGAAAATGTCTACCTAGATGTTTTTACAAAATTTGAACAATAACAAATGTATTTGCAAATATATAGTGTATACATAAGCAATGACGTTTATGCAACATAATTGTATTTATGCCCTTTTTATGTATACATTTCAACAGGTTCGAACAGATGGTATAGAATGTATTTCGTTGACCTTTAACTTTACCAGCAATAAAATTTGTTTGAAAACCAGCATGGGTCGCAGATGAAAGTTGCTTGACTTGCCCCACCCACTCTCCTTCCTTCTTCATACAGCCACCCATGTCCATCTAAGATCCTTTTGTAAGGTAAACTTACACAAGTAGAACTTCCCTTTTATTATCGCAAAAAATTATTTGTTACATTGTGTATTTCCATTTGTTAAACAGGTGTAATATTGTAGCACCACCTACTATGTTAAAGTGGAATTATTTACAATATTGGCATATGTGCAATATTTACACAAAAACAATAATCATGGTTATTAATATCACTATTATTTTCAATACTGTAACTTTTTCAATACATCTAAAAAAGTTCCTGTACTGGCCTTTGAATGTCACGTGGTGAGCGTCACACATTTTCCACTGAAGTTTCCGAATACAAGACTCATAATGTTTGACTGTAAGAGAGTCTGAGATTATTTATGACAATGATCACAACTGAATCTCTGGTAATGGACAGAGGAGAGAGAGTGGAGATGACTGTGGCTATCTATGAAAGTTCAGATGCTGTAAGAAGTCATGAGAGACAGCAAGCGCTTCAACACACAGGTACTTACATTCATTTATCACTTGATTTATTAAAGAGAGAAAGAAAAGACAAATGTAATGTGATGTTGGTTATTTTCAGGAAGTGTTTCAGTGAAGAACAGAAGACACAGAGCAGTTCAAGTGTGTTTGTGGATGTTGTGTGTTCTTCTGTTGACTGCTGTAATAGTGCTCTGTGTGTATTTCACCACTGACAGAAAACACTTACTAACACACAACTATAACTTGACCAAAGAAAGAGAGAAACTACTTACAGAATACACTGAGATTCTGAATCAGAACAGAAACTTGACTGAAGAAAGAGAGCAAATCCTAAACAAGATTGATGAACTACAAGGTACTTTAACAGGTAATCATGTGACTTTTCAATAAATGTACAGTTTCATGCTATGAAAGAAACGCTTGCTTCCCTTCTGATTTTCTACATATTTTAAATATTTTACATAGAAGCACAACCTAAATAGATGATTGAAATTAGTTTTCTTCTTAAAATGAGTGCCTCAGAGAGTACTTTTGTATGCAAACCCGAGTCTTTTTACGATCTTCCAAAAGTCTAGAGGAAAAATGCATAAGCTTTCGGTCGAGGGAACCATGCAGCGCGGCGCTAACTTCCGGGTTAGCCTATAAAAACACAGCTCAGTCCGCCAAAACAATAAGAGCTGTGTCTCATTGTGATTTTTGTCATAAAAATGCTTTTGCATTCAGATTTTTGTGCATTCAGTGCAAATATACAGTCACTAAACCAGCCAACACATTTTTTACCCAAAATAATTGTGCTTTGTTCAAGTCACTTACTCTGAGTATGAGCAATATTCATATTAATGCTGTTTTTGAAAACAGTGAAACCCATGTGTCTGGTTGTAATACAGCTCTGTGTGTATTTTTACACAGATGTAAAGCACCACATCGCTAGCTTAACCGAAGGAAAAGAGCAGTTACTTACAGATCTACAATGTCTTCTGAAAACTAGCGTGTCTGAAGAAAGAGATCGGTTAATAAATGAAAGAAAAAAACTGAACAGATGGCTCACTGAACAAGGTAATTTTGTGCTTATACTAATCATGTGTTATTCTTATAACATTAGGAAATTATTCATGTTTAGTGTTCTACAAACAAAGTTAGTATCTAAATTGTTATTTTAACAGATCGGAGCTCTGATAACTTTAAATGGATTTACTACAACTTCAGTTTTTATTACATTTCATCTGACTATAAGAGCTGGAGTGACAGCAGACAAGACTGTAAACAAAGAGAAGCAGATCTGGTGATTATAAACAACAAAGAAGAACAAGTGAGTAAAAAATAAGCTGTTTGTGTGTGTGTATACATGAGTGTTTGATTTGTGTATATTACTGTTCCATCATGACAGACGTTTTTACAGAAAGCTACAGCTGGTTACTACTTTTGGATTGGTCTGAAGAAAGAGAAAGGTGTGTGGAAATGGGCTGATGAAACCACATTTACTACAAGGTGAGAGATCATTAAATATAACTGATCAGTAGTCAGAAGAGTTCAAGGTTGATAAAGTCGTCATTGGTGTTTCAGGTATTGGATGAAAGGACACCTCAGATCTTACAGTGACTACTGTGCTTTAACATCTGCATCAGGATTGTCTGATGATTCATGTAATGATAAGTACGGATGGATCTGTGAAAGATTTTTAACATTTCTTAGCATGTGATAAACAATGTTTTTTATATTAGATACATCAACTTATTTTGAAATATGTACAAGTACTTCAGTTTAGTAAATATATTCATTAAATTGTGTTTCTTGTTTAAATATATTACTTGATCTTTACCAGACATGTAGCCTAATAGGCTACTACATTATACAATCTGTATAGTATTCTTGACCAGGACCACATCAGGTATTTTTGGACATTGCAATACTGAAGGTCTAGGAACATTGTCCACTTTTTTTGGTCAAGGCACACCCAAGAGGCCATATGACCGACAGGTTTTGTGGCTGCGTCATGTTGAAAGGCGTGGAAATGTCCCCACAGTAACAGACCGGTGTACATTCACGAGCATGTCAAACGTTAACACCAACAACAATGTTTATGCCGTGAACCTCGCATACTTCAAAGAATTCAGCATTTAGTCGTTTGTGATGAGTTCTTATTGTAACAGATATAAACACAACAGCTTCGATCAGACGGCTTCGTGTTGTTTTCGGACGGACCGCTAAAGAACATGACGCGCACGTATCGCGGAAATCCTGTGGAATTCAACCAATCAGATGACGACTTTGAACGTGCTGAAGTGTTTCCAGAAAAGTGTGTCATATGCATTAAACGTTCAGTCAAGGGTCGGTTCCACCTCCGCTCCACCACCCTCCTCGACCGTCTGGTATCCGCCCTTAAGGGGGGATATGTTTTGTAAGAACTCCATTTCCCATCATGCCTTGTTTTGTTCTGTGGACTTAATTAAATACAATAGGCTATATATTATCATTTCATCATTTTTTATTTATGCAGCACAAATAAACACAATAAAAGTTGACCACAGTGCTTTACAGAGCCACCCTAAACAAGAAATACATGCACAACAGATGGTTATAATGAAACAAAAATAATATAATAAAAGCCTGAGAGAGAAGATAGAGCTTAAGTTTGGATTTAAATTCATGTACAGAACACAGGGATCGTAGAGATAATGGGAGGCTATTCCATAGTCTCGGTCCAACGACTGCAAACGCACGATCACCTTGTGATTTTTATTGTGTTCGAAGCTGTGACAGAGTGTTATTGTTTGTGGATCGTAGGCACCTGCCTAGATCAGATAAATAAGAGGGTGCCAACCCATTTAGAGATTTAAAAAAAGAGCAACATTTTGAAATCCACTCTATAACGCACCGGCAACCAATTCCGAGCCATTAAAATGGGAGAAATGTGTTCACGTTTGCGAACTAGCTGCAGCATTTTGAACCATTTGAAGCCTTGTGAGAGAGGATTGAGATATTCCAGCATAAAGAGAGTTACGATAGTCCCTTTGATATAAAACAAAAGCATGTGTAGCTCTTTCAAGGTCTTGAAAAGATAAAAAACATTTTACTCTAGATAGCAGTTTTAGATGGAAAAAGCTTGTCTTAACCACTGTATTCATGTGTTGATTGAACTTGAGGGAGAAATCAAAGATGACTCCCAAGTTCTTCACAGTCGGTTTGATTTGCAAGTGCATGTTGTCAGCACTTAAAGTGTATTGCATTTGGATCTGCTCTCTGTTTATCCCTCACCTGCACGTAACAATTTTATTGTAAATATCTGTTTTTATATTGTGGTTGATTTTAAAGGCATTTTGATCTAGATAAACTGTAAACACTCTAGGTCTGTAGGTACACTCTACTTAGATACTGCATGTAGTGGAAATGTGAATGAATGAAGTACATCCAACAAGATTAATATACACTATTTGGCCAAAAGTGTTGGGTCACCCTAATAAACAGGTTTGATAACTTTAGTAATTTTCACGAGTACAAATCTTAATGCTGCAGCATATCATGATATTCTTTGTAACTGTGTTCTTCTAATTTAATAGCAACAGTTTGGGAATAAGAGCCCTTTTCTATTCCCCTGTGTATGAGTCAAGATTCAGAAAGAAATCATTGATTCAGTCAGTGTGGAAGAACTTGACTGATCTGCATAAAACCAAGTCCTGAACCCAGCTGAACACATCTGGTGTGACTTTAAATGCAGACTTTGATCCCAAAACTCATCACTCCACATTAATGGCTTGTACACATGGGCTTGTATTCTTCAGATTAAAGAAACATTTAAAATAATGTTTAATGTGTCAGTTCTCAGCCTCAGCAAATGCTCTAGCTACTCTTCAGCACAATGGTAACCTCCTAAAACCACCAACAGAACAAAAACAAAAAATCTATTAAATATCAACACAACAGAATACTGAATACTGTCATCCTTATTTCATCTTCATTAAAAAGCATAAAATAACACTATTTTGACATTTACACTCATTATTCAGTCAAATACAAAGCATTATTATATGTTCTCTGTACACTCTTACCCACTAAGGTGCTTGAAAAGTTTTTCACAGCCATGCATAAACCAGCATAAAAGCATCCCATTATTGATACATCCCATACAAAACAATACATCCCATACAAAACAATATGTTAGGGATAATCCACGACTAGCTGTGCTATAAAGGATTTTTACGCACATCATGGAGGCCAAGAACTCGAAGCGGAGGGTGGTTGCCTCCACGAAGTGCATTAAAATCCTGTAATGCATGGCTAGCTGTGGATTATCCTGCTTATACCATTGTCATTTGCCAAGTTAAAGGTCTTATTGATGTTTACGTGTAATTTTTGATCAGACAGGTGAAAATGTATGGTTATTTTCATCAGTTAATTTCAACTACCCGTGCATTAAATGGTTTTAATGCACACCTTGCAGCCAATCAGAATCAAGTATTCAAACAGACCATGAAGATATAAGAGATTTTAATACTGTAGGTTTGATCGTAATAGATTGGATCGGCTTATACAGCTGAACAGTTTTGGACTGTGCTGAAATCTACCAGAATACATGTGATGTATGAGTTGGAGGATGTACGCACGCACGCATGTACACACACACACACATTCAGTAAGAGATGTTGAGATGAAAGGTGAGATTTTATCTTTCCACCACAAAACATATGGACCACTGACACTGTTGTCATTTCCTGTTTTTAGTGTTGCTTTAGTTTTTAGTTATGGTCTGGTCAATCTATATCAGTGGGTAGATTGTGATGTCTTTATGCAGTATTTTCACTTCCTTCAGTCAGGAACATTATCGTCAAATTTTGAAAAAATATTTAAGGTTATAGTTTGTCTATGTCACCTTGGTCCTGCAAGAACGTTGTTTCGTTTTACTATAGAGCTGAAATGCCAATAAATCGAATGTCGAATGTCACGTGGTGAACATCACACATTTATAGCACGGAAGTTTCTGTGTGCAGAACACTTTAGTGGTGCTTTACCTTAACAAAACTAAACCACAATAACATACAGTTTGACTATAACATCAGAGATGATTTCTGATGTATTCATGGCAGAGGCGCTACACATAGACAGAGGAGAGAGAGTGGAGATGACTGTGGCTATCTATGAAAGTTCAGATGCTGTAAGAAGTCATGAGAGACAGCAAGCGCTTCAACACACAGGTACTTACATTCATTTATCACTTGATTTATTAAAGAGAGAAAGAAAAGACAAATGCAATGTGATGTTGGTTATTTTCAGGAAGTGTTTCAGTGAAGAACAGAAGACACAGAGCAGTTCAAGTGTGTTTGTGGATGTTGTGTGTTCTTCTGTTGACTGCTGTAATAGTGCTCTGTGTGTATTTCACCACTGACAGAAAACACTTACTAACACACAACTATAACTTCACCAAAGAAAGTGAGAAACTGAATCTAGAATACACTGAGATACTAAATCAGAACAGAAACTTGACTGAAGAAGGAGAGCAAATCAAAAACAAGATTGATGAACTCCAAGATGACTTAACAGGTAAAAAGATATACAGTACATGTACAGTTTTGTGCTGTGAAAACAACGCTTTTTTCCTGTGTGATTTTCTGATGCATATTTTTGCACTGAAGCACATGATCTTCAGCCAGAATCTTTGAATGAATTAAAGTGACCCTTCATAAATGAAATACACAACAATGAAATACATATTGCATGTTTTCATCTTTATTAATACACAATATCCAGTGTGAATTGATCGCTTAAAGTAAACAACTCATTGTTTACTGAAACCTTTACTGTGTCTTTAAAATGGCGGTTGCTAACAAGTTGCTAAAAGCGGCTACTTCCTTTGGTGAGCATATTAGTGCCCAATGCGCATATAAATCTCACAAATAATGCGGCACACTACAGTAAACCTGCGTACTGTAGTTATTTTTACACTCTTAACTGCTGGGAGGAAATTCTGCTCACTTCTCCAAAACACTCAAAGTTGTGTCTCGTTTTATTTTTGGATTGTAAAAAAGTAACGTTTTTGCATTTAATGATTTTGTTGTCTAAAGTGCTGGTAACATTCAGTGCAAATATAAAACAGACACACTAAACATTTTTCAAGCTCATGTATTTTCGTTTTTTACACAAAATAATTGTGCTTTGTTCAAATCACTTACTCTGAGTATGAGCAATACTCCTATTAAGCTTTCCTGTAGCTCAGTGGTTAGAGTATGGCGCTAGTAATGCCGAGGTCATGGGTTCGATCCCAGGGTTTGCACGTATTCAGAAACGAATGTATAATGTACAGAGCAAAGTGAGTCGCTTTAGATAAAAGTGTCTGCCAAATGCGTAAATGTAATATTAATGCTGTTTTTAAAAACATCACTTATGAAACCAATGTGTCTGGTTGTAATACAGCTTGGTGTGTATTTTTACACAGAGGCAAAGCACCACTTCGATAACTTAACACATGAAAAAGAGCAGTTACTTACAAACAATAAAGATCTACTGGAGGAGAAAAATCAATGTCTTATGAAAACTAAGAGTGTGTCAGAAGAAAGAGATCAGTTAATGAACAAAATAAAAGAACTGAACAGCTGGCTCACTGAACAAGGTAATCTTGTGCTTAACATTTTAGCAAAACATCTCCCTCTTTTGTAATATTGCATTTTATCATTGTGTATTTTTCTGCACTGACAAAATATCAAAACAGTTTGGTTGTTTTAACAGATCGGAGCTCTGATAACTTTAAATGGATTTACTACAACTTCAGTTTTTATTACATTTCATCTGCTGTTAAGAGCTGGAGTGACAGCAGACGAGACTGTAAACAAAGAGAAGCAGATCTGGTGATTATAAACAGCAAAGAAGAACAAGTGAGTAAAAAATAAGCTGTTTGTGTGTGTGTATACATGAGTGTTTGATTTGTGTATATCACTGTTCCATCATGACAGACGTTTTTACAGAAAGCTACAGCTGGTTACTACTTTTGGATTGGTCTGAAGAAAGAGAAAGATGTGTGGAAATGGGCTGATAAAACCACATTTACTACAAGGTGAGAGATCATTAAATATAACTGATCAGTAGTCAGAAGAGTTCAAAGTTCTTCATTTTTTTTAGTTTTTTGCTTCATTGTTTCAGTTTCTGGATGAATGGATACCCTAGAAATTACAATAACTACTGTGCTTTAACATCTACATCAGGATTGTCTGATGATTCATGTAATGATAACTATGGATGGATCTGTGAGAAGGGAGTTTCAAAATCACTTAAAATATGATACATTTATATGTACAGAAAATGATATTAAACTGTAAAATAAAATACTGTAACAATATTTCTGTTTAGTAAATATATTTGTTGGTTTTGTCTCTGGTTATGCACGTATTTATTACATACTGTACAACCTATATATATATATTATTGTAAATACAATATATATACATTTTATAATTACATTTACATTTATTCATTTGGCAGCCGCTTTTATCCAAAGCGACTTACAATTGAGGAAAACAGCAAGCGATTTGTCCAAGTAAGCAATATTCACAAAAAGTGCTAGTAATACAAAGTTTCAGATACAACGTCAAGAAAGTATAAGCAAGTATACAGAGAACATTAGAAAAGAGAGGTAGAAAGGGTTTAATTTTTTTTATTATTATTATTTTTATATTGTATTGTTGTAGATAAACCTTACGGTTGGAGGCAATAAGGTGACCAGAACAAGTAGGAATCCGTTAAAGGCTACATTTATTGCGCAGAAGGTGAAAAAAATCCCACAGGGCAGAAAAAATATAGTGCTACAAATAAAAAGAAATCAAAAGAAACAAATAAGAGCTATACAATACTTACAGGAAGGCATTCGTGCCAACAGTCTATTGTTGCACTGAGCAGTTTCTGTGGTTAGCACATGCACACTATCTTTCTCACGCTACTTTCACTGACTGTTCCGGTGGTCTCAACGTCTTAGCCCCTCATACAGAATATACCATGCTATTGGTGGATTTAACATAACATTCACACATCATTTAGCCAAACATATGTATGCCTTCCCAGCTTCATAAAAGTCCATATCAATGTATATTATGTATGTGCAACGAGGGTCGTGCCCCATAGTTTGTGTATGGTTATAGGGTATCTCTGTGAAATCTCCTCTTCCTTCCTTTGGACACCCCTTGTGGTGTCTTGAAGAGAAATTCAGTTTGGTAGGTCCTTATGATACCGCACTTCAAAGTTAAACGGCTGCATTGCTAGAAACCATTGTGTAATGCTAGAGTTGGTGTCCTTCATTCAGTTCAACCAAGTTAAGACTTGAGGGTCTGGAGAGAATTCTAACAGCTAGAGTCCAGTGCCCACTTTACTGCCAGACAATCTTTCTCAACAACAGAGTACCTTGTTTCCATTGGCAGGAGCTTTTAATGCAGGCGATAAGGCATTATGTTGCACTTGTAAGAGTACTGCACCCAGTCCATAAGCATCGGTTTGTACTGTACAAACTGTACTGTACTTTGTAATGGTTGGTCAAAATTTTGGGCTCTGTAACACAGGCTCACCACACAGAGAGTTTTTGTTAAATCTATAAATGCATTGTCACAGTCTTTAGTCCACACGACCTTATTGGGTTTGTCTTTTTTTGTGAGATCAGTTGAATCGTCTGTACCACCATACAAATCTCAGGAAATATCGTACCTGTTTCTTTGTGGTTGGCCCCTCTGCTTGTTTAATGGCCTCGATCTTCTCGACCTGCGGTCGTATGGCGAGGTTACATTTATGTGGCCGTATTGTTAGTCCTGCTGCTTTGATTCTTAACAATATTTCCTGCATCTCCTGTTAATTATGTCATCCAGATACTTGGCTGCAAAGTCCTGTGTGCCTCCCCGTATCTGGTCCATCAACCTTTGGAACGTCTGTGCCCCATGACGCCCAAATGGTAAGACCCACAAATGAAAGTGTCCTAATGGTATTTTAAAAGCAGTCAGTTGTTTGCTCTCTGGGCTTAACGGTACCTTCCAGTAGCCTTTGCACAAGTCCAGAGTGATCAGAAAGTCTCTTTACTAAGTCTCTTTATAAGTTCATCCACTCTGGGCATGGAATACGAATCAAACTTGCTCACGGCATTCAATTTCCTAAAATCCAAACAAAATCTTATTGTTCCATCCAGTGGCGTATCAAGTTAGGTCCGGACCCATATGCCAGAACTTTTACCGGGCCCCATCTGTCCATTAGGGACCACGTTGGACATTACTTTGGCTTCTGTCAATAGCAAATTCTGCCTTCTTTTATTTGATTGGCCACCTAAAATCTGCAGGGTAGCAGCACTTCAGGACCGACATTGCCTACCCCTGCTTTAGATCCCTGCGCATTGCTAACAAACAACGTCTTGTGGTGCCATCACAAAAAGGGAAAAAATCACTCTCACATAACTTCTCTGGATCTGTTTCATGATTGTGGATGGCTGATCTGGCTGTTGCTAAAAGATCAGCAGATTCTGTTGCCATCTTTAAGAATCAGCTAAAACACATCTCTTCCGCCAATACCTGACCCATTAATACAGACTTCGATTTCTTTTTCTACTATCCTAAAATAATAGGTGCTTAGCTTTGTATACTGTGGTAGGCTTACTGAGACCTTACTGTTGTACTGGTTTTGATCTAATTGCTTCTATTGTTTACTACTAAATGTAAATGTAAATGCAAACAATTCTTGGACCCCATTAACTACCATAGTAGAAACAATTATTTTGTATTTTTTTTGTTGTGTTGAACACAAAATTAGATATTTTGAGGAATGTAGGACAGCAAAAAGTTCTGGCATGCTTCTATTGTAATTTTTCCGATTGTGGTAGTCAATGGGGACCAAGAACTGTTTGGTTACAAGCATTTGTTTAAATATCTTTCTCTGTGTTCAACCAAACTAGAGGGTAATTCATAACAGAATTGTACTTTTTGGGTGAACTATCCCTTTAAATGTAAGATAAGTATAAACTTTTCATAGAACACAGGGGGAAAGGTAAAAGTTACAGCTAAATTCTCAGATACGGTCCTCCTGCTATAACTGGAATAATTTTGCATTGATGGGTTTCAAGTATTTGCAGGCTCATCCAATAGACATAACTGGTGTAGTTAGTGTAGTTAGTGCTTTGAGTTTATGGTGTGCAGGTCATTGATTTAAAGCCTGCTTTCCTTTGTTTTATCTCATTGAACACAACAGAACCTTACCTGACAACAAAATTCATAATTGTCAGAATATGTTTTCCTGCTTTTAAATATTTATTGATATAAGCCTTAAACTCTGAGAACCTGTGGTTTTGATAATCAGCAGTGTAAATGGACTTTATATCTCTTAGAACACAGGGGGAACGATATCTGACAGCACAATTCTCAGATAGCGCCCCCACTTGCTATAACTGGCAAAATTTTCCTTTGATGGGCTTCAAGTTCCAGCTGGCTCATTGAATAGGCCAATCGGTGTATTGGTTAGTGCTTTAGGTATTTTATGGGCAGGGCATTGGTTTGAGGCATGCCTTATCTGACAGCAACATTCTTAGTTGTCAGAAACGTTGATCTGCTTTGAAATATTTATTGATATAAGCCTTAAACTCTGAGAACCTGTGGTTTTGAAAGTCAGCTATTAAATGTGATACAAGTTTCTATCTCATGGAAAACAAAATTCTCAGCTGTCAGATAACGTTCCCCCTGCTTCAACTGGTGAAATGTTTCCCCTCAAACTTATGCATAGATGCACATATAGTCAAAAACAATTAGCTTAATGCATGCAGACAAGCAAAACTGTATGTCTCATGTAGTATTTATTCAGCAGCACACACACTACATGCTACACATGATAGGATAATATTTCAAGGGGTTAATATTGGGCAGGATCTGTTTTGCCCCCTGCCTCAATTCTTATGCATGGATGTACATATAGTCAATATGACTTCTATGATGCATGTACTCAAGCAACACTTTGTCTCATGTAGTATTTATGTCAAGGGGGTAATATTGGGGCAGGATCTGTTTTCCCCTTTCTCTATTCTACCTCCTCAAAAACATTTTTGATGATTTTAATGTTCTCATGTATAATTTATTCATATTTAAACAAACATGCTAATATTTTCACACACACACACACACACACACACACACACACACACACACACACACACACACACACACACACGTTACCCATGGCAGGATAATATATCTCTGCTGCTCAGCCACCGGTTCCGCCCTAATAAATTTGATACTTGAAACTGTATTCTTATGAGGTGCTGTATAGTGTTTAAATCAAACTTCACTTATGAATACATATATAAAACATGTGCATACACATGTAAATTACTCACATATATAGCTATACTATCGGGTGTTCAAGCAAATACATGTGAAATGCATGTGCATACTAACATATTAACTTGCATATGCATGTAAACTTCATGCACACATACACATATAGACACTCACGTATACATATAACTCGATACATGCATATACATCTATAAACATTTGCATATTCATATAAACTTCTTGCATGCATACATCTTTAAATTCTCGCATTTACAAATAAACTTGTTCCATGCATACACGCATGTAAAACACTCGCATGAACATGTAAACATGATCCATGCATATACACCTTTAAATCACTCACACAAACATACAAACTCGATACATGCAGCATCACTGCACAAGTATAAAAATCAGTACTTTATACTTCAGAGTCTTTGTAATGTGTTTTAGCAATACATTTCTAACATTTATATTTGTGTTTAGAAACAATTCTCAGAATGCTCTTTACACAAACTTTAAAACAGAAACAAGACCTTACAGTGTAGATATCGAGTGTAGATACCAAATCAATGTAAATGGGTATAATATTCATGCAGTGATGGGCAAAACAAAAAGTCTTCAGACAGCAATCTGACAATAAGCTTTTCATCTAAACAATAAGCTTTTGTCTACATAATTTAGATTAAAAAATACCTGTCCTGCATATATTATAGCTCCATCAATAACATTTTGCTAATAGCAAATGTAAATGTTTACAACAGAAAGACTGCGTTATTTGTTTAAAAGCGGAACACGCTGTTTTCTGAATGAATGCACAAACGCATTATGTTTTTTACAATGTGCACATAGTTTTTATAAGCGAAAGTACCCATGACAAACGTGTGGTAAACACTGAAAATATGCTCTTTATGAGTCAATGCACAAATGCGTTATGCTTTTACAACATGCACATAGTTTTTATAATCGACAGTACACTGGACAAACGCGTCATATGTTTTAAAAAGTGAAAACATGATCCATTATACATGCAGCCCGATATAAAGTGACTTCACCTGATGTCTTTTGCACATTCGGTTGAAAAATAAAACCAATCCACAGCGTCTTCAGATGCTCACTGTAAGTAATCCAGTGTAAAAAAAAACAATGGTGGACGGTGTACAACTCGATGAGGGCGGAGACAGCAGCAGTCTATCAGCAGTCATGGGCGGGGCTTAATCAATGTGACATCAGATTGCTCAGAGAATGGCAACAGCTTGTTCAAGAGGACTGATGAGGTTTATTTGGGATAAAAAAAAATGAATTGGTGGATTTTTATCATTCTAGGATGGTTCTGTGCACACACTCCTGACACACAGTTATGTGTAAACAAGTGCATGTTCTGGATTATGGGTCCTTTAAAGCAAGTTAAACAGTCATCAATAATTTTTGTATCAGGCTGTAAACATATTTCTTCATATTTCTCTAGCAGCTGCTCGGTTTGACCTTGACGCTGTGGAATGAGTGCCTGTACTGGAGAGAGCTGCAAATGTATCTGGTCCTTCACAGAAACCTGTAAAAATATATGTGTAATCTAAAACATGGAAAAACAAAATGCAATTTCATCATAACTTAAGGTTATGATGAAATGGAGAACTTTCTTATTACAATTTGCAAATGTGACATGACCCCCTAGTTATAATGGTAGCTATGCACTTTCTATTTACCAATGTCTATTTTTTCTTAAGGTTTGATATTCTAATTCAGCAGTTTCAGTTGTTCTAAACAATTATAAAAATAAAAATGATTAAAGGGATACTTCACCAAAAACTCTGTCATGAATTACTAATTGTTTCAAACCTGTATAAATGTCTTTGTTTGTTTAAACACAGAGAAAGATATTTGAAGAATGCCAGAATGTCATAGTAATGACAATCGTAGTCAAAAGTGCCCCATACATCTTTGCTTTCCTACATTCTTTAAAATATCTCATGTTGTGTAGTAATGTTTCCTACTATGGTACTCAATGGGGGCAAAGAACTGTTTAGTTATAAGCATTCTTTTTAAATATCTTTCTCTGTGTTCATCAGAACAAAGAAATGTATACAGACAAAAAGAGATTTCTCTCCCGTTTTTGCAATACTCATCACGATCTGATTTTCTGTTTATTAGTATCATTTCTGACGCAGTTGGTTTGTGTGTGCACGTAACGAGTGAACCTTGTGGTGAATGCCACTACCGTACCGTGCCACTAACACTTGAGTGTTAGCCACTACAGTATTTCAGTTAAGTTTATTTTGTGTTTTTTTTTTACTTTTTGGATTCAATCTAATGCTTTCTTCGTGCAGTCTGCGCCTTAAGAGACTGTGACAGCGCATTGACTGAGATTCAGTGCCCGGATTAGGTCACGTGTTAAACTTTGTGTATTATTTTATTTGCTTTGACACTCAACTGAACCATCTAAGAATTTGATTTTGCTTCTTTTGTAAACCTTCATCTGTTCATATTCAAAATTGATAAAAGATTAGAGACTCTCTTGTTTACAAATTTGTAATGCAGATAAATCTTAACAAATCTTTTATATGTTTCCTCAACTTTATTTCCTTTTGATTCCTTTGCTGCCACCGACCACTGTGTTTTTCTTTAAAAACTGCAGTCAGATTATTTCTCTTACATCCAGCTACAAAGATTTCTATAAATATCTCCAAAATGTTCCAGTGTTAGCCACTTGAATGTCACGTGACGGATGAACATCACACATTAACCACTGAAGTCTCTGAGTACAATAATGTGAACAGATGCTTAAACTCTCACTGGAACAACTTACAGCATCAGTGTTATATTGTTTGACTGTAAGAGATCAGAGATGTCTGAGGTTATTTATAATGATGTGATCAGAACTGAGACTCTGGACAGAGGAGAGAGAGAGGAGATGATGGTGGTCATCTATGAAAGTTTAGATGCTGTAAGAAGTCATGAGAGACAGCAAGCGCTTCAACACACAGGTACTTACATTCATTTATCACTTGATTTATTAAAGAGAGAAAGAAAAGACAAATGTAATGTGATGTTGGTTATTTTCAGGAAGTGTTTCAATGAAGAACAGAAGACACAGAGCAGTTCAAGTGTGTTTGTGGATGTTGTGTGTTCTTCTGTTGACTGCTGTAATAGTGCTCTGTGTGTATTTCACCACTGACAGAAAACACTTACTAACACACAACTATAACTTCACCAAAGAAAGTGAGAAACTACTTACAGAATACACTGAGATTCTGAATCAGAACAGAAACTTGACTGAAGAAAGAGAGCAAATCAAAAACAAGATTGATGAACTACAAAATGCCTTGCAAGGTAATTCTGTTTTAAAGGTTTAACAAGGTTTTTTTATGTTAGCATAGTGAAGATAGTGTAACTGTAAATAAATAAACTGAATGGAGCGGTTGTGTTGAAATGTTGTAGTTTTGTCTTTGTAAAGTTGAAGGTGGTGATCCTTCATTCAGACCGAAATGTCTCTCAGACATGTCTCCCTAAATAAAGGCATTTAGTAAACAGTGTTTCTGTATGAAACAGTGATGACTTTGCTTAGACTCTACAAGTATGATTTTTTTTGCAGTTATTGATGATTTTTTACACACTGGATGAATTTTGTCTCAATGCTCCTTGCAAAACACATAACAGCAAGTTCACTTTCTGACTCAACATGTCAATAGGGTTTACATCTGGATATTAGGACATTTCAAAACATTAACTGTATTCTTTTATGTTTTATTTTCACTTTATCTTATAATCCACAACTATAACTTAACTATAACTTTATTATTGTTTGTTATGTGAAGTTGAGGAAGATCAATGTCTCATGAACACCAGTCGTCTGTCAGAAGAAAGAGATCGGTTAAAAGAACTGAAGAGATGGTTTACTGAACAAGGTAATGTTGTGTTTACTCCCCATCAAACACCAAAATAAAATCCTTATTTTTCAGTCATTCCACTTAATAAACATTCAGACTTGCAGTATGACTATTTTGTTGTTTATTATGGACACATTTAAGCATTTCACCAATGTGTAATACAGTATTATAGCATTGTGTGTATGTTTATACACGGACAAAACTAATATCTGCTCATATCATTTACTGTTTTATAATATAGTATTTTTAAAACATGGATCTTAGTTAAATATGGGGCTGTTAGTGACTTTGTCTTGCATGCGTGTTCTTGTGTAGTGGTCTTTAGGTGTTTACTATGTCATGTCCTGTTTGTGTTGTTTTTATCTCCTCTGTTCCTGTTCCTTAAATAATATGGTATGACATAGTAAACACCTTAAAGGCCACTATACAAGAATTCAGAAAGTATATATATATCCGAATGCACGGTTTTTAAGTATTCAGACCCTTTGCAACAACACTTGAAATTTAGCTCAGGTGCCTCTTATTTCTCTTGCTGAGATGTTTCTACATAAACATCAATTTGATCAATGAAATTGATTGGACATGATTTGGAAAGGCACACATCTCTCTATAAAAGGCCTCACAGCTGACATAACAGAGTTAAAACCAAGCCATGAGGTCAAAGGAACTTCCTGCAGAGCTCAGAGACAGAATTGTGTCGAGACACAGATCTGGGGAAGGCTATAAAAATAATTCTGCTGCACTGAAGGCTCCCAAGAGCACAGTGGCTTCCATAATTCTCAAATGGAAGAACCAGGGCTCTTCCAAGAGTGTCGCCCAGCCAAACTGAGCATCCGGGGAGAAAGGCCTTAGTAAGAGAGGTGACCAAGAACCCAATGGTCACTCTGACTAAGGTCCAGAGGTCCTGTGTAGAGAGGAGACAAAGTTCCAGAAGGACAACCATCACTGCAGCCCTCCACTGATCTGGGCTTTATGGCGGAGTGGCTAGACGGAAGCTTCCTCTCAGTGCAAAACACATAAAAGCCCACTTGAAGGACTCTCAGGCTGTGAGGAACAAGATTCTCTGGTCTGATGAAACCAAGATTAAACTATTTGGCCTCAATTCTAAATGTTATGTCTGGAGGAAACCAGGCACCTGCCCAATACCATCCCTACAGTGAAACATTGTGGTGGCAGCATCATGACCTGGGGGTGTTTTTCAGCAGCAGGGACTGGAAGACTGGTCAGGGTTGAGGGAAAGCTAAATGGAGCACAGAGTATATCCTCAATGAAAACCTTAGGACCTCACACTGGGCCAAAGGTCCACCTTCCAACATGACAATGACCCTAAGCACACAGCCAAGGCAACACAGGAGTGGATAGAGATAACTCTGTGAATGTCCTTGAGTGGCCCAGCCAGAGCCCACACTTGAACCCTATCAAACATCTCTAAAGAGACCTGAAAATGGCTGTCCACCAACGGTCCCCATCCAACCTGACTGATCTTGAGAAGATTTGCAAATGTGGCACTACGCGACGAGTGGGCAAAGACAGATTAAATAGACAATGTTAAACTACTCGACTACGCCACCCGGAATCCCCGGGAAATATGAACAGGAAAAGCACACAGGTTCACTTGTCAACATGGGGTGAGCATGTAGGATAAAAAACAAGATTGAAATTGAAAAAAATATACAATTTTATTTTACACAAAACATAACACAAAATCAAACACAAGTAACATCCAGAAAATATAATTCACAAAACATAATACAAATAACCTTCGTACCAATGAGGAGAGAGAGAGCCGGCAGAGGTCGTTTTATCTTCCAACCCCACACAATACACCACATTCGTGAGACATGGCAAAATAGCGGCACAGCAACACTGCCGACGTCCCTTTCCCCACCAATATCATTAAAAACAAACAAAGACCCAACTCAAGTACATACGTACAAAAGAACATGAAAAAAAGCAAAAAGGACAAAGAAACAGACAATACAACAAAACTATAAAAACGAAAGACAATCGCAGCCACACTTCTGCCGTTGAGACGGCAAAGAGGAAGTGACTTCATTCATTTGAATACATACGATCAGATTAGAACGATCACAATGATGTTGTTATGAACACCTCATGAACAGTTAAATGTCCTCCCACTGTGCAATAAAACATGTGCAATACACAATCCATATTCCCCTGCATAATTTTGGTATATAACGGATTATAATTTGTATATAGCACATCTGTACATGCAGTATACTGTATATTGTCATTTTGTCAAATGTGTAATGTACATTTATTTTTATTTTTACTTACTTTTTTGTTACCTGTACCTTGTAACTTTTTTTTAACATGTATGTGCACTGAAAGCCTCTGACACTAAGACAAATTCCTTGTGTGTGTAAGCACACTTGGCAATAAAGCTCCTTCTGAATCTGATTGTTAGTTATACTCCCGTTGTTAAGACGGAGAGGATGAAAACTGCATTTGACAGCATGAAGTGTGTATCCACAATCGTCCATAGACATCTGCAAACTCAAATAAAAACACAAAGACAAAATCCAGGCAAGGCAGCAGTGCCGTAGTATGAGAGAATCTACTTTCTGTCCATAACCACACGTTACGGACACATACCGTCGCCTGCCAAACAAAACACACAATTACAAACAAACAATAACACTTAACTGCGGTCACATATTAAAAAACCCCACGGCTATACAGTTCATCGATCGAGTCTCAAACAATGACGAATCAGGTACGAAGCCAATCAAACCCTAATATACCCTATACAACAAGCCCGGATAGGTTCGACAATTTACATCTTGGCAGCCAATGAGCAACAAAGGCATACATCGCACTGCTAAAATCCCCTAATCCAGGTGTGCAAACTGCAAAGCTTGTTGTGTCATACCCAGAAAGATTTGAGGCTGCAAATCCTGCAAAAGATGCTTCAACTAAGTACTGAGTAAAGCATTTGAATACAGTTTTTTTTCTTGGAAATTTACAGACATTTCTAGATTTCTGTTTTCCCTTCGTCATTATGAGGTACGAAGTGTTCATGAGAAAAAAAGGAATTTAAACAAAATTGTATCAGGCTGCAACATGACAAAACTGGAAAATACTTTTTGAATGTACTGTACACACACACGCACGCACGCACGCACGCACGCACGCACGCACACACACACACAGTGTTTATTATTCTGCTTATTGGATTGGTCTGAGTAAAAAGGATGGTGTGTGGAAATGGGTCGATGAAACCACACTGACAACAAGGTGAGAGATTAATAAATGTAATTATTTGGGTTTAATTTGGGTTTCACTGTTTTTAAACTCTTTACTGGTGTTTCAGATACTGGATGAATGGAGAACCCAATACTAACTATTATCTCTGTGCTCAAACATCTACATCAGGATGGGCTCATAATTCATGTGATTTGAGACGCAGATGGATCTGTGAGAAGAGATTAAAAATCATCATATGATTTATATGTACATACAATAAAACAAACTCATTAAATCTTTTCTTTAAACAACTTCACCTGTTTAGTCATTTTTCATTTTGTTTATTATATTATGCAAAAAATTAAAAGAACTGAAATGTACAAAATGTTTTCATATAAAAGTAGACATGAAAGCAATAAGGTTCCTCCAATGTGGCACAGATCAGATATGACCCACGATAGTGTAAACAGGAAAAAAGACTATGGATTCTGATGTTTCCTGATCGGTTTCAGTCCTCATTCAAATGTGGAAAATAAATCTGATGTGAATCAAATACGTGCATTTGTGTCTGCCATGTAAATGGACACACCGGATATTCACCTGTCAATGCGAGTTGATGTCAACTCAGGTGGACAACAACCTCACCACAGAAGGTGGCAGTAATGCGTAAGTTGGATGTCAGCTAACACAAAACCCTGCAGTAGAACCTGCAAAAGCAGATTTCTATAAATATCTCCAAAATGTTCCAGTGTTAGCCACTTGAATGTCACGTGACGGATGAACATCACACATTAACCACTGAAGTCACTTGAGTACAAAAATGTGAACAGATGCTTAAAGTCTCACTGGAACAACTTACAGCATCAGTGTTATATTGTTTGACTGTAAGAGATCAGAGATGTCTGAGATTATTTATGATGATGTGATCAGAACTGAGACTCTGGACAGAGGAGAGAGAGAGGAGATGATGGTGGCTATCTATGAAAGTTTAGATTCTGTAAGAAGTCATGAGAGACAGCAAGCGCTTCAACACACAGGTACTTACATTCATTTATCACTTGATTTATTAAAGAGAGAAAGAAAAGACAAATGTAATGTAATGTGATGTTGGTTATTTTCAGGAAGTGTTTCAGTAAAGAACAGAAGACACAGAGCAGTTCAAGTGTGTTTGTGGATGTTGTGTGTTCTTCTGTTGACTGCTGTAATAGTGCTCTGTGTGTATTTCACCACTGACAGAAAACACTTACTAACACACAACTATAACTTCACCAAAGAAAGAGAGAAACTACTTACAGAATACACTGAGATTCTGAATCAGAACAGAAACTTGACTGAAGAAAGAGAGCAAATCAAAAACAAGATTGATGAACTGCAAAATGCCTTGCAAGGTAAAAGTTTTAAAAGATATGTTTGTATGTTAGCATAGTGAAGGTAGTGTTACTGTAAATAAAATGGCTGACAAGTTGAACTGAATAAAGCGGTTGTGTTGAAGTGTTGAGATGTCGATCAGAAATGTCTCTCAGTCGTGTTGTGATGTGAGCAGCTGTCGGATCATCTGGTTAAAATAAGAAATAGAGACGCGTGTGTCACTTAATCCTAATGAAGTCAAATCAATAACCTTTATTGGTTTTTTATAAATGTGTGTAATAAACTGTGTTTCTGTATGAAACAATGATGACTTTGTTTATTAGTATGAAGTCACTCAAATGTTTTCTGCAGTTATTGATGATGTTTTACATGCTGGAAGACTCACTAAACGTACATATATAACATCAATGTCTGTCTGCATAATTCAACATATATTCTTCTGCTGTTATTGGGCTCTGAGTTTATTTCCCAACAAACAGAATTATCCACAACTATAACTTAAAAATATATTTATTATTGCCTTTTACATGAAGTTAAGAAACACCAATGTCTCATAAACACCAGTCGTCTGTCAGAAGAAAGAGATCAGTTAATAAATGAAAGAAAAGAACAGAACAGATGGCTCAATAAACAAGGTAATCTTGTGCTTACTAAATAACAACAACAAAAAATCTTTTTTATTTTTTTCACTATTGTATATATAGCATTGTGTATGTTTATACACTGACTGAGATCATTTACTGTTTTATAATATAGTATTTTTAATACTGGTCTCAGTTAAATATGGGCTTTTAGTGACTGTATCATTTGTTGTGTTATTGTGTTTTGGCCTTAGATGTGTTTCTTATGTCATGTTTGTGCTGTTTTCTTTTCTCTTTCTTGTTTCTCTTTTAAAAACCAATCAAATATATTTTAAAAATAACATACATGAATCTAAAGCTACATCATCTAAAATATGTAATAAAATGTATTTACAGATTGGAGCTCTAACACATGGATTTACTACAACTTCAGTTTTTATTACATTTCATCTGATGTTAAGAGCTGGAGTGACAGTAGAGAATACTGTAAACAGAGAGAAGCAGATCTGGTGATTATAAACAACAAAGAAGAACAAGTGAGTGAAAAATAAAGAGATTTTATGTGTTTGTGTGTTTTTATGGGTATTTATGTCTTTGAGTTTGATCTGTGTAATATATTTTTACAGGAGTTTTTGCAAAAGTTTACTGAAACATATTATTATAATGTTTACTATTATTATCATTATTGGATTGGTCTGAGTAAAAAGGATGGTGTGTGGAAATGGGTCGATGAAACCACACTGACAACAAGGTGAGAAATTATTAAATGTAATAATTTGGGTTTAATTTGGGTTTCACTGTTTTTAAACTCTTCACTGGTGTTTCAGATACTGGATGAATGGAGAACCCAATACTAACTATTATCTCTGTGCTCAAACATCTACATCAGGATGGGCTCATAATTCATGTGATTTGAGACGCAGATGGATCTGTGAGAAGAGAGTTTAAAAATCACTTGTCTCTTTACCAGTCAACAAAACAAGTTTGTTTTTTATATTATGCAAAATACATTGAAAGAAGAATGTTCATATTTTAAAAGTACACAAAAGTTATTCACACACTGAATATGCTCTCTCACTTGTTACTTCTCAGAAGCGGTGTAGCTGTCATTGCTAGTTGTAACGTGACAATTCTTTTTCCTTACCTGATAACCTTTCTGTTGTTTGGTGAACTATATGTTGTATAACAGCAATATCACACTGACAGTAGTTCTGTATTGACTGTATATCAGCACACTGTGATCACATTCATGCTTAAATACACATACATAACACACTCTTCTCAGTTGTCAAAACAAGAGAAAATCATGTTTATAGCAGAACTCTTATATACATCACTGCAGTTAAACATTCAAAATGAAAAAGTCACAGAGGTAACAGAAGAAACACTTCACATTCACACGTTTGACTGAGACTGGTGTGAAAGAAACATCTAGCAGCTCATGTCTTTGCAGAAATACCAAGAAATGATGTGACACAAGGTTTTCAGTAAACATCTATATTTTGTGTGTTTTGTTGGTGCCATAAACTGTACGCTGACATGTTGTACAGCAGCATTTCAGGTGACCTGAGTTTGAGTCCTGACTCGTGGTCCTATAGACTGATTTCACTCGGCTGCCATGTTTAAATCGAAAGCGAGGCTGAGGTGGGAAGAAAACCGGAAGGACAGATAGACTGCAATGGTTTAGATTACCATCGGGTGTGTGTGACATGAATAAACAAATGATGTGTTTTAAAACAACGTAAAAGTTGCTTAGTGTGCACCAATGAAACCCGCTTATGACAGCTTAAACATTCACAAATATGTGATGGTACAACTGAAGTGGTCAAGTAAAACAGCTTGTGTGACTTGCATCCTATGCTTTAATTTTCACATTTAAGATCATAAATCGTTTTAATAAATCCAGGTTGGTTGTCCAAACCATTGCAGTCTATCTGTCCTTCCGGGTCTCTTCCCACCTCAGCCTCGCTTTCGATTTCAAAATGGCGGCGGAGTGAAATCAGTGTATAGCTCCTATGCCCCTCTCCTCCTCTTTAAACGTCTTATCAAAATAAAAGCTATAAGAGTGTTTAACATGCAAACTATGAATTTGGATTTATGGATGTTTTACCACTTTTTGAATGGAATGGAGATTAATGAAAACAAGTGTCATGATCTGTTCTGTTTCCCCTGTTTAGTTTGGACTTTTAGTTTGTTTCTTTTGAGTTCCTGTTTACTATCCCGTGTTCGTGGTATCATTTGTTCATTGGTCCCCGGTTTATTGTCTCTCAGGTGTGTCTTGTTAACCCTGATTAGTTTGTGTATTTAAACCCTGTTGTTTTCTTTGTCTGGTGTCTATTGTTGTTGGATGTTTGATTTTGGTTTGGATGATTCTTGGCTTTTGTCCCATGTCCTGGAGTTGGTTTGTTTTATTAAAGCCTAACTGCACGTGGATCCACTTCCTGCCTCATCTCTCCTTTTGTCACAACAACTGATGTGGCTTTTCTGGTTCATAACTTAAGAGAGCATAACAAAAGCAACACAAGAACACTGTTCTGCACAACACAAAAGATATTCTGAAGATGTTGGTAACAGAAAACTGTGGTCCCCATTGACTTGCATTGGTTTTGTGTCCATACAATAGAAGTGAATAGGGACTGCTGCTGTTCGGTTACCAACTTGCTTGATTCATTCATGACATATTTTTGTTGGTGGCTCTTCTGTCTGAGTTATTGAATATTTTAAAATGAAATGCTTGTGACGAAGTTCAGACCTATATTCATATTTACAGGACCACACAAATGTATACAACAAACAATGAAAACACACATGTAGGCCACATTACACTGTTTCTTATTTTTTGATACTGTTTCTTAAAAGTGCTTTTGGTAGAGTGTGTAAAAGTAAATGTGTATAAATATCTCTTAAATAAACTATTCATGAAGCAGTGTTTCTTTCTCTTTTTTTTCATGAAGCAGTGGTTCAAAAGCGCCCATCACTAGTGGAGCATCACTAAACTCCGCCTACTCAGAGTTGTGGGTAGTATGTGTGTGCCTCTTTTTTTGACAACTTAGATCAATTTTAGGCCTGTTATTGAGAAAATGCATAAAATCATACAAAATTCATAAAAATAGATCTTGATATTTACTTTAAAACCATTAGCCTATACATGTAAAAACACAGAATAAAAAAAAGTGTTGAAGCTTAAAAAAAAGAACATTTTTCATTATTGTTTTTATATATATATATATATATATAATGTTGTTATTCATTTTTCCATTATTTTATATATCTTTCTATTTTTTAATTTTATGTTTACAGTGCTTTAGAAGATTGGAGAATGTTTGATTTTCTTTGTACTTGTTTTTCTTCATATACGGCCGCGCCAACTAGTGGCTGTTAACAAAAAAGCACCGGAGTTTCGCCTCTTGGTATTCTTTTTTTTATTTTTTATTAATGCAATAACAATACAATCAAAAAATAACATAGCCTGTTGCTGGGGGTATTTGGACGCAGCCAGAGCCATAGAGAGAGTACTAAAGGGCTCTGGACGCAGCCAGCCTGAAAACAGGGACGACAACTTCCGGGCTGGCCTCCAAAAACGTCATCCCACTGTCGCAAACAAGCCACTCTAACATTTTGTTACGACACTTGTGGTGAGTTTCAGATGTCGTTCAGCGATTTGTCAGTACACATGGGTGAGTAGTAAAACGTGTATTTTCATTTTGTTCTAAACGGCTTAATATGTTTCTTTTATTTCTAGAACTAATCACATTTTTTTTACAATATTTAATAGACAGTTTGTTTTGTTATCGTTTTTACAGTTACTCCGTTTGCCACCTCTGAAACTTAAATTGGTATACTTTATAAACATCAGGTAAAACAAGGTAAGATGACGATTGGATTCATTTTAATACTTGTACTTGCACGAATTAACCAGCCATTCGTATTGCAGTTAATTATGGAAGCTAAACCAAGGAAGAAATCTTTTACTCCTAGAGATGGAAAGAAGTCGACATTCAAATCAAAAGGTAACTATACCCAATTCATGACTCCATTTCCGTGTAATGTATACTGTTATAATAATACAAATAATAATATAAAAAATTGTATACAAGGTCCTACACATTTGACGCATTATTCAAACCCTAACACATTTTTAACTTCACATTTTCATGTAATCTTATTATTAAGTTTCAGAGATGTTGTGCAGTTTTCACTTGTATTATTGCTTTAGATGTAGATGAATGCACACTAAAATATTGAAATATAAAAAATGTAATACATTTTGGCTTAGACAAAATCTCTGCCTGTTAAAATATCCCCCAAATACACTGATTCTATGTTTACTTTCAGTAGGGAAACCTGGAGGGAAACCATCAGGCAAACGACAATTTAAAACTTTTAACTCAGACAGAGGACAGAGTTTAAAAAAATCAGGGGTGGTTAGTGGACCACCGAAATTTAACAAAAAAACGACAAGCAGCAAGTTTACAAGGAAGAGAAAAGAACCTGATGGTAACAGCAAACAGGAAGGTATAAAATGTTTATGAATTTTTGACTAAGTAAAGTCACAAAGGAATGGTCATATTGACTAATAAAGATCTGTTTTCTTTTTCTTCAGGACCAGAGGGGAAGAAACCCAAATGGGATGAATTTAAACAGAAAAAAAAAGACCTGAAACAGAATCGCCAACAGAATGATAGAAAGGACAATTATGAGATTGTAAGCCGAGCTAAACAAGTGTGGGAAATAGTAAGACGGTAGGTGTTTTATAATAATTACCAGACAATGTTTCTATCATTTTTCAGCCTAATTCTGTATTGTTTTATGGAATTGCAGGAAGGACTGTGATAAAGAAAAAAGGAGCAAACTAATGAAAGAGCTGCAGAATCTTGTTCGAGGCAAAATTAAAACGGTAATTACTAAAATGTATAATTTCATAAACTCAAAAATGTTCCACCCTCTCTGAATAAAGCCGGATGTGCATTTAATGATTATACTAATGTATAATGCAATGTAAGTCGCTTTGGATAAAAGCAACTGCCAAATGCATAAATGTAAATATTTCGGTCACACTTCTCACTATTACCTAACTATTAACTATGACTTTTGCCTCAATAAACTCCTAATTAATGCTTAAAAGGTAGTTTTTAGGTTTAGATATTGGGTAGGATTAAGGAAATGCAGAATAAGGCATTAGTATGTGCTTTATACATACATAATATACAGCCAGTATGCATGTTAATAAGCAAGTTGTTAATGATGAATTTGTGTACCTTAATATAAAGTGTTACAAATATTTCTTTGCATGTCAAGTCTAAGCTGACGATTTTCTGTCAGATAATATATAGTTTTTAATGATCCCTTCCCTTTCTTTGGCCCAAACTGTATTACAAAACAATTCACATTGAGATATGCTATACATTGATGTCAGATTGAGATGACTTGGAGCTAGGGATGCACTGAATGTTCGGCAACTAAAATTATTCAGATCAAAACGGCGAAAAAAGAGTTTGTGGTGTTCAGCCAAACGATGGCGTTTTTTAAGATATGTGTTTAAATTGCAACCAGCGTAGAGTGGGAGACGTGCACGCTTGATAGGGTATTGCAACCAATTTGCTAATTCAATTCTTTTGTTTATGGTTGGTTTTATTTTGTGTGGGCGTGTTGCTGCGGACCCAAGGGAGTGCAGTGTCGCATTTTGGTGTACAAGACGTCCAAAGGCACAAAACTCGGAAGTTTTGCACAAAATGATTTACGTCTAATTCTAAAACGCATTGATCTGTCACGTCTCCACTTTGCCACGTCAGTTTGTGGTAATGTTTGCATGACGCAGCGTAGCTTCAGTTTTCACAGCCGTGATGCTGCAGCTGCCATGGCACAGTGCAAATCCATAAGACAGAATAAAAACATACCTCTGTAAAGTGTCTTTCTGGTTGATCCGTTGGTTTCATTCTCCTAACTAGGTTTGAAGGCAAAAATGTTCTTGCATTTGTTCTCCCTTTAGAATTTTGTGCTTGTCTTTTTTGATAGATTGCGTTTGCGCATGATTCCACACGAGTGCTGCAGTGTTTTATTCAATTTGGCAATGACAAGCAGAGGCAGGAGGTCTTTGATGAACTCAAAGGTTGGTGTTCTCTTTATTATAATCAGTTTTAAATATTAGTTAAGTATGAAATATTAAAAAACAAATGATAAGTTCAAGTGATCATAAACAGACATTGTGAGCATCGTATCATGCTTCAGATATGATCAACAAACCCTAGATAAGCTCTAATCTGAACCTGATTTATTTTTTATTGGTGCAACCTACCTTTAATCCTTTATCTCTGTAGATCACATGGTGGAGTTGAGTAAATCAAAATATGCCAGAAACATTGTGAAGAAGTTTCTGATGTATGGGTAAGTCATATTGTCTCATTCGCGGAGCGCTGAGTTAAAAACACCCACTTGCGGTTTTCATTTTATTTTGCTATAACGACATATACCGTCATACTGCCCAGCTCTAGTTAATTGTATACATTTTATAGTTTGTGGGTTTGGCTCAGTTTCTTTCCAATCTTTTATCTTGCAGAAATAAACAGCAGGCGGGTGATGTGATGATGTCTTTTAAGGGAAATGTCAGACAGATGCTCAGACACTCGGAGGCGTCGTCAGTGGTGGAGTATGCATACAATGATAAAGCCGTCCTTTCACAGAGACTTATGCTTACTGAGGAGCTCTATGGCAACACTTTCCAAATCTGCAAGGTAGGACAGGCTTAAAGAGGACCAATTGTGGAAAATTCACTTTGTGCATAAATGTGCGTCGGCATTAAATCATGCTATAATAATAATAATTGTAATAATAAATGCTTCAAAAAAAAACGTTGAGAGACTTCAAATGGGTATTTAAACCACCAAATATTGACATTTGGTCTATAAGTATGGTAAAAACCTTTGGTAAACACTTTTTTATGGTAATTAGATATAGAATGACATTTGCATGCAGTTGCTTATACTTTTTAATAAATAATTAGTTCTATTAGGTTTTTTAGCTATTTTTAATTTTGAGTTTAGTTGTTTTAGTTTTAATGATATACCTTGCAAAAGATCAGTTCTGTAACCCCAGGCTTTCTGTCAGCATGCACTATGAAATTGATCTGATACATAATATTAAATGCTGCTATTTTCTCCCAGTCCACAGTTTGTCCTACACTAGAGAAAGTTTTGGAAAATAATCAAGAGAAGCTGCAGAGAATTTTGGAAGAAATGAAGCAGATCCTCACACCAATGGCACAGAAGTGAGTTAGATAATATTACTCTCATATTTCTTTCTTCAGTATTGCAGTTGCTGTAATTTAAAGGGACAGTTCGTTAAAAAACTGGCTTATTATTATTGCACCCTAATGCCATCCTAGGTGACTTTCCATAACACAAAGTTATATTAAATAATATCTTGTCTCTTTCTAGTTTCGTAATCACACTTGAAGCTCCAAAAATCGCATCCATCAAAAACTGCATACGACTCGAATGGGTTATTTCCTGTAGCTCAGTGGTTAGATTATGGCACAAGCAACGTTAAGGTCATGGGTTCGATCCAAGGGATTGAACATACTCAAATACAAGTGTTTAGTATAATGCAATGTAAGTAGCTTTGGAAAAAGGGTCTGCCAAATGCGTAAATGTAAATGTTATTGAAAACCTTCAGTAGCACCTACTGTCTTAAACTTTATTACACGGCTCGTCGGAATGCTCGATTCTGATTGGCCAGTTACAACATTTGCAGGTTTGTTATTCCCAGATAACAATTGCTCAAAACTAATAACACACGATAACCCGGATGCTGCAAATTATTTCGACAGGTACAGTATAATATTACACAAAAAATAAATATAAATATATGCATTTTATTAACACATATGACATTATATTTACAAATTATTAAATCAAATATGTGACATTTGAACGTCGTTTCTCACCTTAAAACCGAAAGTAAACGGCTTTATCTCGTGGAAGGTCTGAAGTTGGTAAAAATTAGCTAATAAAATATTTCAAACATTTCATGTCCAGTTTTTTTCCTCATGTGGCAAGTAGCCGTGTAATAAGCGGGATAATGTACAAGCAGCCGGCTGTTATTGCGAAATAAGCCCCTTTAGAGACAAGATTTTTGCTAGATTAAGATCACGATTCTCTCACATTAAACAAATTTTTTAAACAAAACTATTGGAAAAAATCAGGACGTTTAGTCAAAATAGCATGCTGGACTTTATTTAAGCAGGATAAACTTAATAGTGTGTGCTCATACTTTTGAAAAAGTATTTTACATTTTAATCTAATTTGTAAATAAAAGTAATTAGTAAAAAAAACGGATTCAAATCTAGAAACACACAATTCAATCCTCAATGTCCATTTAAGCATCATAGTGTTAAAATGGGTTCTATGACTGTTAGTATTTTAATGGTGGCTTCAGTCCTGATCAAACTCGTTTACACTTATTTGGCGCCACCTATTGTTGTGGCTATATTATTGATACATAAAAGTATGTAAATAACACCACATATAAGAAGAGCGGAACACCATATATGAGGGAGAAGTGATCGAGATTTATGAATCATTCACCATCTCCGCATGAATGCAGCTTGACTAAATGTAAAAATTATAGACAAAAACTTAACCTTGTAAACAAATAAAATATTAGCTTTGCAACAAAAAAACATTTAATTACAGAAAGTATTATTCTAAATTGTGGATAATATGAATAAGTAAACATGTAAGTGTTCAAAAACCTTTGACCGGTACTAGTGAAGAGTGATAAAGTGCTTTAAAAAATTGTTTCTCTCTCCTCAGTGGTCTGGGCCCTTTGTATGTTGCACACAGGCCTTAAACGTCTACAGATTATGATATCAAACTTTTATCTTTTGTATTGTTGCATGAGATGAGAAACTAGATAAAAAACATTTCTCTACATTGCGTCACATGTATATGTATGTGACAATTAAAGTACCTTGACCTTGGTTTCTCTTTACAGGGAAGCTGTAATTAAACATTCACTGGTTCACAAAGTTTTTCTGGACTTCTTCGAGCATGCACCAGCCAAACAGAGAACAGTATGTGTCGTGACTAGTGATAACGTAGATTTCATTGTCATTTTATTGTTTCTTTGCTCATTTTATTTGTGTGTGTGTGTGTACATTACAGGAAATGATAGAGTCCATCAGAGAGGCAGTCGTTTATATGGCACACACACATGATGGAGCGAGAGTAACCATGCACTGCTTATGGCACGGCTCACCCAAAGTTGGTTCATCCTAAGATTGTTTCACAGTAGATCATCATTTCTGTTGTAATTTTGGTGTAACGCATGTTTCTGATCATTTCAGGACCGAAAAGTTATAGTCAAAAACATGAAAACATACATTGCAAAGTTTGCAACGGTAAGCAGTGTCTTGAATCAATCAAATGTATGAATGGGTTAATCTTAAAAACATTGGGTCTCATTCACTAATATTTGTGTAGATTTGAACCCTTTTCATGAAAACTTACTGCCTAATTCAAAACACGTGCGTACGCACATGAATTTATTTGTAACCTCGTCCTAATGTTAGTGAATTTAGAGTATTCTAAATGAGCGACCGCGTGCACAAATTTAGTCATTTATTTATAGTAGCTATATATCTATTATCCTAAGATATACATACGTGATTTCTTTGTGAAAACATTCGTACGTAGGATGACGTAAATCATGACAGGATTTTCATTTTTGGGTGGAGTGTCCCTTTAAGAATGATTCTGTTTCTTTTTTGTAATATCACCCAAACATGTTTTTAACAGGCTTTGTAGGTTTCACTAATTATTAAAAAAATATTCCATAATGAGTTGTCACGTTTGTTTAAAAGGGAGAATATGGTCACCTAGTTCTTCTAGCAGCCTTCGATTGCATTGATGACACCAAGCTGGTTAAACAGATTATCTTCTCAGTAAGTGCTGCTGTCCAGCTTCACACTTCATTACATTTATCCTGTATGTGTTTGCAGTTTATATGATTTTTTTTGTTTGTGTTCTGTCCCTTTAAATGAAGGAAATGCTAAGCTCCTTGTCTGAAATTATCAGCAATAAACATGGTAAAAAAGTGCTTCTTTACTTGCTAAGCCCAAGAGACCCTGCACACCTTCTACCTGAGCTAATTCAGCTGCTGCAGAAAGGTGACGGTAATGTGCACAGGTATGTTTCTGTCAGTTTGTCATCGACACAGCTGCATTTGGGTGGTTTGTGCTGCAGTGCTAAATAATTGCTTTTCTGTTTTGCAGTAAGAAGGATGTGGCGATAAGGAGGAAAGAGCTGTTGGAAGCCATTTCTTCTCCACTGCTGAACTATCTGTGTACGAACACTCGGTCTATGGTCATGGATAAAGCGAATAGTGTGGCTGTCAGTGACATACTGGGGTCCGCAGTCGGTAACCTCAGGCCTGCAATGGAGGCCGTGGCAGCCCTGGCAGCTGAGCCCTTGGTGCCGGGTGGAGAAAATGGCCAGGTAATAAACCCACTGACCTTAACTGTTTGGATTAGGGCTGTGCAGTTTGGGAATTTATTGTCCGGAGTCTTAAAAAATGTCATTTATCTTAACAAGTTCTCAGTATTTCAAGTGTTTATAAGCTGAGTATTTGCAGTAATTATCTCATTTTTACAGTTTATTATTATTATTGGTTAGAGATTATAGAGATCTATATAATGACTGGATTGCTCATGACATCATTACACTGAAGCCACTGCGCCGCCATGTTGGTATCTCCAAACATTCTATTAAATGAACAGGGAGTTGTCACACATTTATGATCAAACGATACCTTACCAGTCACCGCTTTTCTATTTATAGTATTCCAGTACATTTTTACAACGCAAATGTCTTAAGCATGTTAATGGTTACTATTTAAAGTCGCTTAAATATTTTAGAGTAGCTTACATGATCACGGACGAGACACCTCAACATATGACATGTGCTCATTTTGAAATCTATATACAGACTGTATATGTTCTTAGTCACAAAGCTTTATTTCTACACGTTTAGACATGTGAAGTTTAATTTCATTAAGTTGTAGAAGTAAAACATTTACATTTATGCATTTGGCAGACGCTTTTATCCAAAGCGACTTACAATGACATTATACTATACGTAGAAATAATATAATTTTTCTATAATAGAGAAGTAATAGTGCATTTGTGACTCCAGGAGTTGTTTTTAAAATGTTTCAAATTGCTCTTAGGTTAAAAAAGGTTTCCGCCTCCTTGATTTACAGGATTCACACCTGCATTTAAATGCTGTTGTCACTCCTGAAAGTTTGCAGTGTGTAAATGTATTTGTTCTTTTGTTTCTTCTAATTATTAAACAAGAAATCTAAGTTATACTCTGTCGGAGTTGTTCCTACGGCTGCTATCATTTATGTTGTTTCTCTAAAAAGGGAGAGGAATATGTTGTTTGCAAAATGAAAATTCATAATTCTTTTAATCTCTTAATTCATTCGGTAATATATGTTTTCCTTTCAAATCGTTAAATAAATAATTCTACATGATAAATAGAAGGCTTCATATAGATCCTGTAATTGGCGATTGGTCCCAAAAATCCTGATCGGAGCAGCCTTATGTGTATGTTGTATAAATGTGTGAAACTACAGGATGTGTTCTTGCATATATAAACCGCTAGTTGGAGGTAAAATCAAGATTTGAAATGTACACTGACAAGACTTTTGGCTTTAGCCTTTTTTCCCTTGGTTCATTTAGTACTGTCTTACTGCATGTTCTCAATATTTTTTTCTATAAAACTGTTTGTCATCTTATATGGCTATTGGTAATTGCTCGAGTAATTCTCAGTCTCTCCTAGTAAAAAATGAAAAGGATTAATAATTGTTTTAAAAATTACAGCTGCATATGGCAGAACACCCTGCTGGCCACCTGGTGTTGAAATGGTTAATAGAACAAGATGCCAAGTTGAAGGAGGCAGAAAGAGAAGGTACAGAACATCACACTTTTGATCAATTATTGTGCTAAATTTATGATTTTTTTTCAGTGAAGGAAATTGGTTTTGGTTTTTTTTCTACCGAAAGTCTCAATTTTTGTAGAAGCCTACAATTAAAGTGAGTGAAAATGTTTTAGTGACACATCCTGCTCTATTTTTGTCCACAGAGCGTTTTTCCAGAATTCTTTTGGAGAAGGTGGGGTTAGAAAACCTCAAAACATGGGTTTCAGTCAACCGTGGTGCAATAGTTCTTTGTTGGTGAGTTTAAATTCTCCTTTGAACTGCGTAAGCAAACTACAAGAGTTATCCCGATTCAACTTCAAAGTGTTTTTTCTCAACGAAGTAGATCGCTTAGAGATGCAATGTTGCATCTTTTACGTGTCGATTTAGTGCTTTACATTTTAAACTTTCAACAGCGGCCCTAGTTCAGAAAAATAATCAATGATTTGTTTTTATGTATTGATGCAGTTGTCCATACAGCATAAAAATGATTCTATTCAATGCAACGATAATTTGCTTCATGTGCTGCTTTGGTTTTGATTGGCTTCCCACAGCTTCCTTCAAAGTGCAGATGAAAGTGTTGCTGAAGAAGTGAAAGTTGCTCTGAAATCCATTCTTCCTGAACTACGGAAGATGCACAAATCTAAAGGAGTCGAGATCCTGCTTGAGAAACTGGCCTGAAGTGTTTTATTCGATTAAACAGAAGTTTTGATTTCATACGTCTTTGCAGGTTTCACCTGGATTTTTTTATTGTGAATTTGTATGCTGTTGTATGTAAAAACTCAATAAACAAGAATACATGGGTCGATCCCGTTTAACGGTGTGCCGCCTGTCTCTTGCTATGAGATTGTTGCTGCCAGTCTCTAGTTGTGTTTTTTGTTAAAAATGTAAAAACATTGGTCCAGAAATATTACAACCAAAACTCCCTTTAAGATGCATTTATGCTTTAAGAGCATAAAATGTATTAAGACTTTGAGATGACGGACCCTTGTTAAAGCTAAAGTTCAGGACAAGTAAATGTTTAATTGTCCATCAGTAAAATGAAAATGTATGATGCTGCAAATCCCTTCAAATAATACATTTTCTTTATTAACATAATAATAAACAACAACATGCATAATGGTGCTAATGTACTGTCTTAACATAATATTGCTGTGACAATACGAGTCGTTTCCATTTGAATAGCTCAGTTTTACACATTTAGTATCGGTGGCCCCGAAAAACGTTGAAGACCCCTGCTATAGTGCTTTCTTTACCATTTTTTTATTGCTACAAAGCATCTTTGCTTAAATTACTTTGGCCAAAACAAGAAATGGCAATAATTGAAATCAAATGTACATAAGCATTACTAACTGACAAAGATTGAAGAGACCCTGGGAGAAACAAGACTATATAGAAGGTAGACAACCAAGTAGTGGAGGCGAATATTATTTATCAAGAAATGCTTTCCTACACATTTGTCTGAATAAATCTGAAATCCGAAATCTAAAATCCTTGGTACGCATGTATGCTGCATTCTAGAAGTGTTCTGCAAATGTCTTGGCAGCTCTTTTCACAAACCTTACTTTTCCTCTATTCTTTATGGAGGATGTGTATTCATAGGCTTTTAACTTTGCGTAGTAGTCGGAGAATTTATTGAATAGGATGGATATCGGCATTCCATTAAGAATAATGCCAAACGAGATGCAAGCGAATGCAAAAATCCTGCCCAGGTGAGTCTCTGGAAACATGTCGCCATAGCCCACAGTGGAAATGCTCACCTGTGAAATAAATGCACGAGTAATGTTTTAGTAGCTGTGTATGTTATAAATCAGCTGGGTGTGTTTTGGTCAAGCTGAGGTCAAGAATCAACCTATTTTGTATGATACCATGTTATACGGTAGCCTATATATTTAATCATTTTCTGGTTAACTTTATTTTCTATTTTTTTGTGTGGACAATAGACAAGCATCTTGATTTATTGGCTCAGTCTGGCACGATCAAAGCTCCAGCTGCCCCGCCAATTGTAAAGCTTCTTTTCAACTATGAAAACATGAAAAAAGAACTATACAGCACATTACGTTTCAAATAATACTGTTTTTGCTTTAAAATAAATGTAAGCCAAGCATTCTGCAAAAAAGTTCAGCTTTAGTGTCTGATAAAATAGATTTTCAGCATAGAGAGAAACTTGAACTTACAGCTGCCCACCACCATGCGTGTGGAATGCTGGTGAAGTTTGTTTGATGCACGTCATGCTCTACGGTATACACCATGGCAGAGAAAGTGAAAATTCCCATTGCAATGAAGAGGAAAAGACAGCCCACTTGCTGGTAACATTGCCGGAGCGTAAAGCCAAAGGCTCGAAGTCCAGTAGAGTGACGCGCCAATTTCAGGATACGAAAGATACGCATGAGGCGCATGATCCGCAAAACTTGACCCAATTTCCCCACACGTCCAACGGTTTCAATATCACTGCCATGTTTCCCATAATCTTCATTCTCGAAACCCTCTAGGATCATCTGAAGATATAAGGGGAAAATTGCAATCAGGTCCACAGCGTTCAGCACGCTCCTTCCGAAGTGTTTGAGATCAGGGGTGGACACAAATCGAAGCAGATATTCCATAGTAAAGAAAGCAATGCAGAAAGTCTCCACATACTCGCAGTAGGTCTTGCCACTCAGCTGGCCTGTTGTAGTTCTATACTGCATTTCTTCTACTGTATTAAGAGTCATGGCCACAAGTGATACCAGCACGAAGAAACTGGACGCTACTGCCATGAGCTTTGCTGTGATAGAGGAAAAGGGCTTCTCCATCATATTCCAAATGAGGAACCGAGTATGACCGAAAGCCATGTCTTGGAAAAGGTCTTCGTGTTCTTCCGTTTCCACCTCTGCTTGCAGCTCCCTTTGCACTTTCAGCTGTTCGTTGAGTTCATCTTGACGTTCCTCGAACGAGATGCGGCAGCAGCGGTGGGTGTTCTTGATGCGAACGCCCCAATAGTTGATCTCTTCCAAAAAATTGCGGGGACACAACTCATCTTTAATCCATACCACTCCAGTTCGATAAAAATTAAAGATGTTGTGGAAGATGTCGGGGTCACGGTCAAAGAAAAACTCGTTGTTCTGTACGGTGTAATCGTCGCAGAGATCGAGTTTCCTGCTGTGGTCAGTATATGTGGCAAGGCGGCCGATGCGCGTTTTGGGATATTTCGCTGCTACTTTGTAAGATATCTGGTAGACCTTGCCTCCCACGTTGATGTTGAGCATGTAATTCTTAGTTGGAGAGGACAGCTTACTGGAGATGGATAGCAGTTTATCCTCATCGTCGTCTTCGTACTCTGCGTAGATGTCATAAATATCCCCACTCAGCTCCTGCATTGAATTCCACGGTTTCACCCAGTTGTGTTGGTCAAAGGGAAGCTCAGAATCATTGGGATCAGCGGGAGCAGGGGCTGGGACCCCAAGTTTGTAGTTCGGGAACAGGCTTTGCCTCCGTCCCTTACGCTTGATCATGGCGCCAACGTTCTCTCAGCCAGGCAGACGTACTAGTTACTAAACATGCCTATAATACCTGTGAGTCAGACCCCTGAGCAACTGCAGGAAGCAGCAGCTACTATTGTTGCTGACAGAGGGGATTTGAGTGCTTAAAGGTTTAAACACCATTATCCTCTTCCAGACATGCTTTAGCCACCATGACGGCTTTCATTTGCCTTTCACAAATTGCCAATATAATGTCATACTATATGACATGGAAAATATCAGCTCTAGACAAGTTCTACACACTTTTAATGCAGAGCTAGCTGTGGATTATCCCTTATTTGAACTATGATTTTTTTTTACAGACAGCCCCAACATGGCTCAAAAAATCTGTTACCTCACCAGTATTAGTCAGTGTTAGTTCAATGTGCTCCAAAACTAAAATCATGGTGATTCTGGCATGACTTTCTAATAACTTTATTTCAATCTTCATTTTATTGGATGTTTGCTTGCAAATATTTATGTTCTCACAATACAGAGCATTTTGTTCCTTTGCTAGAAAAGGTCACAGGAACCGCAAACGTACATACAAAATAGTTTTAACAAACATTTTTAATACATTATCTTCTACCCTGGTACAATGCCCAAACATAGCAAAATTGCCTCAGTCAAATGTATACAATCTTATTTACAGAGGACCAAAAGTGCTTATTCCTCTCAACAACGTAATGAATCAGGACTATGTACAGCATTTTACAAACCATGTAACAGCACTTTACCGTATGGAACTTAAAGAGATACTTCATTAATGATACAATTTTCATGATGTCGTTCCACAACCATAAGACCTTCGCTCATCTTCAGAAAACAAATAAAGCTTTTTTTGATGAAGATCAAGAGCTTTCTACCCTTCACAGACAGCAACGCAATGGCCACCTTCAAGGCACAGAAAGGTTGGAAAGACATCAATAAAATAGTACATGTGACTACAGTGGTTCCACCTTCGTTTTATGAAGCGATGAGAATACTTTTTGCACACAAAAAAAATGTCCTCTCTTCTGTGTCGGTCTCCAACACACGTTTACGAGAGCACATAGGACATTCTTGTCACTTCATAAAAAGGAAGCTGAACTATTGTAGTCACATTGACTATTTTAACAATGTCTTAACTAACTTTCTGCGCCTTAAAGGGTGGCAGCTGCGTTGCTGTCTTTGGGGGTCAAAAAGCTCTTGAACGTTATCAAAAATAATGAACGAAGGTCTTATGGCTGTAGAACGACATGAGGGTACTTAATAAACACATTTTCTGTGAACTATCCCTTTAAGAATGTACTTCTGAGAAATAACTTATATTTGGGAAACATTGACCTTTGAAAACATGACAGTCTAAAATATGCATTTCATTTCAATATTCCAGACACACAAGTGACCATCTAGATCTGGACTCCAGTTCGCCAGCTATGCCATCAACATCCTAAGTAGGAAGTAGTTGAGGTAACAAACTTCTGAAGTAAAAGCCATGCCCTCTGAATTCCTTAATGCTTTTGCAGAACACTTGAGTATGAGTAGAATGTCCTTTCTCTTACCACAATTCATGTCCTGTTTCTGATGAAAAACTTGAAAATGCACATCAGAAGGCATCTGGTTTTGAGGCCCCTGAATTGGCATCAGTTGCCATTAGTGGAGTGGGAAATAAACTTAGACATTGTAGAGTGTTCTGGTTACGACAAATCATCTTCTGTGCTTACCACTGAAATCTGGAGGAAGAAATAAAGCAAAATTATAGGAAGATGAGATGTAGTCTGCCAAACACAAAAACCAGAAAAACTTGTTATGAAACCGCATAGTGCAACATTTCCACAGCCATGGATTTACCTCATTGTTACAAACAATAATAGACATAACGTCGACATAACGTCGACATCGTTTCATAAATCACAATCAATAAAGATGCATAACTCACAGCAGGGTACGTGTGGCCCACAGAGGCAGAGTGTCTACTTATATCTATATTGAGGTCTTCTTCTGTGGTCTTCAGATATACTGGATTATCAAAGTTCATGCTCTTCTTGTTTTTGATCTGCCAGTTCCTCCACATCAAGTAAGCACCCGCAGCAGCCATGGCCAACAACACTGTAGGCAAAGAGCAATAAATTCAGTAAGGTGGTATGGTGATATTTTTGTAGTTCATTATTTATCAATGAAAAGGTTTGCCAATTATTGTTTTAATAAAAAAAATACATGACAAACGGTTTTAAAAAAATGACAGTGTATATTTTTTATATATTTTAATACTTGGGATTTTTAAAAGAGAAAGCATACTTTAATTTTTATGTTTTTGGATCTAGGAGGTTCTCAAACACGTCTAGCAGTGGCGGTCCGTGACTTCTTTTCCAGGGAGGCACGAATGTGAAGTTCGGTATTTAGCCCATCATGTGTGAGGCCTGTCATGTCAAAATATGTGTTTGGTGCCTCACGTGAACGTATGTGCATTGCGCATCATGTCAAAATACGTGCCTGCTGTAGACGTGTTGAGAGGGTTTATCATAAAAGAGATGCTCGCGTTCACAAGATATTCGCAAGACACTCGCTTAACATTTAAGTCTAATTACACATAAGATTAAGCCAATATCTAGCAAATGCGAGCGTCTTTTGTCATAAACCATCTCGACGCGTCTACAGCAGGCACGTATTTTGACATGATGCGCGATGCACATACATTCACGTGAGGTGCCGAACACATATGTTCACATGACAAGCCGCACACATGACGCGCCAAACACATATTTTGAATTTTTGCCTTCCCGGAAGAGAAGTCACGGACCGCCACTGACGTCTAGATAACTTTTAGACCACCATAATTGAAGTATGTATAATGTAACAAGTTAAGGAGAGAGCAGTCATGACAAACAGTTCTAACTGTATGATGAACAAATTGGTTTTATAATTTCCATTAAAATAATTGTACATTATACATATTTTTTGGACACCTAAAAAATTAAGTATTTTGTTGGTAAAATCTTGTTTTATATGCCACCCCTGCTTGCTCGAAACCCTTATGGAAAAATTCATGGCTTTGCCTGTCTTCATGAATTTAAAGTGATATAAAAGCAGTACTCTTACTATAATTTAATGTCATAAGCAGATCAAGTGAGTGAAGTGGAACATACCTATGATTTCTACGACAGTAAAAGTAAAAACAGGAGGATAAAGTGAATTGTCAAGCATCCCTCTTCATGCAACGAGGGATGTTACACTGGTTGCAAATTTCACTGGATTCAAACATTGTTGGAAAGATTGGGCATAATTTAGCTACACAAGTAAGTAAAATATATAACACTGTTTGCGATTTTTGAATGTTTTAATTCAAAACACTTATTCTGGCTTTAAATAAATAGGGCAAAAAGCAAAAATACTGTACTTACACACAGGCAGAATGGCCCAGGCAGCAGCAGACCCTTTGGCTGATGAATTGACTTCATGTATAGATGTACTGATATTTCCTTCTAATGGTTAAAAACAAAAAGTAAGCTTCAGACATATTAACAATCATATTATATCAAAATAATATTCAAGAAATGCTGAAAAACAAACTTTCAGCAATTATACAACATGACAAACACAATAGCTGTAACAAGTCTCTGTTGCCAGATATAACAAGCTTTTGGACATCAACAATGGGATATATAACATATGCAACATATGGTGATATGTTTCCACATGTGATCATGTTTTTCCACATCACAACATGTTGCACATGTGATCCCCATGGCTTTTACATGGGAATTCAGATGGGATTCACACAAAAGTGTTCCAAAAACTCACATTTCATGTGTGATCATGTGCTTTTTGCAAATGTGAATTTCACGTGTCTGTGAATATGTGGAAAACATTTTCGTGCGTCTTTTCTGTAAGGTCATTTATACATCTAAGCAAGTTTTATATCTTCAATGCTTTCGTTATTGATTAAGAGAATGTTTTAAGTAATCGTTCTCGGTTATAACTTGAATGATTGTAAACATCTGTAGTGTCATGAATAAACACAATGTGCTGGAAGTACGTCTTTCGGCAAAGGCTGTCAATCATAGAAGTGGGCAGTTACACCGAAGGCAACTAAAGGCTGTTAAATGAGAAATGCACAGATCTGACTTGCATTACAATTTAAAGATATTATTTAGAGAACAGATTTCAGACTGACAAAAATGGATTCATAAACAATTAAGAAAACTGTAACAATGGAAATGAAAAGTGCATTATAAAGTCTCAAACATCAACGCATCAGTTATTTTTTACATGGTGACTGTTACTTACCTGGTCTGCAACGCAGTCCATCCAGGGAGAGTGTTTGACCTCGTGGACAAACACAGGTGTATTTTGGGGAATGTTTGTTAATCTGTGGCGCTGGCAGACACATAAATGAACAGCCTCCATTCTCCACCTTCTCATTACACCAGTTTGTCCCTGTATTGGGAACACAAAGCCTTTGCTCTTTAGGAAGAGATATTGGCAATAATAAAGGCAGACAAGAAAGTAACTAGCAAGTCACTGCTAACAATGCCAAAATGTTTAAGACTGAAACCATCGAGGAAAGCCAACGATCACAATCTCAGTTAATGTGGAGTTTGTTTCTAACATTCTAGATATATGCAAGACCCACCTGACAGCTGAATAAGCTCATGGTACACAATGATGTCCTGTGGTTCGTTGAGGTTGCCGGCCAGCATAGTTATATCAGAGCCGGTGAACTTGTTGGCACCATATATCGCCACATTTTCACCATCTGTCCAGAATACACGATCCTATGGTAAATGTATGTAAAGGTTAAAGCATGATCTAATACAATCAATTCATTTTAGTAGCAGCAGCCATGTGTACCATGTGAGATCTGTGTACCTCAAAAACTGTCAGAGCCAAAGGGTGGGCAAGGTAATATGGGGATTGCAGCACTTTTCTACGATTGTCTCCATTCAGGTCAACACTACAGAGCATGTGTAGTTTGGAGTCCACCCAATATAGTCTACTCTTGATCAGATCTACAAAGACAGGAGTTTTGACTACGGTAGAAGGTTTCATCTATACTATTTTAACATTGTCTAGAAAAGAAGTCAGTGGTGCTTGCCTGTAGTTCTGGGAAGTTGCCAGGAAACGCAGTGTTATCACATTACTTTTCAGTTAGTATGTTCTGGATGTTAGCTAGCTGGTTGCCTGGTCCTTATATTTATATTTGAGAAGTTACCCAAGCAATTTATCCTGGTTTCTTTCTCACTTGCATTAGCTAGCAGCGCCAATGTCATGGGTTCGATCCCAGGGGATTGGCCATACTCAAAAATAATGTGTAATGCAATGTAAATGCACATCTTCGCTCAAGCGAACAATGAGTTATCTAAAGCTCATACAGAAACAAATTAGGCATATGTTAAAAGTAGGGGATTTTAACAAACCCCAACCATAGGCAAACACCACTAGTTACTGGAAAAAAGAGCCAAAAGCACCTATTGATTCAATTACTTTCATGCAAAAGAGACCACACCAAGCTAACGTACCAAGAGTGATTCCATTGGGCCACTGAATGTCCATATCAACCAGCACCTGTCTGTCAGCTCCATTCATTCCAGACTTCTCAATCTTAGCTGGTTCACCCCAGTCGGACCAATACAGAAACCTACCATTGAATGAGGGATACAGTACTGATCAATCCAGAATATATAAATCCATTTAGATGAATATTTGCTTGCTTTTTTATGTGTTCTAATCACATTACCCTGATAGAGGATCTACGGCAATAGAGGCCGGTTCCTTTAGACCACTGTCAAACAGCACCTTCCTCTTGGTCCCACTGAAGTTGGCCACAGATATGCTCTTACTACCCAGGTCTGACCAATAGATGTTTTTGTAAATCCAGTCCACCGCTATCCCAACAGGCATGTGAACGCCGTCAATCACTTTGGTATGACTTGCCCCATCCTCCTGCTTATCTAATACTGTGCTGTAGAGAAAGGCATCAACTCATAAAGGACATATGCAAGAGTGTACATTACTGACATTTATGCACAAATGAACTTACTGTACTCTAACAGTTGTGGGTGAGACATGACCAGAGAACCAGCGGTTACCTGAAAATCGCTTTCTGCCCCAGATCAGCCCAGAATATCCTCTGTTGAGTAAAGTCAGCATCTAGAGCCACAGTGTTCCGCAGCTGCTCCACAATTTGAGTGTATTCACGGCGTTCCAGGCCCAGTTTACGAATGTCTCTTCGATTGGTGAAAATAAGACAGGGCTCTTTACCTGAGCATGCAAAATGGAATTCAGACTACCAACAATGTCAACAGTTGACCTACACAGTAATTCCTTTATATCGAACTATAAGAACTTTGATATTATTTCTGTTGTACAGGTTAAGGCTTTAATAATGGCTATAATTTGTGCTCATTTTAATGAAGTTTTACAACACAACAAAAACAAATGCGAACAAAACAGGTAGTGTTGCATCTAAATAGCTATCTGTGGCATAGTTCTAATAACGAAATGGAAGCAAACGTTAAAAAAACATTTAGCCAATCTAAAGAATTTAAAGTGATCTTTACTGAAATTCTAAATTCTATTACCAACAGCCTTGCACACTCCAGTGGTGGGATCCATCTGATAGCCATTGTGACATTCACACTTGTATCCTCCTTTAAGATTTATACAGATTTGACTACATATACCAGGGTTCAGACACTCATTGACATCTGTAGAGGAAAATATGAAGACATGCTTACAAAATGAAATCAAGATTGACTGATTTTCAGCATCCACGAGAATGATTCAAAATCATTAAACATCAGATTTAGCTATTCATACCACCGCAGGTCTTGCGATCAATGAGCTGGAGTCCCGGCGGACAGTCACACTCATAGCCGATTGTCATGTCACTGCAGATGTGCGAACAGCCTCCGTTGTTGAGCAGGCATTCGTTCATATCTAAAATAAATGGCCAACAGCAGTGTTACTTTGCACACAGCACTTTGTCCCTGTTACTTCCATGTAACAGCTGCATTTGCTATTTCGGTAACACTCTACAATAAGGTGCTATTTGTTAAAGGGGTCATTGTATAAAAATCACACTCCGTGTTTAAGTGCTATAATCGGGTCCCCAGTGCATCTACCAACTCAGACAACGTGAAAAATAAGATCAAAGTAAGTTTGTTTTGGTGAGCCTTTCCCTGCAAGCATGTGAGAAATCGAGCCGTTCAGATTTCGCTCCCCTTGTGACGTAGAAAGGGGCTCTTATTATAATGTTACCACCCCTTAATCTTCACCTTTCCACCCACGGCGCTGCTGCCATTGTCGTTTTCACAAGTGACAGCGGTGTACGTGATGCCGTGGCTAAAGTTTGTGGAAAACATGCAAAATGTAATGTAAGCGTCAGAGGAGACAAGAGAGGAGTGGATTTTATTTTAGTGGAAATCCCACAGAAACCATAAGTAATCACTTAAGAAACACACTTCAGAGTTTCTACTGTCTTTAAGTTATCTTTACTTCTTGGAGGACAACTAAAGCAGGAACTTACGCCAACAATTATAGGAATTATGAAAACATTCCTGCAATGCAAAACCCCTTATATAATCTAGTGATGTTAGTGATGTAATGACGTCAGTAAAACATTTGTACTTACTGCACTCTTTGATTGGTTCATCGCTCCAGTCTGGGCAGTCGCGGGCCTTATTACACACTTTACTCATCTCAATGCATTCCCCACTGCGACACTTGAACATGTCAGGGCCGCTACAATGAGTTACTGAGCCAGTAAACGGAGTACATCAGTTTCAGACCAATAAAAAGTGTAACACTTCGCAACAACATGAACTAACAATTAACAATATTTCTCGAATACTTGATTCTGATAAATAGCAGACATGAATATTGATAACACATGAACATGCATGTTTATATGTCATGTCTTGGCTGATAGTTGTGTAACAGAAAATGTGCTAATAACATAATTTTCACATTATTTACTTGTGACAAGCGGTGTAATAAGCTTTTTGTCGTTGTCTTATATCAACTGTACTTGCCGACTCACCATTTTTGCAGTTTACTTCATCTGTGCCATCTCCACAATCTCTAAACCCATTGCACTGCCGGCTGCCATGGATACAGGCTCCATCCTCACACTTGAACTGGTCAGGCCTGCAGGTACGGACAGCTGCGAATGGCAGGAATAAAGAACCAGAGGAAAGAGTAAAGACCAGTGTCCGGTTGCATACAAATCCTTAAAGGGATACTCCACCCAAAAATGAAAATTCTGTCATGAATTCCTCCCCCCAGTGGTTCCAAATCTTTATACATTTCTTTGCCTTGTTAAACACAAAGATGTTCTTGGACCTTATTGACTATTGGTCTATCACAGACACACGGGTTTTTATGCATGACGTCACCGAGGCGACATTGTTTGCTGCATTGAGCAGTGAACTTACAGTAAAGACCAATTAAATCATCATACTGGAGAAAAGAAAGCAAACCAAGTAGAAACAATACCAAAATAATCTCAGAGATGTGATGAACCGTAATTTAAATAATTTGTAATTAATACATGACATCATGGATAAAAAAATCAAAACCCTACTTGCTAAAAATATTATAATGGGGTCAAAGTAAGATCTTCCATCAGGACAAACGTCCAAATCAACAAAAAACGGGTCACTGAACACAAAATCAAGATCCTGCCATAGCATCCCAGTTCCCTAATCTGAACATTATAGAAAATGAGTGGGATGAACTGAAGAAGAGGAAACACCAACATTTGAAGGATCTGGAGAAAATCTTTATGGAGGAATGGACTCAGATGACTCTCAATGTATTCTCAAACCTCATCAGACTGAAATGAAAACACTCAAAACTGTTTTTCTTACAAAATGAGATTGCAGAATGTATTAAATACAAGGATGCCAATAATTGTGGCCAACATGTATGGGAGAAAAACATTAATTTATTTTTCAAAATGTGAAATTACCCCCACTTCCAATTGTTTTGGATAATGAAATGTTGGAATTTTGTAGTTTTTTTTTTAAATAAAAGATCAAAACGAGAAACAATGCAATTTATTTTTACAGCCACCGTTGCTAATTTTTAGCAAGGGTGCCGATATTTTTGGCCATGACTGTATGTTGGCTAAAGGCATCTCACCACTGCAACAAAGGCCATCCAACGCATCTTTATATGTTCCGCTACAAGCTATCTATAACCGTTCTTCTAGTGGTAAACTTAAACAAAATCTTTCCTGGTGGTAAAGCCTATGACCGCTTCTAATGTGCATCTTAGTATTACAACCTATAACACAACATGAAAGTGCCATTTTATCTCTGAAGGCGAAACTTAATGATAAAGATAGAACACCTCGGCCTCAATACCCCACAAATGGCGGCGATACACACACTGTACTTCGGTTTTCACGAGTGTGACATCACCTTACAAAGACCGATCGATTTAATATTGACTATGGTAGAAAAAACTTTTAATGGTAGTCAAAGGTGCCCCAGAACTGATTGCTTTCCTCAAAATATCTTATTCTGTGGCGGTGTCTCTGAACTTTCAGTTGCTAACATTCTTAATAACAGTCTTCAAGTTCAACAGAACAAAGACATTTCTATAGGTTTGGAACAACTTGAAGGTGAATAAATGACAATTTTCATTTTTTGGGTGGAGTATCCCTTTAAGTGAGGGTTTTCCTGAGGTAAAAAAATCCCTAAGAGAAGGGATTTCTTTTGTGTTTGAAAAATTGAGACTTAAGAATATTGGACCCTTCATTGTTAAGGTACAGTAAGATAGTAAACTTAAGGACATTGTAGAAACGTTGAAATATATTTCAGGCACAGTCAAATAACTGAGCATTCAATGCAATTTTTTGTTTTGTTTATTATGGGTGTGTTTCACAGTAATTTATTAATTTGCTTAGCACCTGTTCACCACTAAACTCTATGCATGTCCAGTAACACTCAAGTTCTTCTTTGTGACTTGTTTGGAATGCATCACACTCTGTATCCTCAAAATATCATGTATATATAATATAAAAGAATATTGCAAAATCTATACCATCTTTACCATATACTCACAGCAGTTTTTCTCGTCACTGCCATCCTTGCAGTCCGAGTCACCGTCACAGTGCCACTTCTTATGGATGCATTCCCCAGAACCACACTGCATTTCACTGGATGAACATTTTGCTGGCGGTGTTGGGTTGCGCCCACAACGCTCAGGGGACTCATCCGATTGGTCTTGGCAGTCTACATCATCGTCGCATAACCAGCTCTTAGGAATGCATGTGATGTTCCCACAGGGAACCTCACTGGGACCGCAGGAGGATGGAGCGCAGTTCTGCTCGTCGCTGCCATCTCCACAGTCATCCTCACCATTGCAGACAAAATTACGAGAGATGCAGCGACTGCTGGTACAGGTGAACTCCAGAGGTGAACATGTAATGTTACCTGACAAAACACCATGAAAAGATGTGTAATGTGACTGTTAATGGAGGCAAAAAACAGATCTCTCCACATTCACCAAGAAATGTACTTTCTTCCCTTCCAGAACCACCAGTTGTAGGAACACGTAAAAAGTTCCCAAAAAATACTTCCTTAGAAGTAATTTGCCATATGGTACGAGTATAGAGCTGCATAGTTCAGTGGTTCTCAACCTTGTTCCTTGGGACCCACAGCTCTGCACATTTTGCATGTTTCCCTTATCTAACACACCTGATTCAAATTATCCGCTCATTAAGGTAGAAATCCATGAACTGAAGCAAACATGCCAGTTAAAGAGACATACAAAATGTGCAGAGCAGTGGGTCCCCAGGAACAAGGTTGAGAACCACTGGCATAGAGTATACAGCAAGTGCTGTGCCTGGTAACTCACCACAATTAACCTCGTCTTCCCCGTTGTCACAATCTTTTTCACCATCACACTTCCAGAACACCGGAATGCACTGTGTGGAGCCAACACCACAGCTGAACTCATTCACTCGACAGGTTCTCATGTCTAAGTTAAAAAAACAGACATGACCATGTGACTTCATTCACAGATAATTTCAGATCTTAACTCGCTCCAGTTTAGCAAACAAAAAGCTGTGAAGCAGTGTGAGGGATTATTCACGGAATGCTGACTGATCCATTCAAGCAGGGCTTAGCGATTAAAAAACTGCACTGCTGTTTCTTAGGTACGTTGTACATGGTGTAAAGTTTGAGAACCACTGCCTTAGAATGAGCCATTTCAACCTTCATACACCACAGGTCTACTATGGAATTCTCCATGTTGTTTCTACAGTATCCCTAAACGGACAAACTGCTCTGCAGGTTGCGTCTCGTAAGTAGTCGACCGATATGTGTCGAGTAGATCGATAACCGATATTTTGAACCGATTTTTATGTATAGTGTAAAAACAAAAATTAATGTCAAAATTAAGAACAAAAACTTTCAATGCTTTTAAACATTTTTTATTCTGACTGAGAAATGTTAATTATAACAAAAAAAGAACAGGAAGCACGCAGCAGAATTCTGTGAACATTTTGTAAACACAGTAAACAACAACAAGCAACAAATAGCTCCCTAAAGTTTTATATGATTATAAAATGTATAACAATTAGTAGTCCCAATTCAGCAACACCAGGTTGTGGTGCAGGAAACAGAGCTGCTTGGCTTGCTCTCCAGTGAACTGCAGACACTTCACTAAAGACACGCTCACTCGGGTCGGGACTGATGAGGGTGGTGAACAAAGAAATGTTCTTGCTTTTTTGGCAAGTAGCTTGAAACGCCCTTCATTCGGTCTCCACCACTGGAGAGTGGATCCTCCTTATGCCTGTCAATAACTGGCTCTTTGAAATACTGATGTAACTCATCCGCAATGCTGTCCTTAGCCGACTGATCATCAGTGTGGGGGCCAAGAAGAGAACTAAAGATCTTGTCTATTCTGCTATGACAGGGTGTCTCTTCTCTTCTCTCCTTTGTCTTTTATGGGTTTGGTCTTGTGCAGTGGGCTCCTCCCCATCAGCCTGCTGCTCTTGATCGTCTCTCCCTGTTTCTTCTAAATCTTCAAGCCATTCTTTGGCCTGGTTTAGTGTAGAGGCAGAGGAGAAGGCATGATTGGTGGATCTAAAATACATGCCAGAACCCCAGTTCTTATTTCTTCAAGTTTGGCAAATCGTTTGATTAGGCTCTCCCTCATTATCTGACGGATTGTTCTGATGCCCTGAAGTATTGGCACCTTTTGTCATTGTACCACCCATACTGACAACATCTTTACATGTATTGCACACTGCCTTCCCTGGTGTTGGTTGAGTGTAGTAGTCCCACACTGCACTTCTGAATCTTGCCTTCCTTCGTGCATCCATCTACAATGAGGTAAAAATAAAGCGAGTTAAAATGGGGCCACTGACTGTATGCTTTATGATCAACCCTATGGATACTGTACTGTACTACAGTTAAACAGCTTGGGGAATGGTAAGTATTTGGCTTCAAATAATTTACATGTTAAGTATGTGTAATAACATCTTTCATAATTCTTTTTTTTAGATTAGCTTATGGTTTGCTAAATGTCCTTAACATTGCTTTATTAGACCATTGCTTTATTTATTGCACTGCACTGTATTCTGCCTCTTTCTGTAAAAAAATGTTATTGAATAAATTAATTCTTTTCTGATGACTTAAATGTTGCATACATTACTAGAACTATTCAATTAATCATCTTGCACATAAATTGATTAACTAGCACAATTTGAATTCATATAATAAGTGTAAACAACTGAATTGCCTTCATAGCTTCATTGTGTATGATGTAGAAAAGACTGCAAATGTTTTCATGAAACTAACATAGGCACAGTTAGTTCAATAGCCCATACCTCAAGTATACAGTCGCCAAGACAGGCATTTAAGCATATCTGTGTGTGTGGGTATGTGAACATTTATGTGTAATAAAGTCGCTTGCAGCTTGAGAGGTGGCTGGATTCAGTCTACATGCTAATGCTGCGCCGAAATTCAAGCCCTGATAATATTGAGGTGTTTTGCAACTTCAGTGTAGTGGATTGTGATTTATTGCAACATCTGATGCTGCCTTACCTTTGAAAGCCAACTGATGCATGAATCCAAAGCAGCTCCAGTTAGCAAGTGCTTTCGGTGTGAGAGTGCAACACTTTCAGTGCCTTCAGCCTCCCGCGTCGATTGGCCGAACTCGTGACTCCCAACAAATCAGATGGGCGGTGGGCGGGCATTGCTCTAGGGACACCCGTGTTCCGACGGCTCTAACTAAATCCTTGGCTGCATCAGAGCCAAATAGCACTTTTTCAAATTAAATTACTTTATCAGCAAATTGGCTTTTAAAATGACTGATGTCGACAATCTAAGAAATGCTTAATATCGCCGTCAATAATGGGTCAACCCCTACTCATAAGTATGTGATCTACTTCAGCAAAGAAGCAAAAACACAACATCTTAGTCCTGTGTCAGCCACCATAGTGCTTCGAAAGGAAGGGGAACGGTTGAGTAAGCCATTGGTTGCAATTCGCATCCTCACCACTAGATGTTGCTAAAATCTAGACATTGCACCTTTACCTATTCAAAAGGTTTTTAATCTTTACTTTAGTGTTTCATATTTAATCAGATGTAAAAATAATTTTACTTATACATTAATCTTTTACCACAGTGTAAAAAGTTACTTTTACACAAACAGTATATACATGTAACTTAACATAACATTTCAGATAAAAATTCTCTATTACCTAAAAGGTATTCACACTCCAGTTAAAAACAAACAAGACGACAACGTACAGTGTAAATGTATGTACCTGAATATGTATTACCATTTCAAACTGGATAGCCAGTTCACAAAGTCATAAAAGGCAAAACAAAAGGCACCGCTAAACAAATATTACTTCTACAGTCTCAAAGTGACGAAATCAGACTTACGGCACATCTCAATGCTTTCGTCCGAGCCATCCTCACAGTCCGGTTCACCATCGCACTGCCATCTCTTAGGGACACACTGACCACTGTGACAGACGAAGTCTACCTCAGCACAGGTCTTCCTTACTAGAAAAGACAGAGGCTCAAGTGTAAGAGCAAAATACATGAGTTCAAGCACATTCATGTGTGCTTCAAATGTTTGACCCACAGGTGTAGATTTGGAAAGAGAAATTCTGGTAAGAAGAAGAAGAAGAAAGCAAGATATTATAGATATGGTGGCGCAGAGCCGGTGGTTTTCCTGTAAGCTAGTTAATGTAATAAACATTTTTTATTTTAGAGGTATAGCAAACAAGAACATGGTAAATCCACAACATTCACTTAAAGGCGGAATGGGTAAGTAAGGTCCCACCCTCCATGCGAATCACCACCCAAAGTCACGCCTCCTCCAAAACCAGAAGCTATTGGATCAGTTCCAATAAAATCATGTCTCATTCACCAGTGAGAACATGTTACAGTACAAAGTGAATAACGTTACTACAATAAGGTAAACAACAGCTTTAAAACGGGATTAGATGCAACATAGTTCCTGTTTAGACACTGGGTAATGATGTCGTTGAGCTAATTCATAAAGGTCCACAGACTACAGAAGCAACAATCAAAACCTATTAAAATCAAATCATAACATGTACCTACCTGTCCAGAAGTTACCTTTGTAACTCTTGACTTCCGTAGCTGCTCCCAGCGTGGAAAAGCAACAACGTTTTAAATTATACCAGTCAACACCCATCTCCTGTGAAACCCCTGGAAAGTGGTTGCGAATGGACCGACGGTGACAGGAATGCTGTAGCGAATGGAATTCTGCTTTCACCTCTTTACTGAATAGATGTTTTTAGACATGGCAAATTTAAGTCTTTCTTTTTTGTTTGTCCTTTTCAAGTGCCACTTAGGTTCCAGCAGTTTACCTGCCATTCTTCTGCTGTGTCTGCACAGCGTATGTAACCGCACTGATGACATATGGTGTCTGCATGAACAGGGTGTGCAGTGCGATGCAAAATACTTTGACTGAAAATGTACACATGACCTATCATTGCATTCGTCCAAAATACTAATTGTAAAAATAGCATTGGACCACTTTACTTATTGATTGCCATCCGGATGTAAAGAGATTTCAAACCAGCATGACAAAAAATGTTTCTGGACAGGATCACCTATTCTGCCTTTAGGTGATGAATTAATTTCTTGTTCCTTGTATACATGACCTCTGTATGATAATAGATTTTAAAAAAAAGTTGAATCACCCCTTAATATCAAGACACGTTTAACTCATGCTGGCATTACACTAGTTTGTGGATGTGGCTTTTCTGGCATTCACAGAGATGAGAGACACCCACTTCAGGAAAATGCTAAATATTTTACTGCAGAGATGTAATTCTTGGACAGCCCATTAACTGTACGAAAGCTAAACATGACCATTTAAATCCCCAAAACACACACATCTCCCAAAAAACTCACCGCAGGAAGTCTCATCACTGCCATCTGAGCAGTCCTGGTCACCGTCACACTTCCACACAGAGGGAATACACCTACCATTCCCACACTGAAACTGAGACTGCTCGCATTCGGTTCTGGAAGCTGTGAAGCACAGTAAAAAGACATAGTTTCACAGTTAGCCCTACTAAACATTCCCAATATCTCTGTAGAAATTTTTTATGTAAATGTTCTGTTACAACAGAAAAATTGTAGATGAAAATTGTTTGCATTTTTTTTTTGATACACCACATTTGCTAAACTAAGTTTTCGGGAATTTCAGGAAATCTGTTTAAAAAGTCCGATTTTCATAACTTTTTTCATAAAAATTCATAAATGACATACTTTTACCTTTTAAAGTCCACTAAAAGTACTTTCTCCTGTGCCAGGCAAATATGCACACACTGTTGTGTAGGCCACATAAGCCACTCAGGTCAAGTTCCATGAAAGACACAGCAACAAATGTGCAGATAGGACTGTTTTGTACCCTGCAATAAACATTTGCTACTGTGTGGAACACTTCTTTGGTTTATGTTATTTATTATATTATTTTATATGGATGTTTTTGTGCACTAAAACGTTTTCATCAAAAAGTTTTGATGATCTGTTTTTGTGTATTTAATATTTAAGATAGATGTTTTTTTATCTAAATTATACAAGTGCACTGATTGGAGGCTGGTGTTGTTAAATTTAAGCAATTTTCTGTATCACTTCTTGTTACTTTACTGTTAGACTTTATGAGATGAAGAGTAAAAAAAAGAAATTCATAACAGCATTATATATCGGCCATCGGCATCGGCCAGAGAAAAACCCATATCGGTCTACCTTTACAATATATCTTGGGATAAAACGGTTCATGAAAATAATCCGTACAGTTCCTTCACTAGTCACGGTTCGGTCTGGTCATGCGAAGCGCGACATGCTTTATATCCATTTGGCACAGAGATGAACGTTAGGAGCATAGTTGCCATGTCGCAAATGGTATAATATTGCCCATCCCTACCTGCGACTTGTGATTTTAAACGCGACTTGACAGAAAAGAAGCCCAAACTCGCATATTATAAGCGGACATGCAGAATTCCCGTTCCTACTATGGTAGTCAATAGGACCCAAAAACTGTTTGGTTACAAGCATTCGTCCAAATATCTTTCTCTGTGTTCAACCAAATAAAGACATTTATACAGATTTGGAACAACTAGTAAATAATCATAAAATCATTTAAAAAATTGTGAGTAAATAATCATAAAATTTTAATTCTAAAGTGAACTATTCCTTTAAGTAGCACAGGAACATTTTAAGCAGTAGGGCTAAGCAATTAATCAAAAAGTAATCGAAACTAGGGCTGTACGATATTGAGGGAAAATGCGATATGCGATAGCATGCTAAATAATGCGATAATCGATACGATATTTCTTATTCTAAAATCAATTTAAATTGTATTAGTATATATTTTAAAAATAATATAACCAACATGTTTCACATTATTTAAGGAAAAAGAAAGCATTACTACAACTTCGGAAAGTGAACAGCCATGTTGCATAAAACAAATCTGACATTTTGTAAACAATGTAAACAAACAAGATAAATAAAACTAATTTCACCACCGTAAGAGCATGCGCACGCACGCATATCCCAACTAACATCCGCGTGCCAGATAGATACTATACTATCCGCATCGACCTAAAACTTTGACCATTCATAACTTTTCGAAGAATTTAATAGCTCATTTATCGCAAACCATTGCGATATGCACATGTGCGATATTTCAGTAATTTCTAAATATTGTGCAGCCTTAATTGAAACCAACATTCAGAACCTCTAATTGACATAATTTTCCCATGTCGGATATTTAGATTACTTTCCCTTTATCCATGTAGACAGGTGCCGCTACCTCTTATCAGAGCAAGAGACTTAAAATACTAAACTGATCTGATCCAAACTGACCGAACCATAAATAGTTTGTATTTCCATTGATTATTTTACAACAACATGAGATAAGAAATGTTTCATTAGAAAAAATACCCCACCTTGTGCATACTTACAGTACAAACTTTGTCAGTGTACTACACGGGGACAGAAATAAACGAAAACAAAATAATCATTCAATAATCGTAATCGAGAGAAAATGTTCAATTAATCGAGATTTTGATTTTAGGCCAAATCGGCCAGCAATGTTGGGAGCAACGCATAACAAAAGTAACGATATTACAGTAATGTATTCGTTTTTTGTAATGCAGTAATATAATACATTACTAATAAAATGTGGGTAATATTATACCCGTTACAATCTCAGTAACACACGTTACAACGCACATCAACAAATTCCAAACAGTGATTAAAATACTATGATTATAATACAATTTCCTGTTACTGGAATCTGATGGAGATAACTGCAACATATTCTACAAAAGAATAGAAACAAAACAAAAGTATACAAGTAAAGACGTTCTGCGTTTTACGTGTCATCAGGTTTCATTATTGTGGCTCTACCAATACCATAATTCATCAGATGATCATTTGTCTACTTTTGCAATTCTGAACCACTGAGTTATAGGAAAGCATGCAGTCTAACAATAGCACTGAGCTCTGCGGCCTACATTTCTTCCAAATCAGTGACTGTGTCCTTCAATCAATGCGGCCACTTCACGGGCACCCTCCTCAGCCTTTATGACATGTGACACACTACCCACTTTATGACATGTGATACAGTCAGCCACTTCTGTGGCCAATTTGCTATTCAATCTAATCAAATAAGCAGAGGAAAGGTCCCCAGCTGGGAGACAATGCTATACCAAACTATCAACCTTATCAAAAATAAAGAAACCAGCATTGAAATAAGCATGGCAGATTTCTTAACACCACCTAATGGGGTTTAATATTTATGTGTCTTACAGATTACATTACAAATACCAGGCAAGAAATTCATAGACAGCTGTGCTCTTGGACAGACAATCTTTTCTCACAGTCGCTTGATAATGTTGGTTTAAGAGAATGGCCTTGCATATAGCTCTGCATAGTTGTAACAAACGTTTGAATGAAGTACACTGTTGTCACATGACAATTTATGCATTTAATTCAGTGAGCTGTGTAGCGCGATATCTTAAAAATAAGTGTAAAAAAATTCTTACAACAGAAAATAGCCTAGAAAATATCTTTCCATAATCATTACTAGAAGTCATCAATTGTAAGATTCTCTTTCAGGTTTGAAGGCATCTGGCATTATGTCATGCAGACTGAGATTATCATTGAGCTGCAATATGCAAAAGGCCCAAAAGCTTCATGCGTTTCATATCCAAGAAAGTAAAGCATTTAACAAACCCTCCGAAACCCGTTTCATCAACATACCCCATTATATATACCATATATCGATATATTTGTGGTTGACCCAAGCATTCATGTTCATTCTGTTCGATACAGTATGTCGCCATACTACCCTACAAATCTTCCTGTAAAAAACAACATTATTTAAAACAACATACACTAAAGGTACAAGACTAAAAAAAAAGTATAAGCTCTATCACGGTGGGCTTGTAACTGGGCCAAGCGCGCTGCTGTACGCGTTTCACGTGCGCTTTAACTGGAGTCACCTGTTTATTGTTCATGAAACATGAAAGCAGGTTAAAAATTAACCATGCGATTTAAAACGAATAATGGCAGGACCTTTTCTTAATAATCTGGACCTATTAATCAACTAATAAAAGATCGACAATACGCAGGCACTGGCGCATGTTCTCCTGCTTGAAACGCAGACGCACAAACGCTAAAAACGTACGATTGCATATAAGAAGAGGGAGAACCGGCGTTCAGAAATACCAACATGAATAGTGTTTGATTAAAAGAGGATTGCTGTACACATTGGCAAGGGCCTAGAGACGCTTTCAATAAGCGCTCAACAAAGCATTACATTTCCTACTGAAAATGTCAAGAATATAGCATAGACTAAAACTAGTTTAGCCAGAGAAAGAACGAATTGAGCAGCGTAATTTATGCATTACGTGGTGGAATTAAAATGCTAAAATAACAGAAAAAGGTTGCAACATTCAAAGAACGCGGCATTGTGCTACACTATCTTTCTATGGCAACCATTGTAACACTCGTATTGCACACTTACCGCGGGAAAATCCACACAGCTGAAGACATACTGGCAAGGAGAGAATCCACAAAATAGACGTGACCATTTCGCATTAGAACTGAACGTCTGTCTGTGGCCTCGTCCCTGATATAGTAGCACAACCGACACGTATCCGTGCGACAAACAGAATAAAGCCTGGCCGGCGGACTTTTATCTCATTTAGGCAGTTCCTAAGGACTTACAAAACCGCAATCCATGTCCTAATTTAATAATAGCGAATAACCGCGCCGCTGCCGAACACAGGCGTTTTTCCTTCAATGTCATTTACACACTGTTAACCCTTTCTTCACCACAACTGCCTCACACGCGTGTGTGCACCTGAAATATATGAGAAAAAATAATAATTTCCGGAAAAAGTCAATAAATGTTTATGCTGTTAAATCACAACCGGTTCTTTTTTCATTATTTACACATGTTATATATATATAAAAAATGTGCTTAGTGGCTTTGTGCATATTACAATTTGTGTTGATTTTGCTTTTTCATTTTTGTTATAATAAATACGCCATGTAATGTGTACAATGTTTTTCTAGTATATGTGTTCTGAGTTTGGCACACCGTAGAAAAATGTGTTATTAACCACTCAGCTTCAGAAGAACGAACTTTATTCTCCTTCCTGGTCCTTAACGCAGTAGTGTTGAACTCAGCTGTACCGCTGAATTGTACTGCCATCTAGTGGCCATCTTAGTGTATAACCCACATATCAATACATCTTCCCTTTTTCAATCGGACCTTTTCACAAAGCAATAATGTATTTCAACAATTTATAATTCCTCAATTCTTTAATAATTCAAATTCTCCACATAAGTTTGAAACAAACAAAATTATTTCCCATTAATCTCTGTTTTTCCTATTTCTTCACATAAACAGTTAGGCTATTTTTTTTTTACATATTAGAACACATTATCACCTTTCTTGTATTACATTCAAAAACACATCTTCATATTTCTTGTATTACATAAAAGAACACTTTTTACATACAACACATTTTCTCATTTCTTGTATTACATAAGGCCTATGTAGCTAATACAACAAAACCGTCTTAATGGTCAATGTTTTTTTACATAATATGAAAGCTGAATAAATAAACTTTCTATTGATTTATGGTTTGTTAGACTATGACAATATTTGGCCAAGATATAACTATTTATAACTCTCGAATCTGAGGGTGCAAAAAAATCGAAACAATGAGAAAATCACCTTTAAAGTTGTTGTTGTGATCAGAGGCGCTTTAGCAGGCCGCTGCTAAGAAAACAGGTTTGCTTTAATGCTCTCTTTTGGCTTAACGCTGTAATGATGTTGTGGAGAATAGAAAGGCTGCAATTCTAAGCTTATCATAGATACCAAACTTAAGAGGGTAAAAAACGGGCAGCAGCGAGTAGTTTCTTTTTTTAATTTTGATGCATCCACTCACAAAAATAAAGTTTTTATATATATTTACGGTAGGAAATGTATAGGCTACAAAATATCTTCATTGAACATAATCTACATTTAATATCCTTATGATATTTGGCAGGAAAATCGATCATTTTGACCCATATGTATTTTTGGCTATTCCTACAAATGTTCTTGTGCTATTTGTGATCCAGGGTCACACATGTAACAACACTTCTTCACATTTCTTCTATCAGTATTTTTGGTATTATAATTCTGCCTGTGTGTGTCACAACAGTGTGTGTTTTATCAGTCTCTGATCAATCTATTTTTGCCTTGGAATTCTGATTATTCATTTGTTTGTTAAATATAGCCTAGCACTTTTTACAATTTTCATTGTTACAAAGCAGCTGTACATGAAACATAATGACTATAAGCAAAACATTACATTTGTAAAAAGAAAGTAAGAACAACAAAATGAATAAATACACCCTAATTTCACATACCACCCAAAAAATAAAAATATATGGCACCCACACATGTTGGTTTTACAATCTCCGTAGGGACAGTCCATAGGCGTAATGATTTTTATACCGTACAAACTGTATATTCTATTCCCTATCCCTAAACCTAAAGATCATAGAAAACGTTTTGCATTTTTAGATAAAAATGATCGTTTTGTATAATTTATAAGCGTTTGTGATCGTTGGGACCGCAATTTTGCTCCCCACGGTGACACGAGTGCCTACCGGCATTCAAAAACCAAGTCCACGCACGCACCGCACGCGCACGCACCACACGCGCACGCACCACACGCACACACAGTGTTATTAAAGAGAAGCACACGTAGAAGATATACGAAAGAGAAACACGGGTAACATATTATACAAACTATAAATTCCTATATGGATTATTAAATAAATTACGCAGAATATTACAGTTAAAGTGATATTTATATACAAACATTTTAAATTCTAGAGCTGATATCAGCAACCCCTACATCCCCCATCAAAGCTGTACAAGAAAACCAAAACCAAGAAAAAAATATCAGATCAACTTCAAAACAAGTAATATGGAAATTGTCATGCATTGCATTCTCACTTTTTACGTTTCGTCCATTTTCTCTGCTGCTAAAGAAACTCTTAAGCCTCTTAAAAGTCCTCCTCATAACAATTTTGGACCTTAAGAGCTCTTTTAAGGGTTAAGATGCTTTATGAATTACTTTTTTTCTTTACTAGGATCTTTTTTTAATTTTAGAGGGCAACGCCCACATTTCTACAAATTTTCTTAAAATTTTGCCACTATAGAAGGCTTTTCATGAATAGGCTACGGGCCCTTACAGACATATGTGCGCTATCTGGGTTATCTCATACTATATTTTAAACATCTTAAATCACATTTTTTTCACCGACAAAAATAGTGTAAAAATACAAACTAAATTGTTTTACTTACATTTCTAAGTATAACATCAAAGATCATTTTTTACAGTGTGCACCCTTGAAGGGCCCTTCGTGAAGGGTACTCCATTTGTAGGGGCGTTCCAAACAAAAGTGAACATCTGAATCCCTACATGAAGGGCCTTTTCAGAAGTCCGCCTGCGAAGAGTACATACCATGACCACTTCAAGAAAGTGTTTGTGATCTTGGATTACCAGTTCTGGCAATGCATTTTAAAGCAAATATGGTGTCGAATTTTGACGTTACCTACAAATTAAAGTACAATAATTTGGTTTGTCTTTGTTTTACACGACTTAAAATATGATTAAAAATAGTTAAAGTATAGTATAATATAGTATAGCATTAATATGTAATTAGTAAGGTGAAGCAAGACATATAGAAAATGTTCGCAAGAAATATAAAAAACAACATTTTTTCAACACCTGAGAGCTGGATTTGGACAGTAATGCCCTACATCCTCAGCCCTTTGAAGGGAGTAGGGCATAGTGATGCTCACTTCCGTTTGGAAAATTAGCTTTACTATTTAAGCCCCGTTTGATGAATAAAAGCTAACCTTTATGAATTATGATTAGTTTGATTCATTCAAGCCAGGTTTTGGACTTTAATTTACGCTTTTCTAAGCAATATAACATTTTCTAATCTTGTTTTATGGAACAGACATGCTCTTAATAATAATAATTTTAATTTATATAGAGCTTTTCCAGAGCTCAAATTGCTTTACAAATCAAAACATGAACACAGCTAACACTGAAAAATACAAGAAATAATACAATATACATGTCAAACATCACAAACAATCATGGTACCGGATTGAAAACATAGTCCAACGTGAGAAATATACAATTATCTGACCAAAAAGTCCTTGAAGTAGGAGCAATAATAAAAAGAAATGCAGCTACCACAAGACTTCCTCATAGAGCGACACACATCAAACTGTGCTTCGAACACCAAACAAACGAAAGTCCAAACAAATGCAAACTCCAGGACTCCGAGCGGCAAACGGGAACACTCAATGCATTTAACGTTACACAAACTACACAATGATCTTGACAGATTTCATTTCATGCAGTATGTGTACTGACTTCCTTTTAGTAGAATTTAAACTAAAATATAAAGCTTCCTGGATATTGATAAGACTTACAAAGTGCATAACCACCTCAATCTGATCTCAATATTTATGACTTCCAATACCAATATTTTCCATATCAGTATTAAACTAGTGACTGCTATTTAGTTCAAGTTCAAGTTCAAACTTTATTAAAACCCTTTACGGGCAATTTATTCAGTTTATTCACTAGATCAGTTTATTTATAAGTATTAATTCCCATTCAAATGACCACTAAGTTTTAAGCAATATGCAGCAAACCACAACCCGAAGCATGGGCTGCACAATGCATGTGGGCATTTCAGCACAGGTGATGTCACCTCGGTGGGTTGTATCCATAAGGTATTTGTAAGCACAAAGTATTGTTGGGCAAAGAGTTGTTGCTGCTGGGCAGTGCATTAATATTGTAGTGCTCAACCAGAGCAGCTAATGTTGGAAATGTTACATCTGTCTCCAGGTACACTTTCTGGTCCTAGAAATGTAAAAGTGTGACAAAATGATACGCATCAGCTTATAGAAATAGTGTTAGCAATGCTTGACATGATAAACCTCACAAACGAAAGCAACACAAACAGTGTAAAGATTTATTGGGTGTCGATGTTATACTGACCTCCTCAAAGAGCCTGTAGTTTCTGGCTTTGTTTATGCCCATGTCCCAAACAACAAGCACCTGTTTCAAAGATAAAACGTGTAAACATGTTGCACAACAGCATCAGAATCAGAATTGTCACGTCTTGCCTATAGTCGACTGATTGTCGAATCGTGTGTGTATATGTGGGAACGACACCAGGTAGTAACCAAAGGGTAGGCTACAGCGCAAAATACAGCGCAACATTGATGCACCGAAAAACATTCAAACATGAAGTTACAGAATTAGTTTAGAACAGAATATACATTTATAATAAATAAAAATCGAAATAAGCCAGAATCAAGTCAATGCGCAAAATTGACATTTTCCTTAAACATCACGTAACAATGCTGTGTATTATTAGTAGTGTTGTTACAGGGGCAACAAAGTTCATTGATTTAAAGTTCAGTAATATGTACTACTTGTACTACAAATCATATTGTTTGACTATACATACAGTTATGGTCAAAGGTTTCAATACACCTTGCAGAATCGAGAAAAAATATAGCTGCAAGCAGTGATGAAGAGCCCCAGCACTATAAGCCCTTGATCACTTGATATTTAATTTAAAGCTGAATTATTAAATAAACCCCTATTCACTTATGAATTTGTTTTATGGACAATTCTATATACATATGTTGTAGAAAATATAAAAAATCATAAGCTATTAGAGAAACATTTTATTAAAACATCAATAGTAAACGTATATAGACTAAGCTAGCTACAAGTACTGTGCAATTAAATCTCAACATAAATAAAGTAATACTATATATTTTATACTATTATGCGTTTAATTCACATTGTGGGATGTCAAGGTGCTTGAAGTGTACATATGAAGCAGACTTGCTCCTCATTTCTAGTCACGTCTTTGCACTGAAACTAGTGCACCAGTGGACAGTTTAATGGCTCAGATCAAACAAGAAACTCTTCAACAACTATTACAAAACATAACAACTGTAAATAAATGTAGACAATTATTATTTTTCATCGTAGAGTATTAAGAATCAGGTGTTTGTAAACTTTTAAACTGGATTATTTATTTGGACTTGACTTGTTCAAGGCTGTAATAAATTAAAAACATTTTCAAAATTACTCTTATTTTTCTTACAATTTCAACATTTTCCATATTCTGCAACGTATATGAAAACTTTTAACCACAACCGTACATCCTGATTAGTGGGTTTCTGTACCTGTGATGTCTTCCCTGTTCCTGATTTTCGGATGCAGTAAAGACCGTTCTGTGGAGCGCTGTATGTCTCTTTAAATAATCTGTGATCAGAGAGTGATTACACACAATTGTTAATTTGTCTGTATCAGTTATAGGCCTACAATATGTAAACATGAAATACTGCTGTTGTGCATTTACAACTTTTCAGTAGAGGGCAGTAGAACAAAACAATTGTGCAAAAACAATGCTTGTAAGCAGAAATGTATACCAACAAAACAACACAACACAACACAACACAGCACAGCACAACACAATCTTCAGAGGGTTAAGGCCCCACAAAATGGCACCAAAAGCTTCAACCCCATATTCCTTATTTCTTGGTAGTAAAAAATATATAAATATGATTGCTACGCAAGCGAAACTGCGACTGTTAAGTGCGTGAATTGTCCAAAGTACCACACTTCAAATTTCGGTTGAATGAGTGCATCATCTGGGTACTTACAGTGCACTTCTTTTTTGAGAATTTTCAATGTGACCGCACTACTCACTAGGGCTCACTAGGGTTCGATTCTCAGTACCAGCAGGTAACAACTGACGTGCCCTTGAGCAAGGCATCTAACCCCCGTTTGCTCCCCGGGCGCTGCAGTGATAGCTGCCCACTGCTCCCGGTGTATGTGTGTTCACTATTCACTGGTTGGGTTAAATGCAGAGGTCACATTTCGTTCAGTTTGCCCGTGACTAGCTTTACACAAACAGTAAAATGCTCATTAAAAAACTCTCATAGCTACTCTAGAGAAGAAGTTTATGTGTTCATATCTTTATACAGTGAGTCAGAGATAAATCCACAACCGTCACTCGCGAAGTACATTAAACTTTGCAACTCATTCACTCATGCACGTGCAGCACAGGCAGATGACATATTTAAATAGCAGGATTCCACGTGCAAACAACAGCAACGATAAATGCACTTCACAAAAACACACATCTCAGTCAAATGCACATGCATAAGGACATTTTTATGGAATATTTTAACATTTTGATTTAGCCTAAGCCACAGCTCCCCTGCAGTGCTGCTAGAGCCCACAGTTTGGGAAGCACTGAACTAAACCTTTCAAGCAAAAATCTTGTGTTTACCTCTCAACATTACCCGTTTCTGTCGTGTCCACAAAAACAGAGGAAGGTAGTTGCACCTGCAGAGAAAAACATTGTGTGGGTTGTCATGTGTCAAAATGTGACCTTCGTAATAAAAATAACATTTCCATAAATGTAGCAAATGCTAAACAAAATGGCTAATTTGAGAAATGATATTAAACCCACACAATCTATTTTGAATCAATGTGTCATTGGGAAAGCGAGTCAACTGTACAACTGACAGTTAAACCTGAACTTTAACCTATGTTATTGAACATCATACCTCAAACTTCAAACCACAACCCACACTCAGGGCTGTACGTTAACTTTGCACGTAGCACTGGTGCTACAGAGGTTTAAAGTTGTGTAGCACAGGCCAAACAGTTGTAGCATAAGTATAAAATGTCTGTAATATTTGTGTAGTTCATCACAAATAGGCAGGTAACTGATTAAGGACATTAATGTTACAGTTGGGAAAATTAGGGCCATATAATTTCGTTTTTCCACAAGTTCCTTTTTCTCTGTTTGAATTTTTCTGAGTTCTGTGTTTTACATTGTTTTACTATACAATAATTATATATTTGTCCACATACTGTAGTATACCATTATATTATTTACCATGTAAACTGCAGTACAATTCCAAATACAATAGTATTTTTGAACCTTACTATATTAAATAGAAGTTTAACCAATTAGTAAATTTTCATTTACAATTAGGCATTTGGCAGACTCTTTTATCCAAAGCGACTTACATTGCATTATACATTTTTTCTGGATATGTGCAATCCCTGGGATCAAACCCATGACCTTGGCATTGCTAGCGCCGTGTTCTAACCACTGAGCTACAGGAAAGCTGGGCATTAAATACACAAACATTTATTTTAGTGATATTTTTTGCCTGCAACATGTAACTTTAAACTAAAGCGCTACTTTGTTATTTAATGCAAATTATATCCTTACATTTTAACTTCGCTTTTTTTAGGTTATTTAACAAATTTCGTCCGAGTGTCCTGAGTTCAACAGATGGTTCAACAGTATACCTACATTTTCATAGTCATCATCATCATCAGAATCTTCACTGTTTTTCTGAAGCACCCGGTTTTTTAAAGAGTTCTCTTCTAAAGAGGAACGAAAACTTTGTCCATCTGGCGATGCTCTTCTGAAATTAAAGTCAAAGTCCGCTTTATTGTCAATTCTGCCACATGTACAGTACATACAAATGGAGGATTGAAATTGCGTTACTCTCAGACCCTAGGAAATAAAATGTATTCGATAACTTTTTTCAGAGACTAAATATAGCAATTGCTTGTTCTACCAAAAACAACGACTCGAATTTAGCTTTTTAAGTGGTAAAAGTATTGATTTCCTGTGAAACATAGTCATATATTCCACAGTTTTCTGGAATAATTCAAACTTAAGGCAAATACAAAGACACTTACTGGAGCGAAGGTCTACTGGGTTTAGGTTTGATTGGTAAAGGAGGTTTGGGTATCTGTGCCAACTGAGTCTTGTTACCCAGAGGAAAGGACAGATGAGGTGACACTGGCTTGTTCTCTGCTGTGGACTTGCTCCCTAAGTGGTGGCTAGAAGTGGGTGGTTTATTTCCAGGGTGTACAATGACTTTCTCAACAATGGGTAAAGTAGCTGCATTCCCCATAGGAGAGATATTTGGCTTTCTCCCACAAACAGGTATTGTGGCAAATGAGCCTGGCAGGGGCAGTGAAAGGGCCATGGGACCACCAGGACCTCTGTTTGGCATGTGCATGTCTGGTTTCTTTAAATGTGAAGCGTATGGTAGAGGTGGAGGTGGACCCTTGTTCATAGGTGTGCAGAAAGAAGGTTTTTTGAATGTCTGAGGAAGTGGAGGTGGCGGTCCTTTCGTTTGCCGTTTTTCTCTAGACAGGTGAGGAACTGGGGGTGGAGGGTATGGTGGAGGTGGAACCATTGGGCGACCTGGAAAAAAAATCATTAACAGTAATTCGCTATAAAACTGTTGTGTTAAAAAACAACACAATTTGTTAACACATTTAGTGTTACTTCTAACTCAGCTTTGTATTGGTCCCTTTTATTCATTTAACACACAATCAGGTCACACTTTAGAATTAACTAACTATTAACTATGACTTTTGCATCAATAAACTTCGAATGAATGCTTATAAACTAGATTTTAGGTTGAGGTATTTCAGTCAGAATAAGTCATTTATATGTGCTTTACACATACTAATATACAACCAATATGCATGTTAATAAGCAAGTAGTTTATGATGAATTTGTGTACCTTAATATAAAGTGTAACCCACAATAAAATGACACTGTGTTAAAATTTCTTAAAACAAAAATGTGTTATTAATTAACACATCTTTTTTGAGAGTGTATGTATTTGCTAAGTTAAATATTGTCTGTCAGTATAAATACTAGACTAAGTTTACTAGGAACAATAAATGCTGAATCAAAATGCTTTGACACAAACAAGCCAAAAAATTCAAAAGAATCAAACAGTGACCTGGTGGAACTGGCGGTTCATCTTGTTTGTGGTTGTCCTCTCCATCACTGTCTTCATCTTGTGTCATATAATCTAAATTAAGTTTTCATTTGTTACATATATGTATAAGTGATGCATTCGAAATATTACCTGTATATATATATACACACACTTAATATTTCGAATGCATCACTTATACAGGTACATATATGTGTGCATATAAATTATAAAATGTGTATAAATTGTAAAATGATACCTGCTAAGATCTATATATCTACCTGCTTCATTGTTATCCTCAAAATCACAAATTTCCACAGGTTCTTCCAATGGACCATAGACACTCTCTGCATCTAGGTCATCACTATAACAATACAAGGTATTCATTAAAAAAAGTGATGCAAAGATGTGCTTGGTATTTTGGTAACTGTTGTAATTCTTAATCTGCTATGACTATAAAGAAGATGGAGGTTGTAACAGCCAGAGTGTAATACATTTCTGCATTAAAAACACATTACAGAAATCAGTTTTGTATACCACATTGCATTTCTGTCAATAGATCCTCCTAAAAAGATCCTCCTTAAGCTTAAATATCCTGCATCAGAGAACTAAATACAGAGAACAAAATGCTCGTTTTTAAATGTTTTGGATCAGGCATACTCCAACTTGTTTCTGTGAAAGACCAGACACATGGGGTGGTCACACCAAATACTGATTGGATTTGGTAAATAGAAGTCAAGTGATAAATAAAATCACTTTTCGCAGTACTGTAGCTTTGCAGGTTTCTCTCTTCAAGCGTCTTGGAGACATTGCTACAGTTCTTCTGGATTTAGTCTGCACAGACTTTTGCACAGTACTGTATGTCCGATATGACCTTATAAACTTATTCTCACAGACTGAGCAGTGACGGTTTTATATTTTTTTACCTTGGAATCTGCAATTCTATTTTATCATTATAATGATCTATTTCTTTTCTCAAGTGTCGCATCCATTTCTGTCAATGAGACAAAAATACACAGTCAGATTATATTGAATCAAAACATGCAATATTCATTTATTACAAATGTAAGAATTTCAGAGTGGCTCATAGCATGATCTCACCCTTCTTTCATCCTCACTTGCAGCTGAGAAATACCATGTTCGATGTGTCTTACTGAAGTGCACAATCTTGAAAGGAAAAACATTGCTAGATGTTGTTTCCTCTGCTGCCCGTAAAACTCTGTCAATCAATGACACCATTTTGGAATTTAGTACAAAAATGTTGTTTTTTATGTTTGTGTTCACATGCTTGTTAAATTGCAAGGATAACAGCTAAGAGAAGAGTTAATATTACTTTTGCTCACATTTAAACAACTCACAAATGAAACAAAATTACAAAGACTTTAAATCCTTTAATTATTAAAGCCGCTGTGTGGGATTTTTAGTGACCACTAGCGGTGAGTTTGAGAATTGCAACGGGTTTTTTTCTAGTAACATACACTACCAGTCAAACGTTTGGAAACACGAAAATGTTTCTCCTGATCTTAAAAATCTTTTAATATTTAGGTGTATGTTTCAATGTTTGAAATTACTCGTGTACACAAAAACATAATTGTGCCAACATATTCATTTATTTCATTAGGAAACTAAATTTTTATTTAAAAAAATATTTTTGAAATGATTACTTGAATCAAATAATGAATTAAAAGTAGCCAATAAGAGTGCAGCATAGATGGAAATTTCTTCAATAATGTTTAAAAAGCTTCCAATGTTGAGATCTCAAGAAGCTGAATGATAAAATGATAAAAGTATGATTCTGCAAATTCTAGCCAAAGGGCTTGACTACTTTGAAGATGCTAAAATAGAACGTAGAGTTCATGTATTTTGAATGGTTTTAGTCACAACATAATTCCCACAGTTACAACTGTGTTATTCAATGGTTTTGATAGGTTTACTATTATTCTAAAATGTGGGGGAAAAAATAAAGAAAGAGTTTCCAAACTTTCGACTGCAAGTGTATATAATGCTAGTATCTGTGCTGAGCTATATCATCACCTTAGAATTACAAGGTTCTATCTGACATTTTTGTAAAAATTAAATTATTGAAATATTCTTGTTCTAATACTTTTACATTTCGCAAGTTGTGTACATTTTGGGACATTTTTTAGAAAACAAAGAGGTTCTATCTACAAAGTCTAACTTTTTTCTATAAGGTTTCTATGAGGTTCATCAGCACTTTGAATGCACACAAGAGGACCAATCAGGATTAGCTTTTTTAATCTTTTTTAATTTTTATTTTCTTAAAATTTCTTAAATCTTACAACATAATATTGTATGATGGGGTCCTAATTACATTATTTTAGCCACATGAAAAAAACTTCATGAAGGCCGATTTAGTGTAGAATAGAAACTTCTGAGCTCCAGAATGCACTGTGGACAGGATGTGGTCAGCAATCGAGTGAACTTTTTATATATTGAGGGGTGAGAACCAGAGGGGCGTAAGTGACATTTTGGGTGAAATGGAGATTGGAGCCCTCAATGAGCTCTTTCTACTGCAAACATGACACAAGTGAAATTGTAATCAATTTGGAGTTATTCATTTGAAGCCAAAAGATGCATCACTGAACATACTAAGCCAGGTGGTGCAAAAAGGGCATGCATTGTGGAGAAAAGCCCATGGATAGCAGATGATTTAAAATGACACGTCTTTATTATAAAAGACTGAAATCAATACACAAAGTCAGATCAAACTGTTTTTTTTGTTGTTCTGGCCCTCCTGTAAAGTTGATGAAATGTCACTTACGCCCCTCTGGTTCTCACCCCTCGATATGTAAACTTAGTATAGGCTGAAACTGAAGACCACAGATACATTTGTACTACAATTATAAAAACTTCTGACAAACTGATGTAACCGACCTGTTGTAGCCTTTAAGAGAGAATGCTCCTTGTGGTGTAGCTGAAGTACTGCTCTTGAAATAGTACACACAGCCTTTGTGAATTATGACAAACCGGAGAGGCCCTGTAGGATTGGCAGATACTCAATATATGTTTCTGCAAGTCACATTCAACAACCCACATTCAGCAAGTCATGTCAACAGTTTAATACGGTATTCAGTTTTTTTATAAAAGATATATAATGGACATTTATTGGCTTAAGCTGTATTCACACCCTATATGACTAGTCGTAAGAGAGATGACCTCAATTTCAGAAAGAGTGTCAGTGTACCACAAGAACTAGAAGGACGCCACATAACAACCTCATAGCAAGAAATGGGCGACACAGTCGCTGTTTGAGTGAATGCAACTTTAGGGAAGCGTCTTTGCACTTGACCACTTGCATGACGTATTTCCTGTTTTTTGGCATAAGTGTTCTAGTGGGCATGAAGATCCCAAGCGAGCATGTAGTGCGTTATGTAGCGTGGCGTTAAAAGCCCTGCACTTTGCCATTTTTAAGACATGGGACAGACTTGCGGTCTTACTTCATCTGGGTATTTGGTACTTAGTGGGGGTATTTGGACGCAGCCTAAGCCCTATTAGCAGAGGATTAGTATTATCTGGGGACCTCCTGTGTTTTAGAAATTACCTTCCCACATTAGAATTTTATGTGGCGCATTCGCACGGGATAAGTGAAGGCTGCGATTTTACTCAAATTTATGGACTTATTTCCCGGATATGATTTGCGTATAGTTTGTATAATGTATGGTGTATAACGTTTTTATCGTACCTGTCAGCATTTGAGACCCGCGATCGCGTTCCGGGGGTCCCCTCTGTCCGTTCCGGGAGTTTCACAGGAGAAATAATAAAACGGGAGACTCCCGGCCAAAACGGCAGTGTTAGCAGGTATGGATATGACACAGCATCCAAAATACTATCAAAACACTTTAACACAGCCTCCATTATTCGCGAACAGTGGATAAAACCTTGAAAAAGGATTTACGACCCCGCCAAATCACAGAAATGCCGATTCGCACGGGACTATTATTATCACATGACCTCGTGTTCGTCAAAATATGGTAGGTTATTTGCGGGAGAATTTTTACTCTACAAATTACAGACATGGCCGATTCGCACGGGATTAAGATCAGACAACCTCCACAATTATTACAAATAACTAGAGGTCCCCAGGTAATACTAATCCCATGTGAATAGTGTTCTAGATGTATTCCTTAACACTTGCCCTAACACAGTCAAAGTGCACAGACAGAAATATGGACTAAACTGTCTTTAGAATTGTTTAATATAAATGGGTGCATCTTGCTGTGATAACTCACATTTCATAAGGCTGAACTGGCTGCCTCCTTTCTTGTGCAGATATCCAGATGTGTTCACTCCTCCTGGCATGGTGAGCAGATTCTGAGCCCCAATAGCCCTCATAGGAAGGGGCCATGGGACTGGGGCAGTCATGCTTCTGCATCCAAAAAGAAAGATGAATAATAACAAAGTTAAATGTCATTTTCATGTCATTAGCAGCAAATAGAGTTCAATTTTACTTATAGCGCATTTCACAATGGAAAATTTTCACAATTCTGCGTTCAAATTGTCATAGTTAGGTAAACACAGCAATGCCCACTGCTTAAGTGCATTTTTCCTGTCGCTTATAGATTTGACGACTTACATGTTTAGAGACGGTCTAATGACTTCATCAAATTGTCTAAATGAATTCATCAAATGATAAAACAAGGAAAGGCCACAAATATTATTAATCTTTACAGAAAAACTGCAACAGCAGCACATGAGCAGCAAGACGTAAAGCTAACAGACCTCACAACAGCAATGTTAAAAACAGTCATAAAAGAACTGTAAACTTCCAATAAAATTACTCTTCCTGAACTTGATCGATCATCAAAATTATGTGGCTCCTCTCCTTTCCTCATTCACCTGAAAATATCAAGCTTTTACTCTCATATTCACCAGATTAGACACTATATGCTATGAAAACCCAAAGAGTTAGCTTACAGCTAACCCTTCCAACAGTTCATCTTATTGTTCACCTTCGTATTTGTGCAGATACCGTACCGTATAACTTCGTATTTGTACAAAAACTAAGATTTCTCTAGTTCTGTTTAAACAGTTGAATTCATCTGGGCAAAGACATCAACGTATCCAAACCAAAAGATAAGCAAATCATCTTGAGATTGTGAAGAGACCATTTCCTCATTTTTTATTTAAACATTATAAATGTTGCACAAAGTATAATGATATAATTTACATAACAGTATATACGCCAAATAAAAACAATCAAACAAATAAAATGTAAAAAAAACCATAAATGCGGTTTCCATACATATAAATTATACAAGACAAAGACTTTAACAAATGGTTTTTGCTTTGTTATAATTACACGTTCACAATCTTATAAAATACGTAAATAACAAAATAGTTTGAAATTTGGTTTCTTTTTTGCCAATTTTAAACAAAAACACATACATCTCAGCAGCGCCATTTTAAAAATAGCTCCAATAATTTACCCAACTATGATGACTTCCGCTTCATGAATGTGGAAGCGTGAAAACGGTCCATTTTGTATTGTTGTAAAGCAGCTTTCCATACATTTAGACAGTGGTTACTATAGTAAAGAGAATACATGGTGATTTACAATAGCTGCAAAAGTAACTATAATAGATACCATCGCATTTTGATGTTGTTTGGTCAAACCAGTGTTTTTACATCGAATTTATGACCTTGGTTTAGGCAATATTGTTATGTCTGTCCCAAATATATGAAATAAAAACAGTCTGTGCTCTGAAATGCAAGGCTTGAATGACAGGAGGGTGAATAAGTGTTACGTGTAGACACAGACCAGAGACATCCGACAAAAATATCTCAAATTATGAAACGACAAATTCACAAGATTTTTAAAACTTTTTTTAATAGTTATCGTTACAATGTGAACGCCCCTTTACAGCTGTAACAATATTAGAGAACAGTTTTTCCTTAAATAGTAGCTATAATAGTGACAAAGAAAGTTCAGTCAAAACACAAAGATCAGTCTACAATAATAATACATCAATAAAAAACAAACTGTTAAACAAAAAGCACTAACAATCATAACTTTACAATATACATCTACAGTACCATTTCCACACATCGCATTAGGAAAATCTAGAAAATTCCTAAGAATACTGTAATCACAGACAGTAGTGTTATACTGCATTTTATAATGATATACATCTGCGCAACTTAACCTCAAACAAACAAACAAACAAATCTTCCCACACACATAGTTCCATGATTCTTCCCAACAGACTGAACAATGAAACCTTACCTTCGACTGACACATCTTTTGATGTTCTGCACTGCGATACTCTCTCTGAACATACTAAACTGCAATAAGAAACTTGGGATCACTAAGACTTTGAGAACATTTTCTTCTCCACCACAGCATTTGCAGATATCTCTAAACCTCCAGCAAAATCTTTGATCTGGCCAGGAAACAGAAAGGACAGGAAACTCTACATTTCCTCTGGGAAGTTCAAGCCCATGGGCTACAGGATACACTGCTGGTAGCACATTTTTAGCAGAGTTTTCTATTCCATATCCAAAGGGATGGGCACAAATACATCAAAACGTATTACAATTCTTAAACTTAATTGTCAAACTCTGACTTGATTTACTCGAATAACTTTGACTTTTTGGTTTCAGAACAGCTGAATTGAGTTAGTTTATTAGGCAACTCTGAGTAAAGCTTGTGCATCACAACTATGAAAAGCCATTATCTTTCTTTTAAGCTATTCCTTGGTGGATTTGCTTGAATGCTTTGAGTCGTTGTCTTGTTGCAGCACCCATTTTCAGCCCAGCTTCAGCTCTCTGACTGATGGCAGGAAATTCTCTTCAAGAAAATGTTGATATGTTTGAGAATTCAAGTTTCCCTGAATAATAGCAATAGCAACCCTCCCATTAATGTCATGTTTGTTCAATTTTTGTCTGATTGTAGACGCATGTACATTTACCCCAGATGCTGCCAGAGAGGTCTGCAATTCTCTAAAGGTGATGTGTGGGGTGTCCTTTGTGTCATTTATTATTTTTCTGGTGCTTCTTGATGATAGTTTTGATGGCCGCCCATTTCTAGGCAGAGTTGTGGTCATGTTGAATGTTTTCCATTTGTAGAAGATTTGTCTTACATTGGATGGATGGAGTTGGAATCTCTTGGAGATGGTCTTATAGCCTTCCCCAGATTGATGGGCTGTCACCACCTTCTTCCTGATGTCATCAGATATCTCCTTTCCTCTTGGATATCTCATAATCCTTGGCACTACAGGGGTTTGGTTGGATTCCTCTCTCTTTTAATCAGTGTTGCCCAACCACTTTCCTAAGGCTGTCCAATTTGATGGGTTGATGGGTAACTGATTAATTAAGCACCCAAATGTGTTTCATCTGAATCTGTTTCCCGCTTGACTTTACCAATGCAGCTGGGGCTTCACTTACTTTTACACATATAATTATTCAATCTTTCATGTAGTTTTTTGGCTACTCACAAAATTCCCTCTAAACAAACATATGCAATGTGTTTGGTTTTTAAAGATGAGACAGTGTTTCTCATTCGCTTTATGTGACCATTCTCTTCAGTTTTGTTGTTACTGAAGCACAGTCTCTCAGTCTGGCGCTTTCTGTTGGAAAGGGAGCGGAGACCAGCAGCTCATTTGCATTTAAAGAGACACACACCAAAACAGCATGTTTTTCCTCACAGGCAAATATGGACACATTGAGCTGAAACTTTACAGACACATTCTGGGGATACCGGTGACTATTTTTACATTGCAGAAAACACTCAGGTTAGCGGCCCTTTAATTTATAAAAAGCAGGTGATGACAAAATAAGAAAATCATGGTAAAACAACAGAAAACTCTGAACAGTTCAAAGGTTTGCAAACTTTCAACCACCACTGTATAGAATCAGGCATAACATTATGACCACCTTCCTAATATTGTGTTGGTCCCACTTTTGCAGCCTCATACTCAACAAACTGTGATGCTCTGTGTATTCTGACACCTTTCTATAAGAACCAGCATTCACTTCTTCAGCAGTTTGAGCTTCAGTAGCTCGTCTGTTGGATTAGACCACACAGGTCAGCATTCGCTACCCACATGCATCAATGAGCCTTGGCCGCCCATGACCCTGTTTCTGGTTCACCACTGTTCCTTCCTAAGAACACTTTTGATAGATACGGACCACTGCACACTAAGAACATTTTTCACGTTTCTTACACATTAACTTTCAGGACAAAAGGTTTACAGTGAGTTAAGGTAGAGTGGCGAATTTGCTGTTACCGTTCTGAAGGCCAGTGTTAGCAATTTGAACTTGATGCGGGCGGCAACTGGCAGCCAATGAAGTGAAATCAGGAGGGGTGTTACATGGGTTCTTTTAGGCTGATTGAACACCAGACGTGCTGCTACGTCTTGATATGACCAGAGCTTGGACTAGAAGCTGAGAGGCATGCTCCGACATGAATGGTCTGATTTTCCTGATATTGTAAAGCATGTACCTGCATGCTCGAGTGGTTGCTGCAATGTAAGAGGTGAATTTAACCTGGTCGTCAAACATTACCCCCAGGTTCCTCGCAGACTTGGTGGGAGTTATAGTTAAGGATTTGAGCTGAATAGTGAAATTGTGTTCAATTGATGGGTGGGCCGGTATAACAAGGAGTTCTTGGAAAGGTTGAGTTGGAGGTGATGCTCTTTTTTCCAAGATGAGATGTCCAGAAGGCAGGCAGAGATACGGGCAGAGATGGTGGGTACATCTGGCTTAAAAGAGAGGTAAAGCTGCGTATCATCTGCAAAAAAATGGCATGAGAACCCATGCGCCTTAATAATAAACAGAGGAGCAGAAACTGATCCCTGAGGAACTCCAGTTGTTAGCTGGTGAGAGCTGGATGTCTTGCTTCTCCAGGATTTGTTAAAGGATCTGCCTGTGAGGTAGGAGTCGAACCAGTTGAGTGCAGTTCCAGAGATGCCCTGTGTGGAGAAAGTGGACGGCAGGATCTGGTGGTTTAATGTGTCAAATGCAACAGAGAGGTCGAGCGACAGACAGGAGAGCACTCTCCGTGGAGGGCCTTGGAAAGGAAGGGCAGGAGCGAGATAGGCCTGTAGTTGCTAGCCATTGAAGGGTCGGAGTGTTCGTTTCTTGAGTAGAGGTGTTACCAGGGCCTGTTTAAATGAGGTGGGGACGATACCAGTGGTGATGGAGGTGTTAATAATGTGTGTGAGTTGAGGTAGTAGTGACTGGGAGATTAGGGTTAGGGTTAGCAGACAGCGAGGTATTGGGGGAGGTGGAGGGGGACAGAGAAGAAAGGAGAAGGTTGAGAATAGTTGACGGGGTTAGATGCATTTTGGGTTTTAGCTGAAGATATATCAGTGGAAAAGAAGATATTGATATTTTGAGAGATCAGCAGGGTCTCTAGACTTGTGCCACTTCCTCTCCATGGCCCTTAGCTTGGTCCGATGGTCCCGAAGAGTCTCAGAAAGCCAGGGGCAAGAGGGTGTTGGACGTGTAGGCCTAGAGATGAGAGGGCAGACATTGTCAAGACAGGATGTTAATGTCGTACAAAGACTGTCTGTAGCCTCCTAAAGGTTGAGAGAGAGGAGTAAAGGGTTGCGGTGGGTAGGGAGGAGGACACCATGGGCGAAAAGCAGGTGGGAGAGAGGGAACAAAGATTGCGACGGAAAGAGACAGAGTTAGGGGTGGGTGGTGAGATTACAGGGAGAGTTACAGTGAACTGGACAAAAAAATGGTCAGGGACATGCAAGGGAGTAACTAGAATATTATTAGTGTTATCTAGCTGTTGTCCTCCTCTGTGGGCAGGAGGGGTGTTGGTCTTGCAAAGGTCAAACGAGGAGAGAAGAGCTAAACATTCTGCTGCTTTTGGTTTGTCTAGGTGGATGTTGAATCACCTAGCATTACCAGTAGAGTACATCTTCAGGGATGGAGAATAGCAGCATGTCAAGCTCTTCTAAGTTTCTCAGTTGACCAGGAGGGCGATAGATGAGAACACAATGCATTTTTGATGGAGAAGTGATGGTAGTTGCATGGAATTCAAATTGAGGAGTTACTGCATGGAAGAGACAGAGGAGTGCATTTCCAGGTGTTGTAAACAAGCAAACCTGTTCCACCTCCTTGGCTGGAAGGAGTGTGGGTGAAGTTGAAGTTGGTGGAGTAGCAGTGTTGTCTTTGCAGATCCATGTTTCAGTCAGTGCCAGAACATTGAGGTTAGACTGACTGGCAAAGGCTGGGATGAAGTCTGCCTTGTTAACAGATGACTGGCAGTTCCAGAGCCCTACAGCCAGACATTCTGAGTGTGGAGGGCCATTGTGGAGGGAACGAAGATGTTGGTGAGGTCTCCGCTGTGTCTGTGTGTATGTGCGTCTATGGTGGAGAGGCTTGATGTACTGAAAACACATGTTAGTAGTTAAGGAAAAAATAAAAGAACAAGACAGTAGGAAAGAGAGGAAGAAAGGATAGCTGTGCAAAACTTGCGTGGCGTGTATTGTCGGTGTCTCTGCTCGGTGGAGTCGCACAGGTAGAGTCTTTTCCCTTATTGGTCTTCACACAAGGAGGGCTGCCACTTCAGAAGTCAGTGCTACTAAAGTAGAGGCTCCCTAATTGTTTAATGGGTCAGTGAGGCCACCTACTTAATTAACAGCTCAAGGCTTCAAAGTGCAGTCGTGGCACAGGGGTTAGAGAGTCGGACTCATGACCAGAAGGCGGTTCGATTCTCAGGGCCGGCGGGTAAACGCTGAGGTGAGCAAGGCACCTTACCCCCACTTGCTTATTTAGAAACAAATGTATAGTATAATGCTATGTAAGTCGCTTTGGGTAAAAGCGTCTGACAAATGCATAAATGTGAAATGTGAAGTGACTCCTGCTAGATGCTAAACAATCATTTTACAAACAGCTACAAGTCCAGTTCAAGCAAACACAGCAAGATCACAACAGCTACAGCTAGCTAGGCAGACAAAATGATTTGGAGATTGTTTGAAACTGATAGATGGCGTGGTCCCAAGTCATATGTGTGCGTTTTGTTGGCAATCGGCGCGAACGTGCGTAATGTTAACAACATGAAGGCATTAACGCGATGATGTATTATGTGCATACCTGTCAACATTTGGGTACCAAAATTCGGAAGACACGCGATGAGGGGGGAGGTGTGTGCTTATATGGGGCAGTGTTAAATATAAATCAATATATTTATTCAGAATAATAAGACAAACTGTTTAATGCAGCTCTGCAATATATCATTTTAATTTAATATTTAAATTTTGCCGGAGATCATAACATCAGACATGAAATAAACACGATTTAAAAATGTACGAGCAGTTTGTTCCTTTACACTTCCCGTACTTTGGTAGTTTCAACTTTGTTTATTAGTTAGCAGAATGTTTTTATTATTAATTGTCATGAATGGATGGATTTACCAGTGTTTGCATATTGCAGTTATTATTAACAAGAACCGCTTGGTCACAGTATGGGAAATATTAGAAATAAACTCTATATTACCTGTTTTATTCAGAGTTGTCTGCAGAACAACAGTCTTTTCATAACACTTTTTTTCGTAAAGGCATCAAAAGTGTAACAACAACAGCTAATGCGGTGTGAAAAGATGATATTGGTTTCAAAAATACTGTTACAGTAGACCAAGAGCAAAAACAATACATTACCGACAGACATACTTTAAAAACTACGAAAATATTCCTTCTGCAGATCAAGCACTTGCTGTAATGTAGACTCTACTGAATCTATCTGACGATGGAACGATCTGTCGTCTCCAGGGAGCGGACACAGACTGCGACCAGCGCGTTACATGGAAAACGTGGAGCGGACCTTAAGCGGTGTAATAGGAGAACGTTTTTACCGAAAGTTGTAAGTTTTTATCTGTGGGCAGCAGCTGCAGTTATTATTAATGGTATCTGTCCCTTTTTCCCCTCCTAATATGTATGTATATATATTAAAAACAGATTAAAAAAATAAGTAAACCGGATGCAAGTACATATGAGAACTACTATAAATAGTAGTGGGCTGTGGGCAGTCGTGGTCCAGTGGTTAGAGAGTTGGACTCATGATCAGAAGGTTGTTGGTTCGATTCTCAGGTCTGGCGGGTAACGGCTGAGGTGCCCTTGAGCAAGACACCTAACCCCCACTTGCTTACTATACAAAATGTACAAATGTATAGTACAATGTAATGTAAGTCGCTTTGGATAAAAGCGTCTGCCAAATGAATAAATGTAAATGTAAATGTAAATAAAACAGGCGATAACATCCACATGTAACACCAACGTCTATGATTGAAAAATTAAGTACTTTTTTTAAACAGTTGCCCACACGGAATAGTTTTGTAAGATCCCCCTCATTATGCAAATCCAATCCAATAAAGGTCACACAAACACTTTTTTTTCTTTTAAAATGGAGTGAATATCTACTGCTAAAGATGTTATGAGCATATTAATTATGATTGTCTGTATGTGTGATGTTCCAAAAGACAAAGGTTTGTCCTCACAATTTTAAATTGAAATATAGTAACTTGCTCTACCTCTAAAATGACTTTGCTGTTTGACTAATGCTACCAGGGACTTTTGATTTCTTTGGGCATATACAAAAAGGTTAGGAATTGTGTTTACAAAGATGACACAAATACTCACCGACAAAAAGTGAGCTCCCAAGATCAACTATTTTTTTGCAGTAAATCAGAAAATGAGCTATATTGTATTTTAGAAGATTAATACCAAATCAAATTATTTGATTAAACAGTTAATAACAATAATCTATACATAAAATATTCTAATGCTTTCAACCAATGCATAAAAGTTTACAAGGAGACATACATATAGGTAGCAAAATAAAGAAAGCCACCCACTTACCTCTTAATTTGGTTTTGTATGCACATTTACGCATGAGATTGTTAACCGAAAGAGCCATTCGTACAGGTGTGTGTTTGTCATCATGTTCTTAGTTGATACTAAAGCGTATAGTCGGAAGTTGAAAGAGTTAGTTTAGGCTTCAGGCACAACTGAAAGCGTGGATGAGCAGAGACAGCCTGTGATCTCAGCCTCATGCATAGTGCAAGTCATTTCCTCTCATGGCCCACACTGGTGTACTTTTGTCTACGCCAAAATGTCACATCCTTTTGGTTGCTGTACGGATAAACTGATTGGCCCAAGTCCCATTCTCGGGACTCAAGTTCAATGTAAAAGAGGGACAGGGACTTTCCACATCCTTTACCATGAAATTATGTAGCCTATGTATTGCAGAAATACAGAATGATTGCATAATCTGTCCAAGCTGAATCGTACGCATCTTCATTCATTCATAAAACCAATCAAATCATCTGGCTTTTTTTCCTTTCTAGTGTTTAGAATTTATTTCCTTTCAGTATACAAATATTTGACATTAGTAGCCAAATATAGTCAGCTTCCTGCCAATGAAGGTATTTGCTACATGTGAGAGTAAATGACATTTTTTCACTTCCTTACTGCATGAACGTAGTTGAATATTTAATACATGCCACTAACACAAACTTCTGATACGACCTAGTGATGTTTAGTTTTTGCAATGAACAGGCACGTAATTAATTATGGTGACCAGTCATCACATTTTTTGTTTTGTTTTAGCTTTGATCGAGCAGCACCTCTCTTCTGCTATGTGACCAAAACTGCGACCGTTGAGTGCATGAGGTGTCCAGCTTTGCACACTTTTCGGTTAAATGAGTGCATCATCCGTGTACTTGAAGTGCACTTTTTTGGGGGAATTTTCAATGTGAACACACTACTCACACATACATGTGCAATTTGGGACACACCTAGTGGTTTTTACATAAAATTAGGCTACATCATATAAAGAACACTGTGGAAATATTAAAGAAAGAAAGATCTGACCAAGTAAGACAATATCAAAAGATTGAAATCATAGTGAAAGGAATTGTTAATTGATGCTCAAAGTTGTGTCGTATATTTTAAGCATTTCAGTTAAATATAATTTATGCAATATGTCAACCCTTTAATCCACAGGTAAAGACAACCCGGCAACAGTTTAACAGTCCAATTCCAGTTTAATATCAGCCCACGCGTAGATACTTTCATGAGTGCAGTTGCAGGGTGCTAGTTCATCCTGTATTCCACTTTGAGAAATCGTGACCCTTTCACTATAATCTCAACCAATTCATTCACATAGAAAACAGGGCCATTTAAAAAAAAAAAACAACAACACACATTTACATATGAATCCTCTGAAACTCCTTCCAACTTTAACTAGATCCTCTTCAAACCATATTTAAACTGTGAGCTATCTGACTAATGTAAATAATAATGCCATCTTGGCAGTGCTGACACGTTACTGTATCCCTACTGGCATACCTTCATTCTTTTGTTTCATTTAGTGCCTTTAACAACATCCTCCTAAAAATAAAAATCTGCTGAAATCCCCTAAAAGAGGACGCAAACCCAGATTTCCTTCCCTTTTTAACTTGTTTTGGTGGGATTTGTACAGTTACAGTGTCTCTAGATATCCAAGATCAAGCCCAAAATAAGCTTAATAAATAATCCATGACCAGAATGATAAGAAGGTACATTTCTTTCGAAATAGTAAAGACTTACCCATTAAAATGATCAATTGGAGGCTGGGTATGTTCTTTTTAACTATGTGGTTAGTAGTGAGCACAAGTCCACTTCCTCTGTGCTGAACTTGAATGTGCTATTTTTGAGAAGATCCTCCCATTTACCACTGCTTATAAAAAGACAGTCAACGCGAAGTCAAATCGACCAACTTAACTGTGCAATATACCAGTGTTTTAAAGCCTTGATACAATATTTATATATAAAGAGAAAGTCGTACTTAATTACAATGATTATGGTGGGCATTTAACAAGTTTACAATATTTTGAGAAAGAAATTGCAGCATTGGGAGATTAAAGCCATAATATAGAAAAGAAATTGCTCTCGTCGCAGTTTACTCACATGATCCCGATTTACTCCTGCTAGGTCCATGATCGAGTCAGTCATTCTGTTACGTCACCAAGAGAACACAGGAGAGAGCAAGGACCTAATTGCAGGTAGTTTTAATAAACTAAACAAAGACAAGAACAAAAGTAACACTATGGACAGGCGAAAGACTACAAACAATGACTGACAAAAAAAGTTAAGTGCAAGGACTATATATATATATATATATACACGCACGCACGCACGCACGCACACACACACACACACAACAAGCGAACAAAACAAGACACCGTAGGCGATGGTGTTACCTTGATGAGTCCAGCAAAGGGTTGTGGGAAATGTAGTGTGTAGCCTATTGGCAGTCCGGGTGATGAGGGGGAGTGCCCTCTGGTGGAGAACAAGGGCACTCTGGCTAAAGGGTGTAAAAATAAAACCCATGATCACATGCCTTACCACATCCACAAAAAAAACATATGGCTCATCCATCACACTATCGAGCTAATGTTTGGAAAGACAGCATATATCGATAGATGAACCATTGATCAGCAACTGCTATTGGCTGGTTGTTAAAGACGTAGTTACGTCCATGTTTTACCTTATTAAAACGTCAGGAATACTTGAAATGATGCACAAACAGGGATCTCTTGCAAAAAGTTTAATGTAATCCCAGCAAACATTTGAACATTTAATGACTGTTGAAAAGACGTCATCCAACATGTCCCGTCACGAAAAATAGTTCCAAAATGAGTTAAACGGACGTCTTTGACATCATCTGGCTGTGAACTCCAAATGTCATCTTGTGAACATTTATTATTAGATGGTGCTGTTGAATTTAAGTGTATATTCTCATGATCTCCCTCGCACTCCCTCGATCGTTTTTGCGTGTTGTAAATCTGACCGATTTGAACTTTGCAGCGCATAGCCCTGCCATCAAATAATCATTATCTACTTTAAAACGCAAAACAAATGTAGGCTACATGTTTTTAAACAAAAATCTACATTTCTGCGCATAGCCTGCGGTAGCTTTTAGAAAGCATGAGTAGCGCTGTTTCATTTCAATCCACAATATCTAAGAAATTAGACATAACTGTTGGTATGATGCTTATAATTCACCATCGCTTGCTCATTCTGTGCAATCCGAAGCATTTTTAGTTGACAGTCATAACACATTGAATACAAGCTCTATATTTTAGCTAACAGAAATAAAAGCTAATATTATTGTTTTGATTGCTAACAAGAATGCAGTTTACATTTGTGCCACTGTAAAATTTAGTTTAATCTGCACAAATTAAATTTTGCTCACCCTTAAAAATCTTGTAGCTATAGCCTACCACACACATAAATCAGGTGGAGCCCAAACGACATTCAAAGATATGTTTGCATTTTTATTTTGGAGGACAGAGAGAGCAAACTGGAGCAAGACTCAAAGATACATAAGCAATCATGAAGAAAAGAGTGAACAATTTCTTACAACTAAAACACATTGCCCAGTCAAATATTTATGCCAGAAAATATTTTTTTTCTATATTCTTACAAAAAATATGTTCAAATAGGTTAGTTTCATAGTCAATGCATTATTTAACCTAATTAATTAATCCCACAATAAAAATCCTGACATTATTTATTCACCTCTATGTTGTTTAATAACATCATACATTTTTTATGGTGTATACTTACATTTTATTGCAAATGTAATCAATTATAAGAAATATGTAATAAAAATAGCATAATGTTTGTGATAAAAATGTTAGTATTCCTACTGGAAACCTTGAATACACTATTCAAAACAAGAACAAAAATTTTATATTTTTATAAAAAATATATTTATTAAAAGAAATGAGACACTCATTTATGCTTCACCCGACAATGCATCAGTGAACTCCTGCGGAGGAACCACAGCTTTATTTACTCCATGACTTCAATGTCTTGCCACATTGGAACAAAGTGGTGAGTTTTTTTGTTTTTTGTTAGAGCCAAGGACCTGAACTATGGCTTTCTTCTGCTCTAAAATCCTCTTAATAATCTTTTGTCTCTATAATGAGTTGATGAGAGGGAAGGCAGGGCTCAGCCATGCAAGATCCTTTATCTTTTTCCAACTGAAGAAAAATGCACTTGCAACTTCCTGCACACTCCAATTTCACTGTCAACTCTGTGGTCTTTTCACACCGTGTTCTGTTAAAAAAGTGGTGTTGGCGTGGCTGTCACATTGTGAATCATTTCCAGATGTGTTTAAGGATCAAGAAATTTACCAAGTGAGGGAGGATGACTCATAATCTCATAATTATGACTTTTTATCTCATAATTTCTAAAGTCTACTCAAATCTGCAGAGATATGCAAGGACCCGTCAAATAACTGATATGATATGATATGATATGTCCTTCTCTGAAATGAAGTTTTCTGAAAGGCTCCCTGTTGCTGTGCCTTCTGTTGTCTGTCTCCTTCTCCTAAAGTTCAAATCTCTGAACAGTCCATCGGACTTGATTTATCTTTTGAAAAATAAAAACGAGTTTTTGTAAATTATAAATGGAGGGTGTATTGTGCATTGTTGTTATTTGTTTTTTACTATTTAAGGAAAAGGAATACAATGAAAATGATGTATTGATATGATATATTTAGTCCACTAGGTGTCAGCAATGGATTGTATAAAGTTAAGTGCAGTTGCTAAGGACATCGGAATATGAACGTTACACTTGGAATAAAAACGCCAGCACCTGTATTACTTTGTCTTTGTTTCTTTGGAGTTTATTGAATATTTATTAACTTGAGCGAAATATGATATGAGGTGTTTGCTTAAATATCCGAAATTGTTTCAATGGACAAATGTCCATATATGATTTTGCAAACATACATGTTTTTTTCATGACAAAACTAACATTTTATTTAATAAAAAATGTTTTTTAAATGGATAACTTTGACTGAATAATTAAGAAAGAACAGCCAATAAGAGCACAGAATAGATAAAAACTCCTTTAATATTGGTTTAAAAGCATCTCGGGGTGAGGCCTCAAGAAGCTGCTTGAGAAAATTACATGAAAACATTTCTGCAAATTGTAGTCGAAAGATGACAACACTAAAGAAATATAACATGTTTTAACTTACTTTTCTTTTTACATAATTCCCATAGTTCCCTTTGTTTTATTTCATAATTTTGATGAGTTTATCATTGTTCTAAAATATGAATATGAACACATAAGTGAGTAAGTGTCCCAAAACCTTTGACGCTACAGTTATAAAAGCAAAATTGTAATATTATTTGTTATAATTATCATTACAATACACTTTAAAGTGACCTATAACCGAAATGTGACCATTTAACCCCTCCGGTGAATAGTCGCTGAGAATCATACCAGCAACCTTCTTGTTACGAGTCCAACTCCATAACCACTAGGCCACACGAGCTAAAAGTCGGCATGTGGGCAGTTGTGGCCCAGTGGTTAGAGAGTTGGACTCATGACCACAAGGTTGCTGGTTCGATTCTCAGGGCTGGCGGGTAACAGCTGAGCTCCCTTTGAGCAAGGCACCTAACCCCCACTTGCTTACTATACAAAATGTATAGTACAATGTAATGTAAGTCGCTTTGGATAAAAGCGTCTGCCAAATGCGTAAATGTAAAAGAGATATTATGCCATTTTAAACATGCAATAATAATAAAAAAATATACAAATTTGGAGAAAGAATACAATACAATTTAGTCTGTGTTACACATTTACATGTACGCATCTGGCAGACGCTTTGCTTACATTGCACTACACATTTTTGTTTCTGAGTATGTGCAATCTTTGGGATCAAACCCATGACCTTGGCATTGCTAGCGCCATGTTCTAACCACTGTGCTACAGGAAAGCTGTTCACGCTGTTTATTCTAGATGTGGCAGAGCCTGTATGCTAAACACGCAGGGGACATAGACGTGCTGTCTATCGATGCCGCTTGGATGCTGTTCAGACATAACGACTGCGGCGTCATGCTCAAACCTAAAGTGGGTTAGGGTTAATCGCTCTCGACACCATTTATAGCGCCTGACTGCTTTCACCGACACCTGCCTGCTTTCTCCCCGGACCGGGCTGCCAGCCTCGCTAGATGACGATCAGTGCGCGCTGTGCCCGGGCTTTTCAGGTTTACATTGAGCGATCCGCCTCTTTTAGGCACTCTGACCAGCTGTTCGGGTGCTACGGCGGACCAGTTAAGGGATGATCAGAAGGTTGCTGGTTCGATTCTCATGGCTGGCGGGTAACGGCTGAGGTGCCCTTGAGCAAGGCACCTAACCCCCACTTGCTTACTATACAAAATGTACAAATGTATAGTACAATGTAATGTAAGTCGCTTTGGATAAAAGCGTCTGCCAAATGCATAAATGTAAATGTAAATGTAAATGTAATGTCTTGTTTCGAAGCAGGTTGTCTCACTGGATAGTGGACGCTATAACGCTGGCATACACCAGTCAGGGTGAGGACTGCCCTATTGATCTGCCCTATTGGGCCCATATGTCCTACGCTAGTTCCCACAGTAAAACTCTTTCGGCATTTCTCGATGCTTTGAGACTTGGAATGGTGATGCGGAGCAAACGGTGCCCTAGGGGTGTCCGATATTGGCAAAAAAATGATATCTAGATATTTTCTGGGATTTCCCGAAAACGATATGCAGGCGATATTTTGCATCCTAAAGTCTTATGTTGTACTAGCTTGTTACATGTTACCAGGATATCTATTGTTGATATTATTAATAGAGAATGAGTGTCTTATCAAATCCTGTCATCATTCACTCATTCTCATGTCAACCTTTGTGACTATTAATTGTGCAGCACTTAAAAGATCATTTAAAGAACAATGTTAACCAAACAACAATGAACCCCATTGAATTCCATTTTATGGACACAAAACCATTGAGCCATTTCTCAAACTATCTTCTTTTGTTTCACAGAAGAGTCATATACAGGTTTTCAACAAAATAAGGGTAAATAAAGGATGTTAGAATACATTATATTTGAATGAACAGAAAATATGATATTTTGAGTAAACTGTCCCTTTAAGGAAACGGTCTTTAAACGGAATCTTTGCAACTGTTTTTAAACAAAATCGAACAGCTCGTTCACGCATGCTCTCATTCGGATTTACACCTTATTATTCCCACATCAGAGCTTTGCATTGCGGCTTTGAAATCATGTCTATATGGATTTATTCTTCAGGACTGACAGTATTCATCAGGAAAACACGAATTAACTCATCGAGTAACATCACTTCACCAGACGCTGTCTACTCTGTGATCGCGCACATGAGCACCTCTGTGCCCCGCACAAGCAGAGCAGAGCTCACAGAGACGCGCGATCGGCTAAAATGCTAACAGCGCTGTAAATGTGCATGCGCAGTGCTTCACCAAAGTATTTGTGAACACTGAGTGCTGTTTCTAGTGGAGCTTAAAAAACGTGAGACATACTCGATAATACATCGTTAAAACAAGATTTACGATATCATCGCAAACGATATATCTTTCACACCCCTACGGTGCCCTTCTCCGGCCCCGTTTAACTCGCCTCGTCGCGTATAAGGCTTCAGTAAAGGTTTGGAGAAGGGGATTCCCCCTAGCGTTTTCACGCAATGTATCGTTCCCTCCTCTTAGGGAACTAAGGTTTTGACAGTAACCGGAGACGTTTACACTGAAGTCCTTTTCTAAAATGAGGCCTTAGGTCCACAAGATCACAGTGACATACAAACTTTGGTTATTGTCAACAAAGTGCAAAACTATTAAATAAATTGTTTAATTTAAACGAGGTTACGAACAAATTCATGTGCATACGCACGTGTTGTGAATTAGGCGGAACATTTTCGTGAGAAGTAATAATCTATGCAAATATTAGTGAATGAGACCCATTGTCTTTATCTTTATGGCTAGGTTGTGTTTGTATCGCTATTGGAGATAAAATAACTCCTAAGCATTAATCTCTAATCTCTAAAACTAGATTTGGAGAACCAAAGCACAGTATGACTAGTCTACAAATGGGTCAATACACTTGGTTAACATCTGTACATGTGTGGTATATGTAAAGTAAACAAAAGGTTTTGCAGTTTCTCTACAAATAACTATACAACAACAAATGTTCGTGAATTCCTGATATCTGATGTTTTTGTTTTCATATAAACATTGCTTAGTTTGAAAGGTAACCATTTAAGCTCTGTTTGTTACTTTTGGATGACATGAACAATGCACGATTAAGCACATGGTCAATAAACATTAGTGTCAGTTTGCAATCTTACTATACATTACAGAGAGCAAAAAGTTCAATTCTCTCGCACGGCCTCCGTAGCGCTTCGAACGGGAGGGGAGGGGTGGAGTGAACGGTTGGTTGCAATTCGCAACCTCACCGCTAGATGCTGCTAAATAATTCCACACAGTACCTTTAAATGGTTAGTGTTAAGTAATTTTCTTCATCATTTAAACATGTATGACAATCTTTCTTCTGCAGAATCAAAACGAAGATATTTTGAAGAATGTTGGTATCAGTAAAACCGGTGGTACCCAGTGACTTGCATTGGTTTTGTATCTGTAAAATAGAAATTTGTACTGCTTTTAAAAAAATATGTTCTTGTGTGTTCTGCAGAAGAAAGAAAGTTCATATTTGAAATGACAATTGAAGTTAATTAATAAAGACAATCTATTTATGACATTACTTTTGACAGCATCCTCATTTTACAGCATTATTAACACATGTGCCTAAACTTGTACTGTAGCTTTGCAAGGTAGGTCTCTTGGGTAGCATCTTGGAGACTTTGCCACAGTTCTTCTGGATTTAGTCTGCAGCAAACAGCAAAACATAGAAATAACTGACTTAAACCCATTTTTTAGCTGGGGGTGTTCTAATAATTTTGGCCATCACTGTATATCAGGAGAATATACTAGAAAATGTGTTTTTATGCTGTGTGAGAAACTGACTGCGTTGCTCAATTGCTCCCTCCACAGCCCTTGTAAAGTCCCTAAAACAGACATTTTACAGGCCTAATGTCGCTGAAAGGAAATGGAAAAGAAGTATATAAGACACCCCTACCACGGTCGCCACTTAAAATAGCCACTTCTCAAAACAAGTATAGCATAAAATACAATACTATTAAAAAGTCCAGAGATTCCTATACTTAAGTAGTAATGGTGACTCGAACTTCTCAAAAGTGTGTCACAGCATCTGTTGCTTCATGTGAGAGGATGTAAACATGCAATCAGTAATGCGCTAAAAACAATTCACAATACTTCACAAGATAAAATAATACCTGAATTTATACAGTACATACTATCTTTAAAATATTACATTAACTGATCCTTATTATTATGTGTAGTTACCTTTATATCTGTAACATATAATATAGTTGTCAGCTGTCCGAGTTATGGAGACATAATCCAAGTGCAGTGTATTCTAGTAAATCCAAAATAAGAAGACAATCACATACATAACAACAAACATCTCAGCAAACACAATACGTTCTGAAGACGTCCTCAGGTAGTATTATTTTGGTCAGTGTGACATTACTTTGTAAGTTAGCAAAATCGCTAACAAAAATGCCCAGAAACACATCTACAAACTTTGTTGTCCAGGGTCACATATTTCCTAAGCCGTACAAATCCAGTATAGAACATGTTACATTAGTGTTAACAACAACAAAAAATGCAAAAGGGCTTGTTACCAAAAATAGGCAACCATATAGACAGACCACACTGCTTGAAAACACCATACTTCTTTGACCTTTATTACAACACAAACAGCATGTGGCTGTAATTGTTGGCACTCGGACAAATGTCTGCACAGGTCAACACAATGGGCGTCACCCAGACTGTGACCATGTAAGTCTTCTTCCTCTTCAGAAAAGGCAGAACTCATACCAATCTCTCAGTCTTTCTAGCACTATAATTTCCTTTGAAGGGGCCCAGTCACGGGTGAGCGTTGGTGGGGAAAAACTAACACCACATGCAGCTTTCAGGAATCTTATGCTACAGCTTGGAATCGGGAAGAACATTACCCTTTAAAGACAGGATGTAGTAATGATGGGAAAGTTTTGAACTCGGGGAAATCTCTGGATTCATGGCCTTTGGATTCAAAACAGTATCTGTTATTTGATTCCAATTATTCAACGTAAATAAGCATGAAATATTTTACTAAATGCACTTGCGAAGTAAAGCAAACATTTTTTGTGGTCTGCTGTTGCTTGTTTGTTTTTCTTTAAGAATTTGTCCCACAGACAAAACACGCCTATCCATTATTAAAGTTATTTAAGTTGCATAGTAGCTCATGATAAAATACTGCAAAACAAAATACATATTGCAGACTTTAATATGTAAAAAACCACAGAAACAGGCGGAGTGGTCTGTCTCCAAGCCGGGTACTGGTCGAGTCATCCCGAGTCATCCCTGTCCACCTGAGCTAGTGCTCCATACGTAGTGACTCCCCTGTTTTGGGTCATCCCGTGTGATGTAGTCCTCACTCTTGTTCCCCTGTTGGTGAACTGTGACCTCTCCCAGTGGACTACCACTCTATCATGCTCCCCCTTAGTGGGGCTCTTGCGGTTTATTCCCATGTAGCTCTACCCCAACGGTGAGACCATGCATCTCCACATGTTACCTCCTGCGGGATGTGGTCTCCGTAGCACGCTTCCTCATCGAGGAATGCCTCCCAGGTTCCTCAGCACAAAAGATGAATGAATGGGCATGCCATCTTCCTTTTATACCCGTATGTATGGGACTAAGACTGGCATGCATTCACCAAGTTTATTGGCCTTTTGAAATTCCTCTCGGAAGAGATATGTTCTCAAGTTCAAACCCCCATCTGTCGATACAACATCAAAGTGACAGACAGAAAGCGAACGTCTCGGTTTCGACTGTAACCTCTTTGTTGTGTCCCCATCTCTCGTAACAGAGAGGTTTTTATTTGTATATATATTTATATATATATATATATACACACGCATAGCTATTACACTCTTTATCTTTATCTTACTTTTAATTTTATTCTATTCTTTTTATATATAGATCATCTGCGTATTGTATTGTATTGTGTTATCGTCTCCGTGTACTGTTTTGTTGCTTCTTTAGCCAAAACAAATTCTTTGTATGTGCAAACATAATTGGCAATTCTGATTCTGATCGACTGTTTAAACAATACGTTCTATAGAGTATGAGCCAAAGTTTGTGTTTTACATACACGCGTTAATTGTCAATAAAAAATAGTTCAGGTGTCTTGAATTGAATATTCTCTAGACAGAAAGCTACTCCTAAAGTAAACAAGCAACTGTGCCAGAGGCTGAGGGCCCCTGGAACTGATTTGTGTAGTGTGGGTCTGCAGCAGCTTGTTGTGGTAAATTTACTGTTGACCGCAACAGACTTCTCTAGATGACCATTCAACTCCCACACACTGCCCCAAAGAGACTTTTTCCCATGCTATTCGTAATGGCCCAGTATAAACATACGCAATATAAACATATGCTCTATAACACACAGACACACATCTGTACATAAAAACAGACTTACACTCTAAAGGCTGGTCTTTGGACTGTTGCTTGATGAATATATATATTGTGTTTAGCATACAGATATTATATAACTAGAGTGTTGTGGGTGGTTTCTGGTGCCTTTTTATGTAGTTGTTAAGGTCATTGTTTTTAGCCCTGCATGTCGTTCTGCGCATAGGTGCAAAATTGTCAACCACTGTCACCTGACGGCCTCTATTTCTTAGGGTTCTTTTTGTCCATGCCTCTAAGCAACACCATAGTATTTGAAAATTCCAGGCTTAGTAAGTTCTTGCAGACCTGACTTATGTTAGTCATTGTAAAAACGAGATTGGTGTGGGAGGACTAAGTTTGTTCTTAGTTAAGTTTTGTTCTTAGAAATAATAGGACAAAATTTCCACATAACTTTCACAAACATGTTTTTATGTTTGTGTTCGTTTGTTTTGTCAAAGACTGTAAGGATTTAACAGAGACAAACGGTTTGAAAAACATTTTTATGAGGGTGGAACTTTGTGTGTATTTGAAGCTTCCTTGGGCCAATCCAGAGATGATTTTGGCAACCATAATCACACTAAAATCTATAGACATTTTTATTTACTTTAAGTAAAATGCATAAAGGCTGGGGAAATATACAGCATTTAAAAAGCATAAAAGCACAGTGCTGTCAGTGCTATGTAAACTTTAATTCATATTCAAAGTCTAAGCGTGCTATAATGAAATAGCTATAACATTAAGAGCAAATAAAAATGTTGTGGCCCAAACCTAACTTCCGGTACATATACACAAAGAGTAGAGTGCCTGCATTATTTTTGATAACAAGAAAAAGAAATAAAAAGTCAATTAAGAGTATGTCTAGCCAGTATTATATTGGGCTACCAGCAGAAGAACCGTTACCAAACTTAAATACGACCAAGGTACACAACCTTGTTGAATGGGTTGTGTACCTTGGTCGTATTTAAGTTTGGTAACGGTTCTTCTGCTGGTAAAAGTGTTTATTTTGAGTTATATTATTAGCCACCACTAGCCAGATAGATCAACAAACCGGAAGTTAACTTCGGGCCAGGCGCTTACGTCCAATGAAACCGTCTATACAGTTTCTGACCTGGAAAACATACTGCTATTCTTTGAATAGATTTTTTCCTGCTACTGCCAGTTACAGTCGAATCTCTTTCCAGCATCTAGAAGACATTAATAACAATGTATTTAGAGAAATTCCTCTTTCTGCAATACACTAACAACTTTAAAAATATCAATGGACTGTTTAAGAATCTTTTACAGGTGACTTTGCAGACAGTTCAATCCATTTCCACCTGGATAAGCATTCAAAACATGAATTGCATGAAGTCATATGTAGTTTACAATGGTCTTAAATTGTAAAGAGCCATTGAAAAGATTTTTTGACAATGTCCAGGATGTAGGGTTGCCACCTTCCAAACCGAAATTAAGGGACGTCTTGATACAGAAACATGAATAAAAATGTCTTTCAACTTCTCTCATCTTTGTAGAAGTTCATGTACACAAATGCATCGGTTTATTTTTCTTTGTGAAGCATACACCAAGAACATATATCTATCCATTTTTGTGGCTATAGAACACTGCAGTGTTATCATAGTGTGAATGGCCCCTTATGTCTTCTGGTTATACAGATAGTTGAATGATTCATTTTTTTAAACCTTTTTGTTACGACTTTTTGCCAGAACGCAAATTAAAGTAAATACAATTATAAACTGAAAGCAATCACCCCAAGACCGGGTGTCTACATTTACTATTATTGCACATAGCCTGTTGCCTTTAGCATAGTTTTAAATGTGCATGCATGTTTGATGTATTGACATGTTTATGATAGAATCATGTACATACTTAGCCTGGCAAGCTGGTTCCTGATTCTGGATCCTTCATATGTGGTCCTGAGGGAACTGAATAGCAATACTATGACATATTTTTAAAATGATTGACATTTGGGGAGTCGTTTTTGAACAGGCAGACAGTATTACATAATAATGAGTAAAATGTTTTGCCCTCGAGTCAAGCTAAAACGGATTTATTACCACCCATAAACTATGTGTCTCTATTCAAAGTCTTTGCCAAGGAGGACAATGCCCTTTAAACATACACATTTTTTGAAACCTATTTTAACACAAAGTTATATTGTTTTTGTGCTTCTCTATATCCAACTCATTAACCCCATTCCTTAAAAAGTGTTTCTATTTTCCTAAACATCAGTTTTCCCCTAGATCTGTGTGCTTTTCCTTTTGAACAAACTCTTCTGTTTCTTATTTTCTGTGCATTGAACAAGCCATGTTTGTATTCATGCTTATGTTAGTTTTACACTAGTTTTATACTGGAGACATACCAATAAAGTGTCTAATAAAACTGGCCATGAGCCATAACGTGTTATATTATGTACCCACATATTGAAAATATTTATTTAAAACAAACAGAATGCAAAATGTCAATAATAACTTTAACATTTACTGTCAATGTTAATATGTCAAATTTTGACTTGGTAAAAACTCATAAATGTTATGCTTTTTTTAATGCTTTAATGTACAGCCATGCTTTAATATCGTGCACGACAGTTACATCATTCTGCAATACTACAATGTACAAAATCTGTGAAGAATTTCAATAACACTATGAACATTTTTACATCATACAAAACTTTCAATTACTTTGTTAACAAATACATTAAACATTAATTGTGTGGTTATACTAATGACTTTGTCTTTAATGATAGTGTTGACTTATTGTTGGGATCACATTTTGGCCTGGATGGACAAACATTTCACAAAGTCATTAAACAAAAAATGGTCACACCTAAAACTGCCCAAAACTCCTAAAATCATGAAATACTATTGGTTTTAACATACATGGCTTGGCCAACATCAAGTGTCGAGTCTAGGGCCCATTTCTACAGTACAGAAATATACTGTAAATGTAGTTGATGGACTAAACTAGTATTTGTCCCTGCAACATTGTCTTTAGAGTAAAGTTTTGCCTGCATATACAGCGTATTTTACAAAATCTTAAATCATTATTCTTCACAAACTTTACAACATCTAAAAACGTATCTGTAAAATTCTGCTAGGGAAACATGTCCAAATATAGATATTAATCTTCCAACATATGGGCTCCTCATAATACAACACTAGGGACTAGTTTACTGTTTCTGGATTCGTTTGATACATTTAAGGTGCACAGCACACTAGTCTCCAGGTTCACTGAGCCCCCAATCAATATTAAAACGATTCATTCAAAAAAAATAAAACGCTGTCTGGCCATCTGCAGGTATTTCGTTAAAAAGTGTTTTTAATAGGGATGGTAAGATTCGCATTGGCATTAAAGTAAATGATGCGATGCATTGATTTAAAAAGTGTGCATTGGATACAAGTTTCCATTTAAATTGCGATGCATATAGTTTCTAACAAGTTTCAAATTTTTCTTCATATATTATATTATAAGCTGATTTCTCTACTCCAAACTGTTTCTCAAACCCGTTCTGTCATCACTACTGCTGCTACGTGATAATGTTTCACAACATTATGGAGGCTGAGGTGCGTTCTGAGATTCAAACGTAGTCTGCGTCTGAAAGCTATAAAATGCTGCTTTCGGAGGCTGCATTCCAAGGCAGGAAGGCATCAAGCACATCAAAAGTTTTTCACTCCCCGCTAGCTAACGGTTCTGCTCGTTCCAAGGCTATAACTGACGTTATTGTATATTCTTTTATTTAATAAAAGATTTTTAGTGAGAACGAGGGCTCCACATCAAGACCTGTTTGTGAAAGTGCCATGTGTAGAAGTCAGAATGCACTTCAGTTCATTTATGATTTGCTGTCTGTCTGAACCAAAATTAATAAAAGTGAACTATGTCCCTGCTATAATAACAATAGAAACCATAACAGAAATTCTAATGGTTTCCATTAAAAAGCCATTATGAACTATTCGCTATTTACATTAAACTACTACAAAATTTTGTTTTGTATTGTGCTTTGGGCATTATTAAATAGGATGGTACCATGCTAACCCATATTGGGGGTACTATATTGCATGGCAATAGGGGTGACATTTACATTTACATTTACATTTATTCATTTGGCAGACGCTTTTATCCAAAGCGACTTACAATTGAGGAAAACAGCAAGCGATTCGTCTAAGTAAGCAATATTCACGAGAAGTGCTTGTAATACAAGGTTTCAAATACAACGTCAAGATAGTATAAGCAAGTATATAGAGAACATTAGGAAAGGAAAAATTAGAGGTAGAATTTTATTTTATTTTTTTTAATATTATGAGACAGTTAAGTGCTCATGGAAGAATTTTGCATCAATCAATGGGTGAATTTTGCATCAATATGCATTTCGCAAGATTTATGCACTTCCCTAGTATATAAGTATTGTTTGCTCCTGGATTCTGAGCATTTGGACCTAGAAGCAGTCATGTGTCTTGACAAGTGGATAGACTTATAACATTAATGTATTAGTTTGTTAAGATTAGGACATATTTTTATAGAGCTGAATTCAAATGAATTTAAATTCAAATGAACAACATTCGTTTTAAAACCGTCTAGTAATATAATGAGGGCAAATGTCTGCATAAATGTACAGAACAGTCAAGTAGTTTATTACTGAGGTGTATGAGGTGCCATTACAGTGTAACATCATGTTTCAAAGCGAGCCATTGATGTGGAGTGATGAGTTTTGGTTCAAAGTCTGCATTTAAAGTCACTAAAGTCATTAAAAATGTGTTCAGCGGGGTTCAGGACTTGGTTTTATGCAGACCAGTCAAGTTCTTCCACACTGACTGAATCAATGATTTCTTTCTGAATCTTGACTCATACAGAATATCATGATATGCTGCAGCATCATGGAAATAACTAAAGTCATCAAACCTGTTTATTAGATGGGTGACCCAACACTTTTGGCAATATAGTGTATCTGCACAAACACTGAGTGCATGTATATGACTGTAGTTTTAAACTAGTGTACTTTTAGTGTGTTGCAACTCTTTCTTGTCTTTAGTTTTGTTTATTCTCTTATGCTTGTCTTTGCAGTGCTAGTCTCTGGTGAGTGCACACGTGTCTCCCAAAACTGGACTAAGCGGCGCATCACATCAAAGCACTCACGCGGCCAGCGTCATCTCGGCTCGCCTAAAGTTAAACTTAACAACTATTAGCAGCTTTACAAAGTGATAAATGTGATCTGACTTCTGAAATACATGAGAATTAGCTTTTTTATATACATGCACAGATCCCTGCACCCCTACACGAGCATTGCAGGTGGGAGAGAAAGCACCACACTGGAGCGGATCATGAGACTGCAGACTGAAAGAAGATCAAAAGAATATTTTATTTGTTCATTTGTTATGGGTGGATTAATTCACACGTCACAGTGAAAGTGTTCCCGGTGGAAGTGGGTTGCAGGAGCTTTGTGGCCAATTCCACTTTAAGAAGTTGGGATTAGAAGACAGGTTGCAGAGAGAAGCAGCCACTGGCTGTGGTAGAAAACGGATGAACAAAGTCTGGCCTGCCAAATGACCCTCGTAATAAAGTGGTGTCTTGTTTTGTGTTGTAATGTTATGCCATAAGGAACCGCATCAACGGTGCCAGTGGGGCTAAAACAGCCTTAGCCAACGGTTTGGCGTGTATGGTTGTGTTGTGCCGTTATGCCATATGGAACCGAGGGCACTGAACATGCATTAACGGTGCCAGTGGGGCTAAAACAGCCTTAGCCAACGGTTTGGCGCGTATGGTTGTGTTGTGCCGTTATGCCATATGGAACCGAGGGCACTGAACATGCATTAACGGTGCCAGTGGGGCTAGCGTAAGGTTGCATTTATGTGTGATGCCACCGAACTACCGGCAAAGTAAGTGTTGTTGAAGCTGCAGACGGGGAAACGAGGGGGACGACAAACAAAACAAAGGCCATGTGCTCCCACACATAACAAGCACAAAGACATGGTACTGTAAGAACCAAGTCCACAAAACTAGAAAGCTATTGACAAGAGGAACCGGATCATGAAAATATTATGTATTAATAATCGTATTTCCCCAAAACACAGAGAATGCCGAACTGATGAACCCATTGAAGCCTCTGACTTCCTTCCCTTTTCCATTTTCTTGACTGCTCCTCTGTCACACTTAAGGCATCAGAAATGTCTCAATGGGCAATGAAACTATGCTGAATATTGGGATTAATGTGGCATTTAAGAATACCAATCAGACCAGTCAAACTGAACAGTAAAACATGGCATTATCAAGTAAATCTTCAATTTATGAATGATTATTTTCACAATATAGAACAATGCTTCTTATTGCACATAAGTCAATTATTGTAGTTGTTGGATTGGGTGATTTCTTGGGAAGTACATACATTGTCGTCACTCAGAATTCAACCGGCCCAAAGAAAAACATTGTTACAATATGTTATTCACGTTTACTCGGTGTGATTATGGTAACTATTTTAGACACCATCCCAAAACCATAATTTCGTGCTGGAAATGTACCTTCTATTATAAATAGTTTTCACCCTACGTATAAAATGGTACAGACTGTGTAGGCGATGCTTGTGTCACTAAGACTAATATCCCGAATATTTTGCTTCAGTCTAAGTATATACTTGTAAGTTGCTTCTTTGACATGTAATTGAGAAATGTAAAGCCCAGTGACGTGGTAAAATTCAGCACCTGCTTTTAAAAGGAAGTGAGAACAGGAAGTATGGTTCTTTAGTCATGGTGGAAAGCGGGGGTTGAAATCAAAATATAGGAGACTGCATAACATCCGAACCGACACACAACCAGGGTAGAGACACGTGGGATGAATAAAAACAAAGACTGCATAAAAGATATGCTTTGTCATGTTTATATGACTAAAGCACAACTGTTTACTGTGAAAGGTTGGGTTTCAAAATGTCAGGAGTAGGTAGAAAATGGTTGCTGACACAGCAACAAATTTATTTTCCATTTCAAATGCAGCAGTTAAATATGAAGTCAAATGACAACTCCTTTAACTCCCAATCTAATACACTGTTGAAAGGCCTGCCTAAGCTTTCCTGTAGCTCAGTGGTTAGGTGCTAGCAGAGCCAAGGTCATGGGTTCGATCCCAGGGGATTGCACATACTGAAAACAAATGTGTAATGCAATATAAGTCGCTTTGGATAAAAGCGTCTGCCAAAGGCATAAATGTAATGTAATGCCCCATTTTGTCGTCAAACACAGCAAAATTTTTTTGTTGAAGGAAGAGAGGTTTCGTTGTTTTAAGAGGTTTCCACAAGACTAATTTTATTATTCTCTGTTGGATCTCAACAGTAAAAACATTTGGGTGTTTGGGTCTAAAATGGGAAAAGCAAGTATATAAATCTTTTTTTCTCATTCCATGTCTTAAATAACAGTATATAATTTACAGAACCACCTGAAAGATTCTATCCAGTGCTGTTTATTTACAAATCCCATATTATCAAGTGAATTAGATGTGATGAGTGTTGTAAACCTTTCTGTTTGTTTTCACTTCACCTTCTAGATGGCAATAAATAATAAATCAATTCTCAAGAATTCAGAAAAAAATCCATGCTTTAAGCAATCCAGAAAGAGTTCAAACTTTCATTTGACATGTCTGACATGTTAAACCTTTGGGTTATGAAAGTAGTACTTAAACCTACACATTTGGTGGTTAACATATGATGCCAATGTTGCATAACGCTTGCTTATGGAAACATTTAAACATTTAATATCATGACATTCATGGTGCAGGTCATGTTTTCCCACATTGACTGACTTAAATAGATATTTCACTGCCATAACTATACTGGTCACATTTTATTAATGGCAAAATATAGTTTTAACAGTTCCGAAGCTGATAATATAATTCAACAGTTCTTTTAAAAGCATGCTTGGGTATGTATAATCCCTATTGGTAATGTGTTTTTACAGAATATTTCCAAACAAACTGACCTCAGAGATTAATAGTTGGGGCCTGTTTAATAGCAAATTAGTTAGAACTCCATGGGTTTACATCTTGTTAAGTGTGACATCAACTTCATAAACTAATATTATGAATCTGGGTTGAATTTAAGCCATGTGTTTTTTTTTAACCTAATTTCAACAGCCAACAAACCGCAAATGTCGAAGCGAAGCTTGTGCTGATTAGAACAGAGTCTGAAGCATGCTTCATTGAGATCATAAAGACCATAATAAAGAGAGATTTGCTACACACACAGACTTGATAGTAACACTGATTTAAATATCACTGGACAGACATGATTTGAGAGAAATGTTACCTGAAACTCAATCAGAATGAGTATCAACAGTCAAGAGAGACCAGGACAAGAAAAGGTTTTAGTATGGTTTTACTACCAATACTTACTGTAGTGACTTAATAATGACAAAATAAAACTAAAAACTTGATATTACCCTTTTTAAATCCTAAAAAGTTGGCACATTTTATTTTTATTAATTATGTGTGAGCTAATCTGTCTGTGTGGGTATTTATTACAGAAATGGGAAAATGCCTGTAATCTTTTAGCATTGCAGTGGTGTATATACATATTTTTTGTTAACTCATCAATGTACCACAGGCAGCCAACCATGACAGTAGGGTGTAGCAAATATTAATGCTGTTAACTATCACTTGGGCTTATATATCTTCATGTGCAGCTTGGTAATGGTGAATAATTCTATGGTAAATGGAATGCGATATTGTCTCACCTCCATCTCCATACAATACCCTGTAACAAACTAAGACAAGCATCACTATTGCTATTGCTAATATTTACTGTGGAAATAAAAACTGAACCCTTAATCATTTGAAACTTTATGCCCTACATACTGCATAATATTCAAAGTCCGTTTACGGAGGTCGTGCCACTCGGCGGCCATGTTTGCCCGTATACCTTATATCAAGTCCACAGTCCTATAAAATCTACACAATTAAAAAGCATATTTCCTATCAGTAATTAAACCTGACATGAACAGTTCCAGACTGTGAAGACAAACGTACAATTCATATGATCATTGCTTGACAAATCATCAGCCTCCTCAAAATAAACCCATGGAATTATTTTACACATCTGTAGGAAGCGTGGATGCAGAAATATGTCATCAAAAGTGTTAAAAAATAACTCTATTAGAGGTTTGTTCTAATGTCTAGCCCAAGAGAATGAGCAATAGTAATTGTGATGCTTGTCTTGGCAACACCAGTTATGCAACTTTAATATTGCTAAAGCAAACTTGCTGTTTTGTCATTCAATATTTTAAGGGATTATGCACTTAACACTTCATTCTGTTTTACAGCTAAAGTAATTAAATATTTTATATTACAGCCTTCACAAATGTATTTGTTCTATTTTATGTGCTCACAATTTAGGTGAACATGAAGGCAAAATATAATAAAATACAGATAATACAGATGTACCATCATTTTTTCCTTGTTTGTCATACCCAGCTATACGAAACCACAGAACGAGTGGGTGTCCAAAGGTGGGACACAGTGGTAAATCATGAGCTGCACTGCGATTGGTTGTTTCCAGTGAGAACAGGGTTTTAAAAGCCAACCAGCAGTCATTTCTTACAAACATCAAAACACAGCAAGATCTGTTATACAGAACGACCCGACCTTCACATTTTCCCAAAGAAAGCTTTGGTAAGTCATTCTTACATTATCTGGATTCTAGGATGTTGTCATATAAACTGTCATTGAAGGTTTATGTGGAAAAAGTTTTGACTGCATGGTTAGAACCTTGAGAAACTTATTTGTCATCAATTTTATTACAATCATTTTTAATGTTATCATGTCTTAAACGCTAAAAAGCAACTCTTACTTAAAATAACCTAGTGATAAAACCTAGTGCAAAATGAAAGATATATACAATAAATAAACTCATATACTGTAACAGACACACTTCTCTAAACACAAGGCTGCATTAAATGAAAAGCATGAAGACTTTTAATGTTTCCAACCAACCAGAGTTTTTTATAGGCAGAAGGGATTAATATAAACGCTGACAGATGGAGGAAGTTGCGGCTATGGCACATAAAGACAATAATAATTTGTCAACTGACTCGAGACTTCTTTTAGGGTAAAAACTACTCAATTAAAGGTCCAACAAAGGAATAAAAATGTTTCCAGCATTTTGTGACACTTAACATTACATTTCACGTTACAAGCTTTTGACTTACAGTGATGTTTTGAATGAGAAACTATGTCTGGTCAGAGCGAGAGGCGTGCTGTTTCTTGGTATGGTTGCTGCTACATATAACTTTTTGAATTATACACTAGAGAAAATCATTATAGGTGCAGCTAAACACACGCTAACTCAACTTATACTTCATGTAATGTAGCTGAGAACAAACAAGATTCATATTGAGGACTGGTAGTAAAAATCCTTTGGCATTTTCTAACTCTAAAATGGAAGTTTCTTTCAGACTTGGCTTGGTTTGTAGTAAATGCATGTTTTTGCTAGTACTTAAAATACCCACTCTTAAGGCAGTTTATAATTTGACTGTTAAAGCGCCAGGAATCCTCTCTGTTTTTTAAGCTAGTATACCTTTCTCTTACCTTTACCTTTTCTTTCAATTTTAGCCTTTTAAACCATTATACGCTTAGCTAGATGCGTTTTTTGACTATGTTTCAACAAAGAAATGTATATGCTAATATGCATCTGTAATTTTTTTCTTTTAGAATACTTGGCAGAAAAATGAAGACTCTTGTTGTTTTAACGCTCCTCATTGCCACAGTTTACTGCCTACCTGTAAGTTAAGTCATTTAAACCACAAAATGCACAATTCTAGCATTCTGTTGGCTAATGTATTTGTTACTTTGTTATTTTTCTCAAGGTGAAGCGCTCAGCTAGCAGTTCTGAGAGCTCAGAAGAACACGCAATTGCTCAACAGGCAAGTATCTTAGTTGAAATGGAAGAAATTAATATGGAGCTGAATGGAAAGTAATATTAAAACACACACATCTAACCTTCTTTATTAAATAGCCTGCTCCGATGCTACGAAAAGCCGCTGCTAAACTGGTCCAGGCAGAACCTGCACAGGTAAACTATTCCTGATCCAATATTAAAGATAGTTCTTTCAAATAAAAGTGCACCAAAAAGTTTCAATTTTGCCACCTCTCACTCCTACTGTATGTTGTTCAGTAAATGTCAGATGCTTTTTTCCAAACAATAAAAATGAATGGTGATCAAAGGCTTTGAAGGCTATTACAGGCTATTCCATGTCTCCTAAATCTATGCAATATGTTTTTGTTTCTAAAATCTGATCTTATCATCTGCTGCTTGCCTTAAATCTTGTGCATGTTTAAGAAGTCTGGTTGAATGTTTTATTGTAATACTGTAATGTCAAACATTATAGCACCAAATTAAATTACATTAATAAAATTTGACAGTCTATGTGGAAGGGAAATATATATATAAAGAAAATGTGAATAAAGACAATTTCTTAGACAAAGATATCCTAGGTCACACAAGCAATATGGACTGGTATGGTCATTTTTATTGTACAGACCAATCCAACATCCCCTTGGTGTCTACACATTTAAGAAATTGTATAAAGGAGAAATGACACGAGGGGTGTAAATTATGAAATTATTGGTTGTGTTACAGACCACGCCATCAGAATCCAATGAAAGCACAAACAGTGCAGATGACACTGGGGTAAGATTCATCTTCCTGACCACATCACATGTCACTGTCTTACGTCAAAAGGCAATAAAAAGACACTAGACTCTATAAATAGCTACTTATATATAAATACCTTGGTCAAGCCACATTGTACATTAAGTGTCTCCTGCTGTCATCTACACTGTGTCCTAATCCTGTTACTTGCATTTGTAGGACGCAGATGATGAATCAGAAACAGATGAGATGGAAGAGGACAATGTGAGTCACACTAAAACTTATATGTAAATAAGAACAGCATGCTGAATAAATGTGTATTATTGAAATACTGAACTTTCTCTAGCAGCACCTAGAACACCACATGAAACCTATAGCAATGGTAACTACTTAGAAACATCTTACGAACCACTTAGAATTTCCTCGGCAAACATCTAAAGCATGCTTATAAATTGTGCATGGGCAAACTAAGTTACATTAAAGGGGAAAATGCCAAATTCTGTCATGAATAACCCTCAAGTCGTTCGTTTTCTGACTCCTCCATAGACTGCAATGCAACCAAACTTAAAATCTCTAAAAGTGAGTAAAGACATTGTTGAAATAGTCCATGTCACTCTAGTGGTTTAGTTTTAATTATTTAAAGTGACGAGGATACAACAAACAAAAATACTGACTATGCTCGTGACATCTGTCACTGCACGACGCATGCGTGTCCTAGGGTTGACGAACGACTCGAGGGTGAGTAATTCATGACAGAATTCTAATTTTTCGGCAGAGTTCCCTTTTAATCTACTCTTTTCAGGGCCATTATTTTACATTGTCCTTGTTATACATTTCACATGTAGCTTCCATAGTAAAAACAATAAATTACAAATAAATGTTAGTATTTAGTAATGTTACTTGTTTAATCAGTGCAGTGCGTGCGTTGAATTTATTGCCAGCTAAAGGAATGTATGTTGTTGATTAAAATGTTGCCTGTAAATGTTTATCTAGTAAATTTGTCTTTTTTTAGGATACTAATTCCAGTGAGAGTGAATCTGGGGAAACTCATTCCACCTTTGGCCCACCCATCGAGGTGTCCACCCTAAACCCGATCATCAATACAGGTCGAGGAGACAGTTTGGGATACCCTGGCGACTACAAAAAAGCAATTGTCTATGTGGATGCAAAGGACTACGAAAAAATTCCTTCTGCATACAAATCCTACAGCAATGACAAGTTGGCCGGTTTAACGGTAGTAAGCAAGAAGATGTCTGCCTACAATGGTCAGGACATCAATGATGTGGAGAAACACATAAAACTTTACAAGGTAAATTACAAAGGAAACCTACTTAAAAAGAATACCATAATTACTAGTAGTCCTTGCTAAGGCACATCTTATATTTTCTTCAGGAATTTCAGCTAATTTAATACATACCTGGTACTAAATGATACATGGTACCATGTTATTCAAATGGTACTCTACAGGCCTATGTCGGTAAATACTTCAAATTGAGATGTTGTTTTGGGTTCTCAGGCTCTAAAGGTTCATGATGATCTTCTGGAGGAGGAAGACACCAGCACCCCAGAGATGGAGGCCACGCTGGGAGATAATGAGGTTGCCCTCGTGGGGAGCCAGGACAATGACAGGACCAGTGCTGGTGACTCCGCTAGTGCTAGTGCCAGCCAGGAGGAAACAGACAGCAGTCTGAACAATGAGGAGACCACGGCAACTACTGGAGGCACAGACGGAGAGGATGACTCCTCACAGAGCACAGAGAGCCAGGAGAGCGACGAGGACACCCCTCAGACCTCTGAACCTTCTGTTGTCATTGCAAAATAAAATCAGCTAAACACACAGCCTCGATAGGCTGTCAACAATAAAAAATACAATTATATGAAGCATATTTTATTGTGCTTAATGTCACACTCTGCCTGATATTAGTGTGGCAAAGCATGATGGTTCAGTTACTGCAAGTGCTCGAGCTGTGTTGCAAAACTTGTTAAATGTTAAAGGGATAGTTCACTCAAAAATGAAAATTCTGTCATCGTTTACTCGGCCTCTTGTCATTTCGAACCTGTATACATTTCTTTGTTCTGTAAAACACAAAGGTATTTGGAAGAATGTGAGTAACCAAACAGATCTCACCCCCCGTTGACTCTCATAGTATTTATTTTCCCTACTATGGCTGTGAATGGGGGTTGAGATCTGTTTGGTTACTGACATTCTTTCAAATATCTTCCTTTGTGTTCAGCAGAACAAAGAAATGTATACAGGTTTTGAAATGACAAGAGGGCGAGTAAATGATGACAGAATTTTCATTTTTGGGTGAACAATCTCTTTAATGTAAATGTAATTTTGTACTACTCTGTGTTATGGTTTTTGTCATTTATGAATAAATGTCATCCTATATCAGTTATTCAGGCTTCCTAGTGCAATAGTAATAGCAGTTGGCAAAGTACAAACATGCAAACATTATCTAGGGTACACTGAAAAAAGCAAAGCAGAAAATTGCCCTTCATACGCTAACGTTACACATTTGGTGGTCACCATATCTACTGCTCACACTTCAGGTCAGAATGGTTTGAAGCTTGAAACGTTTATAATACTGTTTCATACCTAATAGGTAGTTACGCAGGAACTGATGTAGAACTGGTTAGTACTGCATTAACACTGTGTCATGTATCAGACAAGACGATAGATGCAAAGGTTAAGGCAAACACAGGCAGGCAAGCCACAGATGCAATCCAGAAGACAACAAAAACATGTAGTTCACAAAACACAATCCAAAAGGTAACAAGACAGGTAAGTAATCCAAGGGCAAAAAATTCTACAGGTAACAATGCAAACAGAGGTCAAAACTAGATGGAACCAATGGAAATTAACAACTAGAAAAGACAGAATATCAGAAAAATAGGTCCACCAAACAAAATATATGAGGTTCCAGCATTGTATAGCTGAATATATTTTTGGTTTAATACAAATTCTAAGTTATTTATTTGCGGGCCGCAAAGTGATGCAAAAAAACCTGGAGTCAAGGATGTCACATAGATTTGTTTGAGGAAGAGACCAATGAATTTGGGACTCAGCTTCTTGCAGGGCTGTTGATAGTCTCGTGTAACCTTCATACTGAAGGTCTGGGAACTTTGGTCGGTTTCTTTGGTCAAGGCCCGTCCAAGAGGCCATATGACTGACAGGTAAAGCATCCAATCACATTTAGTTTTGTGCCACGTACGTCATGTTTAGAGGCGTGGATATGTCCCCACAGTAACAGACCAGTGTACATTCATGAATGGGTCAGACGTCGGAAGGAAGGATCCCCTGGCCAGGCGAAGAGAGGGGGTTGGTAGCCTGGCGAAGGGAATTTTGTCGAGGAAACAGGGCCAGCTGTGCTGATGTTGGTGATAGTAGAATCGCAGGCACCTCCCAATTTCCTGGATCTTTCGCTCAGTCTGGCCATTAGCTTGAGGATGGTTCCTCCGAGGTGAAACTGACGGTGACTCTGATGAGATTGAAGAGGTCTTCCAGACTTGGGAAATAAATTGAGGGCCCCTGTCTGACGAGCAACACGTGGTTCAGAATGGGATTGCCCCAACTCACCCGATAGCACACCCCGATGAACTCCTCCACGTACCTCTCGGCCGTCTTGGCAGAGATGGAGCAGGAGATGGTCCTCTGGTGAGGTCTTGTCATAATCCATGGGGTCTAGTCTTCTGTAACAGAACGGTTGACAGAAACACGGACGAGGGTAGGATTCACTTTCAAACTCATTAAAAAAAAGACAGATGTACATATAACTTTACGCTCACATTACATTTAAGACTAGACAAATGAAACACAGGGTATACATATAGTGTCCGGGTGATGAGGATGATGGCTGGCAGGTGAAGGAGTATAGAGGATCATGGGGGATTGAGTCCATAGGGAAAACTCGGGATACAGGCGGGGAACAGACAGGACTGAGACACATGTTTCCAACTCTAATATACCATTGTATTGCAGCTGGGGTTAAACCCTGACACTATTGATGGTTTAGAAAAATCCCTTTAGATGGTCTTCAGTGGACAAAATCTAAAGACTTAATCTAAAGGGTTTTGGAAATACTGTATGGGTACAGCAATGTTTAGGATGGTCATTTTATAGAATAGAAGAAAGTATTCTAACAGTAATTATGTATTATTATGCTTGAATGTTTAACTTTTCCATATTCACTGTATATATTGACAAACATCAAAATATCATACTTTTCTTTGGTTCAATAACAAAACTGGCAGTTGTTGTGAAAAACTGTCGAGAAGTATGTCGGCCCAGAGGTGCACAAAATAAAATGTTAGAAACTGGATTTAATATTGGCCTGCTATGCTCAAGGTCTTGCATTATTTATATAATGTCTGTTTAATTATATTTATTATATATCAATAAACAAATGCAATTCATTTGCAATTAAATTATAATTAAATATGAATATATAACTGAAAATGTGCAAAGAACAGTAACTCTTATAAAAATCTCACAAGGAAATACTGACCTCTGCTGCTTTAAAAGAATGATGTTTAAATAACAAAGTTCGGGAGGAGGCGAAGACTATAATAAAGCACGTGTTCTGGGTTCGGGCTGGTTCTGAGCTCGGAGCCCGCTCCCCGGACAACACGCCAAATACACATAACCTTTTCATCCCTGCTTCATTGTCATCCCGCTACAACTTTATTACAGGCATAGGTGAACTCGTGAATTGATACCGTAAAAGTGTGTCACGGTTTGGTTCATGTCACGTTTGGTTTTTGGAGTTTTTGGTTCCTGTTGTCTGCTTTATTTTGAAGTTTGTTTTGTAGTTCTTTCATGTGTCTTGTTTCCATTGGTTCCCCTTGTCCTGTATTGTTCTGATTGGTTTATTCCATTTCATTGTATGCTGCCTCATCCATGACAGCCGCCTCATCTGAGCTCCCTGCCTCGTCCAAGATGGCTGCTAGCCCAGAGGCCCCAGCCACCATGGCTGCCACGCCGTTGGTTCCAGTGGGTCCAGAGGCATCTGAGGAGTGTTCACTTTCTGTTCTGTGGTGATTCCTGTGGTGGCGTGTGTGGTCTACACTGTTCGCCAGTCTCCACAGAGGTTGCTGCAAGCCATGAACCAGAATCAAGTCAACGCCCCGGGGTCTGTTTCAAGGTCAAGTCAACGCCCCGGGGTCTGTTTCAAGGTCAAGTCAATGCCCAGAGTCTGTTTCAAGGTCAAGTGAGGCCCATGAGTCTGGTCCACCTCTGAGCCAGGTTACAGGTCTTCAAGCCTGGTTTCCTTTCATGGGCCTGGAACTCCATCCCTGCCCCTGTTCCGCCTCTCATCCACCTCCCTCCTGAACTTTTTTTGGGGGGGGATTTTTTGGGTATTTGGGCTTGTGTGGTGTTTTTGGGCGTCAGGAGCCACCCTTGGGGGGGGGGGGGGGGGACGGGTTATGTCATGGTTTGGTTCATGTCACAGTTTGGTTTTGAGTCTTTTGAGTGTGTGTGCGTGTGTGTGTGACAACTCGGGTTTCGGATATTGTGATGTAAAATATCCGATTTTCCTACCTTACGTTATCATAAGACATTATATAGTAATTCAAATGTAGGCAGTTGTTCATTAACAGTTTCTGGATTTATTACCGTTCAAGTTTACGCATATTACGTGTTGTAAAAATAGTTTAAAGATTGTTTACATTCACGTAAGGCTGAGAAGATGACGCGTCTCGCTGAGGTCGAGGTTGATCGATCTTCCCCGAGTTCAGAAGTCGGATAACCGACTTCGTTTGCCGTTGAATTGTCCCGAGTTGTCTTGAATGCAGCATTAGATCCTCTCTCCACGTCTCATGTTTTGGGCAGCCATATTACAAAGTGAAACCTAAAGCACCACTTTATCCAATAGTTGATCTTTATAAATTACTTCTATTGATGTAACCTAAAATATTTATTGTTAATATTTAGGTTAATGCAGTCATAAACTGTGTAAAAGGAACACAAAATGTGTTGTCCCAGAAATAACACGAGATGTGTTCAGATAATGACAACACATTTTGTGTCTTGTCCTGAACTAAACACAAAATGTTTTGACAATAATCAGCACAGTAAGCACTGGCTAATGTGGGTGTGAGCATAAAGTGGCTTAGATATGATATGACAAATGTGGACCAGTTATCCCATTTTGGCCAGTATGCATCTTAGACTCTTAAGACAAATCTTTAAGAGTTTAATTAATGTGATAACCTAATAATCTAAATAGGGTGACAAGTTTGTGACCTTGAGATCCACATACATGTTATCAAATCTAACAATTATATCATTTATGAACGTTGCATACTCACAAAATAGGCATTTCTAGCAAGAACCATGATCAACGATGCACACTTTGATATTATTGTGGACACTGTTGACATTGAAAGCTCCATTATATCGAGGAGGAGATGAAGATACATGTATGCACATCTTTAATAATGGGGAATTTTGTGCATGATGGTATTCTAAATCCTTCTGCACACACACATTTACACGTCTACATGTTTTATAAATGAGGCCCCAGATGTTTGGCTCAACATTTGCTTGGTGGCTCATTTTAGGTCTCTAATAACAGGGTTAAGGGTTCCTGCCATTACAACGTCAAGGGGATAAAACTGGGACTAATCTGCTATTACTTAGTGAAATAAACATTAAGCAGTCTTTGTGTTAGCACGGAGACTGTCTTGAGATGAATAGTTGACCAAAAAGCAGTAATTACAGCGTAGCAGAGACCAGTAATGGCTGGTGTGAGATGTGAAATTATGACCATGAAGTGGCTTCACGAACACAGTTTTCTTTCTTGTACTGGTAAATGTGCCATTGAATAATAGAACAATAAATGTGATCTCGTGAGCCACGATTTGCCACTTGCTATGGTCAGTCTAAAGCAAAAACAATAGTGTAAGAGCAAGAAACAATATTTGAAAAATATGCGAGCATTCCTTTACTGCTGGCTACGAGTTTGTTTTAGTACTCGGCCCGACTTTCAGAGATCGGTCACCTGCCTTTAAGAGTCTTTCCAAAAAAACAACATGAAACATTTTGTGCAATACTGACTGATTAATTCATAACTACATTTAATATACATTGATAGCAACACTTCATTTAACAAAGCAAAAGAAAGACATCTAAAATTCACATCAAACAGGACTCTAAATAACCCCTTCATGAAAACATTCTGTCACAGTATTTGTGCAGCACGATGACTATATTCAGTATGAAGTGGCAATCAGACGTGACATACACATTCATTACTAAAGACAGAAATGAATCATTTAGTTACTTTATTAACTTCCTCATTCAGCCGTCAAACATTGGGTTGAAAACATTTCCCACAGAACTGTGATCAGTGTCATCCAAAAGCCGTCCATAAGAAGACCGTCTGCAACACACAAGCATTTCAGGATTCAGTTTTTAATAATTGACGCTAATCCTGATTTTGTTCAGTTATGTTGTTTCATAATATTCACAAACAGGGCACAACAACAAACTGATTTGATACTCGACTCACCGCATTTTGAAGTAATACGCTCCGCCAAATAAAACGATTACGATGGCGATGAAGCCAATTACAATGGCAGCTACACTTCCTAATAGATAAGAAAAGAATAAAGAAACCATTTCATTTGATGAATCATTCTTGACATGTAATATTGCTTGTTTCTATTTTCTCACAAAAGTTTGAATGAGAATGTCAAAGGAACAGTACAAGCTAGTGTTCAAAATGAAGAGTAAGAAAATAAAGGTGTTTGGACACATCGCGGTTGTCAAAATCTCTGGTTACACTTTTAGGACACCTCGGTAACACATGACAGGGAACTGACTTGTTTTGCAGTTGGTTAAATATATTACAGTGGAAAATTAGTTTAAAGAGTTCTTAGAGAACATTTCTAGCATAATGTGCTTGCTTTTTATATTTAAATCAATGGCATTCAAAATACAAGTGTGAACAAAGCATCCAATACACTGTATGTACTTTTTAAACAATGGCCATTTAGTCTAATGTATACTGGGTTTTTATTGTGAATGACCAGAGATTGATAAACCATTTATGACCAAGCTGCAATTAAAGATAATAAGCTTTATTCCTCGAGAGAGAAACAAGGAGCAAAGTATGAACATAACCTATCCTTAGTTGCTTATAAAAACATAAAGGAACGTTTGAACCTTTATAAGAAATGGCGAGTGAACTGTTAATGCATCAAACAGTTACTGTATTAAACATTAACTTTTTTAACTGTATTAAATATTAACTTTGGGAATCAGTGGTTTAAATGTTTACTAAATAACAGGTTCGCTCAGTAAAAACACAAACTTATTTACGCTTTCATTTTTGCAAGTTTGTGACCTTGTTTAATATCCAAGAATTTAAACTTTGCAGAATATGTTTTATATGTATCTTAAAAGATCATTTAAAGTCTTTGTATATTTTATTTTTCATGCTATCATCTAAAACCTTTCTTTGACTTTTTAGGTAATCAAAAATCTCCCTTGATCTGTGCGCTAATGTAAAGCCATACAGTTATTACAACACCATACACTCATACCTGAGCTCAGAGCCTCTGGATCATTTTTATGTTGGCCAGCAGTGATTTTGTGCTGCCTCGTCGATGGTTTCCCAGTTGATGACATGAACACTTTAGAAGTAGAGGCCATCTTTTTTGTTGTATATAATGTAGATGTTGTAATATTGCCACGAGTTGTCACTGCTTTGGTGCTTTCAGTCTTCAATGTGTGAGTTACAGTAACAATAATGGATGGGGTTGTAGTCGATGAATCTGCCGCATTGGGCTTGCTGGTGATCCCAGTTGGGGTGGAGGTAGAATGAACACTAGAGGATGTACTGGATGTTGCGTTCGATTCTGCTGAGGTCTCCACAGACGTTGTTTGATTTGTAAATCCCAGAATGGTGACTGATGTGTTTAAAGGTTTTGATGTTGGTGTGGTTTCAACAACTCCTGCTGTTAATTCTGCCTCAGTTGATGCAGAGGATGTAAACACCGTTAAGCCTCCAATAATCACCAAACCTTGACAAACATGCACAGACGGGCCACATCACCAACAACAAGAACAAGGGCACATCGTTTATTAAAGTGCAACGTTTGACATGTTTTGTTTGCTCAATAAACTAATAAACACAACAATAGCATCGTGAAAATGAGAAAATGCCCACTTGTTCCTATTTTTATAATATTTTTAAGATATTGTAAACGTACCTGTAATCAGTATCGCTGAAAAGTGCATTTTCGTTTCCTTCCTCACTCTAACTGTTTAACCGTCTCTCTCTCTCTCTCTCTCTCTCTCTCTCTCTCTCTCTGTGTGTGTGTCACACATGTGGTGATAAGGAAATTCAGACGCACTTAGAGCGCGCGCTGTTGTGCACGCCTCTGGTTCACTGAGACCTCAGTGGTACATACAGATGAATATGTAGCCTATATTTGTATACATTAGGATGTATTATTGCCATACAAACATTTTAATAAATATAATAATTCGAGAACAATCCGCCCACCCCAATATAGAATTTTAGTTTGTTTGAACAGTATTTGTGTTTAAAACATTTTCTAAAAAACGACAACGTTTTTAAATAGGCGTTTTATTTTTAACCATCATGCAATATGGTTTTGTTTAATGTAGCCTATATGTTTCATTACAGTTTAGTTGTGGCTTCCGTAAATATAATGTGCCAAGACGGGAGATTGCCCGTATCACCACTAGATGGCAGAAAAACTAAATCAATATATAGCCTACTAGCTTTTATGTTTTGTTATAGTTGTTTAAGGGTTTCTTTGCTTTTTCAACACTTCTGTATATTTGACTCATGATCAGCAGGTAACAATATGATGTTGAGATTCATTCATTCACATTGAGGACAATCAAGACACTCATATTACAATAGCAATGTTTTTAGGTGTAAATTGTTATTGTTTTTCATTTAGTAATGTTTTTCAGAAGCTATAAAAAATACATATATGTTTCTCACTTAAAAACATTTTCAGAGGTTTACACCCACCTGACTTGAATCGTGTATGAGTCTTTCTCAATGTGAAATGATGACTCTCAACATCATATTGTTACTGCTGATCATGAGCCAAATATACAGAAGTGTTGAAAAAGCAAAGATTTTGGAGGCCGATGATTTTTCTGAAGATCAGTGGACAGTTGAATGACTCAAGCAGGACAAACCCTTAAACAACTATGACAAAACATAAAAACTGTCATTGACTGTTCAGATAACATCATACAGTATTAAGAATCAGGGGGGTGTAAACTTTTGACCTTCTCGAAACTTTTTAGAAATTCTCTAATTATTCTTTGGTGTGAACTTTATGTTTACATTTCTTTTGTAAAATAAATTGTTCAGGGCAGCACTACATTAAAAATAAACCTTAATTTTCAAAATTCCTCTCATTGTTTCCCATATTTTCAAGGGGGATGTACATTTTTGACTTCAACTGTATATATAATGCAGATTACATACATATATGCAATGATTTTTTTATCTTGATCAGCTGCTTTGATGCAATGGAATCTGTAAAAACACTAGAAAATAAACACTATACATTTGACTTGACTTGATAATCTATAAGCCAACATTTTTTAGCAAGACGATAGGCCAGAACAAGTGTTGACATAGACAAATACCGAGACTATTGGTCAGGTTTATCTTCATTCCAAACCCCATTCCATGATGATCTAGCAAACTCAATGACACAATGAAACAAGGGTGCAGCTTTGTTTAAACGTAGTCTTGGAGCACTGCCTGATGTGTACTTTTGACTGAATTGTTTTCATTGTACAAACGTTTTCATAAAATATTGTGTTTTATTTTATTAAAAATGTAAATGAAGACAATGAGATCAGATTACCTGAACCACATCAAATGAAAACGAAAAGATGCAGGCAGAGTTGTGTTAATATCATATTTCGTTTTATTGTAAATGTAAAATGAAGGTAAAGGGAGTTAAAACTGTTGAAAAATAGGCTGATAGTCAAAGAACAACTGATATCGAGTTAGTGATACAAATGTCTCTAAATAACACTTACAACTGCAATGCGTTTTATAAGTTCAAAAGAATTTGCTTTCCTCTATGTAATGATAGAATAGCAACAACATATCTGTCATACAGTAAAAGGTATTTCTATCGTTTTAGTACAACTATGAACGTTCAACAAAAACATGTAGAAAAAGACTGAAATACTCATAAAACATATAACATTTTTGGTACCCGTCTCACCCGCAAAGCCCTCTGCATTGCAGGTGATCCCACCCACCCGTCACACAGCTTCTTCAGTCTGCTGCCATCAGGGAGGAGGCTTCGGAGTCTCCAGGCCAGGACCAGCAGACTGAAGGAGAGCTTCATACACCAGGCAGTCAGGAAGCTAAACTCCCTTCCGATCCCTTTCATCTACGCTGTTGTTTATTTCATCTGCACTGTAGTGTTTCTCATCTACTGTTGTTTATTTCATCTGCACTGTTGTTTATCTCATCTGCACTGTTGATTATTTCTTTGGTTTGCACAATTATTTCGGTTACATATATATTTTTTGATATATGTTATTCTATGTTATCTGTATGCACCTGGGATCTGAGAGTAACGCAATTTCAATCCTCCATTTGTATGTACTGTACATGTGGCAGAATTGACAATAAAGCGGACTTTGACTTGACTTTGATAACGACAGCTGCTTCTAAATAAGGAAGAACTGTTTAGTTACCTTCTGTAATTTATTATTAAGCAATTTAGGAAAAACACAGCCTTGTCTGATAAAACTTTATTACGTTTTTAAAGGCTTATATTCACAAGTTTGCAAATTTCATAATCTTACCGCGACATTCTTCCGGTTTAAAATAAATGACGTATATGTGTGGTTCACGCTGATTGGTCAACTCAGTTGCCGAGGAAGAGCACCTTTGACCAACGAAAAACTGTTGGGAACGCCCATTTCTCTAACCTGCAGTTACACACAGGCTACTTGATTTTTTGTAAGGGAAATGAAATACGTGGCGTGTTTGACATTCGTCGCTGCACAAACCCATCGGCATATGACATAACCGTACCGCGAGAGTGATTCAGACACATATGAAGCGGCAGCTCTCGCGGTACTTTAGAGTCATAAAGGCGATCTGTCTGCACGGCGCCGCACCTTGACTCACTTCTATCGAAACTAGGATTAGTTTGATAACAAGCGTATCGTACACATGCGTCATGTGACTTCAATAACAATGGATGAGTTTTACGAGATCCTCCCTCCAGAGGTTTCTGCCCTGTTGCTCTTGAAACTGTAAGCCTATACTTTTTTAAAAGTTAGTTTAGGCAAACAAGACCATTTTTAAAGCACCGTGTTTCGTAGGGCTGTTCACCTGTCATGAGAACACCTGGGATTTTTATTTGCGGGTTGGTGCTCGCACCCTGTGGGTGGATTTTGGTCCTGACGAGCACCGTGGCACCAAGCTGGCGCACCATCCATAATATCGCAGGAGAATCCAGTGATATGGTTCTGCAGCAAGGAATCTGGGACATATGCAGGACATTTATATCATCCCGGGATGTTCAGTGCAACCAACAGGACACACAATACTTTAACAATCAGATCATCAAGATTGCGCAGGGGTTGATGTTGGCATCACTTATTCTCAATGTCTTAGCCATCGGCGTGGCATCCGCTGGAGTCAGATGTTGGACCGATACACCACACTGGACAGTCGCCGGGATTGGGGGTGTTCTCATTTTCCTTCAGGGGTCCTCGCAATCATTCCAGTGGCGTGGTATACTCAAATTATGACCACAATCAGTTCTCCGTCCACCGACGTTCGTGTGGGGTACTGCTTGGTGTTGGGCTTCATCGGCGGCATCCTGGAAGTGATTGGAGGTTTGGTCATGTCCATCGGGTTATGTCGGTGTTGTAGCGATCAGTACCGCGGGAACAGGGCGAGAACAGATGTGCTTAAGTCCGCGCGTGATCCGTCTCCACTCCGTAGGGTAAACGTCCCGAGTGTGAGCAGCAGCGTCAGCAGTGTCCCATATTACTCCAAAGATTCCGATGTTAACTTTCCCCGAGCGAAGAGACAGCTGGATAGTAGACTTGTGAACACCAGTTCTGCTTACACTGCAAGACCGTACGATTCAGATTTATAAAAACATACAAGAAACATTTCAACTGATGGCATTTAGCCTAAAATGCAAAAAAACAATATAAACAACTATAGTCCTTTATAGCCTATTATGGATTGGTTGTAATGGAAATTGTGGGTCTCTGCTGGTAATGTGTTGGGCTCTGTTCGATGTTTTCTGGCAAATGGGAACCAATAAAACACCGTTAAATTCTGCTGGAATTATAGAAAGCACTACATAGAAAGGATTTTGTAATGTTTTTAGTGTTCATGATGCATTCATAGTGGAAACCATTATAATTTGTATCGGTTCTTAAGGCATTCACCATGATAACTGCGTAAAATGTCATAGTACAGCTTAACCGAAATATTTTGGCATCTAATAAACTGTATATTGTCTTTTTGTTATAAAGTTGAAATTCTTTTTTGATGTCAATGGTGCCCGGTGCTATAGTTACCAGTTTTACTCAGATTTAGTTTAGTCAGATAAGATCTCATAATATGTATACGCGTCACATGATGACATGTTTGTCAGGTGATCTCATGTAGGCTAAATCATCCACGCATGGCTATTTTACTAGAAAATGTGGTAACCATGATAAATAGTTGTATAGGACAACGGGCTTCATCATTTGGATGGCAGTGCCATCAAAGTTCAATGTCACTTGACTTTTTGAAGATCTCAGAGTTGTTTTGTAGTGTGTGAATGTTTAATTTATCAGGAACCTTTTGAGTTTGTATAGTTAAACAAAAAGCAAACACATTTAGCTAAAGAACACTAATGTATGTATGCCTTTTGTTATGTAGAGATTAAAGGCAACAAATACTGTCACTATAACATATCCTTTGGTGTTCACAAGAGTGAAAAGAAAAGGGGTTTGCCTTCTTGACAGGAAATGTAACAGTGAATATAAAAATCATGTTTTTCTGAACAATGTTTTAGTATTCACTGGAGGAAAGCATTACTCCCTGAAAGATTTAGCATATGTATTAAAACAAAGAGTGGTACACTTCAAGATACATCATGTCTATCCAACCAAATCCCAGATTGCTTCTTTTGTTGATCTCTCTATACACATGTCATGTTGTAATATTTTTGCATTGTAAATTTGTAATTCCAAAAAGAAAATGTCCAGGTTTCAGGTCTTTCTTGCTGAGATATCACTTATTGTAAAGTCTCTTAAACTTATTGATAATTGAGATAATTGAGATGCTATTGTTTATTTTTATTATGTATTTATTGTTTCGTCTCCTTTGATTATTGTTCTTGCAGTGCTCTTCCTTTTTTGAAATATTAATAAAAAAAGGTTGAGAAGAAAAGATCTCGACTTATTTTCTAGTGTGTGGTAATTGTCCCTGGCATGCACCCATCAACTTCAATGTTGTTATTTTCCTGTATTTATGATGATCCATGTGATGGCTAAACGCTCACCAAGGAGAACTGTAATTTTAGAGCATATTAATAACAGAATAATATACGTGGAGTAAATAAAAAAGAGAGTAGAGAAAATATTCGAAATGATGTCGAGTGCAACTTATTTTTTTAATCACTTTGTTTTCTTTATCAGTTCATTTGATATAGTCCCATTCAGCCTGAATTAACCCTATCATAATTACCAAATTGTATAAAGTAACATGTACAACAACAGCAAATAGGGTAGATGTGTGTAAATGTAAGATATCAACATGACCTACGATCATTTAAGGCAGTTTGTGAAAGAAATTGAAACCAACATACGAAACCACTGCTAGAATAAAATATGCAAATGTACTTAATTTTGACTCAAAACCTTATATGTAGTAAATTGCTATCGTGAAACCTAACTGTTGTCTCCTTTATTTATCCTTTAGTCCCGCATACTGGAATTCCATGTCTGGTTGAAAGAGTGGCATGCAGTTAAAACCAGTTTAAGGTGAACCAAATGTTTGAGACCACGCCCCTTCAGATGATAATCAGACAGATCCACCTCCAAGTTTCAGTAGGTTTCTTCTTAAGCACCATACAAACCGCATTCTCTTCAGAAGGGGACAGCAGCTATAGCTGAAACCATGAGAACTCCAGGTATCCTGATATTCGGCTTGGTCCTGGCACCCTGTGGATGGATCCTGGACCTGACCAGCACCGTTGCGCCCAACTGGCGCACCATTAACCTCCTTGCTAATGAACCTCAAGACTTGGTGGTGGAGCAGGGAATCTGGGACATCTGCAGAACTTCTACAACATCAAGAACGCAACAGTGTAACCAACGAGGCAATGACCAAACATATTTTAACTATCAGATCATTTCGGTTGCTCAAGGCATGATGATCGCATCCTTGATCGTGACCGCACTTGGTTTGGCCGTGGCAACTCCTGGAGTCAGATGTTGGAGGGACAAACCCAGATGGAAGCTGGCTTCTCTTGGTGGTCTCCTTATCTTCTGCTCCGGGGTCCTGACCATCATCCCAATTGCATGGTACACCAACATGCTGACCAGCATCAACTCCACCTCGATCAAAAGAGACCCGACAAGAGCAGACGACATTCGTGTAGGATACTGCATCGTTCTGGGCTACATTGGAGGCATCATGGAGGTCTTTGCAGGAATTGTGATGTTTCTTGGGATATGCTCCTGCTGCGGTGGTCGGAACCGCGGTGAAAAGCCTCAAACCACCAACACAGGCAGAACAACATTTAGACCAACACCTATACCGAGGGTCAACATACCAAGAAGCTATGTAAGCAGTGAAAGAAGCAGTGTACCATACTCTAAAAAGTCACTGGATGATGACCTGGACTTCCCAAGAGCTAAAACTCGAGACAAGGGGTCTATTAACACATCCTACACTGGCAGGCCTTACGATGCTGATCTGTGAAATTCTATGGTTTATATCATTTGACCACTTTGTTGACAAAAACTGTCAAGACACTTTGAGGGAACACACTTGGTACAAAACTTGTTATACCAGTCATACTATTGCAAATATGCTAGTGTTTACAGCAGTCATTTATTGTACTTGCCATATATTGTATGCTCTGAAGGTGGAATTTCCACAAAAAACATGCTTGTTTTAATTTTGCTATTTAAAGGACCTAAATATAGCCTTATGGTAGGATGTAGATACCTTACTCATCTGTAAGAAATTACTCACTTTAAATTACTTTATAAAATTTTTTACTTTTGAATGCAATAAACTGTGCAATATTCCTTTTTGGTGTGTAAATCACACTTTGAACTTACATACTAACATTAAATACACCCTACAAAATAAGTGTTTTTACAGATTAAGCTTCTGTGATGTGGTAGAACCAGTAAAACAGGTTGGTAAAGTTTTTTTCTGGAAGCCTCGCTGTGTGGGACATGTTTGAATTGCCAAGTGATCCATTAGCCATGTGAAGGGAACGTGATGACTATATTTTGCTCAACAGTTTATTATTTACATCAATACATCCTTTAAATAGATTTACACACAAAATAACCGCTTTTACCTTTTATTGTTTAAAGACTGTACTGTCATCTTTAGCTAAACAATAACTTTCTGTTCAAAGAGTCCTGGTAACACTGCACTGAATTATACCCCGAGGGCAACTACTAAACTAAATAAAATACAGTTTTCTTGTGACATACTTAAAAATACCATGACGTGTTCCACAAGGAACCTGCAACAGATACCCAGCTGTGGCTGGATCAGTATTTTAAGTTCAAACTCACCGGTCAGGACTAAAGTAAATTTAACCTTAAAAATAGCAGTTACATACCCCACATTGCTCTGCAGCTAGTCAACATGTTTATGATGATAAACATCTATTTCCCCCTACAGGTCAACAGTCACACGAATTCATCATCACGTTTTGACCCAAAACAATGCAAAGGGCTTTAATAAAACATTTCATATACAATCATTTTTAGGCAGGTGGCATTTCCACTTCAAAAGGATAACTTAATCCATATAAATAACCTTACAGATGAACAGTATTTACATTTGTGGCTGTGGCAAAAACCTGAATAATTTGGTGCTGTAGGCTTTGATGGCTCCATCTAAATTTCTGTCAAGAGAAAAAGAAAGGCGGGGATAGAGAAGGTTATCTTATTGTAACCTTATCTCATTTGTTTTTAAAAGGTCTTGAAATGATCTGTAGCCTACTAGGAAATTGGCAAACCTGTTCTATGGCATGTTGCATTAAGACATGTTAAATGGTGCTCCCTTTCTTCTTGGAGCTTCTTCAGCTGCCTTTTTCTGTTAACAGATACATGTAGTTTGCAAACACCACAGTCACAGAGCTATGCATTTGAAAATACTAGTGCTAATACTATTACTCATACTTGGGGTTTGTGCAGCTTGTTGAAGCAATTCAATGTACCTTTACCAACTGGATAGCGATGTTTGCATAGACAAACAGGCTCCAGTTTTACGTATGTTTTTCCTATAATGTATTACAATCAATATGCATAGGACAGCACAGAAAAAATGTTTTGGGGACAAGTCCTACCTTCGCTTTGCCTTCTGCTTTTGCCGAATGAAAGCCAGCAGAAAGATGACAGTGATAAAGGCAATGAGAATGGCCAAGGTGCAGAGGGTGAGTGATAAGGACAGAGCCTCATTGATTGTTTCACTACAGGTGTCGCCCATGTAGCCCAGCATACACTCACAGACATTCACTCCCCTTATCACCACACATCTACCTTGGATGCATTTGTCATTGGCACAGGCGAATAGAGAGTGAGACGTACCACCGTCGGCCAGAGGGTTGATGGTAGGGACAGACATGTTGAAACTCTGCAGAAATGTTACAGACTTGATTTGTAGGAAGCGAGTTCTTTAGATTTATAGTGGGCATATAATTTGGCATGTACAAATAAAAACCATGATTTTACCTAAGTACCAGTAGTTTAACTATGCTTATTCTTTTTTGAATTTTACTACATTTACTACAGTAACATGGTCTTCGTAAAATAATGGTTTATTTTCGTAAGGGGAAATAACTGCTATTAACAAACTGCAGTTATTCTAATTTGAAGATGGACACCAACAATTATTCTAATTAGCTCATTTATTTAGAATTTATTACATTTTTGTAATAGTAAGTCATACATTTTGGCAAACGCATAGTTCTTTTTAGGCAAAGCAAACCACTTAGTTTGGCAAAATAATGCACAGAGACTACAGTCATAAAAACGATAAAGCAAGACAACGCAAAAAAAACCTTTTAAATACTTACCATTCTTTATTCAAAGGTAGAGAAAACACCCTCACAAGTAACTATGACAGGAATGCACAATTGGGTTTAAGTTTATATAAGGAAATAAGAAAAATAAGTAGCGGACGAAATTAAAGACTTTGATTGCAAAAAGTCCGACACGAATAGACCCTTTAATGTTACAGAGCAGAAACGAGACCCACCCATTTAACACAAAAGGTGATTGCTTAGAGACAAATACTCTTATCTGATAGTGAACGAGCAAGGAGGAGTGAACTTCAGGGCAAATAAGGGCAATATCACCCGCACACTAACAGTTTATATCTGTGCTGTATGAACTGTATCGCAATGTGACTCGCGGGCACTGACACGCGTCAAACAATCGCAGTTTCTCCAGATAGACATGATGCTACGTTCAGTTCTCCAATCACACTGCGTTCTGTGCGCGTGCGCATGGTGACACTGATCTCCGAGTACTTCATTCCACCAGAGCCTTGTTCGAGTTGACCCATACTAGCCTGCCACCGACTGGCGAGATATGGCAGTTGCAGGCGGAGGAGGAGTAAAAAAAAACCCGGCCACCAGGTTGGAGACTTTGTGCGGATTTTGTCGTCTTTATGACAAAGTGGATATGATAGAAATTCCTATGTTTTTGCACTAAGATAATGTTACAGAATAAACACCTAAATTTTAAACTGTTTAGTGGTGTGCAGCTAATTTTTATTAAATATTTATTCTGTTTGATTGTCTTTTGAGTGGAAGCAAGATTGAGTCAACACCCTATTCAATTCACGGAAACATAGCAGTTATACACACTATCCATTAAGAAGCACGTCCATACTGTTTTGGATATTAAACACTAAGGTAAAACACCAAAAGAAATATTTAATATATAAAGTACAAATAAAGATTTGAAAACAAGAATTATCGATACCATCACTACTGTCAATCCAAATTCCTGAAATTCTTACAAATACTCGCCACCTCACTGCGCATGCGTTGGCGACGCCATTAAAATACACCAGCGCGCATGCGTGGTATAACGTCGATTACAATTTGAATTACCAAGTGAAATATCGTTGTGCATTTGAATTGAGAGAAAGAGAGATTTTATGTATTAGTAAGGCTTTAAATATAAATTTTAAAAATATAAAAATATAAATTTATATTATAAAATATAATTTATAAAATATAAATTTTTTTAAAAACAAAACTAAATTTTAAAGCTGATGTCATCAGCCCCCTAGTGAGCAGAAAGAATGCAAATAGTGGCAAGAAACCAAAACTCTAGTGCAGAATAAAAAACCTCAGGAGAACCCAAAAGGGGCACCAGTTCTCCTCTGGCAATACTGCTGCATCTCTTCAAGCTTGCACAACTAGTTAACTACAATGAAATAAACAACAAATGGGAAACTTTGTAGATAATCATTTTACGATTATCATCATAATATTCTAATAGCGAGGACTTGTCAGATCGTCACCTCCCACTTTCAGCTCCACCATCTGGTCTGGGTACAGACTGCATCCCGCTCACTATGGTAACCTCGGAAACATTGAGACAAACTGAGAGCAGAATACCATTCGATGCAACAAGTACATTCCTGGTTCCGGTTGATCTAATTAATGCAGTCTAACAATCCCTTAGAGGATTATTAGTAATAGAACTGTTGGACTCAGTGTATGCTAGGTTAAAGAGATGCATTTTTAATCTAGATTTAAATTGACTGAGTGTGTCTGCCTCCCGTACAGCACTCGGACGACTATTCCAGAGTTTTGGTGCTAGATATGAAAAGGATCTACCACCAGCACTTGATTTTGAAATTCTCGGTATTATCAGCTGTATTATCTTGAGAGTATAGTGAACATGAAAGACTGTAATGCAATAGAAGCTCACTCAGGTACTGAGGAGCTAAACCATGTAGGGCCTTATGGGTAAGCAGCAAGATTTTAAAGTTAACACGATGCTTAATGGGTAACTAGTGCAGTGTTGACAGAACCGGGCTAATATGCTCATATTTTCTTGTTCGTGTAAGAACTCGAGCTGCTGCATTTTGTAATAAGCCTACAGGGCAACCACCTTATAATGCATTACAATAATCTAATCTTGAAGTCATGAATTAACTTTTCTGCATCTGATAGTGACAGCATATGACGTAATTTAGAAATATTCTTGAAATGATAAAACGCAGTTTTGTTGGCGACATGGCCTTCAATTGACAGATTACTATCGAATAAAACGCCCAGATTTCTAGCTGATGACGAAGACTTTATGGAACAACAGTCAATAGTTAAGCGATGATCTTGGTCGTCATTTATGACATTTTTCAGTCTAATAACTTTTTCTTTTATTAATGTCATGTATCATATTATATATCATTATACATATTTAATTACGAATTACTAACTGCAATTTCTGTATTTTATTACATACATAATTATGTGAAGAAAGTGCTGACAAGATTCTTGCAATGTTTTTTTGGGAACATGTGCAAAGGATTGTGGGTGATTTGAAGCCGTGAAGGATACACTTCATGTATCCTTCAAAATCGACTGAAGAAAAACAAAATGAAGACTGCATCCAGCCGCAGCCGATGTCGAACACACCTAATTACTCAGATGTACGTCATTGCTTACGTTGCACAAGTTCCCACTAATGGTGGAATCGTGAGTCATGAATACAGTTTAAACTTCACAGAGGTTCTAGGCCTCCACGTCATGCATTCAAATCCTTTAATGCACGGCTAGTCGTGTATTATCCCTTACTTGCAACATTGATTTTTACAGACTATAGGCAGAGGTTAAAACAGTAGAATAAAGGTAAAAAAAATCTTCCGAATTTGTCAGTAAGTTTTGGGAATTCATGTTTAGTCCATCTTTTACTTTGGAAGGTCTGTCTTGTTCACTGTTAGTTACAGCTCACCCCCTCGCCACCAGCACAGTTCTCAGACTTGAACTGATACCTTAAAAGCTACTTCCTTTTGTTCCCACTGGTTCAGGTTTCAGTCTGTTGAGGGATGGAAAACAGTGTACTGAAAGCACTGTAGGGCTGGTTTTGCATTGCCAAACAAGACTTGGTTTGTGTAAAGCAGACCGATTTCAAGCTATAAAATAGGACACAAGACTGGTGTAACCAGATCCTTTGCGAAATATCTCGCTGCATGACATGACATCAACTTATATTCTGTGCTGGCAATAACATGGCCTGGATTTCCTGGAGTAAATATTTAAGCCAAGCAATTTATTTTTAGAAATCAATAAAATGTTAAGTTGCACATAACATTTGAAAGAGGTGTTTAATGTTAAAAGTTTATTAGAAAAATAAATCAACCTCACATTTGTTTAGATGCCAATCCGTTTATTAGTGAAACATTAGCTGACAACAGGTGTGGTGAGAGCTGGGCTCATCGGATCCTACAAAAGAGAGAGTTAAATATAAACTTTGAATTGTCAATCTCTAAATCTGGAAAAGCTCAAATGAAACTAATCAATCTCATGCAAAATACAAATGTTAAGGATGCTGGCACTGTTGCTGCTCCAAAAATTTCAAAATTGCACAATAAGATACAATCCATTTGACAGATTTTCAATGATCGCTTATTTTACAAGTTATCGTTTACAGTACTCATGTACTGACACTTTCACAGTGCTTTGTCATTTTGGCATGCAGCCTCAGTGCCCATTCACTTTCAATGTATGGAAAACATCTCTTTAGCTTTCATGGAAGGATTTCATACATTTATGGCACAAATGAATAATGTTTAGCTTAAAGTAAAACCTGTGTACCTCTTCTGGCGCGTACAGCTCATTAGCAAAGTTTTGAGAGAAGGTTGTGCACTCTTCCTTGTCAGTCACAAGTGTTTCTTTATCAGTAACATCTTGCCCAGCTGCCTGCACTCTTCTGCAGAGATATTTGGGAGCAAGGTATGACGTACAAGTGTGTCGTTTATAAAAATCAGCATTAGTTATATTAAAGAAATGCAAAAACCTCTTCATCATGATCACAGCGGTGAGCAGGGCACCTCCGAAGAGGAAAGCGAGTATCAGTCCAAGAGCTGTCCAGCTGGAGCCAGTGTTCTGACAGAGATCCCCACTGTACCCGTCCTCACACTTGCACACCTGCTCTCCCTTCACCGTTACACATATTCCGTGGTTGCTGCATCGTTCAGCATCACAGGACTGACGATCAACGTTCTGGACCGAAACCTCCGATTGAGGTGGTTCAGCTGCCCCAGGCCAAGGTTTGGATTTGACACCACCTGGTTTGGTTTCTACAGAAACACCTGTTAACATGCAAAGGAAAATGAGCTCCAAACCCATATGAATTGAATTCAAAATATCTTTAACTGGATTCAATTCATCAGTCATTTGCGTTATAATCAATACTTTATTAATCACTTTAATGGCTTGCTGACCATTTGGTACAATAACATTTCTTGCATGGTTTATGCTACACTCAGAAGGACAATACCTATGCTTTAAAGACAACAAAACTCACAGTCCTCATCTGAGCCATCCTGGCAGTCCGGGACTTGGTCACAAAACTGTGCAGCAGGGATGCACTTGAGGCCATCTCTGCATGCTTTACTGCCAACGGGGCATTTGAGGTTGGACACGCATTTAGTCCCATTTACAGAGAGGAAGTCCTGTGCACAGCGACAAGTGCGCCCACCTGGATAAGGCAGGCACAAGTGACTGCAGCCCCCGTTGTTTTCAGAACAGACATTGGTCCCTGGTGGGGAAAGAATAGATTGAAATCAGACCAGAAATGTTGATTTCAGAGAGGGCTATAGACTGCTGGAAATGGCCGAATTAAAACCTTAAGTGAGAATACGGTGACGGTTTCAAGAGCTGTAGCATGCGCTGGACAGGTTCTTTAGTGACAGTTAAACAGTGAGGTATGTGTGAATGAAAGTGAAAAAAGAAAAAAAAGATAAAAAATTCTACCTCTATTTTTCCTTTTCTAATGTTCTCTATATACTTGCTTATACTATCTTGACATTGTATTTGAAACCTTGTATTACTAGCACCTCTCGTGAATATTGCTTACTGTTTTCCTCAATTGTAAGTCGCTTTGGATAAAAGCGTCTGCCAAATGAATAAATGTAATGTAATGTATAAATGTAAATGGTAAAAGAACTCTAAATGCAGCTTTTGTGTGTGTGGCCCAGATACAACTTACAAAAAAACAGCCAAATACCTTTCTGGCTGGACTTGCTGTAAGCTTTCAATTCTACTATGTTCGTCTTCACCTCAAACCACATCTGCTTAGGCTGGAAGCCATCAGTGTACCACAACTTTACTGTATCTGTTTTGAGAAACAAACAAACTTTTAATTGTTCATCAAAATGACATAAACACAGTATATTTTATTGTTGATGGTATATTGTGGAAAAAAATTATTTTAAATCCAACTAAGAGGCAGAAAGTTGGCATACAATGCCATCCAGTGGTATCTGGACAGATTACCATTGTCCAGGGTTGCCCAGAAGATGATGTCCTCAATATGGGCAAATGAAACAATAAAAGCAGGTCCAGTATTATATTCCTTATAATTAGAGCCATCAATATCAATAGAGATTATCAATCCAGCCCCTGTAAAATCAAAGAAAGCTATTAGTAATCCATTTGTCTAAAAGAGTGATTTGGTACATCATATAAAAAACAAGATTCAATTAATAGGGTTCAATATAGTGATGTAAGTGCTTAACCCTCAAACCTGAGATCAAATTATGAGTGGTTTTATTTTTAATTGTGAGGTTTGCGGAATATGAAGTTCAAGCACTGATTTGTGCAATTCTGTTGCTTTCAAAAATTAAACATTAAAATATTAATATTAATTCATAGTTCGTTTTTATGAAAAACGCAACTTAATTCGGTTATCCCCCAGCAGGGCCCAGCTATTTTTGGACCAAACTTTGCTTTCACATGTGCAGTTTCTTTCTATGAATAGATTACAAATACCAATTCGTAGGGCCCTATAAAAATCTGTTTAATTTTTCCTAAATTCCATTTTGTTCCCCAAATTTTGTTTACACGTTTTCTTTTTTCTGGATTCCATGTTTTCCATTTTACTATACAACAGTAATATTTTTACCCAGATAAAAAAACTATAGGGGTAGGCCATAATGTACAACTATGTTAATATAAACCAAATCTTACACTTTCGTTTTTTAATTATTGTAGTATTTGTTTGGGGGGATTTTACTAGCACATTACCTCAAATTATTAAGTATATGATCAAGTACACAAGTACGGTCTGTGTCATATGGGCATGTCATCATTTGTTCTAGTTTATGGGTCGTCGCAAATAGTGTTTGACAGTTACTTTTCTCAATGAAACAGACACAGATCATGAAGATTACATACTTAAACCACAACCAAATTATTACGGACTAAATTCACCAGATTCTGTGCCATTCCACGTTTAACAGCGAATTCAGTTATAATGCCAGGATTCCCTGTGTTTTCCCTCAACTTATTTATTCATAGAAAGTTCCCACTGTCAATTTGTTTTTGCTTTCATTTGAAAACGCACCGGTGTCAGCCCAATACAGTGCTGTTCCCGTGTCTGAAAACGCAAGTGAAATGGCCATCTTTGCTTTACTCCACAGCAGCGTGCGATTGCTCCCGTCCATGTGTGCGCAGTCCACCTGCGGTAGAGGCTCAGGTCCCCTCCGGCTGACCGCAGTGAAGCACAGCCTGCCTGTTGGAGGGTGTAAAGCAATGGAGATCGTCCCGTGAAGTTCAGCCTGCAGGACCAATGACGTGTATTTCCCTCCAGGAGAAGTAACGTAAAGCTGAGGACTCCTGATGCTGCTCCAGTAGAGGTTACGCGAGACCCAGTCCAAAGCCAGAGCAGTCACTAGGTCTCCTTTGAGCTGTAGTAAGTTTCCTGCTGGTCTGTAGCCAGAGCTGCTCAGTTTCAGCTTGGCTACAGAACCCTGCCCAGCATCGGCAAGGAAGACCATGCGGTCTTGAAGGAGTAGGTCAAAGTTAGATGCTTCATTTACGCCGAGGAGAGCGAAAGCACGGTGCTCTGGCCACGTCCTTAACCCGGTCTCTTGCAGGCTTCGTGTGAAGATCTGTGCGGGAGAAATGGTTAAGGAAATCATGCATTTTACAACTACCCCACAATCTATCCTTCTCAATGCACCTGAGTGATCATAGTAGGAGATAAAAGCAGAAGGAAAGATGATGAGGACTTGACAAGAGAGGCACAGGTGAGTTCGTCTGCGGCCAGCAGGCGTCCTGCCGGGCAGCGGCATACAGCTTTAAGCCCTGGAGCCAGCAGACACACGTGGGAACATTTCAGCCTCTGACAGGGGTTTGTCACATTGGGCTGTAGAGAGGAGTGGGCAACCTAGAAAATGACAGAGATTTTCAGAGTGCTAAAAGAATGCAAGTTTACAACAACAGAAGTAAGTATGTACAGTATGCACACGCACTTTAAGACCGAATGGCTGGCTGGGTCTCTTAAGAACAGTTTTACGGTTCTTGCCAGTGAGCTTGTTGGCCCCCTGAACAGATCCTCGAAGGGTGTCGGACCAATAAACAAAGTCGTTAAACACGGCTATAGAGATGGGTCTGGACATCTCCGATAGTTGCAGCACCTGTTAACAGTGGTCGAGAAGAATTGGAATTAAAGCCCTTATGTGGATAACAATGTTTTATTGTTCGAGTTCTTGTCATTGTCCTTGTGTGAACAGGCCTTTAAGCTCAAGTCTCTGAGTTGTTGAATTTAAAACGAAGCACATCAACATAAAAAAATATTGAATCACCCTCATGTTCTCTCCATCCAGTGTTGCTGAGCCGATACATTTGAGTTTCTCATCGGCCCAATAAAGTTTGTCAGTCAAGACATCCACAGTGATGCTGACAGGCCAGTACACACCATGACTGATCACAACCTTCCTCTCCGAACCATCCATGCTAGACCGCTCAATCTGTGCTCTTCCTCCAATCTCTGACCAGAACATCATCCTGCAAGCACACATCCATATTGTAATGCTGGAGGCAAAAACAACAGCACCACCTTGTAGAGGTTATACGTACCCTTTCTGTGGCACAAGCACAAGTGAGCGAGGCTGCTGCAAATCTTCATCCAGAATTACAATGTAGTTTTGTGGTGCTACAATGCTGCTGCCCAGTCTCACTGCCAGAATCTGACCAGCTGCACCATCGACCCAGTAAAGGTTCCTTCCAATCCAGTCGATAGCAATGGAGTCGGACTTCACGCCTAAACATGCAAAGGTTTCAAAATGGAACAATTCTCTGCCAGGGCTTAAACAACATCTGAAAACTAAAATGATGAGACGCTAACGTGTTGTGAGCGGTTGTTCGCCTGTCGCTATGCATTTGCTGGAGTGTCTTTTGTGCCAGCTTTCTTTACCTTTGACAATTGTCCCAATGTTGTTCTTTTCTCCATGGAAGACATATTTGATGCTCTCTTCCTCCAGACTGACCCAGTATACCCTTTTCTCCTTTAGGTCATAGTCCAGAGAGAAGATGGACTTCTGCGCTGGTGTTAAAAGAGCTTGAATACTGAAACTCCGCAGACCCAAACTTAAAAGCTTGTACTGCTCAGAGACCAGGAGACAAGGCTCATCTGCACACAAAACAATGCACTTTATGCTCTACTTCCTTCGTATATATTTGTTTAGTAGGCCACTATAAAATGTACACATTGAATGAATATCAATTAGACATTTTTTTGTTAATGTTAATATCAGGATGGGTATATCAAAGTAATAGGTTACTGGCTTTAGAAAACAGCTGCAATATAAAATGTAATTCTATACAAATTAAACAAGAAAAAAATGTTGCCTTTTAATAAACTGCATTCTATAAGCAAGCTGCTGCAGTCTGATACCTGACGTCTTGCAGCTCCGACCGTCTGGTTCTAGTATATATTCAGGATGGCACTGACACAAATAGGATCCCAAAGTATTGAGGCAGTTATGACTACAGACAGCAGGCTGAATCTCTGTGCATTCATCTATATCAGTGCAGGTTAAACCATCAGACTGGAGCCTAAAGCCAGTCTTACAGCCACATCTCTGAAAACACAAAAAATCAGCTATCAGCGGTTTGAATTCATCTCTCAGACTTTTATATAATAGGGGCAGGGTTGCCATTCAAAGATATCTGCTAAATGACAGAGTATCTTTAAAACACACAAGCCAAACTAGAGGTCAGTACATCTGTTGCATAGTCTACTTTGTCATCGGTTTCAGAGTTACGTTGATTTAAATCAAAAATCTTTTTTTAGCCATTTACAACCAGATCAGTCTAAAAAAATAAGTGCAGATTTCAGACAAAATGGAATACGGTTTGATGTAATTTGGTCATTTATATCCCAGTGAAATTAACGTATTTTTTAATTGTAGTGTTTTTATAAATAACTTTGGTGCACCTCATTGTTTTTTTAAATGTCTTTAATAAAAAATGTTAACCTCCTCCCCCTCGAAACAACCTCCCTTTACTTCTCCCTTCTGTATCTCACAATACAGAAGAGAAGACAATCACTACTTCCGTTTCATGCTGCCTTTAACTCTGCAACAGACGTGTTGAATTTAAAATGCCTTTATGCACAGACCCATTTTAGTTAAAAGTTAAAAAAAAAGATTGACCGCTCCATGTGGAGTACTGATGCAGTAGTGTTGGCATGACAGGCTTCTACTAGAGCAGTTGTTCTTCAGACACCCCACACCCTCATCAGAACCGTCCCCACAGTTAGAGATCCTGTTGCACACCAGGTCTGGTTGCACACATTCACCACTTCCACAACGAAACAAATGCGTTGGGCATTTCACTGGACCACCTAGGAAAAAAGATCTTCTTACACTTGAATTTATAATCAACAAATACTGACAGGAAGTCCAGAAACAATAAGACATCACTCACATCCAGATTCATCACTTCCATCATCACAGTCCTTCATGCCATCACACCTCCACATTTGGGGTACACACTGGATTTTAGATGCGCATGACCACTGAAACTCTCCACACTTCAGTGGAGTCACTTTGCAGTTCTTTACAGGAAGATCGAAACATTGTGGAGTTGCATTACACAGGAAACGCACATACTGATAAAATGTATTTCAGTGTGTATCCAGCTGAGAATCAAACCCACAACATTTTGCACTACACAATGTTTTAACCAGTGAGCCACAAGAACATAAACTTATGTAAGGAGCATTGTGCACTAGTGGTTCCTCACCTTCTCATCAAACCCATCGCTGCAGTCCTTATCTCCATCACAGACCCATTCTTTAAGCAAACACTCAAGAGTGTGGGGGCAGAGCTGCTCCGCAGGACAGTGCGGGGGATGAGGACAGCCCTTCTCATCCGAATGATCACGGCAGTCAGCGTATCCATCACAGCGGAGCGTCATGGCCAAACACTGACCATTACTGCACTGGAAACGATCACTCGGGCAGTGTTCAACCACTGCAAGATAAACCACACCATGATTTATAAAACAGATTACCAAATGCATATTTTCTGTACTGACTTTTGACCCCCCAAAAAAACTCTCTCAGGCACTCCTTTAGGGCCCAAGCATGTACAGCTGCATATTATATACAAAGTCCTATTGTTTTTCTTAGAAGGCACAAACATCAAAGTTGTCAATCATTGGCTGGCATGTCACGGGGGCTCTGTAGCGCCCCATGTTAAGTGAAAACATTTTGGTGCATAGATCACACAAAATACACACAGCTTGGTACGCAAAAAGCACCATTTCTGGGGCACCTTTGACTACCATTTCATTTTTCCTACTGCAGTAGTCAATGATTTTCTGGAACTGAAAATTATTAACATTGTTCCAAATATCTTTCTTTGTCATTCATATACATGTTTGAAATTACACGAGGGTGAGTAAATAATGACAGAATTAGCATTTCGGGGTGAACAATCCATTTAATATAATAATAATGTAATGTTACCATAAAAAGGCCTATACCTAGTACATACAGCCATGGAAAAAAGTTTTTAAAAAGACACAAATATTAATTTTCACATAGTCTGCTGCCTCAGTTTTTAAGATGGCAATTTGCATATACTGCAGAATATTATTAGATTAGATTAGATTAGATTCAACTTTATTGTCATTACACATGTACAAGTACAAGGCAACGAAATGCAGTTTAGGTCTAACCAGAAGTGCAATAGCAGCAAGTGCAGGATATACAGTGGTTGCATAAATTACATAAATAAATATTACAGAAGTAATTTACAGATGGAAATGTACTATGACCATGATTTACAGATGTCTCTAACTATAGAGAAGAGTGATCAGATGAATTGCAGTTAATTGAAAAGTCCCTCTTTGCCATGAAAAAAACCATTTAGACTCCATTTCAGCCCTGCCACAAAAGGACCAGCTGACATGTGAGAGAGTCTCTAGGTGAGTGTTGACAAGGACAAGGCTGGAGATCACTCGGTCATATACCAGGTTGGAAGATTTAAAAGGAGGGGTGCACTTGAAATTATTGTTCTTCCTCTGTTAACCATGGTTACCTGCAAGGTAACACGTGCAGTCATCATTGCTTCGCACAAAATGGGATTCACAGGCAAGGCTATTGCTGGTAGCTCCTAAATTAACCATTTATGGGATCATCAAAACCTTTAAGCAGAGAGGTTCAATTGTTGTTAAGGCTTCAGGGCACCTAAGAATGTCCAGCAAGCACCAGGACCTAAAGCTGCTAAAGTTGCTAAAGTTGCTTCAGCTGCGGGAGTGCAGAGCTTGCTTAGGAATGGCAGCAGGCAGGTGTGAGTGCATCTGCACAGCCTTGCCTGTGAAAGGTGAGCACTACTATCGGTCCTGTGTCATGTCAACAGTAAAGCATCCTGAGACCATTCATGTGTGGGGTTGCTTCTCAGCCAAGAGAGTGGGCTCACTTACAATTTTGCCTAACAACACAGCATGGTACAAAAACATCCTTGGACAGCAACTTCTCCCAACCATCCAAGAACAGTTTGGTGACAAACAATGCCTTTTCCAGCATGATGGAGCACCTTGCCATAAGGCAAAAGTGATAACTGAGTGGCTCGGAGAACAAAACATCAACATTTTGGGCCCAGACATGAATCCCATTGAGAACTTGGCAATCCTCAAGAGGCGGGTGGACAAAAAAAACCCCTACCAATTCTGACAAACTTCAAGCATTGATTATGCAAGAATGGGCTGCCTTCAGTCAGGATGTGGCCCAGAAGTTGATTGACAGCATGCCAGGGCAGTCTTCAATAAAAGCCTTTGACACTTATGAAATGCTTGTAATTATACTTCAATATACCATAGTAACATCTGACAAAAACACAAAAACACTGAAGCAGTAGACTTCGAGAAAATTAATATTTGTGTTATTCTCAAAACTTTTGGCCATGGCTGTATATAGCATATATACAGTAGTCAACATTTGAAGTGGATCAAAAAGGTTCATCAAAATTGTCCTATGACAAGAGCAATACCCGTTCTTGACTTAGGAAAACTAAGTTTTTTAAACCACTTCAAATGTTGACTACTGTAGTTTTCATTTAAAACAATAGTAACACTGTTAGCTCCACCCAAGAGGAGGTCAACAATTACCACCAAAATAACAAGCATCAACCCCTTTTGTTCAATAAATAATGACAATATCTCCTTTTTTTGTTTGTCCTTCATTTGGTAGTGTGCTTCACAAATTGGGTTTTGATGTACATTTGAAAACTAGCCAAGGCACCAAGGTGCAGGCTAGAGACCTTTTGTTTCCTTAGGATCATTTTTAAGGTTTTGGGGCATTTTATGGACCTTAACATGCTCAAAAGCTCTTGAAACGGAGTCGCCAGCCTTTGGGCCTGGGCAAAGGCATAGGAGTAGGGCCCTGTAGCCTCCGTTCTGGTTGACAAGAACTAAAAAAGTACATCTTTTACACAGACATCCATTAGCTCTTGCCAACTGGAAGTTGGCCATTTTGGATTTTGCGAAAAGAACATGCAGTGCACTTTTAAATATTCCTAGGTAATTTGTGTGATTGTCACCAAACTTTGTCAACATGATGCCGAGACACTGAAGATACGAAACTGCTAACAGATTTTAGATATTAAAATTCTGAACCACAGCATTTTAAATCCAAGCCGAGGCCATTTATATAAGCTAGTTATAAAATCTGTGCTGTCTTTTTTCATAGGTAGATCTAGTCTTTCATCAAAGCTAATGTCCGATTTTAGCCTTAAAAAGGTTGGTGATGACTGCTATAGACCTACCACAGTTTTCTTCATCAGATCCATCCACACAGTCCTTCTCCCCATCACACAGGAACGCCTCAGGAATACAGCGGGTTCTATTGTCACATGAATGGCTGCACTCTTCAGAGAGTTTTACACAGTTCATTTCATCAGATCGGTCCTGACATTGTGGAGTCCCATCACATACAAGCTTCATATCTATACACTTCCTACCATGAGCACATTGGAACTGGCCTGGTGAGGTAGAATGATTCAAGAGTTGGTAGTTTAATTCTTCAATAATTCAAGATAAATGGGTATTTATAAGATCTACCTTTTTTACATCTCCGTTCACAGCCACGCTCATCGGATCCATCTTTGCAATCTTTTTCTCCATCACACACATGGCTGTACAAGACACACTCTTTACCGTCTTTGCATGGTTTGGAACCCAGGAGACATCTCAAAGGGGATGAAACACTTGGAACCACATGACCAGGATCTAAAACGGTGTAAACACTTGGAAATTCACCCAAATATTCAGATTTTGTTTCAACTGGAGAATATCTAAACAGCTCCGACTCAAAAAAAGTACATGAATCGACTAAGGCCTCATTCTAGTGTATTGGGCTAAAGAACGACTCAAATCAAAGACAATGATTAAAGAATAAATCACTCTGACATGAAGACTCCAGAGGTGAGCTACAATCATTTTTGATTATATTTGTTTTTTTTTCCATTATATGCCTGTCAGGAAATAAGTTATAATTGTAATTCGGTCCATAAATCAGTTAAGATTTTATAATACAAATAAAGCGGTTTATTTCAGTAATGGTGCTGTTGAGTTTTGACTTGTAATTTAGGTCATTTGACATTTATGCATTTGGCAGACGCTTTTATCTAAAGCGACTTACATTACATTGTACTATACATTTGTACATTTTGTATAGTAAGCAAGTGGAGGTTAGGTGTCTTGCTCAAGGGCACCTCAGCCGTTACCCACAAGCCCTGAGAATCAAACCAGCAACCTTCTGATCATGAGTTCAACTCTCTAACCACTGGGCCACGACTGCCCACGTAAGGTAAATTATCATACTGTATAAATGAGTGATTATGGTGTTAAATAAGGTTGTACTAATAATAATGCTGTGTAGTGAGTGTAGTTATCAGGAAATGAGTCTTTGAGCCTGTTAACAAATTGAAAAAAGCTTTTTAAAGGTTTGTTTTAATGCTCTCTTTTGGCTTAACACAGTAATGATGTTGTGGAGAATAGATGAACCCAAGATCTAAAATTCTAAGCTTGAGTGGTAATTCCAAAATAGCGGCAGCAGCGAGCAAAGTTTTTAGGCACGTTTAAGCTTAAAATGGTTTGGAAAGGAGCTGTTTGGACATTCTTTTAATCATTGCACGTCTTAAAACTTTTCACTTTTATTCTATACAAGCATACTTCCTACCACTTGAGAACTTATAGCAGTTCTTCTCATCGGAGCCATCTCTGCAGTCGGGTTTCCCATCACAGAGCTGCTGCCTCGTCAGGCACACTTTTCCATCGCAATGCATGGCACAGCTGGGACACCGCATCTCATCTGATCCATCAGAGCAGTGTGAATAACCATCACACACGAGGGCTTTCTCAATACATTTCCTTCTGTCCTTGCAGAGAAACTGTCCTGATGCCATAAAAATTATCGCTTTAGTCACTAGGAGATGAATCTATAATATTTAATGAATGCATATTTCACTTGTTACCGGAGTCTGGACATGCATATATGCAATAACGCTCATCTGATCCATCAGGGCAGTCTGTCTTTCCGTCACACAGCTGGGATTGTGCAAGGCATTTTGAGGTTTTCTGACACAATACTGATGGAGGATTGCAAATAAGCAGGGCTGGTGTGTCTATGGGAGAAATAGTAACAGGAGCCAAAAAGTACAGTAGTTAAGATTCATTCAGTTGGCAGACTGCGGTCCAAATCAAATGAATCCAAGGTCCAGATTCGGACTGCGGACCACCAATTGAATACACAGTCAAATGTTAATAGTTGATTGTGTCGGTTTCAACATTTGTCTGTTTGGTGCTCAGGTCTGGCGGGTAACGGCTGAGGTGCCCTTGAGCAAGACACCTAACCCCCACTTGCTTACTATACAAAATGTACAAATGTATAGTACAATGTAATGTAAGTCGCTTTGGATAAAAGCATCTGCCAAATGCATAAATGTAAATGTAAATGTGGTGCGCACCAAACATCTTTTCAGTGTTTCGGTCCGCTTTAAACGTATTCTAAACAACAAAGAATAAAGGCATCTAAAAGACACAAAAACAGAAAGCTGTGACACTGAATATCAATCGATTTGGTAATATAATGTTTATCTACGCTTGGGGCTGTAACGGAGGAATTCTTGGCACCGTTTTGACTGCTTTAAACACCTCATTAGGTCATCACAAGTGATCGGCTTGGTAAAACTAACATCAAATGCGCATGCATATATTAAGCAAGTATAACACAGCAATATTTTGGATGTCTGGTAAGTATCGTAACAAAATATACAGTGCGTTCAGAAAGTATTCAGACCCTCTTTACTTTTATGTTATGTTGCAGCCTGCTGCTACAATTCAGATTCTTAGAAATGTCTGTCAATTTATTAAAAGAGAAAAAAAATGAAATATCACATTTACATAAGCATTCAGACCCTTTGCAACAACACTTGAAGCCGTGAGATCATAGGAACTGCCTTGCAGAGCTCATAAACAGGATTTTGTTGAGACGCAAAACAATTCCGCTGCACTTAAGGTTCCCAAAAGCACAGTGGCTTCCATAATTCTCAAAATGGAAGAAGCTTGGCACAACCAGGACTCTTCCAAGAGTGTGTCGCCCAGCCAAACTGAGCATTTGGGGAAAGAAGGGCCTTAGCCTAGAAGTAAGGTGAAAAGTGAAAGTGACCTATTTGTCAGATATGGTGAACCATACCCGAAATGTGACCTCTGCATTTAACCCAACCAGTGAATAGTGAACACGCATACACCCGGGGAGCAGTGGGCAGCTATCACTGCAGCGCCCGGGGGTAAGGTGCCTTGCTCAAGGGCACATCAGTTGTTACCTGCCAGTACTGAGAATCGAACCGGCAACCTTCTGGTTACGAGTCCGACTCTCTAACCATTACACCACAACTGCCCCACCTATTAACTGCCTATTAGAAAATTTAAGTGTTTTCACTTTGTATTTGCGTAAACGTGTTGTTGGACACAATTTGGGTGAACTTACCACAGTTTGTTTCATCAGTGGCATCCACACAGTCCTTCTCTCCATCACACAAGAAGCTCTCAGGGATGCAGCGAGTTTTATTATCACAGCGGTGTTTGCAGTCATGCGAGCGAGTGAAACAGTCCGTTTCATCAGAGCGATCCTGACACTGAGGTGTGCCGTCACACACCTGCTTTTTGTCAATACACATCCTCCCATGAGCACAATGGAACTGATCTATGAGGAAACATTTGGTTTAATGTCAATTACACACATAACGAGTCCCAGAGTTGCAAATGTTTTAGGTTTTACCTGTTTTACACTGATTTTCACAGTTAGCTTCATCAGATCCATCCTTACAGTCCATCTCTCCATCACACACATGACTGTACAGGACACACTCCTGACCATCTTTACAGAGTTTAGATCCCACGCGACACTTTATTGCCGCTGTGGTTGATGTTTTAGGAGCCACAGTGGGACAACCGACCTCATCTGAACCATCAAAACAGTGAGAGTGACCGTCACACACCAAATTTCTCTCCACACACTTCCTTCTGTCCTTACAAAGGAAGTTAGCTACAACAGAGGAAAAATGACGCTAGTTATTAAACGCAATCAAGCAGACATTAATCTACAGTAAAATACTTAAGACAAATGGTGTTCTATAAGTATTATATATAAACATTATTCTTTTTATTATATTCAACCTTGTGTTAGTCTAAAGTACACACACTCACACTATAATCAATAAGAGAGACAATAATAAAAATTCAGCAATTTACAAGCTGTTGATACAGTACCTGGGTTTAGACATCTGTCAAAGCAAAATGCTTCATCAATTCCATCAGGACAGTCTCTTTTGCCATCACAGAGCCTAGTGTGAGGTATGCACAATGACCCACCGCTACACAATACTGCAGGACTCTTGCAATTCAGTACCTTTGCAGGATATCCTAAAGAGGAGATTGTAGAAAAACCAATAAGTTACTCTCTGGGAGATAATACTTTGTGAATATAGTTTTAGAACCCTCTTTATTTCTAGAGCTAAGCATCACATTCCTACAGTAGCAAGACACCAACCACAGTCGGACTCATCTGTGCCGTCCACACAGTCTCGTTCTCCATCACACAGGAAGTTTTCAGGGATGCAGCGGGTTTTGTCGTCACAGCGATGGCTGCAGCTTTTGGTGCGTTCGAAGCAGTCGTTCTCGTCCGAAAAATCTTGACATTGTGGTTTGCCATCACAGACTAGTTTCGCATCAATGCATTTTTTTCCATGGCCACACTGAAATTCTCCTGTGGCGGCAATATTCAGAATAGTCAGAATTTAAATCAGTGTTCAAGTCCCCATGAACTCAATGATATGAAACAGATGTTAAGACAAAACAAAAACAAAAAAACAAAAGCACTCACATTAACTTATCAGAAAATAGATGTAAAGTCAGCACACCAAAGCTCCAAAATATATATAAAAAAGTAACAAAACTCACATAATGTGTGATGCTTCGAACATACAGGCTCTTCATTAGACAATTAAAAATGCTAACAAGCCACCCTTAATACCTCCAGGTGATCACATGACATGACATACACTAACACAAAATCAGAGATTTAAGTTTAATGATCTTACCTACATAACACGAACCACAAGGGCCACACAACATGTCAAATACATTAGCGGTTTTGCAAGAAAGTTAAGCATAAAAGGCTGTGCTAATTGTTGTATCAAATGTTACCCGTCCCACCTTCTGTGGATAAAACATTATCTTCTAGAGATGAGTAACGCTAAAACATTGTAAAAATTATACAATAATATTGTGAGATTTAAGGCATTAATGGAGTGCATGTAAACAGGAATTAGGAAATAGCGCTGCTGGCTATTCTAGAAGTATAAAACAATGCTGTTGCATTCATTCATCCATTTCTGGTTTATCTGTTGGCTTCTCCTTGGTCCTAAAGTCACCATCACACGGCTAACCATAACGGCTGCAGATATAACTTGACAATAGACTAAGGAACCCATTAGAAACAGAAATTCTGTGCCTACTGGATGGGGCACGATGTGACAGCAACACAGGAAAAACACAAACTTGTCAAGATTATTTTCAATCAGAGCAGTAGTTACTAAATCACAGGAGCAGTTACTAAATTAGATTAGAAAATCTAATCTAATCTAATCTAATATAAATCAAACACACCTTTAAAAAGTACAGCCTACCTGCTTTACAGTTAACATCACAGTCAGCTTCATCAGATCCATCCTTACAGTCCATCTCTCCATCACACACATGACTGTACAGGACACACTCCTGGCCATCTTTACAGGGTTTAGAGCCCACGCGACACTTGAATGACGCTGTCATTAAGGTTGTAGGAGCCGTAGTGGGGCAACCAACCTCATCTGAACCATCAAGACAGTGAGAGCGGTTGTCACACACCAGATTTTTCTTCACACACTTCTTCCTGTCCTTGCACAGGAAGTCACCTGAAAATTAGGAATGACACTCTCAAACAGCAAGTACCATCTACAAAGTTAAACACTCAGCACAAGAAATTAATATATTACTGCGAGATGGACAGTTGCGAAGGCACGGCCGCTCATCGGAACCATCCGGGCAGTCTCTTCTTCCGTCACACAGATATTGTTGCAGGATGCACAGTGTTGTCCCTTGACAAGCCACATAAGGAGTCTTGCAGGGTGATGGTGGGGTTGGCATTGCTAAAACCATTAGTAATTATTTAATTATTCATAAGTGAAATCACGCATCATAAAAGTATTAGGGTGTCCGGGTGAATGGCACTAAGAGTGACTCCCAGAAGACTTACCGCAGTCAGCCTCATCTGATCCATCCCAGCAGTCTCTCATCCCATTACATATGAACACCTCTGGGATGCAGCGAGTGTTTCCGTCACAGCGCATGCTGCAGCTCTTTGTGGGTTTCCAGCATCCTACTTCATCCGAATGATCCAGACACTGAGGAGTCCCATCACATATCTGGCTGAAGTCAACACACTTCTTCCCCTGAACGCACTGAAACTGACCTGGGAGAAAATGCAAAATACCTAACTGTATCTCTCACCTAATAATGGGCATATATTGCCATCTCTGCATTATAAGGTTTTGAGATATTGAGCTTCAAAGTGTTTGCATTGTATTTGACTTTGTAGAGAAAACCAAAAGGTTTTCTAAGAAAGTGCCGAAATGTTCACAACGTAAAGAAAAAAACACCACATAATGTTGTCACAGAATAAGAATACGTAAATAACTCTGTTTTGACAAATGTCAGATTGAACCTTATAATTCCAAGTTAAAAAAATGTCAGTTATCCCAATACTGTAGACAACATAGACTAGAAAATTGTGGTATCGTTTCACCTGGATTGCACTGAAGCTCACAGTGCTCCTCATCTGATCCATCCTTACAGTCCATCTCTCCATCACACACATGACTGTGCAGGACACACTCCTGGCCATCTTTACAGAGTTTAGATCCCACACGACACTTGAACGATGCTGCAGTTGAGGTTGTAGGAGTAACTGTGGGACAACCGATCTCATCTGAAGCATCAAGACAGTCAGAGCGGCCATCACACACCAGATTCCTCTTCACGCACTTCTTTCGGTCATCACAAAGGAAGTCACCTAAGATACAAAATGAGACTTGAGGAGGACAATTTATTTATTTTTAACATACTATCAGCACTAACAGCTATTCATGGCAAACCTTAAACCATAATACCAACATAAACTTGCTAGAATGGACAAAAGGCACAAATCAGGGGAACAGCCATCTTTGTACCTGTAGAAGCACATGCATCTTCTATACAAGAAGCTTCATCTGATCCATCAGGACAATCTCTTCTTCCATCACACATCTGAGCCTGAGAAACACACACTGATGTTCCCGGACACAGAAAAGAGGGAGTTTGACAGCTTGCCGGAGTAGGTCTGGATATAGCTGTCATGACATACAATACAAAATATATCTTAGTATAACTTTCTGTAAAGCTGTATTTGTTTACAGGTCAAACATTTACTCTAGCAACCCTGACCTAATACAAAAATAACAAATTAAACTAGATCAGTCATAGATTATGTTCATACAAAAGTATTGTTCTTAACCTCTGACACTGCATAAAAATGCTAACAATTTGATTTAATTCCCAAAGGTGTAATTATATTATGCCCATTTATTTATGGGCATTGTGCCAGCCTAATTTGAACCCTCTCAGAATAAGTCTGATTCGTGCATTTCCCCTTTAAGAGCCTTCAGTGTACCCGCCCACTTCTATGATTGACAGCTGCTGGGATAACTGCAGCTTCTCATTTACATACAGCTTCACAAATGGTCCTTTAAAGAACATTATGCATGTATTTTAATGATGATTCTAAGTAACTAACTGTAATAACTTTGCCGCATGCGTGGAAAAAATTGTTTTCAGGTACACCAAGACTTCGGGAAATTGCATCACTCTTGTCACATTTTGTGTCAGATTGTACATGGGCTATCTGAAACTGCAGTCTAAAGCCGAGAGTACTTTCTATTACAGCAACATTAACATCCAAACATTCCTAGGTGCTGCTCACCACAGTTGACTTCATCAGCACCATCTTGACAGTCTTTAATCCCATTGCAGATGAAAACTTCAGGAACACAGTGTGTGTTCCAGTCGCAGTACATGCTGCAGATTCCTGAGGCGTTCTGGCATCCCACCTCATCAGATTTATCCATGCACTGAGGAGTCCCATCACACACTTGATTCTTTTCAATACATCTCCTATCAGACGTGCACTGAAACTGACCTGTCGTATTAGGACAAATGAAGACGATGGGATCAGTATGCGAGGGTGATGGCCAAAAAGTGGATTGAAAAAACTTAGACGCGCCCAACCTGGTCGGCACTGACGTTCACAGTTTTTTTCATCAGATCCATCCATACAGTCCATCTCTCCATCACACACATGACTGTACAGGACACATCCTCTGCCATCTTTACAGGATATAGATCCCACACGACACTTTAATGATGCTGTGGTTGATGTTTTACTGCCCCTGATAGGACAACCAACCTCATCAGAACTGTCAAAACAGTGAGCGTGACCGTCGCACACCACACTCCTGTCCACACACTTCCTTCTGTCCTTACAAAGGAAATCACCTAACAAGGTTAAATAGATGTCAGCGATTTGTTTATTTGGGGCAAAAATATTACACAATCCAAGGTAGATTACCGATTTTTGCACAAGTATCCATGCATGAAACTTCATCAGAACCATCAGGACAATCTAGCTTCCCATCACACAGTCGAGTCTGAGAAATGCACAACGATGTTCCCGGACACATTATGGAAGGAGTTCTACAGACCGGAGGCCGAGAGTCAACAAATGTTGAGGCACCTTTCTTTATGCTCACTAAATTTTGATTTCCACTCTTAGTTTCAGCTGGGAGAAGGAAAAATAACCTGTCAATAAACCAACAACCAAGTGTTCCTACTCACTTTACATTAGAATTTCTAAAATAGTCAGGCTTAAATAAAAGATAAAACAATAGTGGGCTTTAGGAGGAAAAAACGTAGTCTTTTAAAAATTGAACACTTCAGCATCATTCTTTGCCTAATTTTCAGTAGGCATACATAAAATGCATGCACACATAAACCTCCACCCACTGCAGTTTGCTTCATCCGTGGCGTCCACACAGTCCTTCTCTCCATCACACAGGAAGCTCTCAGGGATGCAGCGAGTTTTATTATCACAGCGGTGTTTGCAGTCATGCGAGCGAGTGAAACAGTCCGTTTCATCAGAGCGATCCTGACACTGAGGTGTGCCGTCACACACCTGCTTTTTGTCAATACACATCCTCCCATGAGCACAATGGAACTGATCTATGAGGAAACATAAAACCAAGACATGTGTAATTAATGTATTGTTTGAAGCATTTACATGTACACTCATTTAATGTTTTACCTGGTTTACACTGATATTCACAGTTGTTTTCATCAGATCCATCCTTACAGTCCATCTCTCCATCACACACATGACTGTACAGGACACATCCTCTGCCATCTTTACAGGATATAGATCCCACACGACACTTTAGGGACGATGCGGTTGGTGTTCTTCTGCCCCAGATTGGACAAGTAACCTCATCAGAACCATCAAGACAGTGAGCGTGTCCATCACACACCAAATTCCTCTGCACACACTTCCTCCTGTCCTTGCAGAGGAAATTACCTAACAAGATGTCCTAGATGTCAACGCTTTGCTTAACATTTGAAGAATATATTACACTAAAGATTTAGTGATGATTTACCGATTTTTGCACAAGTATCCATGCATGAAACTTCATCAGAACCATCAGGACAATCTAGCTTCCCATCACACAATCGAGTCTGAGAAATGCACAACGATGTTTCCGGACACATTATGGAAGGACTTCTACAGGTCGGAGGCCGAGAGGCAACAATAGTTGACACTCCTTTGCTCTCCAGCGAAATTAGATTTCCACTGCTAGTTCTATCTGTGACAACAGGTAAAAATATTCTGTTACTAAAACAGAAAAACACATAAGCAAGACTGTAAACTTACATGTCGAAGTGCATGTTCTGGTGCTAGAAAGTTCACAATCTCTTTAAGTTACGCTTTTTTTAAGTTGAAATGCCTGTAGTTGCCTGTTGATTCCTCCAAAGTGTATTGTATTAATACACTTGTGGTTTGACCTCTAGAAAAGCTCAACAAAACACTGGCTCGACCAGGAAAGCGAGTTTGAGGTGGAACTTCCTCTATCCCTGACCAATAGTAGATGAGGGAAGAGGACGGTAACTTATTTTATGAAACTGGTATAAAATCAATCATGTTTGCAAGTAAAAACCAATTTTCAATGAGCTTAAACAAAAATGTATGTACACAAACCTCCACCCACTGAAACCTCACTCACTGCAGTTTGTTTCATCAGTGGCATCCACACAGTCCTTCTCTCCATCACACAGGAAGCTCTCAGGGATGCAGCGAGTTTTATTATCACAGCGGTGTTTGCAGTCATGCGAGCGAGTGAAACAGTCCGTTTCATCAGAGCGATCCTGACACTGAGGTGTGCCGTCACACACCTGCTTTTTGTCAATACACATCCTCCCATGAGCACAATGGAACTGATCTATGAGGAAACATTTGGTTTATTGTCAATTACACACATACCGAGTCCCAGAGTTGCAATTGTTTTAGGTTTTACCTGTTTTACACTGATTTTCACAGTCACTTTCATCAGATCCATCCTTACAGTCCATCTCTCCATCACACACATGACTGTACAGGACACACTCCTGACCATCTTTACAGAGTTTAGATCCCACACGACACTTTATTGCCGCTGTGGTTGACGTTTTAGGAGCCACAGTGGGACAACCGACCTCATCTGAACCATCAAAACAGTGAGAGCGATAATGATACAGTAGACCTCAAAGTAAAACATTAAACTTAGCATTACAAACCTTGTTCAACCTCTCTGAGAGCCACCGTTATGTCAACAATATCATTTTCTACAGCCACCCCTGAGACACGAGTTCCATCTTTGCGATTCCATACTGACAGGACATTATTGATTAACGCCACTACGTAGGGTTCATAAGCAGCAACAATGGCGCCAGGAATGACCCACTCTTTACCTGCCGAGTATTTCCTAGTCTTCAGAAGACTTATGACCTGCAAGACTAGAGTTTGAAAAAAGGCCTCAGTTAGCCAAACTACATGAAATATTTAGGGGTATACTAGTAGTTCTTGAAGACAAAAGGTTGCACGCACAAGACCCCACATTCCAAAGAAAGCTGTTTCCTTTTCTGTCAAATGCAATGCTGTCGAAACCATTTTCCTTGAAGCTGAAGACGGCTTCTGCACTTCCACCGATCAAACCCAGTTTCATTCTCATGATCTGACCTCCCTCAAGCCAATAGAGCTTTCCTTTCTGCCAATCCACGAAGAGGTCAACGATTGCAGTCCTGGCTCGATATAACTGCTTGGAAATACTCCGATGAAGGGGGCCAATGGTAGAAACACCGATGGAAAGTTCATCACAGGCCAGCCAGTACAGATTCCCAGTCCTCTGATCCACTCGCACGATGCAAGCTGCAAGTGAAAGCGGGGAAGTCAGAATAGCATAGAAACAAGAAAAAGAATCTAACAAAAATTCAACACGACATCAATTATTTCTACACAGTGAAACAGCCATTTTAAAACAGAAAAAGTACAAAATTCTTTACAAAGTCATTTGTTAAAATGACATTTTAAACGGTTTCAAAAGTGCCTTTTTCTGTCCCGAAATTACTGTACTCCTGTGCACAAGTCATTGATGTTGGGTGATGAGTATACCACATCGCTACAATGTTGCCCCCATGGAATTCATTTGCCAAAGCCCCAGAAATGTTGTGAATTGTAAAGATACAAAGAAAAACCTGAACTTTTCAAGTTCGTCCTCAGAACGGTGTCACAAAGTAATGCCACACAGACCAAACATACTAACTGGCAACGTCCTCAGAAGGTACTTTGTTTGCCGGAATATTATATTATAGCATCTTCAGTATAGTCATCCTTTCACTAGATTTGCAAAACGTACCACACCAAAAATTGTTCCAATAAGCTTATCAACCAGCTTTCTACAATTGTGTCTACAAGACATCTCCAGCTACGGTCATAACCTTGGCTACCTGAAAGACGGAAACGAGACATTGCATCAGTTCTACAGCTATTTTTAACATCATGAAAAACATTTCAGTCAAGTGTTTAACTTTTGACCAGTTGCGTATGTTAAAGAAATGCAAGTATGCGTGAATGAATAAACGGAACTTTTCTGTAGATTCTAGCAGTGCTTTGCATATTTGATCTAATATATCTTAATGTAATCGATTTTTTATTTTGTTTTTATATTTTAAAGTATACTTATCTACTTTATTTATTATTCAGTTGAATCCAGTGTTAAAAAGACAAGCTATTTTTTTCATATAATTAATGCAAGTTGTTTTCAAACTCAAAATGAGCAATAGCGTTAAATAATCATGATCTCACTACTGTGCAAAATAATTGCATTAAGTGCATTCGAACGCAGATCATTTATTATTTGTCATAACTTACATGATAATTGTCATAATTGAGTAGCTCTATTATAGCTCATGTTTAACAATTACAAATGCACCACAACATAGATGTGAACTTTGAACTGGAACAGTACTTTGGTAACCGGTGATGACATTTTGCAAGTCCATAAGACAACTGAGAAATGGCTACAGTTCATCCTAAAACCTGCAACGATTATTTTTAACACATTGTGTGTTCATGTTGTATGAAAAAAATGAAAGGGACAACACAAGTTGTGTTAAAAGTAACAAAATGTGTTGCCCCAGAAATAACACAAAGATGTAAGTTATGCCTTGAGATGTTGCAGCACACAGCAACACAAAACTTAGCACACACAGCTAGAAGTCAGAATTGACATGCATAGTGTTTGTAGAGTATGTTTCAGGTCTACTTACAACATACCAGGTTTTACCGTAAGAATGTATTCTGACATATCCTGAGAAAGCCTGTTAGTCTTTATATGACCCGTCCCATTACACCAAACCACACATCCACATTTCCAATACATGCTGAATGCCCGAATGTCCTCATCTGATGTAAAGAGTTCTGTTTTGATGGTGGTGTTTCCTGTAAACTCCAGACTGTATATGACTGTGGCAGTTGCATAGGCTACCTTAAAATCTGAGATTTAGAGAGCAAGTGAGAAGTCAAATTGCTTATCTTTGAACGATAAATACGAATTTAAAAAAAATGTAAAAATAGGAAGAAAAAAAACTAACTTTCACAAGAGCCATAAGGCATGGGCAACATTCCCTCAGAACACAAACAAGTAAATCCAACAGGACTTTCCATGGATGGCAAACACAGCTTGCAGGCAGAGTTTTTGCACGGTGAAAAACCTATGTGAAGGAAACGCACATCACGGCGGTTTGTTAAGGTTTGGCCTAAACCACATAAAAAAAGAATTATTCAGAAATGAAGCATTTAGAATGTTAAATTTACCTCTAGGCTGCTGAAGCTCATGGTAGATGGTCAGGACAGGTAGTGAGACTTTTAAGATGAACTCCTTGTATTTTGCAGAGGGCAGATTTTGAGAAGCTTGCCAGAGTCTCTTTTCATCTGCCCAGTAGAACCTGCCATTGAACACCGCTAGGCTCGGAGCCGGACTTCCTTGAAAGAAATTCCTAAACGTGTAGCTCCCAGTACCATCTGTCCTGATGCTTTCAATTGACTGGGAAAACAAGGTGAGTGATAAAACTGATGATTAATGGTTAATCTATTTTGATAAGCAAATCGGAATTATAATACTTATATAGTAACAATATTGCATGAATTTCAAGTCATTTCTCATGTTGCCACAATTGTGAGTGATTCCCAGGGCATAGCTTTGCAGTTGGTGGGGTGTTCAGAATTGAAGTTGACACATAGCTACATGGTTTGCCATAACCTTAAATAAAAAAAAGCCCACAGGCATACAGTATTCTGAACTACTCTGAATGTATAAGTAATCAGTAGTTAAACATATACAACCCACCATTTTGAACTCACTCCTCCAATACAACCGTCGAGCTGCCACATCCAATGTAAGAACTTTTGCTAACTGTGCCGTAATAAAAATGAGTGTCCTCCGATTCGAACCATCCATTGCTGCCCTCTCAATGGTAACCTGTTTGCTCATTCCTTTATTAATCCAAAATATGAAACTGCAAATAAAAGATGTCAAATATAAGACTCTCAAAATCCCCAAAGATGTACTAGTGACTCAAAGAAGTGTATACTGTACCTCTCAACTGGACTGAGGACAATATCACTTGGGTCTGTGTCTTTGGATAGGACTACACCTGTAGAACTACCATCAGCGGCACCTGTGAGAATGGCTTTTAGTGTAACACTCGTCCAATAGAGCTGCCCAGAAAGCCAATCAACCGCCAGACTTTTCACACCAGTCTGCCCTAATAAATAAAAGAAATATGGTTTTGGTAATGCCAATACATTTTACAGTTTTATTAAGTCTCCCAAAATCAGGGGCATAGCACAGAATCTCAAGCCCTGTGCAAAGGCTATGTGTGGGGCCCCTCCACTATGTATCAAGATCAAAATATAATATTTATTTATTTTTAATTTGGCACTGAATCTCATGTGTGTATGAATTCTGATATTTAAATAAATAAATACCTAAAAGGGGTCATAAGACATTGCTAAAATTAACATTATTGTGTACCGACCCAAACACAGAACTTACAGTGTCTGGTTTTTGCTGCTACGAGGCTGCTCAGGCAGCAGCGCCAGTAAAATTCATCCAGTTAAGAGTTGCTCTACCACTGAAATTATTTTAGAGACATTATTTTAAGGTTGAAAAACTACATTGTGCTGCTTTAACAGAAACACTGGTGAGTAAAACATGGCGTACTTTTATTTTGCCTCTGAAATATCTCTTTAAATGTGTAATGTTTTAGACTACATTGCACAGTGTTTCTGTTAAAGCAGCACAATGTAGTTTTTCTGTGACAGACTGGGAGTGAGAAATGGAAAACCCGGAGCGGAATACACGGATCTCTAGGGGAGTTATAACAGAATGCTATCAGCTGGGATGTGGACAGAGAACAGAGAAGTTGCACAGACGCACAGTATACACGCACAATTGTAAAAGAATAATAATTATAATTTCAGGAACTTCAAGGGCCCCTCACATGTACTCAGTCACCCTTTCCCACCCACTTGTTACACCCCTGCCCACAATAACTAACCTGAATAAAGAACCACGCTCTTGTGGTTGTAAGCCTTGTAGATATTCCCATGGTCATCAGCCCAATAAATGAGGTTTCTTTGAATATCGTAGGTCAGGGCCATGGGGTCGCTCTCAATCGAAATAAGTGGCTCAAACACCCTAGTCTTGACATTCACTAGCCCAATAAGCCACTCAATGTAAGTCAAAATCTTTGTTGTGATCCCTAGAGAAACAATATGACGTTAACAGTATTGTTTATTTTTATTTCAGATTTAATGAATGAATGGCTACCTTGAGCTTCACAAGATCCATTGCCGAAGGATTTAAAACCATTCTGACACAGGCAACGAAAAGACCCTGGTGTGTTTGTACATAAGTGCATACAGGGTCCAAAAGACTGGGAACATTCATCAACATCTGGAAAAGTACACAAATGTTAACCCTGCACATTTGTTTAGTAGTAATGCCTTTGCATAATTAACAAGAAGAGGTTAAGTAGGTTGTTGTCAATTCTGTACTAGCGATGCATACTGCATTTCACACATACTGTAATTTTCCAAAACTATAATGTACCTTTCACTTTTCTAAATACGTAAATGGTACACAAAATAAGTAATATTTTATTAGCAAAAATGGTTAAGAAAAATGCTCTCTCATTTGTAAGTCTCTTAGGATAAATAAATCTGCTAAATGTAAACACATTAAAACATGAATGAATTTCCCTGGAGACAAACAGAAAACTTACCTTCACAATCAAGTCCATTTGCAGAGAGGGTCATTCCACTGGGACAAGTGCACAACGCTCCCCAAGTTTGGTCCACACAAGCATGAGTACAACCCCCATTTGCTTTCCTACAACTTTTACCTAGTGAAGTTAGGCAAGTAAAAAATATATGTGGCAACATTTTAACTAAAAGCATAAACTAGCATTAAGAAAGGATGTAAATCATCAGTATAAACCTGCGTTAATTTAAGGCAATTAATAAGTTATCAAAGGTTTGAGACATTGCTCTGTATATTCATATGGATCTTGTACCACAGGTAAGAGGCTCATCTCTACTATCCGAGCACTGAGCAACTCCATCACAAATCTCTCTCTGGGACAAACATGTTCCATTAGGACAGCGGATATTCATCTTCCCACAGGAACCTACAGTGACGCATTTCAAAGAAACATGCAATATGATTTTTGGAGTATACAGATGACGGTCTCATGCACAAGGAACTGCAGATTTGGTAACAAAACGTTGTTTTTCAAATTCCACACACACTTTGCATATACGATTTACATCTTACCACAAGTTTCTTCATCCGAATTATCACCACAATCATTGACTTCATTGCAGAGGAGGTTTTGTGGGATGCAGATCTTGTTCCTACACTTCCAGTCACTGGAAAGGCAGCCTGACCTCCGGTCACAATCCAGCTCATCTGAGCCATCGAAACACTGGGGCTGCCCGTCACAATCCAACGACTCCGTCACACATCCAGAACCATCCGCACACTCAAATTCTCCTGGTGGACATGCTAGTAGGATACATTTCTATTGTGACGTGTTATTCTTGTTCTTATACGGTCTTAAACAATTAAATGGCAACAATCTTAACAGTGGACATGATGAAGATAGACAAATTAAAGGACCAGTTCACCCAAAAATGAATATTATGTCATAAATTACTCTCTCTCTAGTTGTTCCAAATCTGTACTAAATTATTTATTGGGTTGGACACAATGAAAGATATTTGGACAAACGCTTGTAACCAAACAGTTCTTGGACCCCACTGACTACAATAGTGGGACAAATTACATTGGAAGTCAAAAGCACCCCTGAACCTTTTGCTGTCCTACATTCTTCAAAACATCCCATTTGGTGTTCAACAGAACAAAGACAATATAATTTTTCCTACTATGGTAGTCAATGGGGTCCAAGAACTGTTATAAGCATTCTTTCAAATATCTTTCTCTGTTTTCATCAGAACAAAGAAATGTATACAGATTTGGAACAACTCAAATGTGAGTAAATGATGACAGAATGTTTATTTTTGGGTGAACTATCCATTTAACAAGAGCAAGTAATATCTGGTACATACAGCAGTCCATCTCATCAGAGCCATCCTGGCAGTCACTGACACCATCACAGCGCCATCTGTGTGGTATACAAACTCCATTATCACACTGCCACTGATTTCGGCTGCAGTCTCCGCGCACACCTGCAAGCACAAGCATGCAAATTCTACAGATTTTCTATCTGTGAAGACACACATGACTGTAAACTTCATTTGCTCCTAATTGTTAGTATATAAGCCTATTAAAAGAATAAGCCAAGAAGCCATGCTCTAACCACTGAGCTACAGGAAAGCGACAATAACTTCAATATCAGAGCCGTTGTCACAGTGTGTTTTGGGGCTAAACATGAGGGGGAAAACATTTTAAATGTGACAGCAAACTTTTTTCGGGGTAAAATGTAACTTGCAAAAAATATCAAATGTATAGCTTTGACCGTTGCCTGGATGTAGTGTTATGGATATAACTTCTGCTCGAAAAGTTTCCTTGCGACCGCCGTTTTAGATGTTTCTTCGATTCTGCGTTTTTTCGTTCATTTATTTAGCTAAACAGCTCGTCAAGTGATAGCATCCCAGTGCAGAGAAATACAATGCTACCTTCCACCACAATTATTAAAACATTACATGTTACGATTGCGCCCTTTACACTTTACATATAAAGCAAACAGTATGTCGTATGTACGTGATTTTAAAATATATACCGAGTGCAAACAGATTGTTTAAACTAACTTACCGCAGCCTTTATCATAATAATTACTAAGTACGGGCACAAATATTACCTGATACCAAAATAAACACTGCAGCGCAGCAGATAAGAGATCGCGCGTCCATTACACCTGGACCTGTTTGGTGCGCGCGTGCGGCCCGCAGGTCAACTACAATCTAATAAAGATTCCGCTGCTCGGTGCACGCCCCTTAATGACGTCAGGCAATCTTACTTAACGAGGGCTAAAATGGTACGTCCTTAAAAAAAGAAAGATTTTTTGATTTAGTACGTACCATTTTAGCCCTCGTTTGTAGTGAATAAGATCCGGAGATTACAAGAATTTAATATTATATTTATTCCTAAAGCTTGTTCCTATCATTGCCTAATGTATCGGTAGTTCTTCAACTACCATCTTTAAAAATAAATGAGAGAGGTTATATTATTTTATTTTTAAGTAGTAGTAATATACTTTTTTAAACAAATGAATAAGAACTGTAGACCTACTCACCTAAGAAAAAATTCCAGATCAGCTTAATATAAATAATTTGATTAATCTTTTTTCAAAAGCATCTATTAAAAAATTAAGAACCATGTATCTTTCCTTTCCTTTACCTCCTAAAGCCAAGGAAGTACACTATAACGTTTTTAATGATATTTAGGCTATCCATCCTTAGAATTTCTTATAGGTTTATTATTGATAATATGTGATGTGATGATAATGTGATGCACAAAATGTAACGACAGCACATTTACAGACAGCACTGATATCAGTCTTTTAAAAATAATATATTTTTGTTATTATAATAAATTATGTAGAACTGCAGGTTAAATTTGTTCAATAATGTTCTTATTATGGGGAAATTTCACATTCACAAGTGTAAGTGCCAACAGCGCCTCTGATTAAGAACTTCAAAGACAATTTCTCAATACTTTGATTTTATTGCACCCTCAGATTCCAGAGTTTTAAATAGTTGTATCTCTGGAAAATATTGTCCTATCCTAACAAACCATACTCCAAGAAAAAATAAAAAACAGAGTCTTCATTGTGCATTATGCAAAATACAAATGAAATATGCAAAGTCTAACGTTGCCATCTTTCTAATGCTATATATGCGTATTAAATATACAAATAAACCTTACAATAACATTCCAATAAACAAAACATCGGAATGACACAGTTGGTGTAGGAATTTATATTGACCACCAGATGACGACGTACAGCACTGTGTCAAAACGCAGTTTGTTGAAAAAGCCTCACTGATTCAGAAGCTTCATTCGGCAGATCCCTAGTTTCAGTCATATGTGTTCTTTACTGAATGGCGGATGAATACATACAACGTCGTCTTGTGATGTTATTCAGAGCAGAGGCAGTTACTTTACCTTTCTCCCAACTCTGTAAAGCGTGCTTTTATAATGATGTCAATTGACGGACAGCCACACTGACAAACCATTGCTTCCCTACAAGAACCTTAACGTCACTGATTACAAGAGAAAATGTGATTAGCCAATAAGAACTATGTCTAGATTGCGTATTAAACGTTTGCTGTGTGACTGACGTCGCTTCCAGCCAATCAACACGGGGAACACGCGTGACAGGCTTTTCTTTATCCAACAGAGAAGAAGAAGGCGAGGCTTATGCTGACAGCGTGTCACGTTGTGCGCTTTAAGGTTAGGTTGCACGCATCAGAACTCGTCGTCTGCAGTTGTATTTTCGGCTACAGTGGAAGTAAAATATTGCTTAAAATCGATTTTTACACTTTTACGAATAATCCGTTTTACTTGGATTTTTACCTCACAGAAACGGCTTCTCGCTCGAAGGGTGAGTTGAAGGGTTAAAAAAGATAACGCTTGCAACCCCGCTTGAAATCTGTTTATTTTTCTGTCAAAAAGTAGCACAGCCTGCTAGCGGTTAACACAAAAAATACATATCGCAGAAACGCTCACTACCCCGAAAACAGCGCAGGTTTTATTCGGATGCACGCAGATCAAAGGCTTATAATGCAGCAGATTGTGCAAATGTATCAGTTATGGGGTATGTTTTATCGTAGGCAAGCCGGGACAGTGAGTCGTTTAGCGGCCCATGCAGCCATAACGAGTCCGTGATCCAGCATCAGACCTGGAGGAGGTAAACAGTGCGTTTATTTATGAACAATTACTTCATTAGACTCAAGATATGGACCCTCAGGAGCGATTTGATGTGTTGTACGTGCATAAAATACAACTAATTGTAAACAACGGTGATCTTGTTGTTTTTCCCTCTCTAATTGGTCAATTTGCTTAAACGATAGTTAACCCGTGTTAGATAGATAGTGCCTGTGTGTCTTAAAAGCTGCATACCTAAACAAGTCACTTTTGGCACCTAATGTGTGTTCAAAAATGTTTGGAGATCGCCAAATCCGTCCAAAATTCATATAATGGGGAGAGATGTCATTGTTTTTGTTAAATGAGTCTGATGAGCCAAACGCGTTCATGAGGACCAAAACAGCTTGAGCTGTTTGATTATACCCCACGACTTTAAAGGGATAGTTCACCCAAAAATCTAGTTTTCTAATCTAGTTTACTAATATTTTTTAAGAACTCAAACAAAAAAGAGACTCTAACACAAAGATATTTATCACATCCGAGAGGTTTCCAGGCTTCTTCATAGACATCTAGGTAACAGCATATGTCAAGTTTCATAAAAGTACTAAAGACTGATCACAGTGGTTCAATTTAATGATTATGAAGCATTGAGAGTACTTTGTGCACAAAACAAAGCAAAATAACTAGTTTAATCAACATTTTATTCTCCTCCATGTGAGTCGACTCTACGACGTACATTCATGAGAGCACCAGGACGGTTGTGTATCCACACATGAGGTCAAACGCATGCGGCATTCGTAACATTGTTATGTTACAAACTTGTTATTTTGCTTTGTTTTGCGCACATAAAGTACTCTCATCGCTTCATAAAAATGAAATTGAACCACTATGATCAGATGGACCAATTTGAGTACTTTTATAGAACTTGACATATGCTATTACCTTGATGTCTATGAGGAGGCCTGGAAACTTCTCGGATGTGATCTAAGTGTATTTGTTTGTGTTCTGAAGATGCTTGGAGTTCTTAAAACATGTAAAAAAAATTTGGTAAAACTTGATCTTTGGGTGAACTATCCCTTTAAGCCTGAAGTACTCCAACAATGCCCTTGAATGGCTATGATGGTCCAAAGGCTTCAGTTATGTGACTTTACGGGGGAAACACATGTGCCTTTATGTTTTTGTGTTGTTTCTTCTAAATATGACTGCTAAAGGAAAGGAGAGCAGTCTGTTTTGACACGTCACTAGTCTTGGGGATTTGCTGTGTAGGTAATTGTCGGCTTTGTAGATAAGTTGTGCTGTTTTAATACAGCGCTGCTTCTGCTGTTGAACCTAATACATGTGCATACAGTGAGTTCAGTAGTAATAATTTATTGTCATTTTCATTGCGTTTTTGTTTTCATTTTCGATGAACCAGCAGAGTTAGGGCTGGACGATTAATTGAAAAGTTATCGAAACCGACATTCAGAACATTTCAGAACTACTTTTGCGTGCATACGCTCACAGTAACAACAAAACGTTGTGGTTTTGTAAAATAAAGAAGATAAACCGGCCGTCTCTGTCTCCCATCTGCTCACATAGAGCGGGTAAAATAAGTATTGAACATGTATACTTATTATAATTATATTTTTCCAAGTAAATATATTTCTAAAGGTGCTTTTGACATAAAATTTTCTCCAGATGTCGGTAACAACCCAAGTAAAACAAAACAATGTTCAGAAATGTTGAGAAGTTGTGTGTAATGAAATGGAATGGCACAGGGAAAAAAAGAATATAGTCTGGTCAGGTGAGACCAAAATTGAATTCTTTGGATGCCCTAATAGAGACCATAGAAAATATATGGAAAGAATTGAAGATCATAAAAGACCTTCAAGATTTGAAGTCATTTGATTTTGTGTAGAAGAATGGGCCAAAATCACACCTGAGGAATGCATGAGACTATAGTTTCTAAATATAAGAGGTGTCTTGAAGCTGTCATTACCAACAAAGGCTTTTGTACAAACTTTTTAAATTTAAGGAAGCATGTTCAATACTTTTTCCCTGTGTCATTTATTTGTATTACACACATCTCCTTTATTATATGTACTGAGAAAAATGGTGACGTGTTCAATACTTATTTTACCCTCTGTATTTCTGAAACGCATCACTAAACTGATCCAAAACTCTGCAAATACGTATGTTGTACGCAAGTGTCTACTTTGAAATGATCTGATTCCGATTGAAATCAAAGATTCTGTGTTTATAGAATAAGCATGAAAGACCGGTACAATTGATAGAGAACCTATTCTTCCTTATCTGCTCCCGTTTAGTGATTACAGGCCTTTAGATTTTTAGACTCAAAAATGTGTTTGTGTTGTGTTTGTTTTCCTGTCTTCAGTAGGGTTGGGTATCGGGATACCGGTTCCAAATCGATACTTTTAAACCTGTACCGGTGCCTAAATCAATACTTAAAAAAGATATTACATGTTATTAAAGAACAATATATTAAATCATTTAAAAAAATACACAATGTGAATGTGAAATGAGCATGCACACTAACATTGCTAAAAAGATGTTTTGGTGTTTACTGTTGACCTTTTTTACAACTAAATGCTCAACATATAGTTGTATTAAATATAGGCAGAAAATGCATTGAATATTCCATATACAGAGAGCCTTCAAGGGTAAATTATATGTACATTATTTTAAAAACAGACAGCATGTATAATTATATGCATAAACATTCAGTCAGAGTTAAAAGCTTGACAGACTGATGTCTAGAGATCATACTAACAGGTGCTATAAGGTTTTAAGTAGCACTTTCACTACTTTGTCTCTCTCATCTTTTTTGTCAAATGCGTTTCTGTTAAGAACGAGTTCCACGGCACGCCGCACACACAACATTGATTTTAAACAAGTGCAACAGTTTAATTGTGATCGGTTGTATTACAGATGCATCTGTATCAGAACTGGCCGAGATGGAGGCAGAGAGAGAAAGCGCACACTAAAGCTGTTTTTTACTTTGATGAAGCCACGGGTCATGCGCTTTAAGTTTAACCATCATATAAGATGTGTTGGATTTGTATTATCAGAGCTTTCTGACTTTCGTTCACGTGAATGAGGGCAAATGTTTCACTCGACGGCTCAGTCAGCATTTAAGTGGCACCGAAATGAGGCACCGAAACCTGTGATTTGATTTGGTCCAGTTACATACCGGATATATAGGTACCGGGTTTCGGTACCCAACTCTAGTCTTCAGTTGCAGAGGAAAGGCTTCCAAAAAACCCCACAAAGATTTGTATTGTTCAAAAAATGTCCATAAATAGTTTGTATTTGCTTGGATTATTTTAAAATAACATGAGATAAGAAATGTTTAATTAGAAAAATACCCCACTTTACTATGCCAGGCAAAAAAAACAAAGAAAAATACATAAAAAACAAAAGAATCGTTCTATAATTGTAATCGAGATTAAATGTTCTATTATCGAGATTTTGATTTTAGGTCAAATCGTCCAGCCCTAACCAGAATGGTATTTTGCATGCCTAATGCTACCTAAGCTATTTTACTTTTGCTTCTTCATGGTCGCAACATTGCTGTATTTTAATTGTTAAAAGGTTGCACATAAGGACAGATATTCAGTTGAACCAATATTCAAACTCAGGCTTGCTTTTTTGGTAAAACTTTTTGTGTCTTAGATTATATTGATCTTATTTAGCAATATTGAAACAGGAACAAGCACATTTGATCACTAAATTTGAATAACTTAAAATCTCATTGCTTCAACATTCTCTTGAATGCACTTCTACTAAAAAAGTTGGTAAATAGCATTTTTTTGTACCTTAACTCGATTGAATATACCTGCTGACTGAAGAGAGTTTTTTTTAGTAAATGTACATCTCATAATTAAAGGGATAGTTCACCCAAAAATATAAATCCGGCCATCATTTACTTACCTATGAGGTGTTCCAAGTTTGTATAAATTTCTTTGTGTCAATGTAATTTTTCCTACTATGATAGTCACTGGGGTCCAAGAACTGTTTGGTTACAACCATTCGTCCAAATATCTTTCTCTGTGTTCAATCAAACAAAGAATTAATACAGGTTTGGAACAACTAGAGCGTGAGTAATTCATGATAGAATTATCATTTTTGGGTGAACTAACATTTTAGAGCTGTAACGATATGAAAATTTCACATCACGGTTATAGTGATCAAAATGATCACGGTTATCATTATTATGGTTTGGTAAACGTGCTGGAGATGTGCCAAAACGTACTGATACTAAGTTATAAATTGATGTGACTTGTTAAAAGCACTTTTTGTTTTCATAAACATCAAATAAATAACATTAAGATGAATCATGGCACTAGAGCTGCACAAATTGAGAATCATGATTCTTTTATTTCAAATAGAGATCACGATACTCTTACAATTCTAAATGACGACTAAAAGTTATACATCATTTACTAAAGGTTCTGACAAAAAATATTGTTTGAAAAAGTTTATTTAGCTAAGGTACTATTTAGGATTTTGCTTCAAAATTATTACATATTTCATCATTAACCTATAGTTACTGTAGTGAGAAAATGTTTACAACAAATGCCATGGGTAAACTATAGTGGTTAATTTTGTTTTAAGTTTTACTTCCAATGCAAAAGTTAAACTTCCTAAAAAGTATTAATGCATTGAAGTAACTTTCTTACTATCGCTTGTTGGTTGGTGTGTGGGCAATTTTTTTCGCCTTGCCAAGCTTTTCCGTGAGAATTGCCCAATAAAAAGAAACAGGGATCCAGACTTATAAAAAAAAAAAAAAAAAAAAAAAAAACTTTCCAAAACAAGTTGGAGTGCTAGGGGAGTGTATTAAGCACAGAAATACTACGTCATACGTCCAACTCATTTTTTAACAAGCTGACCATTTTAAGCATGAGAAACCAGCAGTTTAACAGTGTAAAGAAGTTATAATGCATGACGTAGCATGTTATCTCCACTAGGTGCGTCAAAGCACGCACACGGCGAGAATCATCGCACGTTTCTCCTCTGCTCGCCTAAAGTTGAACTTTGTTAAAAAGCTGTTCTATTAACAGCTTTACAAAGCGATTTGACTAAAATACGTGAGAATGAGCTTTTTATATGTACGCGCAGATCCCTGCAACCCTTCACGAGCAGTGAGAGAGAAAGCGCCGCACGCACAGATCTCTCTATGAGCACTGATGTTGAGAGACGAAAGCGCCGCACTGGAGCGGATCACAAAACTGAAAGAAGGTCAAAAGAATATTTGATTTGTTCATTTTGTTACGGGTGGATTAATTCACGTTTTTTTCATCATAACGTCCAATTTGCGGAGTACAGAGTTTACCACGCCTCTTTTTTTACGTTCCGCGGAATAGACAAATAGAAAAATCTATTACGGATGACGTTTTATTATGCGGTAACGGCATATTCCATCATACCGCCCAGCCCTATGTGTATGTATGCATGTAAGTTTAATTACTAGAAAAAATGACTAGAAAGGGGTGCCATGCTTCAAAAAGTTTGGAAGCACTGATTTAACCTGTTTTACTATATGTTTACTATTGTTTCAAATATTTTGTGTTGCTTAAATACTGTGTTCAATGGGGGAAAAGCATTTTATTAAGTAGACATTTTAAATAACACATTTCAAAGCTGTAATTGCCACGGGACACGCATCGGATCTGTACAGTTGCTATATAAAGTGTGGACAATCGATCATATAAATTAGATTGATAGATAGATGTACTGATTTGTGAGGTTTTTCTGATCCATTTTCAGGGTCATAATCTTGACTTTATTTCTTTCTCCACTCAGGTAACTTTTTTCCACCCTTTCTTCTCCTGTTTCCCAAGCATCTCTGACCCCTACTTCTTCATAATCAGCCCGAGACTCACAACTTTAAGACCTGTTAGGAACGTGGGTCTGTTCCTACACTTTCACCAAACCTTCATCTGTCTCTAACTTCACCTGCCCAGTAGGGGGCTGACCACTCCAAACATGTCCTCCATCTTGCCTTTCACCCCACCCGTGGTAAAGCGTCTGCTGGGCTGGAAGAAGTCAGCCAGTGGTTCGAGTGGAGCAGGAGGGGGAGGAGAACAGAATGGCCAGGAGGAGAAATGGTGCGAGAAGGCCGTCAAAAGCCTGGTGAAGAAGCTTAAGAAAACGGGCCAACTGGATGAGCTAGAGAAAGCCATCACAACACAGAACTGCAACACCAAGTGTGTCACTATCCCCAGGTACACCGCCAACAGAACACCTCACTACTTTGCTTTTCTTGATCAGTGTTGTCTTACATTTTTGATAAGCAAGTTTTAATGTTTACAGTTTGTAACTTAAATTTGTAGTTCACCTGAATATGAAATTGTCATTTTCTCATCCTCATGTATTTCCAAACCCATATGCTGTTATTTTAAAGAGGTGTTAATATTTTTTTGTACAAAGACAGTTGTGGTGATTTTATAAATGTCAAAAACAGCACAATTTAGATATTTTAAAAGTTAGGGATGCACCGAATGTTCGGCAACCGGAAATAGCAAAAAAAATGCATGTTCGGTCTTTGGCTGAATATGACGTCTGATGCGATCAAGCAGCAACCAGTGCGGAGAGAGAGACGCGCACGCATTATAAATGCAGCAAACATGTTGGCATAGTGTGGAAGCATTTTAAAGTGTCAGAGAAAGACATGACAGGGACTCGCAGCGCAGAAGTACATTTCCAAATGAAAGCATCTTTACCGGTCAGTACCGGTTCAGACGGGGGCAGGCGGTCTGACAGGAGCCCCTCCGCTCCGAGTATGTTCTGTGCATCTTTGCCACGAGTGCTCCTTCTGAGAGAACAGTCAGCTTTTGTGGGCGGAGTTTGAAGGAGAGACGTAAACTGAAATGATTGTCTGTCGGTCAGCATTCCTTGCATGGATGTTTTTTCTTTAAATCATTTTGCAGTGGTAGCATATAATAATCCAACAGTTTTTGTTTTTTTGTATTTTTGGCTCATAATGTTAAATGACACTTTTTAAATGAACTGTTTTGTTGTAGGTGTACAGAGTACATTTCATTCTTTCAGTAGTCAGGCCTAATATAGGCTATTAGAGAAGGGAGAGGCTTAATTTATTTTTATTTACTTGTTTTGCTTAATTTTATTTTAAGTTATATCGTATTATATTGAAAAGCATGACAAAATATAAAAAGAACATTTTGACCATTCAGTTTATGCAATAGTGAAAAAATTGGCTAAATAAATAGAAAAAATGCGAAATACCATGTTCGGCCATTGGCCAAGTGTTTAATTTTTATTCAGCTTCGGCCAAGAATTTTCATTTCGGTGCATCCCTAATAAAAGTAATCCATTTGACACACATGTAGGTATTTTAAAGATATACAGTAGCTTTGTGTAAATGGCACGCTGAAATATTTATCACTCTGCTTTTTTCTGTCCACCTGTGGAAATGGCTTGACAGTAATTATCAATCGGTTTCAGAACAAGATATACGCATGATAGATAATGACATTTAAGATCTGTTGCGAGGAGGAAAGCTTTTTGTCAATCATGTAGGCTTAAGCAATGTTTACCAAATTGGCATCGTGGACAGTTGTATAGACAGGAATTGCGGTTGCGTGCAGTTTAGAAAAGTGAAAGATAATGTTGTTTGAATTTTAATGATTCCGATTCTGATTATTGATTCCTAGTTTCGATTCCACAGTTGAAGTAAAACATTTAGATATCAACCTGTATGGTCATTTAGCCTGCTTATTGACTGGTTTACAAATATATATATTTATTTATGAGCCCTGTTTTGTTACCATAGCTTAACTACATCATGGTTAAACTGTAGTTAATATAATGAAACTAAGGTAAATTTGTGGTTCATGTGCTTTATCACAAGTTAACACATGCAGATTACTGAAAATATGCACACAGGAATTGATAAGAGGAATTGACATTTTACTTTCAAGTATCTGATTCCTATTCCTTCCGATTCCCATTTGATTCCGATTTTCGATTCCCAACTGTAGTGATTGATATGGAAACCCGGTTTTAAATGGGCCCCATGGCTAAATTATGAAAGACTGGTTCCCAATTTAGCAGAGTGCATGAGCAACCTGTCTCTCAGTGCTTGTTTCTGCTTGTGCCTGGCTCAGCATCATAAATCTCTATGTTTGCATCTCCCAAAAGGGACAAGACGTTTAAATTTAGTTAGACTATGGTCCTGGATGATATCACACGCTATTAAACATTTGTGATGTCATTGCGTCATATTTGCATTTAGTCTAGTGTTGGCACTTTAGGTCTGTTTGGCTTCTGTCAAATTCTGTATTTGAAAACCACTTAATACCCAATAAAGCCATTTTGGTTAGCGTATTTATTGTCAGGTGTGAAAGAAGTATAAAATCTTGATTAAATGTGACGTTATTACTACCAGCAGTTGCTTCCTGAACTGCTGAAATCCTGATTTATAACCACAACATAATTTTACCTGTCAAATTCGCCATACACCTACTTTAAAGAATGGCTGTATGCTGTGTTTTGACAACATTATTTGTTATTTGTCTCATGCAACACACAACCTTTGTCTGGGCAAACTATGTGCATATTTACAGACAAACTATGTTCATGTTCATACAGTATGTCTAAACAGTTTGTTTTATACTTATTGATATAATGGGTCAGCTGCCCTATGTTGATTTGAGTGCTGCTTCGTCCTTGTCGTAAAAGTTATTAAATCTAATGACAAAGTTGCTAAGTTAGCAAAACTGATTTGTGCACGCCCCTGTGTGTGTTATGCAGTAGGAGGGAGTCTGAGTGACTCTGAATGGCAGATGCTTGCCTAAACAACACAAAATCTGGCATTATCCTTATAATAAAGAGACTTATCATAACACAGACAGCAATTATTGTTCATTAGACTACTGTCCCTTTAACAACTTTAAAGGGGGATGCAACAATGTTTCATGCATTCTGACTTATTTACAATGTTAAACATGCTCATGCTTAACATGGTCAACTTGTCAAAAAATGAGTTTGACGTAGGATGTAGTATTTCTGTGCTCGATACATTCCCCCAGCGTTCGTAGAAAGTTTTTCTCACACTTGAAAAACCTGTACGTAACAACTTTTCTTAGTCCCTTATTGGACCATTCTCCCTGAAAAGCACGCCCACGCGTCACCGGACATATACATCGCACGCGGTTGGTCAGTCTGTGTTTTGTTGGCAAACAGCGCATATGTGCATAATGTAAACAACTCAAACATATAGTGATTCAACAGTTATGCTGGGATAATGTTATGATGTATTGTGTGATCGTGTGGCCAGACAGTGTATGAAATCCCAGAGTGCACAACTCTCATGCCGGAACGATCATCAGTTCGCCTCACCACCCACACGGAGTGGATTCGCGTCGGACCAGTTATAATAAATACAAGTACGAGTACTTCGAGTAAAATTAGCATCGGATTTGCCTTCAAACCTAGTTAGAAGAACAAAACCAACGGATCGACCAGCATTTGCACTGTGACATGATGACGGCTGCATCACCACAGCTGTGATAACTAAAGATACGCCGCCGCCTTTGCGTGTACAATTGGGCGGCGTCATGCAACGAACTGAGGCAAACTGACGTGGCACTGTAGGGGCATGTCTACACGAGAAACATTAATAAAATAAAGCAGTGTTAAAGTACTAAATTGATCAGTGATACCATCCATAGTTTGGAACAATGTTATAAAAATTAGCCATTCCTTTAAGAAACTCATTTGCTAAAATTATTTTATTGCAGTTCCATCCTATTGCTTCTGAAACATAGAAACAGAAATATTATATATTTTATTATTTTTTTAAATAACCTTATCCATATCATTGTGTGAGCTGCTCCATCAGTGAAGGTGAAGGCATGACGTTGAGTTGCGTCTACAGTTGTAAAATATCAGCTCATTGTTTCTGTAAATGATTTCTCCAGAGTGTCTCGACTCAAGTTAAGGTCATTTGGTACAGCCTTACCCTTTCACATCAACACTAGCACAGTCCACATGTCATACGATTGCTTTTGATATCAATCATCGGGCTATTTTTTTTCATGTGTCCAGGCAAACGGTGAAATATCAGAACTGCTATTTAGGGAAATGCTAGAATCAGGGAAAATGGGGGATAGATGGCGTGCAGGAGCCACAACACATCAATAAATTAAAACCCATACTATGAACCAATACCAAATACTATTGGGTGTTATATCTAAAATTAAGTCTAGATATGCAGAGCACACAAGTTATACAGTTGTTGGCACCAGCCCTTAATTTGGTAGCACCAGAGTCGTGGGTTAAGATAAGAAAAACAAAAAATACATCCAAACGTGTTTAATACACCAATAGATTAATATAAATCATTATTGTTTATACACAAACTCTCCTTCAACACTTCAACCATATTTAAAGCACATCTTTAACAAACTAAAATTATTGTATGCTACTTTTTTCCTTTATCTGTTGTGAACAACTTGTATGAGGAGAACACAATTCTTTTAAAATCGGTGAGTGTTTTTGGGCCCGCCCTTTGTTGTTTGATGAACAATATGAACAAGATCTTTATTATGCTGCTGCCCCTTTAAGAGCGAGTATATGGATATACGGATCTAAACTGCGACACATGCGTTTCCCAACTGTTTATGTTCATGAAACTGACTACTTTTACAAGGATACTTGCAAATATGAGAATATTTACAGAACTTTGTGTTTATATGTCCGTTTCAAAGTAAGAAGACATGAAAGAGAGAAACTCAGTTCAGTATTTTTGCGCTCTGACTGTCTGGTGCGCGCATAAGATCTCAAACAACCTGTGAGAACTGAGGCTGCATTGATACATATGTTTGGATTTGATCCATAACATTATTTAACGTTACTTCTAACATTTTGTATGTTTTGCAGTATTGTTGGAGAGCTTTATAGAACAGTATAGTGCTTTGTTTAAACACACCGTTTCAAATGTTGTTTCCTGCATTAGCTTCACACGGCATACATTACACGCAACATGTTTCGTTATCTTAACTGTTTTGTACCTTGGCCGTCGAAAATCTTGCATTCTGAGGCGAAATAGAGTGACTGGATGCGCTGCTTGTGCTATGTAACATTTCTGGGCATTACGTTTATAACCCGCAAAATATATATATTGGTCAGTTTGGTAGTGGTGCGACCATTAAGAAAGTTTTGTCGCACCGACAGAAAAAATAGTTGCAAAATGCAATCATTTGGTTGCAGTCTAGAGCCCTGATATGATTCATTCTATTTGTCAATATTCAAGATAGTATCTTTGTGCACTTCTCTTGGAGGAGCCATTCATTGTTTTTAGCCAATACTTGCATAAAGTATTGTAAAGAACCAATAGAAATCACTTAATTCAAACACTGCAAAAAATTACATTTTTTGTTTTTTACTAAGCATTTTTGTCTCATTTTCTAGTAAATAATATTTATAAAAAGGGCCTTAGTTATTTAGTCTTGTTGTATGAAAGGAAAGAAAAAGTTAAGTTTAGGTAAGTTTATTTAAACGAGCAAAAATCAACTTGAATTTTATCTTCAGTATCTATTTCAAGTTTATTTTTCTCACCCCATTTTTCAAAGAAGGCTAAATATCTTTGGTCACTTTTCTTGTTAAGAAAATGTATCTTGATTTAAGAATGTTTAGATAGGGCAGTTGTGGCCTAATGGTTAGAGAGTCGGACTCGTAACCAGAAGGTTGCCGGTTCGATTCTCAGTACCGGCAGGTAACAACTGACGTGCCCTTGAGCAATGCACCTTACCCCCAATTGCTCCCCGGGCGCTGCAGTGTTAGCTGCCCACTGCCCCGGTGTATGTGTGTTCACTATTCACTGGTTGGGTTAAATGCAGAGGTCACATTTCGGGTATGGGTCACCATATCTGACAAAAAAAATAGGTCATATCTGTACTTATATAGAAAGAATGTAGTAATAATACCTTAATTTTGCAGTGAATCTTTTTATTTTATTGCATTTGTGTAAATGCTAGTCTTCACCTAGTTGTTTTTTGATGGTTAGTTTTACTTAAGTGTTATTTAGAGCAGTAAGGCTAGGGCTTGATGTTAAACATTGTCATGTGGTCGTCCTTTCGATAAGTGATTTGTCAGTGAGTGAAAATGTTTCTTGCCTAAAGTTTGTTGTTTAATAAATTAAAGCCGTTATTGTCTGTTATTTTGGTAATTTACAAATATATTATATGCATATATAATTATTTTATTTTTGTATTGACATCTCCAGGCTATTTGTCCATGCGGGCAAGTTAAATTCTCTTACACTTGCCCATCTAAAATATTTACTTTAAGTATTTAACGATATTCAAGTGGTCATGTCAGTAATGTACACAAACATTTTATTTAGATTGATATTTGTGCTAGTCAACATTTAAATAATGACTTGGTTCCAAATCTGAACTTGAAAGCATTTCTGAAGGTCTGACCTAAACCCAAATTGTTGTCAAAGTGCTGTCTTCCCCTGATTCAAAGGGTGGGAAACTGTCTCTGCAGCTAATCTTTTCTCTAACCTTGGAAAATGGTGGGAACGGCTGGTTTACAGTTTGGTAATGGCTATGTCAAAAGCTCAACAAACTCCCAACAGTCCTCTCTTGCATCTTGCATACCTGTAGAAAAAAAGACTAAATGCATTCACTTGAACTTGTTTAATGCGTCATAAAAATAACATTTTGATTTAAATAATTGCAAAGTTGTATTTACAAGCTATTAATGCTGTAGCTATGTTCTGTTCTTTAAATATGGAACCAGAATAAAAACATTTCAGGTATTCTTAATTATTTGGAAATATAATAACAAAATAAATGTTATTTCTCAGATAGTGACTTCTTTACTTATGCTTACTTATGCACGTGATGTCTCGGCACACAAAAGTCAAGCGAGTTTGGTTGGCAAAAAGACTCAATGCAGCAGTGTTTAGTAGGGATGCTCCGATCGATCGGCAACAGATCGGTATCGGCCGATAATCACATGACTCGATAGGTACTCACTAACTTGGCCGATCTCACAGACCGATCGCAATCTGATGCCGTCACATTGTGAGGACGTACATGTTGTTTATGAGTGTTGTGTGACTGCCGTGCTCGTGATGACTGCGGAAAGAGCGAGCAGCTCGCACCGCTCCTCCTACGTGCGGACCTCGAACCGGCGTCAGTCTGGCGTATCACCTCTTGAGGTCGGGAAGTGAGGTTTACCTGCAAAGCTCTCTCTCTCTCTCTCTCTCTCTCTCTCTCTCTCTCTCTCTCTCCCTCTCTCTCTCTGGCCTCCGTTACACTGGCATTTTTGGAAAGTGTGGCGCTTCCGTTGAAAACGCTTTAAAAACGAGAAAATGTGCTTGCCGCCAGTGGCGGTCTCCGCAAAAATATTACTCGCAAATTATTACTTCTGGAGCACTGTGTATATAAAAATAATAAATGCAACAGATACATTTTTTTTTTTAAAACCTAATAGAGCTATCTATCCAAGAACATATTTTTCTAACTATGTTAGAACAACATACACATTGCTAGTCATACATTTATTGTTTTCCAGCACATAGATTTGGGATATATAAAATAGGTACTGTAAACCCCATAATGTCCTCATTTATTTTATCTCAATAAAATTATAAAAGCATTAAATGGTTAATAAGAACACTTGACTGGATTAGCATTGGCTCTAACAGATTAACACGCAAACGAACGTTTATTTTAATGTAACATTTAAATTGACGTGCTACAACATTCATAATGCAACAGCTAACAGAATTTTACCGCTTGAACTCGTTCAACTAAATCTGGATGTTTCCTCCTTTCACCACTTTCTATCCACATCCTTTATCATGAATCCAAGTAATAAAAATGATTTCAGTAGGACAGTGATACACCACATAACACAAAATGAGCAATTTTCCACATTCAATAGAAGATCTACACGTCTTGTTAATCACACTCACAGGTTTTTGATTGAGAGGTTTATTGGTCCAAATAAAGTTGTGCTGACCCATCTTTCATGAACAAGCATTTAACAAATCCCACACTGAACTCACCAAGGTTTTTAATGATGTTTTTAATGATCTGTGTTAATGCAGATCATTTCGACAACGCTATCATGTGTACGTGAATGTTTTTAAAAATGCAAATAAAAAACTTTTGGCTGCTCCATTTTTTTGGTCTACATACTGTAAGTTTTTAGCTGTGTTCTTAAGACTCGATAAATTGTTATACCCTTGATAAAGTAAAGATACACTATACTTTGAGCGAGCATCTCGGGTGACAGCATTACATCAGGGTCAGTGACATGAACTTTTGTCTGCAGGTAGCAGCAGGTTTACAGGATGAGGTTTAGTGATGCACGCAGCGATCGGATAACCCACTTTAATGTTAATGTTTTCCCCGTAGGTTTTTTATGCACTCATTTTGTTTCCTTAAGTGTTTTAATGCTGGTTTGCTTTCAGTCTGTAAAAGCCACTTTACATTCAACAGGTCAGTCTACCCTTTACTCTGAAACTTGTTTCTTTTTTGGTAGTATTTACCTGAAAAATCTGGAAATAAAACTAACAAATTTAAATTGGCAAATAGCAAGAATACAGGCAAGCTTTAATTTAAAAGAGATCTAAGTGCGATATAGATCAAGTAGCTATAGTTTTAGCAATGATCAAAAATCCAGAAATGTAAAATGGTTTTACCAAAAAACCTCTTCACTTGTTTTCTCCTCTCCATAGAACTACTACCACAAATCGAAATAATTCAAATGCCCCAAATAAAGTTCAAAGTATTTGTAAAAGGCTTTTAAAGCGCTCATGCGATAAGATATCACACATCTGATAAGAGTTTGGCATGTCTTTTTTTGAGTGTCTCTCTCTATCTTTCGAGTTCAGCCCAGTACACCACAGGGAGCCAAACTTCATGTCACATTCAGAGTCTGTGCGAATCCCAGCCCTGTCACTTCACCATGTCAGTGTTTCATCCCATGTGTGTCTGATTGATGGCTGATGTGGTTAACAACAGTAGGTTAGAGGTTCTTGTCCTGTGCTGCATGTTTTAATGTCGATATCTAATGTGAAATCCAACCAAAATCCAATCCAGTTGAAACCAGTATAAAAAAACTGCCCTGTTTGTTCCATTTTATAATGTGCATGTTGGAGGTAATGCACTGTAACGATGAATTCATTTGTCAGTTTCTCCTCGGTTTTCTCATCCCACTGTTGTGAATTCTCCATCAGAGTGGCTTCTTTTATTCAAGGTGGGCCGTGTTGTTTGCCAACTTGAGGTGACTTGCACGGAACATCTTCAGTAAAAAAAAAAACAGTGCTCTTCGATTTCCCCCATTGTACTTCATCTTGGTATTTTTGAATGAATCATGCCCCATGTTTATCATTTTTTTTGTTTCTTTGTGTTCTTTTTCTTTTTTGTTTTGTTATTTTACTTTCTGTGCACAGCAATTGCTCTGAAATTTGGGGACTGAGTACACCAAATACGATAGAACAGTGGGATACCTCAGGCCTTTACAGCTACCCTGACCAAACCAGGTGACTATCTTCTCCTGACATTGTGCCGCACTCACCCCACGGGCCACAGGTGGGATGAAAGAGCACAAGGGGCTCTCTGGGCGTGTATTTAACATGTTGTTAAACTTTGATTAGATTAAAGGGTTCCTTCTTAAGCACAGTTACATTGTAGAAGTGTAATTCACAATGTTAATTTGAAGCATTTAAATAAAGCTCACTTTAGAATAATGAACTTATGAATGATGAAAATGTGGTTCTCAGCTGGTTTTGCTTAATTTTGTGGATTTCACTTTAAATGTCAAATTGTTTTTTATACAAACGTAAACAAATGTTTTTAACGGCATTTAACTTTTCTATGCGTTGTATTTTGTCTAGCTTTTGCCAAGTGCCAAAAAAACGCTAGTTTGATTGAGTTTGAACAAAGTCTTGGCTGGTAACAAAAGATGTGGAAAGTGTGTTTTAACCCATTTTTTAACATGTCTGTTATTTTGTTAACCAAACATTGCAGGCTTAAATTGTTAGTTTGTATCATTTGTTATTTATTATTTTGTCCGTTCACCTGTTGAGAACCACTGCTCTAAAACAATTTTATTTTAATAATAATTGTATAATATTTCACTGTAGGTAATTTATAGCATAATGGACAAGTCATGTTCTCTTTTCTGATTTTGTTCTCTTTGCTCTTCCCTCCATCCATGCATGTCTTCCTCTTGTCATTTGGCACGTCTTTCTCTCCATTTCTCTCGATCCTCTCTATGGGGACACTCTGGTCAGATCTCTGGACGGTCGTTTGCAGGTGTCTCACCGTAAAGGTCTGCCTCATGTCATTTACTGCCGCCTGTGGCGATGGCCCGACCTGCACAGCCACCATGAGCTGCGTGCCATCGAGACCTGCGAATATGCCTTCAACCTCAAGAAGGATGAAGTCTGCGTTAATCCCTACCACTACCAACGGGTGGAGACTCCAGGTATGACAATAATTTTTCTTTGATTATATTGAGGATGTTTTAAAGGTTGCATTAGATTACATTTACACTAACATTTATTCATTTGGCTGATGCTTTTATCCAAAGCAACTGACAAGTGAGAGGACATTTAACATTGTTTATCATAATTTACTGTCTTCCGTCCTACGTTCAAGGGCTTCTGGAGAAAAAACAGCTTCCTGTGCAAGGGATGTGCAACACATGGGGGGGGTTATTTTTGTGTGTGTCTCTTATTATTCATTAAATGCTTTGTTTCAGTACTTGTGATGTCTACAGATAATGTTCAGTAAAATATACACAAACACAGGCATAAAAGACAAAAGCATAACGTAATATAAAGACTATTACAGTTGATGACATTATTTAAAAAATGGCCACAGGGCTCTAGACTAACATTTCAGAGAGGTGGCACTTGTGCCACCAAGTTATGCAGTTGGTAGCACCACCAGCCCTAAATTTGGTAGCATCAGAGTCGCGGGGTGAGGCAAGAAAAAAGAAACACTAAAACTACATCCAAACGTGTTTAATGTGTTTTAGTGTTTACCAATAAATTAATTACAAATTAATATAAATATTTTAATATTTAAAGCACATCTTTAACAAAATAAAATTATTGTGAGCTACTTTTTTCCTTTATCTGTTGTGAACAATTCATATTAGGAGACCACAATTCTTTTAATAACAGTGTGTTTTTGGGCTCGTCCTTTGTTGTTTGATGAACATTATGAACAAGAGATCTTTATTATGCTGCTGCTGTTTATGAAACTGACTACTTTTACAAGGATACTTGCTAATATAAAATGGACAAAATTATGTCAAAATTCCCAAAGTAAGACGACATGAAAGAGAACTCAGTTTAGTATTTTGCGCTCCGACTATCTGGGTGCGCGCATCAGTTCTCTCAGGTTGTTTGAGATTTCTAAAGGCGGCGTTGATCGATCCTTCCGCTTCATTTTTAGCATTGAATGCGCCTCCGTCCGCATCTTACACCCGCGCATTACGTTTGTAACCCGTTTATTGGTAATATAGCTTGCTAATATAAAGAATACTGCTTTACAGGGATGCAAACTTGGCACCTTGATGGCAAACTGCTTTGTAATGTTTTGCACAGCCAATCTATCTACACAATAGCTGTGCTACAATATGTGATAGTCTACAAGTGTTCATGGACGCCACGATGCAGTGCCAGATTTATTGTGTATAGTGTTACGTTTTTTAGTACAACATTGCAGATAGTATCATCACATGTTGTTACATCAAAACATCTTTTGTTTAAAAAAATAATACTATGCCGTCTTTAAATTGAAGTCTGTAACTATGGCTACAGGCATCCTGTGCTAATAGTGTACAAGTTGGACAGTTGTTCATTCACGTTTAGAGCGATTAACCGCCAAAACCGGGTGATTTGTTCAAATCCCATAGCGTCACAGCCCTAGCCCTAGACAAATATACCATACATGTGTCCTATGGTGTGACAGCAAAAAAAAAAACGTATATATTATTAATATTTATATTTATATTGTAAAATACCATAAGAGAGATTTATCTTTTTTATTTTTGCTGTCACACCATAGGACACATTTACATTTATTCATTTGGCAGATGCTTTTATCCAAAGTGACTTACAATTGAGGAAAACATCAAGCGATAAAGCAATATTCATGAGAAGTGCCAGTAATACAAAGTTTCAGATACAATGTTAAGATAGTATAAGCAAGTATACAGAGAACATTAGAAAAGGAAAAGAGAAGTATTTTTATATATATATTTAAGAGACCGTTAAGTGCTCACGAAAGAGGTTTTTTGAATTGTGAGGTTGATCCAGCTGTCCTGATGGAAACAGGAAGATCGGGTCACCAGCAGGGAACGGTGAAAGAAAATGTTCTTGAGATGGATCTCATGCCTCTCTGTGAAGGTACAACAAGGTGCCGATCATTTTCCGACCGCAGACTTCTGGAGGGGATGTAGGTCTGTAAGAGAGAGTTGAGGTAGCGTTGAGTTTAGGAGTTGAGTATCAGACTTGGTCAAGTACAGTGTGGTTTTCCTAATTTCACCCTGGGGATTTTTTTCTCAAAGCATAACCTGGTACAGGTCATGTCATTTTTAAGCAAAATATGTATCAGCAGTATGCAGAGTGATGTGATTATTATCGCTAAATAATCACATGTAAACAGTTTTAAAAGTCCACCATGCAGCAAACTATCCTGTGGGCAAAAACAGTTGGTTTGTGAGTATTATTAGTATAGGAATGTGCACTTCTTTAAATTGATATATGTTAGATTTGAAGTAAAACATTTTATGGAGGCCCAACTTAAACCTTTAAGTTGTTGTTATAAGTAATGGAAGTCATTTGCTGGAGCCTCAAATGTACACTCGTTCGTATTTGTTTTTTTGTTGACTTGTCTGTGGACCTAAATCAAGTTATTAGTATTGAAGTCATTAAACCATGATTTTATTATATAAAAGTCTTTGCATGTGGCTCTTTTTTAATAATAAATTAACCAAAACTGTAAAAATTGCTTTTTGGTGAGAAAAGCGTTCCTGACCTAAGCTGTTCACTGGTCCTGAAAATATACACTCAAATTCCTGAACTGAATGCGTAATCTTTTGCAATTTAAAGATTAAATTGGGGAAAATGTATTTCACAGTATATACAGTTTGTCAAAATTATTCATACCCTAGGTAAATATGACCAAAGAAGGTTGTAAAATTAAATCTGCATCATTAAACCTTTTGATCTTTTATTTAGAAATGTTTTACAAAAAAATCGTTTCATTAAAGAATAAGAACTTTAATGGGGGTGAAATCTCATGAAATAAATGTTTTTCTCTAATACACATTGCTCATAATTATTCAAACCCAATGCTATGCAGTGCAACATATATGTGACTAGTGTTGTCACAGTACCAAAATTTCAGTAGTCCGTACCAATACCAGTAAAATTCCACGGTTCTCGGTTCCAATTTCTGTACCAAAGCAAAACACCAGTACATACCAATTGAAACACACAATTTTATTACTAAAGCTCATTATTAATATAAATGTATAAAAAGCAATGCCATTTTAATTGTAAACTGATGGTGCACAGTGGTAGATTTAGTCTTGGGCAAAAGTGTGAAGCGGTGAGCGGGAGATCTTTTAAAGCAACACACAAAAACATTATAGAAGGTCTTCAGCTACTAAGATTAGGAAAAGAGAAAAGGTTTCGTGCAGAAAATGAACTATGCATGAAGCTATCATTCATCTCTTTATGAATTTAATGTTCATATAATATGTATGGAGTATAATAATTCATGCATGTGCTGCACAAGTTGCCCCAAAATGACACAGACTTTGTTGCATGTTGCTCTCCTTCGTCTGAAATTGTGTTGCAGAAAAAAACTTGTGAATTTTAGCGTTCTCTCTCTCTCTGGATGGATGGATGTATTAGAGAAAAACATTTATTTCATAATGAGATTCCCCCATTTAAAATTCGTAAAATGAAAAGGTGTAATGATGCAGATTTATTTTCACAGCTTTTTTTGGTCATATTTACCTAGGGAATGAATAACTTTAAGCACAACTGTTTTTACCTTGACAAATATATCTACCTAGACAAGTTTTTCCTCAAACTTTTTCTGCCATTTCCCACTTTGGAGGTAGGAAAGGGTTCCGAGCCCCACCTGTCCCAAATCGCCCCAACAAAATGGTGATAAACTTTGGGTCCATCGTCTTGGTTTTGTCTGCTGGTGCTGAATTTCTTTTCATTCCATGTCACAAACCTATCCATTGCTAATTTTTATACCCGCTAACGTCTCTCCTCATTACAATTTTTGTTCCTCTTCAATTATCATTTAGATGTGAAATCATTCTCTTAGGCTACCATGATTCCACGTGACATTTTCTCCGCAGTCTGATGTTGTTTTACATTTAAATGTGTCGTCGTTTTGTTTTGAGTGTATGGTCAATAAATAAAGGAATAGAGATGGGCACAAATGTCTCTATTCCCCACCAGTGTGGCCCGTCCCAGAAAAATTTACCTAGACAAAGGGTAAATTGGGCCCAGTGCAGAACTGGTTAACCAGAAAATGGCTGAAATTGAGATTAGCCATCGCAATGAATTTTCACTTCGCACTGACATGTTGATTCTGAATTGGCTCTCTGCTGTAGTCCTTCCTCCAGTCCTCGTGCCAAGACACACGGAGATCCTGACCGAGTTGCCACCTCTCGACGACTACACCAACTCCATACCTGAAAACACGAACTTCCCAACTGGGATCGAGCCCCCTAACAACTACACACCAGGTAGAGACATTTCACATAATGAGCTTCTCAAACTATTGTTCTATTCTGTTTTTTCTACATTTGTGTTGCGTAGTTTAAAAGTTGTATGATGTGTGTCGAATCTGTTCAGAAACCCCCCCGCCGGGATACATCAGTGAGGATGGGGAAGCCAGTGACCAGCAGATGAATCAAAGTATGGACACAGGTACATTCCCAGTGATGTCACGTATTTGGGTTTAGACAGAATAGTGTATTTTGCTTTATATTTTCAGCTCCATGTTCTTTTCCTAAATGAATGTGTTCTGTAGTAAAATGTTTAACATAGAATGATATGATAAATTGAAGTCTTGTGTTTGTTTGTCTGTCCCGTCAGGTTCTCCTGCAGAACTGTCTCCGAGTACACTCTCACCGGTTAATCATGGCATGGGTAAGCACTGTGTAACATCACGTTTTAGCAATGGTAAAATGTTATGATTTATGAGCTTGATTTGAACAATTCATTTTTAGCCTTGGCTCGGTGTTCACCTACTTCCATATGGACGTTCATCACAGGTTAAAACATTTTTGATTGTTTAGCTATATTGCAGCTAAAAAATGGCCACATTTAAGTCTTAAAGATCTTAAATTTGATCCTCTTTAAAGTTACAAAATCTAAAGGAAATTTTAATTTAATTTTTTCAGTTTCATATGTTTTTCAAAGCCAGTACTCATATTACTTAATGGTGCTGTGTGTGATGTTTAGGAGAATCTATTGACGGAAATGAAATAATATACAAACTATGTCTTCAGAGTTATTAAAGGTATTAAAGACCTTACATATTGCACCGTTATGTTTTTATAACCTTTGAGTGAGCGATCTAAATACACCCGTTGGTCCCCTTACATGGAATTGCCATGTTGTTTCTACAGTAGCCCTAAACGGACAAACCGCTCTACAGAGCGCAAATATTTGTATCCGTAAAATATTTGACATCTTCGTCCCACTACGACATCTTTGTAGTGCTTCGAGTGGTGGAGTGAGCCGTTGATTGCAGTTTGCTGCGAAAAATTTTCACATTGCTCCTTGAAATGAACTTTTGCTTTTTTGATTTGTTTCAGACCTGCAGCCCGTGACTTATTCAGAGCCCGCGTTCTGGTGCTCCATAGCTTACTATGAACTCAACCAGCGTGTCGGAGAAACATTCCACGCCTCTCAGCCTTCGCTCACTGTGGATGGCTTCACAGACCCCTCCAACTCGGAACGCTTCTGCCTTGGGCTGCTGTCCAACGTCAACCGCAATGCAACTGTCGAGATGACTCGCAGACACATAGGTACGTAGCTCGTAGTCTCGCAAACCTGACTTGCCTACACGGTTTTGCTTGATAGCCCTGATGAAACAACATTTGCTTAGTCTGGTCAGGGTGTTGTCAAAAAAACGACCGATTCGGTGCTACATGGATTAGGTTATTTACGCTGTGTTTGTGTCTCAGGACGAGGGGTCCGGCTGTATTACATTGGAGGGGAAGTGTTTGCTGAATGTCTTAGCGACAGTGCTATTTTTGTTCAAAGCCCTAACTGTAATCAGAGGTATGGCTGGCACCCTGCGACAGTCTGTAAAATCCCCCCAGGTAAGATAAAAAGCCACATTTTCTTAGTGCGCCTTTTACCTGTGTTTACTGCAGTGCCAATTTATGTTTTCGTGATAATGATGCGATCCTCCTTTCCTAGGCTGTAACCTGAAGATCTTTAATAACCAGGAGTTTGCTGCACTACTGGCACAATCTGTGAACCAGGGCTTTGAGGCTGTATATCAGTTGACCAGGATGTGCACTATTCGCATGAGTTTTGTCAAAGGCTGGGGAGCAGAATACAGGTATGGACAAGCTGGATCCAGACAATCAAAATTCTGAAGCCACAAACAATGCATTCTTAGCAATCATATGCTTGTAGTCAGGGATGTTCAAACTAAAGTTGCTGTGACGTTTGCCAAAACCTTGTGGGGAGATACTCGAGTGAAGAAACTAAAAGGTATTACACAGGCTGGCCAGTTACTAATCAAAGGTTCAGTCAAAAAAATGACATGTTGGACTGGATTCACTTTTTTATGACAACTGGTTCCACATAACTTCAACATTACGTTGAATTTAAGTATCATTATCTAGTTCAGTAAACTTAAGATACTTAAAGTTAATGCAATGTTGTTTGGTTGAATCAGATTAAGAGTCTTTTTTATTTTGACATATTAACTTTACATATTTGGTTTATTTTACATTAAACCCAAATCAAAAACCTAATTTGATTAATTAGTTTATTTAAGAACATTTTTTACTTTTATACATTGCTCACAAGAACAATCAGACAAAACTTGAATTTGTTTTCAATAAGAAAATATTGAGTTAAGAGAGCTCAACAGAAATTCAACATTTCTAAAAGTGTAATCGCCCACCACCTAAGCAACTGCAGCGCTTTTCTGAACGATGGTAACCACAAAACTCAGAAAAACACATAAAATAACACTTATTAAAGAAAATATCTAATCGGAATGTTATGGTACATTCATTCTAACCCGTTCTGTCATTTTTGTTTGGCAGACGACAGACAGTGACGAGCACACCCTGCTGGATCGAACTGCACCTGAACGGTCCGCTGCAGTGGCTGGATAAGGTTCTGACCCAGATGGGGTCGCCCTCTGTACGTTGTTCCAGTATGTCCTAATTGCCATGATTCTCTACCTTACCTTGACCCGCCCTCAACCCCCCCACCCCCCCAAAAAACGACTGACTCCACAAACACTTCAACCGACAAACTGAAGAACAACAGACTTTCTATAATCCCCCTTTCTCTTTCATAGTATCTGTGACCCTTTATCTATCTCTAAATCCCTCCCGACCCTGGTGATCTTGCTCTTCAGACCTGAATGTGGCACTTGCTGTCACTTCAGCTTTATGCACCTTTAATTCTCTCGTTTTTCTATCATAAACCCCCTAAATATTAAATGTGTTAGTAGTAGAATTTGAAATTTATATTGTTTATTTTTCTTGGTTTTGATACGGTGGGAAGGCATGTATGTCGTGTGAAAGTTCTAGAAGGCAGTAAATAACTTCACACACTTGTAGCAGTACAGCTCTTCACCCCCTGATGAAGTCAATACTCGTAATACTTAACTTGTAACAGTGAATATTTCTGGGTCATCAATCTGGTTGTTCAAGTAAGTAACTTTTTCTGGCAAAAAGTTTTACGTCAACAATTGTCAGTTTAGCACATTTAATCATGGTGTTTGACTTACGTTTCTGAAAGTAATGCCGTATGAAACCTTTCTTTTAATGTTCAATTGTCCCAAACCACTACTTAAGAATGTTGCATTGATTTAAGGTATGCTTCTTGTATTTCAAAATGGAAGAGATAGGAATGTTTGCAAATGAAACCAAGCTGATAAACAAAGTTCAGTTTAAACCCTCCTCCCTGTAAGGTTACACCATCCTTCCCTATTAACTTTTTATTCACCAGGTTAAATATTCACTAGTTAGCAGCAGTTTAGGAGTCAGGTTTCTTGCTACAGAATAGTGTCTTTTAAGGATGAGCAAAGACTTTCAAAAGTTATTAGAACAGTCTTGCAGTCCAAATCTTTCAACAACAAAAAAAGTGAATCCAAGTATTTAAGCTGTAAGTGTTAATAAACTAGGTTATCCTTCAAGATTTTGTTCCCTTTTATCTTTCTTTTAGCTACTTTTTTGTATTGTCATGTATTTTTATATATAAATATATTTAAGATCTTTAAAGCTCTCCTCCTTTTTATTAGAATTCAATATTTTTTTAGATCATGCCCTCTTTTTAAAGGAACATGGCTTCATGATGAAATGTCCTATCAAAATGGTTATTTAGCATGACATTGTTATGAGCGTACCTTTCTTTTCGGTTTACTGAATTGTGAGCCGCTGATCGTAAAAACACCAGTTGATCTAAAATGCGTACGACTCGGTTTTCTCTTTAGGTGCTTCTCCCGTATTTACTTGCCAAAAAACTTCCGTGCTGTCCTCAAGTATACGTTATCTTTAGGGGAAATGCTGTTAAATGCTACAAAAAGCAACTGGGGAAAAGACTTTGGATCAGGTTGCTGCTTTTTTTAAACAGGGATAACTGTGCAACTTGAGTGTGTGTGATCGTTGTCTGTTGTTTACTTGTTGTGGCAGTGACAAAGGCGTATCAAACATCCATTTCCCTCTTTCTCACCAGTTATCATATTTTCCCTCATCGATCTTTCTACTCGAGTGATTGTACTTTTTAAGTGCATCTAGTAAAATCTTATGAAGATGTGGTGGCCCGGTTTTTTTTTACCCGACGCAGTGGCCATAAGACACTGGGAACGTTCCGCTTGACATTGTTGTCTGGGTGTGGAAAGAAAACCAAATAGAACTAAAAGTGGACCAGACGTGTGTGTGTGTGTGTGTGTGTGTGTGTGTGTGTGTGTGTGTGTGTGTGTGTGTGTATATCATTTTTTCTTTTTTGTTGCAAAGCATTTAACAGTTGGTGAGCTTGTTTTACCATTAGAAAGATGTGTTGGTAGGATGTGAACTTCAGGTGATAAGCTTTCAGGCGTATTGCATATGCAGACTTCATAAATACACTAATAAAAAGTTTTAATTCTCATGGTAATGACTGTGGTATTGTCTTTTTTCACTTATGTAAGTATTTTTTATAGTATTACATGTTCACATTGATACCCATATTTCTTTTTTGCTTTAACCCACTAAAACAACAATTTCATAATTCATTTTTGATTTACCAACATTATAAATATACAAGTGTAATTTCTGCCACATCCCAAATGACATTCATTCTGCTGTGGAAATGACTTTTTCATACATTTATTGTGTCCCACTTTTCGTCACACCGCACAATTGGCCACAATTCCAGCAACATGTACAATGTAATGGGTTCACTACTTTTCTTTTTCATATGGCTGAAATAAATTGTATTGTAAAACGATTTTCACGTGTTAGGCCTACCTTATTTTAAACAGGGTAATGTCTCACGATTCTGTTTTGTATTTTAAGACGGATCGTCTGGCTCTGCAAAAAGGGTAAAACGATGAATCTGATGCATCTGGAAAAGTCGCATTGTACTCATCGAGTGCAAAAGCTTGAAATGATTTTTTCTTCTGTTGCCATCAGGGGGCGCAAGAGCTTCAGTAAAGTCCGAGCGCCTCAGCCGTGCGGCCACGCAAATCTAAAACGACATCTGGGGTTTTTTGTCGCTGTATTGAACTGTGTAGATCATTTGAAGTGCAAGCCTATTATGAAATCTTTTAATTCAGTCTCTTCCTAAATGTCTATTTAGTTTATGCCTACCAGGTCAATTCACTGGACTGAAATTATAATATTAAAAACATTTTGATTTAAAGACATGAATGTGTAAAATTAATTTTGGGTAGAAAATTTGTGCTAACATTATTTTCTTTTCCTTACAGAATAAATAAAATAGATATTACTTTAATTCTAAAATATGGAAAAAGTGTCACGAATGTGTAAGGGGGTGATTCTCACGAAACGCAGAAACATCATGGCAGTAAAGATTTGAAATATAAGACACACGGTTTCATAACACACAAAAATGATTATCATAAAGATAATTGTGTTCTCTACCTTGGACAAGGTTTTTTTTGGTCTTTGTGATGTGTCCTGATTTGTTTAAGTGCAATATATGTTGTAATTTAAACAGAGGAAAATTTAAATATTCTGAAAAAACAAATGATGTTCTTCTAAAATCTAAATGTTCTCAAATGACAAAAAAATGACTCCAAAAAATCATTGACCGAATATTCATGTATAATAAAAATAAAGAAATGGAGGAAAGAAGTGTCCATGACTGATATTCTCATCCTCCGTGACACACACAAATATATTTACATTAAGGAATTTTATGTAAAGAAACACATCTACTAATACTTTTTAAATGGCTAACAAGTTAACAAATGACTATTTTTTCAGTTAAAAGCATAATATGCTCTTGTCACGCTGTGTAATTTTCCACATTTAAAGAAATTCCACATGTATAATATTATTAAAATATAATTAATGTATGATTAATAAAAACTTGCTAGGCATGATGGCTTCTCTTGTTTTTAGATTGACAGTTTTAAATTGGTACAGTAATGAGAATTGTTTTTTTTATTGTGTTAAGTAAAAGTCTAGACATGAATGGCTTTAAACCTTGTTTTAAATGAATATAAAGGAAATTTGTAAATACAAGTGTTTTTAAGAAAATCATGTTTGACAACTTGAAAGCAAGATTTTTGTGAGAATCACCCAAATGACACTAAAATATATATTTATACAGTACTGTGCAAAAGTGCAAAAGCCACCATAAGATTTGTTGTTTACTGGTGGATTTAAAAAGCAGGAACCGGGTTCTCTTAAACCTTATTGGAAAAAACCCTATAATTTCTATAGGATAGTGTGATAATGTGCTATGTTGCGTACATATTTCATGTATTCTGTTTGTGTTTTTAATAAAGCGACTGAAAAATAAATACGAATGTCATTAAATCTTTGCTAAAACAACAAAGCTAAGCACTTTAAGATGCATGAAATGAAATCAACTGTAGATAATGAAATAAATAGACATTTGTAGGCCTGCTATTATATTGTTTGTTATGTTATTAGTTTGTTTATTACAAAGGGTTTAGCCATCCTCCTTTTAAGTCGGGGTCTCCTGACTGTTTGTTGAGGCCTTCGGGGGTCTTGATCAATTTGATTTTAGGCAAAACCACACGGAGCAAACGGCTTAAAAGCCCAGAGATCGCAGCATTTGTTAATCATTTCTCTCGCATTAAAACTCATCTCTGTGGTCAGGATATGGGCACTAAGTGGTTTCTCCTATAGGTACACTGTAATAGTTCATAATTTATGCAGCATTTAGTCTTGAAGTTACATCTGGTTTGGCATCATTTCACTGCCGAATCCCCGATGGCTTGTTAATGCGCACCAGAAAAACATTTCCCAAAAATTTATATTTACTTACAAACCGACTTACTGGAACTGCGTTCTAAATAGGCCCATTGGGTTTGCATATTGTTTTATCTCAATGGGTGTTCAATCGCAGGAGGCTGTCAATCAGTATGAATTGTAGTTTTGAAAAAGGAAAAAAAAAAAGCCTGTATCACTTAAGCAACCTGGTACCCGGGGTCAAACTGTTACGCCTGAAAGGTCACAACGCAAGTATGAAACTCTTCCGTTCCGAGCTTACCGTGTGCAGCTTCCTTACGTCTTTTTGTGGATTTGACTGGTTAACTAACTTATTAACCCACACAATGACTCCCACATCTTGTGCTATTCTGCTGGAATCGTTCCGGAGTGGCTCTATTGTTGATATTTGGCTATAGGAAAAAAGCCATCATGTATAAGTTATGGCCGACTAATTAAAACATTGTCCTAACCTATACTTGAACCGGACTCCCCTACAATGGGCTCTATGGATTCCATTGTGTACCGCCCTCTGACTTGTCCAGTGTGAAGTGTTGGATGTCTTCTGAAGTCCTTTTCCTGATACGCTGGCAAAGGTCTGCAGTGGTAACTGGAGCACAAAGGCTCCGCAAAAATTAATTAGGCTCACATGAGTTTTTCCACCCATGGTAAGCACTGACAATCGCCGGAGTATGCATCAGGGGGTCAGGTAGGTGACCATTAAGAGACCTCGAATGCCAACGTTGTTTAAGGTGGACAGTTGCCGGTTCGATCCTTGCAAAATGCAGAGGAGGAATCTGTGCCCTTCAACAAGGCACCAAAGTCGTTTCCTCCGTTCGAGCAAAAGCGGTAGCATCAACACATTACAAACAAAAAGAGAAAATTCTGGTTGGTTGAAAATGTACCGTGCCAATGTTGCTTTTGAGTCTTGTACACTGAACGCTGTTATGCCCATTATTACCAGCAGCTGGCAGCAGTTCTAGGGGAAATACCCAGTATGAGCTAACAGCTAATGTGCCACATGTGTTTGTGTTGCTCTTATTGGCAGGATAATTAAAGCAATTATACAGATTATTGCTGCTTTAACAGATAAATACCCTTTTCAGTAATGAGCTCTTCTGTTTGCAGTAAGATGCCTTTAACTAACACACTGTTTCGGCAACTTGGTAATCACAGAAACAATTGGAGCTGCTTATGCCCGAGTGTGACTTGTTAGACTGGCAAATAAACCCGGCACCTTAACGGCAGTCTTAACACACTTTGCCTTAAGTTTTAGCAATAACCAAAAATACATTGTATGGGTCAAAATGATCGATCTTTATTTTATGCCAAAAATCATAAAGATATTAAATAAAGATCATGTTCCATTAAGATACTTTGTAAATTTCCTACGGTAAATATATCAAAACTTGGAAGAGAGCATAGAGCAAAAGAAACAAAAAGTGCAGGAGAAACGGATGTCAGAAATGAGAATGAACTCATGATGAAGATTTTCTATATTAACGTACCTCAGGTATAGATAAGTGTATTATGAGAACAAGACAATGTTATCTTTGAAGAGGTATATCTCAAAGAAATCACCCCAAAAATAAAACGAATCCGTTCGGTCGTTTCTGTGCTGCGGTCCAAATATTACATGAGGCAAATTTCATTTAACAAATTTGGTAGGAGTAGTGGCGAAAAAAGATTTTTCGTGCTTTACAATAACTTTTCAACGTCAATGGAACCAGGAAAAATAATGAAGGTGTTCAAACAAAGCATTCAAGCCATTTTATAAAACGCGTTCTATCTTATGAAAGCTGTCTTCAAACTTCACAGGTACATTCTGGACACGTGTACCAAATTCGGTGCCGATACGGTTCAAAAGATTTTATTTATGACCAATTTCAAAATGGTGCCAAAAACTACACAGCGGATTGAGTTCCCAGCATGCTTTGCTCTCATAACAGGATTTAGACAGCAAATGTTCAAAAGAAGTGTTACATTGTGTTTGTTGTCAAGCAGGATGAGAGATAAGGACACTTTTAGGTGTTTACAAAAACACTTGAAATTTACAAGATCTTCTGTTATGTGCAAATTTTTGGAGATCACCATAAGAACATTTATGCATTTATCCAAAGCGACTTACATTGCATTACACTATACATTTGTTTCTAAGTAAGCAAGTGCGGGTAAGGTGCCTCACGCAGGCCCTGAGAATCAAACCGGCAACCTTCTGGTCACGAGTCCGACTCTCTAACCACTGGGCCACGACTGCTACAAGAATACTAAAATACAATGGAATACAATTGCATAAAAGTTCAAATGCGATAGTGTATATCAATCGAATAAAGTGATAATCCAAAGTCCTTGAAATGTGGCTGGAAAGGAAAGTCCACAAACAGAACTCCTCAGTCCAGCAAGCATTTGTTTGAACTAACCACCACATGTGTCATGCTGCCTCCTTTATAATGGCTGCTGCCATTTCCCGGTCAAACCAGGTCAAATTAGAGACATCCACACATAAAATAATAAGAGGAATAAAGTGGGATAAAATAAAATAAATGAAAGCAAAGGAGACATGAATCATGACCCTTTTCTGAATGAATGTTCTGATGTCAGATAGGGAGAACTAGCATCCTCTCATTTTCAGTCTGTTTTCAGAGGTAAAACCCAAACTATTTACCCACTACCACCCAAATAGATGCGGGGCGGGGGGGAGGAGAGATAAAAAAAACTGTTATGCTTAATAATTGATGTTCTGCATTTCAATCAATTTTACCACGGCACTAGGCTAATTAAGGGTTGTCTCTGAATCCCAGGAGTAATTTCAAGAAGAAGCGCAGAAAAAGAGTTTATTCTCTTGTCTTTTTTTTATCTTTCCCTCATCTCTCACCCTCTTTCCCTCTCTTTTTCCTTGCTAGCTCCTCAGTTCATGGGAATTTGCTATTTCAGGCAGCAGAAACGCGTTCTTCCTGCGCACCTCCCGGGGCGGAAGCCTAAATGCAATTAATACAGCCGCTTTACTGCCTGCTAATTATTAAACGATAAAAAGAGATTATTTTACACCAGACTAATTTAAAGTTCATAGATGATTGTTTTAATTAATTAAATAAGAAAAAGTATACTTTAAGCATGACTAACGGCATTTGCATACGAAGGTAATAATTAGCCACAACGACGAAGCTTCTCACCTAGCTGGGCTGCGTGGAGGAGAGGCGTATTAATGAGAGCTGCTTGAAAATGCTTTTCTTTGAGTATTTAACAGTAAAATTAATAACTAAGGAACTCAGCTAGGGGAAGGGGGAGTTGCTAATCCTTAAATATACAGAAGCACCTCCTCCCTTCCAAAAAACACATGTGTGACTCAGTCAGACTCATTCATTTTGCTCCATTTTGCTCAAACATTGATATTTATTTGGAATATTTCAAGGTCAGTTTTGTTAAACTGTCCACACTAGTAGAGTTTGAGTTTTCCTGCTGGTACAAGAGAGTTGGCTGTCAGCTGTAGTCATCAGGGTTGAACAAAGTTCAGAATTGAATTGAGAATGACCCCTAAATTCCAATTCAATTCTTGAATTTATATTTGAATTGAGATTGCAAAACAGGAAGCTGAATTGCAATTCAAATTCAAATTGCAGGAAGTAGAATTGGAATTCCATAAAATTCAAATAAATTCATGATACATAATTAAGGTGTATTTAACAATGAAGCTTTACAGTATATATTACATATGATTACAACATGAATTTCATACAGATATTATTGTATGTACACAATACTTTATTATAGTAAATAGGCCTATTTTTTTTTACCACTAATTAACATTAAAAACATACTCTATAAAACAGATCATTAAAACTTTCAAATTGTGGAAAATGATAGGATAGCACTTAATTTCCCAGAATACCTTGCTGTATCCAAGTCTTCAAAATGGTTAGGAAGAAAAATGTATGTTAAAAGTATCACATTCTCACTGATATGTGATAAGAATGAATTTCTCTGCAATGAATTCAATTCCACTTCCTGTAGGGTGGAGTCAATTCAAATTCAAATTCATTCATTCAATTGAATTAAATTCTGAATTTAACACAGCCCTGGTAGTCATCCAAGTGCAACTTTCTTCCACCCAACACAAGTGATGCAAAGCAATGCCACGTCCTCAGCGTTGTTTCTTTGGCATCACTTTGGTGTGTCCCTACCCAAACAAGTCCCAGGTTTCTTTTATACACTCTTAAAAATAAAGGTGCTTCAAAAGGTTCTTTGATGCCATAGAAGAACCTTTTGGTTCTATAAAGAACCTTTAACATCTGAAGAACCTTTCTGTTTCACAAAAGGTTCTTTGTGATGAAAAAAGGTTCTTCAGATTATGAAAAGGTAAGAAAGAGATGGTTCTTTAAAGAACCTTAGGCTGAATGGTTCTTTGTGGAACCAAAAAAGGTTCTTCTATGGCATCGCTGTGAAGAACCTTTTAAGCACCTTTATTTTTAAGAGTGTACTGGCATTAGTTTTTCACAATTCACTGTTATGTAGAACACAGCTCAGGATCTTAACCTTGCTAGGACTGTTGGAAACGGCCGATCATGCGGCGGACAATCTAATTAAAAAGCGTGTCAGAACATAAAACAAGTTCCCTCCTGAAGGGGCGACTGGGCCCTGGAATACAGAACCGGAGGAGTGCTCACTCTCGAGTGTTGATCATTTTTTGAGAAGCAGCTTTTGAGAAGATGAAACGGGAGCCATGTGTGACTCTTATTAAGCTTCACGGAGCTTTGTGTTTGTTTGTTTAAATCTGTCTCCTCTCTCCTGCCGTCGCGGAGGAGACGATCCCTCTCCAAATAGCGAGAAAGGATGGATTTTGTAAAGATGAAAGAAAAGCTGGTGAGAGGTTTGGTGGTAGGAACAGAAGCCTCGGAAATGCGCGGTAGCCTCAGGTGTTGAAGGAGCTCCCCATTACACCCGGAGCAGTTATGGACAAGGCGGCTGTAGGTGTACCTCTCGCCACATGCCCCATCTTATCCGTTTTGAACAACAGTTGTGCTGGATGGCATAGCGCCAGTCCTCATACTTCTGTCTTGAGTACACACTTCTATATTCGACTAATCAATTTCATCGCGTGCAATAAAGTACATACACTTGAGTTCATTTTCTTTATAAAGGTAATACATCCATAAAAGAATTGCTATTGAGGTTTTTCATTCACTTAAGAGGCGACGCTGTCGTAAGTTGCAAACATTGTTCATGCAGGATTGTGTCGAACCACAATCAATTGGCGTTGCGTTCGCATGTGGTATAAGGTCTTCACTACACAAACTTGTATCTTGTGTGTCTGAAGATAAGTGACTAGTCTCATTTTGTAAAGCTAATCTTTTGTGAAATTGATCTCTGTTAAATGTGACAGTGGACCGGTTGGCTAATTTTGGGACACCATAAACAAACCACATGGAAACATATTGATCACTCTCAACTTTCTTTCAGGGATAAACCAGCTAAATCCTAGATGTTTGGGTTACAGTGCACATTATCATGTCTCTGCATTTGAATATTTCTATTAAATGTTACTTCAATGGTTAGATGTGTTTTTATCCAAAAACACGCAAATGTAACTGTATAAAAATCCTCCCAACATTGTTTAGACAAAGAATGATTTCTGCCACCAATTTTCAAACGCATCTTATTTTTTTCGTTTTACAGTCCAGCTGCTCTCTAGCATTGTATCATTTGCCCCATATCTGACATGCATCATATGGACACACAGTCTCACATATTTTATGATGTATTAGTGATATGAACCAGCAGCCAGACCCCTGGACGGTCCCATCCTTTGGCTGGTCAGAGGGTGGTGTTGACCCCAGGCGGGGTCGAGTTGATGACGGATGGGCGGGCTGTAATGTCGGGGGTGCGTGGCAGAGGCCTCGGGGCCTCACAGCGGCCCTGCTTTCTCCCCTCGACCGGCCTGGCGCAGGGGTTATTGATGCTTTTGCCCCGGGGGAGGAGAGAAGAGTGGTTTGGCGGAGGGGCGGTGGTTGAGAGGGGCTTGTGGGAAATGGATGCACAGGAGCGGCTCGCCATTCTGTCATCAAACAATGGGCTTGTGAAGGATGGGCGCCGGTCAATATGATCAGTCATCTGTTGATCAAGACAATGTGGTACTGACATCATTTTTGAATTTTTTATGACTATTCTTTGTTGATTTTTCGGCGTTGAAGCGGGGCAGCGGGGAGTGTAAGATGCAGAAAAGATATTTATATGCACGCACAAGGTTTTGCTACACACTCCAAGGCGACCACTTCATCTAGTATCATATAACTGTGACTGCTGAAGACCTAATGCACACAAACAGGCAGTCTCACTGTGGTGAATGGGTAATGCGTCCATTCAGAGTAAAGTGCTCGGGCTACTCTGTGGCCTGACCACAGTGCATTTGTTTAGTTCCCGCAAAATATATAATGCAGCAGTTCTGACCACCGAAAAAGTATTTACGCTTCTCTATTCACCTTACATTAAAAAAGCTCTTGCTGACTTAAGTGTGCTGAATAGGCACGAGCCGAAGGTAGTTAAACAACAGGACCGATGTAGATCAGATTGGCAGATTGGCATAAAGAGACCTATACTCTAATGTCAGTCCAGACACAAAAAGTTCTCTGTATTTTTTGAATAAAACCCATCAAGAATGAAACTTGCGTATGATCAAAATGACATTAAGTCAGTGATTAAATGATCATTAATGAATGTGCTTTGTGAATACTCATGAACTATGTAAACATAAAGCTCTAATTATGACTATACAACGATAATAAACACATGGGGTGTGAATACTGTACATTATCAGGAAATTAGGATACCTTGGTGATATCTTGTTTGTTTTTCTTATGTTTCCGTGAATTGCATTATTAGCGGTGTTATTATTGCTCATACTTGGGACTGGGGCTTTGTTGAAATCTACAATCTTCCATTTGTAACTTCACCTTTCACCGTTCTGACAATAGAATCATTTTTAACCCCCCTCAAAAAAAAGAATTCTGTCATTCCACAAAATCTGACACTCATACATCATTTCTTTCACCCTTTGGGGCATTAAATGTGTCATAAAGAGATATTCAATAAGCTCTGTTGGTGTTTCAAAGAGCAAAGTACGCTTTAGGTTAAAAAGGAGCTAAATTAGAGCAAGTTAGGAATGACAGAATTTTCATTTTGTCTTGAACTGTCCCTTTAAAGGCAGGCTAAGGATATTAGCCTGACGGCTGCGATGACTTCTGGGGCGACGTGTGCCTTTTTGCCCTGTAACATTATCCATCTCTTTAAAGCTGGAAGCCTACGCCTTTGGCTGACCCTCCTGTCTGACCCTAGTGTAAACACCATGTCATGTTTAGCCCTCTTAAATAGCCAGAGCACTCATCAATGTTTTATCCTGGGGTAAATATCATATGCTCTTGACTTATTTACATCCGCTCAAGGAGCTCTGAAACCCTTGTCCACATGAAATATTCATCATCATTTTAGCAAATGCATGCCTTTGTCAATACTGTTGGCTTTAGGTGCCCACCCTGTCCCACTCTGCCTGGCCCTCTGCTCTGTTGCCTGGATCGGTGCTTTATGACTTCATAGATATGGGAACAGTATGGTTACAATGAATTACATTAGTCCAAGGTATCCTCTAAGTCTCGTCAGTGCAAACCGATCCTTTTTTATAGAGCAACGTTCGCTACGTTTATTTTCGTCAGGAATCAATGTAATATAGAGACCAAATGGCACATTAATTTCATTTCTGGTCATCCAAATCCTTCTGTTGTTTGTAAATGCTGTGAAACAGTAAAAATATGAGTTATAAACCCGTTTTATTTTCTTCCCTAATGACTTTAATGATATCTACAGTAATAGTCTAGTGCAATGATTGCATTTATTAAAAATACTGAAAGAATCTTTCATCTGTTGGAAAATGAGGTACAGCCTGCTTCAGATGACACAAGCACATTCACTCTAAAAAGACTCAGGTGTTAGATTAGATTTTATGAATGAAGTCTATTTAACATCTGATTCGTTTCAACAATTCAACGACTCTCCTTTTTTCCTTTTTGTTAGCACTCTTAATGGTTTTTCTTTCACTGTCACTGTCTTTTTTCTTTTGGAGTGATTATCCTATACTTAAAAAAGACAAGCCACCAATCAAAAAATGAGTTTCTAGTAGTATTTTGTGTCCCATGTTAACAAATTATTATTTTTTTGCTGTGAGAACTAATACACATGTTAAATATGCTAAAATGATCTCAAAAGAGCTTTTGGCAAGTTTTGATGTTGTTTAACATAGTAGATTACATTTTAATTTATTATGTTTCCTAAACTATAGCAAGCCTCGGCTGAACTAAACTTAATCAAATGACACAAATCAGGGTTTCAAACAACATTTAGGGATTTCTCAAATTTCAAATACAAATGACAAAAGCTTATAATATTTAGTGTATGTCCTAAGGTGTACAGCCAGTAGTTTTTCATCCTCATTAAGAATAAGAATAAGGAGCTTTATTACCAAATATGTTTACACACACAAGGAATTTGACTTGCTTTAGCTTTGATTAAGCTTTTGATTATTACATTGGATGCCCTGTGTAGTTTTTTTATCTTTACATTTTGTTAAATAGTTTTTTATAATTATAAGATTATTTCTAAAACATTTAGTAAAGCAATATCTGTTGGGAGTGGCACGTTCATAATAATCTGATATAATCTCATGTTGTCCAGGTGAATAGTGCACAGTGAGTAATACAATGTGGGTTGGGAATTGGGATGGAGCAAAATATGTTAAAACTAGCAACACCAGATCACATTCCCTTTAAAAATATATAGCCTAGGCTACATATGTCTGAGTAGCCTATGTTCAATGATGTTTAAAACTTATATTTGAATAAACAGCACAAAAAGCCGAATGAATAAAGTTGACCCGTTAAATAGGATATGGGTTCACACTAATGTTTTAATCAAGTAACGTAACAGTCAGGCTTCATGACACACTCCTATAGCCTCACATGTAAACACAAACATACAATAGAATCTGAAACAAAATAATGAAAATGATTAAATATAGTGTTATTATTACAATTTGTATTATCAGATAGACTTTACATTTGTTAAAAATCTGTTGACATAAAGTTGAGACATAAAACAGAATGCTAATTATCCCTAACTCTAACCCTAACTAAAATTCCTGAATCTTTCTGGTTTTAATGCAACAAACTCCCAGATCTACAACATGGTGTCAGTATTTTGGACCTCACTGTATGCGCGGTTTTATATTAACATAAACAAACGTTACTGCGCATGTGCGCTTTCGTGGCCTGTACTTCCGGTATCCACCCGTAAAGAAGAATACCGTCCATGTAGATTATAGATAAGAAATAACACGTAACTTACATTAGTAAACGAGTTCAAATGATGTCTAGCCGGTATTATTTCTTAAGCTGCCTCCGGAACATGATCGCGAACAGCCCAGAATGACCAGACGGAGGGCAAACTGGAACGCGATCATCACTCTAAGGTGTGTGGTGGGGAAAAGTCCTGGGTCACTTTATTGCCAGTTACTTAAATGCAACAACACGATTCATTTAACAAATAGTTTATTTCATACAATTAATACTCTTTAAAAAATTAATATAAGTATAAATTAAAATGTATAATATTATATTAAACAAACACAGACCGGAAGTTAACTTGGAGCCAGGCTTGCGCGCGTCGGATGAGTGTGGGTAATTTTCCTCATCTTTCTCAAAGTCCTTTTCATAATGTCAGAGTTTCAGTTCTTCCACATGTATCAATTCCTTTTTATTTGAAATGTCACTCACACTAACCCAATTTGTCAAGGTGACTTGTTAAGGTTGTCGTCATTGTTCTACGGTGGTGCATGTTCCTCTCTCAGAGATCAAAGCGGCACTATAGCGCTGTGAGTTGGAGGAACGTGTGTGGTAGAGATGAACTTGACTTTGTCTCTTTGCTTGTCCGAGGTAATGAGCAGACATGGTGGCAGTCGTCTCTGCCCAGGGTGAAATTATGATAATAAGAGAAAGCAAAGCTATTACTGGCGCTGGGCTTTCATTATGCAAATGATATTAAAACAGGCCGCATGGATGGCCCCTGGCTACAGGCTAATCTCCATGCAGTGATTATAACGTGTCAAACTTAGTCATTTTGATTATGACATATTAATTACATGCCATGTTTGCACCTGCACAACTGATAGGTGCTCTCTAGAACAAAAAAGGAGCAACACTGGGACAATACCATTTTTGGAAATAGAAACAATTAATTGTTAATTAGTCAATGAAGTCTGTCATGCTGGAAACGATCTGATATAAGGATGAAGGACATTTAGTTAGCCTATGTAAGTGTAGTAATAGTGTTTATAAAATATGTAATTGTTTTATTTCAAATTTGACCTTTAAATGTTACATCAATGCTTCAAGAACTTGATTTTAAATAATTATATCTGTAACATAAAGTTAAAATATCTTATAAAAGTTGAATTGACACTTTCCCAGACAGGGATTAGCTTAAACCTGGATTGTCTTTTGAGATTATGCTATAGTGCAAATTGTTTTCAGTTTGGACAGCTCTTGCATTTCTTTTAGTCTAGGACTAGTCTAATCCTCGTCCAGGAAACATTTTCAATAAAGTCTATTTATAAAAAATGAAATCGGAAGTGTTTCATCATTCCTAGGGAGCATTACAAACATACTGCAGCGCTTAAAATCACCCAAAGTAATGGAATCCCCTAAGAGCTTTTGAGACCCTTTCTTGCATCATTAGCTTCAGTTACAAAAATCTGATTTTCTGTCTGTTCTATCTAAACATACACACATTTCCTCACAGTAAGACAGCTTCCAAACTCCATTTCAGCATTTCCTGTTAATCCTATCAGTGGATTCCCCTTCACAATGCAATGTGCTTGTGGTCGTGTACGCTGGTGGTGTAGCAGTTCTAGTGGAGACCTATCCGATCAAACTGCAGCAGTTTAGGCTTGCCGAGCATTCCTCAGCCCGCTGCAAACTGTGGCCCATCTACAGAGTGGATTGTTTATGTTCTTTATTCTGAGAAATCCTTGGGGATTCATAAATATTGATCGCAGGCAGAAAATTGATGGTGTCCAGGCCAAGGGAATAAAGTTTTTTTTGTCTGACTTGCCCAAGACCCCACACAATGAGATTAGTATTTCATTTTTTTTGTGTGTTTTCTTGTAGCCACTTTAGTTTATTTTTCATATTTTTTACTCTTTTGACATTTTAGTTGCTATCATTTTGTTAACAACTTGTTAACACATTTCTTTAAATGATCTGTGATGTACAAGTAAGCTTTATTCACTCTGGGTAGGCTATTTTCATATCACAGACAAGTTGAGGTACTGGGGATTTAATTAGGAGCACATGCAATATTCACTTTGAACAAACAGAAGCACATTTCATCTATGTTTCTTTTAAGAGTGATTAAATATTGAATTATTGAAACTATATCATAAATGACATAAGGGTTGGCTCGATACCAAAAAAATGTCTTCGGTACGGTACCAGAATCTAAAATACCGGTAATATCGGTACCACATCGGCACCATAGCTGATCAATAACAGCTACAAAATAAATTAAATGAAACAATATTAAGAAAATGGCATGAAACTGCTGTAACAACTGTGTTGCTTGTTATTTTTGATATTTTATGTAGCACAATTATTTAATTTTTACACTTTTAATTGTATTACTGTAAAATGCTTTGGTTATATAGACTTGGCATCATAATCCCACAAACAATTAAATTGAACAACATTTAAAATTTTCAAGTAGGTTATTTTTAACAGTAGCATTCAGGATGAAAACTGAACGATCAATAAAAATAAAACACTGCGTAGTCTTCACTGTATAAAATAAATATGCAATGACTCTAAATATAGCCACAAAAAAAATGGCACAGATTTATTGGGTTTTTTTCACTTTAAGGCAAATTTCTTTTAATGCGGATATAAACAACTTGAGTCTTATGTGAACCTTTTGTGTTTTTGACATAACAGTGTGTGTATTTGACGGTATAAGAACAGGGTGGGACAGTGGCTCGGTGGTTAGCACTGCTGCCTCACAGCAAGAAGGCCCCGGCCTTTCTTTGTGGAGTTTGCATGTTCTCCCTGTGTCAGTGTGGGTTTACTCCGGGTACTCCGGTTTCCTTCCACGGCCCAAAGACATGCAGGATAGGTTAATTGAGGAATCCAAATAGTCCCTCCCTGACTCATGTATAGAATCGGACTTGTGTGTGTATAGAGTGACTAGTTCTCACCATGAATATAGCCTTAGATGCTGGAATGGTATTAAGAATGAAACAGTATAAGAACATATACAAGACTCAAAAGAGAACTTCGTTATGATTAGTAGATTAACTTAGATGTCTGTGACAGAGATATATATGCTATGTAGGCCGTTGAATGTGGATGTAAAGATGCATTGTGTATAGAAAAAGTAGAAAGAGCCGAATTTGTATTATAAAACGTTCACTTCTGGTCCTTGATTCTGATTGGTTGAGCCGAGTTCTAAGCCGTTATTAATTACCCAGATTTATAACTGCTGACAGCATTACATAGCCTAATTAAAACTTTATTTACTTTATTTTATGAAACCTTTCTACGCATGTAGAATAACCGTTTTATAAAAGCAATAAGCCCCACGAAGCAGTGGGTTACAATGCATTTTATAACAGCTAAGGGGGCCACAAGCTGCTTCGTGGGGCTTATTGCTTTAATAAATCACTCGCAGTGTCTCATTTTAAATGATCGAAAAGCCAAGGTGCTTGTAGAGCGATTCATCTCGTTTTTCTATATTGCCGGTTTTGCATCAGTTCTTTGACATACTGCCGCATAGCGGTCAACTTTAAAACAGCAGCGTTTCAATTACCGAAACAAGCAAAATTATGCTATTGAACCGTTTGAAATCTAACATCTCACAATTTCCAGAACCAGTTTACCGCGCAACCCTAAATGACACTGATCAGCTCATGACCTGATATTGTACATATGTATATAGGAATATGGATAGGCCCACATGTATATACATAGACATACATATACAGAAAAAGTTAATAAACGCGTTAACCTTGACAGCCATGCATTAAAAATATGTAAAGCAATGAGTGCAATTTACGGAATCCGTTTTTTATGTCATCCTTTGTCTAACCTTAGTTTATACAAATAAGAGCATGCCTTATATAATGTATTTAAGAAGGATTGAAAGAGGTTATATTGATGAGTCCAGTATAGATGGTATGCATTGACATCCCCAGACGTGAACATGCCAGAACTCGCTCGCACTGCATAGCAAATGCAGTAAAACATTTGCATAATTTGTGTAAAAAGCTACAAAAGACAGATGGGAAATCTTTTGAAATGTACTTATAGTGTGGCTGTATAGTACATGGTTGATCTCGCTTTGCTGAAAGAATTTGGCAAACCTTATTAAAGGTCCAGTGTGTAGTTTTTTGGAGGCTCTATTGGCAGAAATGCAATATAATGTCCATAACTATGTGTTCAGAGGTGTATAAAAAACCTTACATAATGATAATGAAGCGTTATGTTTTTCTTACCTTAGAACGAGCTATTTTTATCTACATGCACCGCGGGTCACCTTACATAGAATTTTCCATGTTGTTTCTACAGTATCTCTAAACGGACAAACTTCTCTACAGAGCGCATTTCATAAATATGTTATCTCTTTTGGAAAAGTAGTGAAAACATGACAACATCTTAATCCTCTCACGGCCTCCATAGCGCTTCGACCGGGAGAGAGGGGGGGGGAGAGTGAACGGTTTGTTGCAATTTGCAATCTCACCGCTAGATGCCGCTAAAAAATTCCACACAGTGCCTTCAAAAGCACAATGTAAAGACACACTTAACAGAACAATAATAAAAATGTATATAAAAAATTATATTATATAAATAAAAATGTTTCACATCTTATTGCTTTTCTATTACTACATCACTTTACCAAATCATTATAACATTGCAATTCCACCAAAACATAACTGCAAATTCTGTTTTATTTATGGAAAATAAATCTTCCATAAATAAGTATGAATTTAGGAATTATGAAAATGAATACATTCACGTGATTTATAAAGGGAGGTTTCGTCACCATGGTTCATATGATGACATGTTTACGGTGATGACAATATGTACATTTTTAACTTTTTCTGCTTAGAAAGTTAAAAAATACCAACACCCAACACTGTTTGTATTTATCTAAGGTTACAAAACGATGGGGAAACTTTACATTTACGCAACAAATGTGTAGAAAGTAGGTAGGTAACACGTATGATATGGTTCAACAAAACAACTTACCTGAGTCTGATATGAAATGGCTAGTAAACATCCACGTTCAGTCTTTTAACCTTTGATTTTGTGCTCAATCTGTACAATAATCGCACAACAACTTTTCCCCATTCTAAATAAAGTACAGATAGCTCGACTTTCATGTGCGGTGACGTGCATACCCTCTATAGGGTAGATTAACATTGCTTTTCTAAATGTTTACGGTGTTGACAATAGGTTTCTATCAAATACATCAACTATGTTAAAAGAAATAGGGCATCTCTCAGGAAATGCTAGCAAGCACGTTTCAGTATTGTTTTTGCAAATTGCAATTTTATTCCGTCTTTGTGTGTGTGATAGTGAGTGTTTTTAATGTATTGACAGCACTAATATGTACTCATTTGTCCACAAACCCTGTTTCTTAAGTTCAATTTTAGATAAAGAATGTTGTAAAACATCTCAAAGCATCGTGGTATTTTTGACATTATTGGCTTAAAATTGTTCTTCATGTGCTAGCATCTAAAAGATCTTTATTCAAGAAAACATTATTCTGCATGACTGAGTTAACCTCTTAAAATAAGAAAAACAGCAACTGTGTGCAGCAATTGGACTTTTTACAGTAATAGTAGAATTCTGCTCCATGCTTGGACAAAAACTCTTTTATTTTTAAAGTTCTGTATGTACTAATGCTTACAGACAGCTTGCAGGTTGCTGTCAGCTTTGGTTTAGAAAGACACTTTCTCCCAAATTAGAGCCCTTCATAAGCAAACCCTGCGATTTTGTGCCGGGGAAGTGCAGCACGGGATGAAATGGGAACAACAACAACTTATTCAGTACCCGTCACCTCCCGTTAATAAATAAGAATCTCTTTTTCAGAGGGGGGACGCTGTCTCTTTGACCATCCGGGGTGAGGCGATGTGCGTGCTCGCTAGATTAAACATCTTGTCTGGTCCTAGCAGCTTGTTAATGAATAGCAATGGAGATTCACTGTGTTTTAATGAAGAACACACAGCTTTTCACAGGGTGCAATTTATTGAGCCAATTCCCCTTGTCCATCACGGCGAGAGGAAGGGTAGCGGCCCCCATCCACTCTGGCCTTGTTACTTTATCAGGGAGAGTGTGCTGGAAATTGGGCGAGTAGCTGATGTAAGGGCCAGGGCCCCTGACTCAATTTACACAGTGACATCTCTGATCTTGCTCCCTGGATCAGTAAGCAATTTTGGCAATGAGATGCATAGAAATTAATTACTCTATTTGTGACACACACACACATAAGCAGTGTTCCAGATGACCCTTTCTGTTTATCCCTGTGTTGCGGATTGGTTTCAACCACTTAATAACTAGCCAGGGTGTTTTACGTACACATACATGCTTGATCTGAATGAAAGTGACATGAAAGACCACCAGTAGGTATTTTAGGTGCTGTTAAATTGCTGTACATGAAAAGAAGAGGTATGGTCCGTGGAAGCTGGTCATGGCAGTAAAGAAAGACTTTGCATAACAAACATAACTGCAATCACATATAGACGTATAGCAACAACATAAAAAAAGGTTACTGCGCATGCACGCTTTTGTGGCCCAAACATAACTTTTGGTATACACATCCGCAAAGATTGAAGTCCCTGCAGATTATTTCTGATAACAAGCGAAATAAATAACAAGTAAATTACATTAGCTAGCAAGTTAAAAGTACATCTATCCAGTATTATTTTGGGTTACCAGTAGAAGAACCATACTTGGCAAAACTTAAACGTGACAAAGTTACACAACCCATTTAACAAATTGTTTATTCAGTAAAATGAATATACAATCAAATTTAACAAATACAATTATTAAACAAAAACATATTAATCAAAATAAATGTTAATGTTTTTTAATAAAATATAAATAGTTATATTATTAGCAAGTAGCCAGACTGATCAACAAACACAGACCAGAAGTAGGGCCCTATGACATCTTTTTTTCCCCCAAATTCCATTTTATTTACATATTCACTTATAAACTGTATTAAAAAAGCCTACAGTAGATACTTTGTACCATTTATATGGTAAAATGTACAACTATATCTTAATAAAACAGTATCTTACTAGTGCAATTTCTTTATTTCTTTTCTGTTTTTAGGTCTACATAAGTTTACTATACTATTTTTTTTAAATAAGTGCTATTTTTTAACATTTTACTAGCACATTTACTTCAATTTACTAAAGTAAATAATATAATCAGTGGTCAAATAAAAAAACAAGGGGGTTTGTGTGGTATAAGGTGTGCATTTGATAACTTGTTCAAGTTTTATTTTGACGGGACGCTGCAAATGGTGTTTGACAGTAGCTTCAATGCAGTTCATGTGTTCGCGCGTCCTCGTCGTTATACATCGACGCTAAAAGCTACACGCAAATGAAGCAGATGACATATTTAAGTTTCCATTACAGATCTGCGCAAAACTTAAGCGATATTTTCTAAATGTCGATAAAAAAAATAGTGCGGAATGACGGCGTTTCCATAAGACGATGTTATGCAACTCATATTTATAAGTCATTCTGACCAAACTTCTTTTTAGGTTTTATGGCAGGTTGCAAACAAACGTTAGAGGTATTGCAACCTACTGTGATTAAAGAGTTCAGAGAAATGTGTATTTCCTTATATATTTTCATATTGCCTAAACATAAACTGACTCACTCGTTTTCTTGCACTTGGACCATCATTTAAGATATTACTTAATGTGAATTCCTTACGTTTCATCTCTCCAAATGTTCTGGCCAACCATACCGCGACTGGACATGTGACTTTTTTGCTATTTCGATTTGCGCTTTTTGAAGGGTAATGGAAATGCAGCTTGTGATTCCGCCGCGTTTTCCGCATCGCGGGCCCTACAGCTACAGAAGTTAACTTAGGCGTGTGTGTCTGATGAAACTGTCTATAGCTGGCCCAACTTTGTACATACTCTGCATATTGTGAGGTATTTCCAATTATGTATACTTTTATTTTAATCAAATGTGTGATTTTTTTTGTGTTATTTTGCAACGCATGATACTTGCCCCCATGTTTAGCGCTCAAGTGTTCTAATGGAAAGTGTATCTCCATGCTGTGACTATTGTAGACATTAGGTTACTAACAGTGATGCACACTTTCCCTGTCACACACTGTTTTCAATTATTTAGCTATTGTTCACAGAAAGTAAATGCTGCTTGGCCATACTACGTTTATATTGTTAAAGTTCAAATAACACAGTACAAAGTAGTTAAATAAATTTTTTAGCTAAAGCTGTTTGTTGTTGTGTCATATTGTGTGTTTTAGAATATAACATGGTAGCATTATTGTGTTTTCAGCATTGCTGGAACAGCATCGTACCTATCGTTGGGCCTCTCGGCCGGGCAACCTTAACTGTCATTACTTATTCATCGGCTAGACATCAGGTCAGTTTGCAGTTCATGTTACACACCAACTTTACAACGCTGTGGTAAACACTGTCTGGTTTTGTGGCTGTTTAAGCTAATCCACTAATCTAGATACTGTCGTCCAAGATATCTTCAAATAACATTTAATCGTCACCTTGAAATTATAAGGTTCTATCTGCATTCTGAGCCGTTATGAAATATTAAGCTTCAAAAATGTTGTGCTCCGTATAGCAAAAATTATATGGGGAACAAATCTCTTTCATACATGAAAAGACAGAGACATTAAATGTATTCTAAATGCTTGCAAAACATGAATTGAACTAATAATTGTCAAGAATCACAAACATTTTCCTCGTAAGTGCATTCATAGTGCTAATAAAATCACAAATTAAACTTTATAGAGCCAAGTTGTTTTCTAAAAAAGTCCCAAAATGTACACAACTATATAGATACGTTACATCCATTTATTACATTTACGATGATTAGCAGACACTTATATCAAAAGCGACTTACAAATGATAGAGCATTTAACAGTTTGTCAGTGGCATAATAATACATATATGGATGTACATTTTGTTACAGTTCTCACAAGGCAGAAGTACTTTACAGTCTGCTGTACACTTTGACTAGAGTCCCCTGACTCGATGTGCGTTACTCACGGCCCAATGTTCTAACATGAAGCAATTAACCTATCCGTGAGCCCCTCCCCTCTCTCTGCTGGTGAGGGACATGAGGTTAATTGGCAGCTTGGCTTAGACAATTTGCAGGAATCTCAGGCTGGGTTTACGGGGGCACGCTCTGCTTTGTACGAATACACAAGGCACACGTACATCACAAACGTCTCCGTGGAACTGTGGTTTTACAGATGATGAGTCCTGCCAAGTTACAATTTACCCCAAATTACTCCATTTTAAACATGTGGCACAAGGACAACCTCTGACTCTAACCTGGACAGAAATGACCAGAGACTTTTAGTCGTTGATGTGATATTCTGAGCTTTCGATAATGATTTTACTAATATGGGGTGAGTAAAATGTATGCTTAATTTGTGGAACAAATACACTGAGGATTCATCTTTGAAAGAGATATTTCTATAAATTAAATGGGTCAAAAAATTGATACATTGTTCAAATGTATCTGTATTTTTTAATAACGAAGACTGTAAATACATTTAACTTTCCTTTTTTCAAAAACAACATCTTTAAACTACAATTTTCTCAAAACATTATGCTGCTTTAAGAACCTTGTGCTCCATCTCATCAGTCATCTGTAGTGCTGCTATCACGGTTAATCTCTGCACAGTGGAAATCCATGATCACTAAACCAGTATTTAATGTTCACTAATTGCTACTTAGGAGGTTTAGCTGAGTCGGTGTGGCTCAGCTGCTTGTGCTGTGTAACTACAAGTTGATATTTTAGCTGTTCAAAGACAACCAAATAAGCAAAAATTAAGAAGAACACGCCCAATTCATATTGAACCAAATTTTAAAGGGGTCGTATGACGTGGCTAAAACGATCATTATTGTGTGTATTTGGTGTAATACAGTGTGTTTACGCGGTTTATGGTTTTTGCAAAGCTCATCATTGTGAAAAGCGTGGTGTGCTCTGATTGGCCAGCTACCCAGTGTGTTGTGATTGGCCGAATACCTCAGGCATGTGGCGGAAATGTAACGGCCCTTACCATATTCGGAACATCAGCTTCCAAAGCGTATTGACAGCTTATACTGCCAGTATTTTTTATTTTACAATAAAACACAACATGGCGGCAACAACAACTTTACAATGAGAATAGTTACGCCTTGTTTCTTTGTTGGGCGATGTTATACAAAGCTTGCAGGGGGCGTGTTTAAACAAGGTGTTTTAGGGAAGTCTGGATGAGCCTCCGCTTTTAAATATAACATCTCTTTTGGTTTGAGACTTTCAATTTTGCAATTTTACGTGTCTAATGTATGCAGGAACAACTTGTAACACACCAAAGATACAGGAACACATCAAATTGTTCCATTTGACCCCTTTAAAGCACTTTTTTTATTGTTGTGCAAACATTCAAATATTATTCTCTTTTTTATTTAGATTTTGCCCAGAAATATGACATGGTCATGTTTTCCTGAGTATACCTTTTTTCAAACTAAAAAAATATATATATATTTAATAACACTCTCTATATATAGTGGCCATGTAAACCCTATGTGGATATTATTGGGGTTGGGTGTTCAGCACTATTTGAATGGGGGTTTTAAATCACATTTGGATCATATGGAGATTTTCCAGTTAACCCGGCAGATTTCCAAATCCCCTGGCTGTTGGTGCATAGAAAAGGAAACAGGCCTGTGTCCCTTCCCATTCAGGTACAGCCGCTGGAAACACTGGGCACCTCTAAGGGGGTTGAGCACCACTTGGCCTGAGGCTCTCTCTCTCTTTACCCCCATTTGCTCACTATCCTGCTGAGCCCCATCAGACTGAGGTCTGAAAACTAAATGGGGGGAGACTATAGAGTGGTTTTGTCTCTGCTCTTGCAAGGTTGTGTCTTAGCTGATTTAGCATTTGTCATATTGGTGTCTTTGCACTGTGGGTCTATTAGCCTAGCAACACAGTTTTACATAAATAAAATCGCAGTATAAGACACTATAACACACACAGTTATTATTAAAATGTAAAAGATGCTCTTTTCTACCCAATGAAAATACACGGTGATAACTAGCTGGCAGGGCTAGTAAAAACTTTGCCATAAAAGATAGCTTTTAGTTAGTACTGTTTTGAGTCCGTTTTAACTATGCAGGTCTACATTGCTCTGCAGTTCATTTGCCTTTGTCCATTGAGAATTACCCCTTGTGTTCTCAGACATCCCCCCACCCATCTTTTTCCTGCTCACTAGGCCTTTACTGGCCTGTATCACCAATAAAACCTCCGCCAACAGTCTGAGAGTAATTAAGTGACTGATACACACAAGCAGCCCTTACAAAGACGGAGCAAATTGGCCATTCATTACCAGGGCGACATGGAAGGAGAATTCCAAATAGACAATAGAGCCTCTAGTAATTCAATCTAAGCTTACTTACTTACAGAAAACACTGAGATAATGAACTGCTAGATAACACGCAATTGATCCAACTGGGATGAGGGGCAGGGAATTCAGGGAAATATACACACACACAAAATGTTCTGTTAACATTGTCACTTCGCTAAGACAATATCTTCTCACAATTGTACTTTACTGCGTTGTAGCCTCAGGGGACACTATTAAAGGTGTAGTTTGCACTGAGTAGTGTGAGATATGAAGAAAAACGAAGGATTTAAGCGAGCCAATGAAAGAAGAAGAGATATAGTGTGAGAAAAAGTAATTTATAGATGTCTGCGGAATAGAATTTATCAAATGGTCCGCTCTGTGCGACTCAATTGATATGTAGTTGATTTCAAACACCAGCCCCCGGGCTCCCACTGGGGACCCTTTCAGATTTTACGCTTGGATATATCGGTTTAACTCTCCATTTACCAAAACAACGGCCCCTGACAGCACAAACAACACACTCTGGGGTACATGGGAGGGGTATGGGGTGTAACCTCCCTAGAGTCCACTGAGAATACAATAAAACCAGCTATGGAACGCCAAAAAATATGCTTTAGGACATTATAATTTATAGTCCCCTGATACTAGCATGTGGACATTAGTGTGAATTTAATTAAAGTGGATGCAATTTTGTGTAATAACGGACCTGATTAAGGAAATACTTTAATGACTAAACAGAATGTATAATTAGACCATTATGGACATATGAGCTTAATGTCATGTGTCATAAATTCATTGTCTGGACAAGCATGCCAAGTTTTACAGTGGTTTGCTGAGACAAGCATGTACTAAGAGATTAGGGGTTTTCATTGTGTTGGAAGGTTCTGCACTTCTTTAACATACATGAAGTAAATACAAAACATTACGTTTTACTTGGTGATATTTAAATAGCTTTTAGGGATCGTTCACCCAAAAATAAAAATTCTGTCATCATTTAGGCAAGGCAAGTTTATTTATATAGCACATTTCATACACAAGGTAATTCAAAGTGCTTTACATAACATGCTTGAAGTCAAAATAGAATAAAATTCATCTTTAAAAAGCAAATTATTTAAAATCACAAATAAAAAGACTGAATTTTGAAAGACAAATGAACAGAAAAAAAATTGATTTTACTCACCTTTGAGTTGTTCCAAATCTGTATACATTTCTTTGTTCTGATGAACACAGAAAAATATATTTGGAAGAATGCTTGTAACCAAGCAGTTATTGCACCCCATTGACTACCATAGTAGAATTAAAAATGACTTTAACTTTTTTGCTCTGTTGAACACAAAAATGTAGGACAGCAAAACGTTCTGGGGCACTTTTGTACCCATTGTATTTTTTCCTACAGTTTGGTTACAAACATCTTTCTCTGTGTTCAACCATACACAGATAATTTATACAGGTTAGAGAGTAATTCTGTAATTCATGCCAGAACTATCCCTTTAAGTGCTGCAGAAGAAAACTCAGCATTAAAACTTTTAGATTTACCTCATCAAAATGATTCCCAGCCCCCGAAACCCCACCCCCTCTTCCTGAAAGATCTTGTTATTTTGCTTTGTTTTCTTTTAGATTGACATTTCATTAGTACCAGAGTACATTCAGAGGGGAAGTTGAATGTGTCAAGATTTAATACAAATAAATATATAATGTCTTTTTTTATACAAGGTGAAGTGACCCCAGCAGTAGCTATTGATTCCTGTTGACTACCCTGTGTCAGCTGAGCCCATGACATCGTGGATCAGAGGTCACTGGTGGAGATCGGATTGGTGACACCATGGCCCAGAAATCTCTCCAAGCGCTTTTGCTTAGAAGGCCAATGTGATTCTCACCTAGATTGATTGGTTTGTAGACACAAACCAAATCCCCATCCGCTCCAACAACAATGCATTTGAGGAGCTGTAATGTGAAAGCTGCCAATACTTTTGATTCAGTCTGAAGTGATTTTCAGAGCATGTTGCTTTTGGGCAGTTGAAGTAGAGGCAGTAGAGGTGCGGGCCGGTGCAATCTATAAGCAATCTCACTGAGTTATGATTATTGTAGACTTTTTAAAATCAGTTGAACACATTAGAATAATCTAATGACCTTGTTTAAGGTGAGTATTAAGCAAACACATGCTCTATGGAAATAGGCTCAGTGTTTTCAAGAGTCTTAAAAACGGATTTTGGAAAGCAGATTTTTAAAGCACTTTTCTGATTTTAAACGTTCGGCCGGAAAAACAGTGTTTTATAATAACAAATTATAATGACCATATCAAGCTAAATTGTTTCAAAATAATATGTTGGGGTATTATGAATTTGTGGTGGAAGGGAATGTCATGTGATTGAACATTTTTAAGCAGAATTGCTTTTGCCTTCAGTGCTTTTATTGGAAAATTGTCAGGCTTATTGTCATTGTCACGTATCCAGTACTGACCGTAATTGCACTTTATTAACCATGTTGATACTCTGAACATCAATACATAACCGTAATATTATCAACTGTGATGACTAATATCACATTGGGTTGACAATCCAACATAGCATGTATTTCAGTTCATTTTCATCATTTTCTAGAAAAGCTGCAATGATTTCATGTATTTACCATGTATTGTGTCACTAATCTATTACTTTGTTACTACAGTAATCACCTAATCGTATGTAAAGCTGCTTTGCAACAAAGCAAAACTGTGAAAAGCGCTATGCACATGAAATTGAATTATTAAGTTAAGGCCTTCAATTTTTTTTATAAGTTAACACATTTTCATTTCCACATAGCAATTTTTTCAAAATGTTAACATGGCAAATTTGGGTGGAAATTTTTATTTAATCAATAGTAGCTATTTCTGATTATTGGACCAAATGTTTTGGATACAACATTTTTTATGCAAAATGACTTATTTTAAAGAGGGCAAACACCTCCCAATCCTATTTTTATTTTCTATAGGTGATGTACTGATCTCAACTGAATTTGACATTTTCAAATGATACTTTGATACTTGTAATGGAATTTCCTGATATAGATGTTTGTTTTCTTTATTACTTCATCTGAGATTAATGGCCACCGGTAGCCATGAACGTGACGTTAAATCAGCATGCTTATAGAGGTGGAGTAATGGAGAGGACTTATTATATGAATGGATTTGAATTGTAGTGCAATATGTTCACGTACTGGTGTGTAGAAGCATTTGTTACATTCAGATCCCTGAGGTCATTCGTAAATCTTTGGAAAATCTCAAATGAGTTTGATTTAACCACAAACTAGCCACAACCACAAACTTTAATTTACTGTCTATTTGTGGCCAAATGACATCTATATAAAGATAGTTTATTCATAACCAGTTCAGCTCAGCTTCTTTGTTGGGGGACATTTTTACACCGTCTCCATAAACCTACTCGCCGGCTTGCCGTTCAGAGAAATGTAAAAATCAATAGAGCCAGATACAAGCACATCAAAAAATTCCATTTAAAGTGGGTCACAGCTTAAGAATTGAGATGTATTTTGCTTAACGACATATTATGCCTTTGGAGTTTCTTCATGCACTGATGTAAAAATGAGTAATCACGGATAGTCACTTCCAAATCTCGCCCCTTGAGTGGAAACAAAACTACATCAGCATAATTTGAGCCCTTTCCAAGAGTTTTAACATGTAAATTACTTGTTATTTTCCAACCGAGAAATGAACGTCTATGTACAGTAGAACATAATCATATCTGGCCTGGTAATAAGGAATGTGAGGTTTGGTTGTTGACTCTTGATGATACATTAGAATATAAAATCCTTTTCATTTCATTGATATGCACTCATAACTCAAATCTATCTAATCTTTTGGGTACACTACTGCAAATAATATGCTGATATGATTACAGTTAAATGCCAGTGCTATGAAGCAACTAAACTTCTCTGTACATGTATTCAGACTTTATTAACTGAAGGTATAAGGTACCAATTTTATCTTTATCACTTTGCCGTCTGATTTTTGCTGTTCAGTCTGCAATGTGCCTTGAAGCCAGCAGAAACTCAAGTCAACAGATTCATTTAACTATCAGCAGTGGCCCGTTCTAGAAACGAAGCACATGAAAGTAAATCTCTGTAGAAGAAGACTTGTTCTTTTTTCCGCTGATGTCTGCTGCTTTTTCAATGATGGATACAGTGTCAGAAGTTACTCGATTAAACGCTGTTTCACACTGCATAGATTCCTATTTAAGAGTCTCAAGACCCGTAATTATTTATTGATGTCTGCTTCAATCTACATTCCACCTAGAGAATGGGGCAGAGTTTGCTGGTAGCGTCTTTTCATCCTCTCCGGTAATGGACTCAGTGGGGATGTAAGGTGGTGGTGATGGGCCAAAAACACAGAAAAGGGCTACATTTCATGGCTTTCAGTACTTGCAAGTTGAGAAAATGACTAAATTTGGATAGAGTTTTGAAGTCTTGGTCTTGAATGCACTTGGTCTTGTCTTATAGTCTCAGACTTTTTATTTACGCCCCGAACGTTAAACTAGCAAAAGTGAATTCGGACACCGTGCGCTTTAGACCATGCGCTTAGATCGTTAAAATAGGGCCCCTTATTTCTTATGTGACTTCTTGAAACACATTTACAAGGCAGGAATAAACACTGCTGTGGTGAAAGTTAGCTACTGATTATATCAATGCAAGTGAATCAACTGAATTAAAATAATTTATATAGGTTTACAAAAAAGTCTTGACAAAACAAAAAGCTTTATATACTGAAGCTTATATTTATATAATATAATAGTATAATATAGTTATATTGGTTTAAATGCTACGTTAAATATGAATGGATTATTATCAACTATATAATATAATATATATATAATAATTATATGAGTCATGAATATAACAAAATATAAATATAATAAACAATTCGCAGCAAAAAATTCAAAATACACGAGGAGTGACTTATGCATCAGATATATGTCACTTTGCTCCTCAGAGCTGATTGGTCCAGTTTTGGTTTTGGGACCATACCATCTTACCATCTATACCATCTTAACATTGTGTCTGAAACTTTGTATTACTGGCACTTCTCGTTAATATTGCTTTACTTAAATGTAAATAAATGAATAAATGCAAATGTCTCTCTAACCCAGAATAAAACCCAGGGGAGCCGTGTAGCGTAAGTTACTATAGCGATGAAACCTCAAAACCAACCCACCTTCTTGAACCCGAAAACTAAACGCGAACTTATCTAGGTAAACACCAGAGAACCGGCTTTGTGCAACTTGACACAGCTCTTTTAGTATTTGTAATTGTTTGTTTAAAGAAACTAAAGGAAAATTCCTAGACATGAAATTTACCTCTGCAATTACATTTATATTTTATTATGTCTTTTAAAGGTTAAGGTACACTATATTGATAAAAGTATTGGGACTTCTAATGAACAGGTTTTTTTATTTGGCTTGAGCCGCTGCCCATTTGCCCTCAGGTGCACTTTGGTAGATGAAATTCAACGGTAGCCGAAGTGGAGTAGGAGTAGGATTCACATCTCCACTAAAAACTTTCTCTTATTACAGCGCCAAAGGTCAACATATTCCGCTCCTCATTTTACTTTCAACACTCGCTACTCACAGTCTGTGTCCGCTCACAGGGGATGACGATCATGTAGATGCAGAGTCTACATTACAGCTAGTGCTTGATCTGCAGTAGAAATATATTCATAGTTTTTAAAGTATGTAATGTATTGTTTTTGCTCTTGGTCTACTGTCAACTCAACTCAAGTTTATTTATATAGCGCTTTTTACAATTTTCATTGTTACAAAAGCAGCTTTACATGAGACAAAATGACTATAAGCAAAACATTACATTTGTAAAAGGAAATTAAGAACAACAAATTGGATAAACAATGCTGTGATGCTTATAAAATGTGGTTGAAAGTTGGCAGAGAAAAAAAATTTTCAATAATTTTTTTTACCGCTCATGTCCACGACACGCCAATCATTTCATGTCACCATGCCGTCAGTTAAACTTATCGGGACTCGGAGGATGCGCCCGCCTCTCAGGGTGGTGTGTTTAAATTTATGCCGCGCTGCGCTGTCCGATCAGCACACATGACATCATATACACTGTTAGAGCGCTTCAAAACCAAACTGCTCCATATTCGTTCGCATAGCTAATCATGATGGTATGATCATGATGTCATATGCTGATCTGTCTGCAGCGCTGCAGAAAGCTGAACACATCTCTCATCTCATTTCAAAGTGTGAGGAGGGGCGAAGCGGGAGAACCTCTAAATCAACACACAAAAACATTCTAGCCTAGATGAGAAATAAGTCTTCCGGCTATTTAGATTAGGAAAAGAGAAGAGGAGAAAGAATACTTTTTGTAAATGTAAATGTAATGAGAAACGTGAGGAAAATCAAAATATGTATGAAGCTATGTCATTCATCTCGATATGAGTTTAATGTTTTAATAATCTATATGTTGAATAATGACAAATATATTTCATTTATGGTCATATTTAACACATTATGTGTTAACATATTTTGTGTTGATTTTTAACACATGTTGTGTTGAAAGTAACACAAACCGTGCAAATCTTGTCCCAAGAAATAACACAAAGATGTGTTCGGTTAAAGAGTAAATAGCTTCTGAGACTGGCCAATAAATCATTTATTAATACACCAATTAACAAAACCCCATGTGAGCAGCTTACTTTATTTACTACAATTGGACAGGAAGAGCTCACAAATGTGATAAAAGCAGCTAAATCGTCATCATGCATATTAGACCCCATTCATACTAATCTACTAAAAGAGGTTTTTCCTGACGTGGCAAAACCTCTTCTACATATAATAAACTTATTATTGACATTAGGATATGTCCCAGAAGCTTTCAAGCTAGCAGTCATCAGGCCCCTTATCAAAGAGACACATCTCGATCCGGGAGAAATCGGATCGATTTGATCGCTTAATCGTACGTTTTTGTACAACTCACAACATATTAATTCATACGAATTAGCCACCTCGTAAAATACTTACGACGTCCTGTGAGATCAGGTTGGAACAGTACGCTTTTTTTACCTAATTACAAAGGACCTGGTTCACATGTTTCTCAAGAAAGCACTTAAGCACCTACAGTAAGAAGACTTATTTTCTTCAGTTTGAAGCACTCAACTTTCGATCTTTCTCAAAAGTTATAGCGGCACTGTCAAATTGCTCCCCCCCTTTGTCTTCAAGTTCATTCTGGTTCTTTGTTCTTGGACAGGAGTCAAGGTTTCAGTCAGATAGTGCTCAGCGCATTAACACAGATACAACAGGCCCTCAGGTGAGGCAGAGATGAATGGACCAGACCTGCCCACATTAACCCAATTCAATCCTTTGGATCCTGAATTGAGGGGAAAATGGGTTTTTGGATAAATAGAAAATGTGTTTGGAATGAGAGGGAAATACAGCTGAGTGAAGAATGAATAAGTAATGCGCCTGAGCGAGAATGAGTGTTTGGATTAAACGGCAAGTCACAGACAGAGGTACAGCGATAGATGGCTTTTAAGTACAACCGTTACGAGGTTGTTTTGATAGTCGGTGGCTTGGTGGTTTACCTTCAAGTGTCTTTATGGTGTTCTGGTCACTTCTTCGATGAAAAACTTTTCATGTCATATAAAAAAAAAATACAATGGTAGTTAGAGTTTCATATATATAGCATTTTATAATGTTTTTGATGCACACCCGCTTTCTTTTTTTGTGATTGCTCCATGAAAACACTACACGACAAAGCAGCAACTGACTATCTTGATGTGAGAGCGCTGTGGCCCGACAAAAAGTTTCATACCTTTGAGCGATAGTTTGCCAGCTGAAATCTTCTCTTTTCTTCTCTGCTGTCTGGTAAAATGCATGGACAGAGATGTCCTGTCAGAGTCTTGCCACACTATTTCTTTTCCTGTAAGGAGAACAAATTCATTTTCTTCTTGTACACAGGCCAAGTAATGCTGGTCACTCCATCAAACATTTAGTGCAGGTAGGTTGATTGTTCCCTGGTAGATACAGTGGGTGTATAACTTGCAGCGGTTTTTGTCATGTTAACTGCAGTCGATCAATGGCTGGAGGTCAGGGGCCCCTGATGTAGGTGCAAGCTTAAGAGCCAAAGAGGCAGAAAGCAAAAAAGTGTCCGAGATCCATTTTTTTCATGTCATAACACACACGGGTCAGTTATTTTTCTCTGCTTAGCACTCACCACTCTAAGTGGATATTGATCAGGTGCCTTAATGCAAACCCGTCAAATTAATTTTGTTGGAAGAAAGCTGTGACCGCTCTAAAATTGCCTCAGCAATCGCTGTTAGCCACAAGCCTATGAATTTTAATCATGATCTGAATGGGAAGCTGGCATCGCAATCTCTCCATCTCTCTACTAAAGCAATCTTGTCAGAAAGAAAAGACAGAAAAGTAGGAATGCTTAATGCTGCATTTATACAGTCTGAACTCTGATCCGTAGCCATCTTCTGGAAGAAGTAATTATGAACTTTGATTTGGCTCTAGATTGATATCGATTTTAGTGGTTGTAACTTTATACTTCCACAACAGTTGATTGATATGTGTTGTCACCTTTTGTATGTATGTAGTTCTGACAACTCAATGAACCCATGGTTGAGTAAAATATTAACAAAACCAAATGCTCGGTTATAATTTAATTGATTATTAAATAACAACCCCCTGGTTGGTTTTGTTCATGTTTTACCCAACGATGGATTGAAACATCCCAGAATTTTACAACTTATGCTATTGAAAAACTCATTGGAACATATGCAATTTAAGATACATGGAAACTGGATACTGCAGGAATAGGTTCTGTCAGTATGCGCAAATGAGATTGACAGCAATAGTTTTAGGAGTTGTAGACACTACCTGGACAAACATCTGAACACCAGCTTGGCTGAACACTTGGTAGAGGTGTGAATCATCAATGGTCCTGCGTATAGTCATGCTACAGCTTAGAACATTTTGAGCTGGTTTAAACATATATTTTGTCTGCAGGGTAAGCTTAACCCATTTTGAAATGTACTATTCACTCACTCTATCAACATTCTCTCTCTCAATAAAGGTTGGTGAAAAGCTAATGGACTTAATGAATAAAAGGACTTTATCTTTATATATTGATAAGTCTATAACAAACATCTATAAAATCTATTTTCAAGATGATGACATTGTGAATTGGAACCATTGGAGTTTTGATTCTTTGCCACTGTCATCTTTGACTTGCTCAGTGGGATTTATTTTGACATCTTCTTTTTTTTTACTTAATTACTAATGTACATTTGAACAAATGGTATTGTTGCAATTCATGCCATTGAGACATGTGCAGACAATGATTTTGATTACTATCACTATTCATAAAAAAATATGGATCAAAAATGTTGCAATCTTCCCATCAGAAAGCATTATAGAAATACATTTGAATTGAACTGAATAATATTTCCTCTACTCCCTATGCCACATCATTAAAAGTTAATCAGTTATTCAATATTTTTAAGAAGCGTACCTTGACACAGTCTTTGTTTGTATGAATTGTCCTTTAATGTATTTTTTAATAAAAAATTATTGCCTTTGGTCCACATCATTAGTCCTCATACTTGTCAGTTTTCTGGCATGTGTAAGAGTAGACAGATACATACATTAAAACAGCCATGCATTACCAATATCATCTCACTGAAGCACATACACACACAGGCACACACAAACACACACTGAAGGCGATAAGCCCCCTGTGGTGTCACAGACAGATTCAATGTGCTGAGAAACAAACTTCTGTACACAAACATCGAGCTCTATTCACCCACATTATAAACATAATGGAGCGCATTAATACACACACATAAACTCTTAGTACTCCAATGACACTAACAACAAACACTTAATCCAAGTATATTGCAAAGCAATATATATTATCATATATTACGATAATATTTGGAAACTAAACAGCATTCTTAATAACAGTAACACAACTTCATTTTGCTCGAATGGTAAAGGGTCAATGCCTCACTCATTCAAATTCTTGTCAAGGTCATTTTAAATAACAAATGTAGCAATTAGCCGATTTTCAATTAGCAACACAATTTTTACTTTGTCATTTAAGATTTGTTGTGTTCATTTTTATAGTCCGCAGACACGCACACGCACACTAATCCTAAACAAAGAAAATTGTATCAATATCGACCTCTGAATGCTTTTATGGTTGTTATGCTTATTTTATTTAGTCAAAGCTTAATTAATGTTAAGCTTGTGTTAATTTCATAAATCGAAAATCTTGAACAGTGTGCCATTTTTATATTTTAGCATTGCTTCACAGCCCATTTAATTTTGAAACTGTTGCTTTATTTTGTTGATGAACTGAATTGGCAGGGGCATCTTTCCTGGGCTGAATGGAAAGCTGCTATAATTTACTTTTATGAGCAAATGTGTGCGCCCATTCAGTGTAACTGAAACTGAAAGTGAAGCATTGTGGGTATTATGATTTTATTGAGTCGAGCAGTGCCTCTCTTTCAGGATGAGAATCTATTTTCTAGTGGTTGGGAAGTTTTATGTTGCAAGGCTTTGGGAGATAGAAAAAGGTCCGATCGACCACTCTGTTCTTCACCATTTTTATGATAAAGATATGATCCAGAAAATATTGACACAGACATTCCTTGCCGGGGATATCTATTGCAAGTTTTTTTAAAGGTCTTACATGCATATGAGTTACAACTATTGCAGTGTGTACAGTTAATGAAAAGATTTATTGCTAATGAAACATTTAATCATGCACTTTTTACAAGTGCTTATTTCATAATTTTTTATTTGTAGTTTCCTTTTTTTCCCTAGTTTAGACATTAAATAATCCACTACTCCTACATGAAATATTGATATTTAATAAACACATTAAACTTACAGACACAGGTAATAGAGTAGAGGTGTGTAGCTAGAATGGCTAACAACAAACCACAGCCATCATACCTGTGGTACTATTCTTTTATCACCTGAAAACATATTTTAAAGAAAAAAGTGTGCTATTTTTAACATACTTGTAGAGAAAACTACAGTGTTACTGTAAAAATTGTATGATTGTAATAAGCTACCACAGACGAGAGACCTGGAGTTGCAAACACAGAGATATATATTAATATAACAGAATAGGGTACAACGGGGCTAAAAGCATGCCTTAAGAAACAATGTTCTTTTCCCTATACACCCATATTGATTGCAGAAAAAATATACATGTTTGTATTAAACATTAATGAAGCAACTGATTTTGTGTGAAAATAAATCATAAGCAGGTATTTTTTTTTAAAAATAGTATTAATGTATTAGGTGGCAAGAGGGGGGGGTAATTCACCAGCATTGGGTAAAAGGCACACAGTATTGATGCAAATACTTTTGATAAAATAATATGGTTTTAATAATACGTATAACAGTAAAAACTTGTTCAAAACAGTCACTTTAGCAAAGTTTGTCCTATTTTTTGATTATTTCAATAAATAAAATAATTCACTTTTGTTCAATTAATACTGTCATTAAAATATGTTAATATCACAATATATAAAAAAACAAAACAAAAATATTAAAAAAGAAAGTTAAGATTTTGAAAGCATTGGAGATCTCATAATAATTTAATATAGATTTACAGTAGTAACAATAAATTATATTTTATTATTAATATAATATTTTGCGTGGAGGATTATGGGAAATTTAGTCCATGGGGTAAATACTGGAGAAACAGGTAGGAACCAACAAAACTGTGACAAGGATTCCGCAAAAGAGCTTATTGTGTCACCCTTATACACATCACTTTAATCCAAACCGTTTAGCAATTTTACCACCTTTTTGCTTTGTTTTGTTTGGTCTGTAGGGTGTTTGGTTCCTGGTCAACAATCCGTGAATTCAGTTGTTGCCAATTTGCACTGAATGTTCATTTTTTCATGTCGGCTTTTTTTCCTGCCAGCAGAAATAATCAACAGTATTCCAGTGTGACAATGGCACTTGCTTGTACTCTGTCAGGAAAGCCTTACCATGGCTTGGGGAAAGCAGCTTATATTTGTAGGGTGCATGGCTCAGTCTTTCTACAAGTGATTCTTAATTTAGACTTTCCAAATTGAGCATTCATTTTAGCACACATTTTTCTAGCAAGATGACGAGAATTTGCATATGTGCATGCTGCTCTGTCTGCTATTTCTGGATCTCAGGAGAGAGAGAATGTCCAAAGAGACCTTTATTTCAATGTTAACATTTGCGGTGAGCAAATGGAAGTGTAGTTTTGGGGCAGTAGTGAAAATTGGTTTCTTGTCAGATGAAGAATTCTATTACATTTCTGCCATTACATTTTCTCAACTATCTGGGCATGGGGGAATAGCACTTTGTAACTTTGTATCCCACTCTAGACCAATATTGAATACAAAGGATGTGATAAGATCAATCTCATAAGGGATTAAAAAAAGCAAATTATTTCACTAGTCTGCACCACAACGCTGGCATGTACATCTGTAGGGTAAGTGTTGACAGTGAAAAGCCCAGAAAATACTCAAAAAAGAACTTTGAGAGGACAAAAATGTAAGAGCTTACACTATGGTGCTGTTTTGTATTAATGCCAGCCATGCAATATCTGTGGCTGTCAAATGTACTGTTAACAAAAGGTTAACAAAATTTGTCGCTCAATATGGACTTCTAATGTTTGTATGAAACCTAAAAAGAAGAAGTATGGTCAGAATGACTTATCGGCAGAAGTAAAAAATAAACTCGAGTCGCATAACATGGTTTTATGGAAATGCTGTCATTCCGCAATATTTTTTTAATCAACATTTAGAAAATATCGCTTAAGTTTTGCGCAGATCTGTAATGGAAACTTGGCTAATGTTCTTTTCCCTAAACCCATATTGATTGCAGATAATATATACAAGTTTGTATTAAACATTTATGGAGCAACTGATTTCCAGTGAAATGAATCAACTGTTAACAAAACTACGTGCATGCTAACGCAATGTCTATTGACCAATCTGCATCTAGATATAGAACAATGCATTTCAGAAAGTTTTGTGCTTTTTGTCCACAGTTATTAATTGTTTTATTTTGAAGGAAAAAAAATAGATTGTGTCCCGTGAAAACAATGCACTAACAAAACATTTTGGCAGTTAATCTGTGAGTTCATGGCAGCTTGGTTCAATTAAGCTCCAAATTCTGATGTACTGAATGAGTCAATCTGTTTTAAAAGTATATAAACACTGTGTTGGAGGAACAGGGAGCACAGATGGATGGAGTTGGTGAGAGACAGATGCTGAATGTCAAAAGCAGGATACTGACACTAGGAGAAATGATGCGGCTGCGTGGCTTGCACACATAACGTGTCATTGAAGTGACTCTACTTTCCATTCCTGTTGTAGTTATTGTTCTGGAAACCATTTGTAAGGCATTGGCTTGTAAAGGAAGCAGAAGAGGGATATTTGATATTCACCATCTGCAGTGTTTATGTGTAAGTTTTTTATTGACTGAGAGGCATCGGTTTTTAAGTGAGATTGGGGGGAAAAATATCATTCTTTTGTACTTCTGGGTTTTTACTTTGAAAAAAGTACATCTCTGTGATTTCGTGTCGTAACATTGAGAATTATGAATTATAATTTTTTAATGGTAACACTTTATAAAGCGTTACACTTTATGAGCATGATGATAAGTTTTATACTAGTTCTACCACAGGTAAAACATTATAAGTGGCATTTTTTATATTTTGATAACATGATTGTTATATATATTATTATTCATTGGAATTCTACAAAAGAAGAAAAAGATTTGCAAACTACATTTGGGTGAGTAAAAAGGTCATTCTAACAAATTGAATCAACAAATCGTCAGGTTCTATCTTACATTTTGATGAAAATTAAGTTATTCACATATTCTTATTCTGTGACAACTTATTTACATTATGGCATGTTTTTTTAATGTGTACATTTTGGGACTTTTTTTAAGAAAACAAAAAGGTTCTATACAAAATGTAAGTTCTATACAATCAGCACTCTGAATGCACACAAGAGGACCAATCAGGATCAGCCCAATATCTCAAAACTACTGAGAACGCAGACCGTTCCAAGGCGATGAAATAATGTACCAATTTGTAATTAATTTATTAGACCACTCCTAAATTAATTATGTTAGATTTTACAGAATAATTTGTGCATTACAATAAACAAGGTTTTTGCTCCCACTGTTAGTACAGAGGCCTGGAGTTGATTGACATGCATCCATATATGCTAAGTATGGCAAGAATTGCATTCTTATGTAATGAGCTCAGACTTTTGCCTTCATTCGTCACAATGATAGCTGCATTGAACAGTAGGTATCTCTGGGTTTTCAGGAAGTCAACTGTACCCAAGGTCTGTTCACAGGCCAGAACTCTTTAAACTGACATGATGACTGAATTATTTCCTGCTAGACTGATGTGTTGAACGACTTTGATTGAATCACAGGAAACTGACTGAGGATCGAGTCATCTAAACTTTTTTCCACTTTAGCTAAATCTTATTTTACTACCTAAAACAAGTTGGGGTAAAATTTTCAAATAACAAAAAACCCAGTGCTGGGGTACTATAGCACCGACTAACCCAGTTAGTTGGGTTATGAAAAAACGAATTTGTTGGGTTATTATTATATTAATATTTTGCTTTCCTATATTTATTATTATCACCTGTCATGATTTTCACATGTGACCACATGTACCACAAGTTTTTCCATGTAATCCCATTGGTTTCACACAAAAGTGTTCCAAAAACACACATTTCACATTTCGGAATTCGTGTGTCTTTTCTGTGAGGGAAATATAACCCTTCTCATGTTTTTTCCCCATATTCCATACTGGCATACTCGCAGGATTACATGACAAGAATTTCAGCTTTAGGGAAACTGTCGTGGCAAATGAAGTGACCTCTTTATAAAATCCACAGTCTAGAATGGCTTTTCTAGGCCACGCCGTGTCTTCTGTTTATTTTCCAAATAAAATAGAGAGGCTTTCGGTGGTAACCACCTTCTGGTGTATATTTTACCCCATGTCGCTGTTTTCTGCTTCCTGCCAACATATGATTAGAGAAATCTCCATGCATAGTGAGGCAGCTTCATTTCCTCATCTAACAGCAGAGAGCGGCTATAAGCCGGCAATCTAAATTATGGATAAAAACACAGTGTGGTGCTTTTGGGAGATATTGTGTGGGCCCAGTGTAATAACACTTGCTATGACCCCTATCATTTTGCCTCGCCACATCAAGCAATGGGATTTCGGGGTGGCTGTCACCCTCCATTTCCGTCAATAGGCTTCGCCATTCAAAAGAATATGGCATAGCTGTAAAGCAATCTGGCCTGAATTAATTTGAGAAAGCTGTCCAAAAAATCACATTCAGATATGGGGGGCATGTTTTCATGTGCCTCATTCTAAAGTCTTCAGCTTGTCAAAGTAAAAACGATCCTCCCATTTTAAGGGATTGAATTCATAGGTATGAGCACTCCAACTTTACATATGCAAAAACAGGAGGTGTGTATGCATGGATGTATCCAGACACAAAGCAGACGACACAATCAAAAATGCCATTTGCCTTGTAAGCCGAGGCACCTTTTACTCTCATTTTGATGTCATCAGAAACAGATGCGCTCATAGCTATTTACTAAATGCATGCAATTTGAATATTTGATGTATTTTCTGAATACACTTATTTTAGTGCCACACGCAATAAAAAATAAACTTGAAAACTTAAACTTAATTAAACAGAGAAATGTACTTAATTGAACTCATAATTAAGTTGCAATCCTTAAAATGTAAACCTTTACCTTTAAAAAAAACAACAACATATTTTTGTACAGACTTTCATGGTTTCTTTGAGGGCATTTAAAATATTTCTGCAACATAGGACACAACGTTTTTTTCTTCAAACATCTAACAATGACAACTGAAAATAAAACGAAGTTGTATGGCCAGTAATAATCTTTTTTGTTCTCCTAAAGCAAACAAAAACTGGAAAAATTGGAGGTTAATGAATTCATTTAATTGAACGAGCTGCAAAAATCGTTCTCTTTATTTAGCATAATTTTTTAAGCAAACGAAAAATGTGTCGAACAAAGAAATCTGTTGAATCGTACGTCTAAAAAAAGCACTGCTATATTTGATTAGGAACGCCGAATGGCATTTTTCTTTTAAATTCCGAGTTATGATTGGATGATGGTTATTTTTATTTGATCTTTATATGTAGATGTAGGCAGAGAGATGTTTTTTTTCAGAAGTAAACACTGTACATCGGGTTACTGGCTTCTGTGTCCAGAAGTCTCTATCGAGATGAAAGCCTTTGTCATGTTAATGCATTTGCGGCAGTGCGCCTTCACTCATTTTTTCTGTGTCCATTGCCGCGCCGGCCCTGCGCTCTCCACCCCCTAGATTTAGCCCCTCTCGAACCTCGAGTCTCTCAAACATTTCTCTCCTGAAATCAAAGAGCTATCGTAGTACTCGAGTCCAGCCTTTCTGCCACCAAAAGACCGACACACATGCGTTCATGCACGGCACCTCTTGTCTATATTTGAAGAATGGTGGGATTGAGCTACAGAGAAGAGTAGAAACACTCAGAGATAAAACAGCACAATGGAGAGCAGGCTACAATCAAATCGAGACGTAGGCCGGGACAGATGGGGCCCTGGCATTAATTGTACGGTGGTCTATTCACACAGCCACTGGTTTCCTGCATGACACACAGAAGTGAAGGAGCCTTCAGCACTCGGAATACATGCATACAGTTTGGATGGCTTTCAATATTCAGAAGTAAATCGTGCTCAGGGTACTTCCTTTTTCATGCTGTTGCTCCCGAGGACTTCCAGTTGCGTCGAATTGCCTTTTAATGTTTCACTTCCATATTTGTTTGTCACTTTTAGATCTTAATAATAAATACAAATTTGACAATTAAATGTTATTGTTATATTCAGTCTTTTTACTGTTGTGATATGTGTACGCTTTTAAGAATAAAGGTTCATAGAAAAAACGTTTTTTGTCTAAATGGTTTCATAAACAACCTTTAACACCAGAAGAACCTTCTTTGCGGCGAGTGTACCTACCGTCATTTCTAAAGTTGATACGCATAATATACACAACCAGTGGAGAATTTGGTGCAGGACTGGATCTGTTTGTTCAACCAGAATTATTTTTGCAACTCTCAAAGGGCACCTAAAGTAAAACCATATCTATTAAGCAATAATATCATTTGCTATTCACAAATTAAACGTAGTGTAGAAGTGCATTGTTGTGACAATTCAATTTACAGTGTATTAATGTATATAATAATAACATGCCTTTTTCTTAATATACAGTAGAATACAATTAATCGAGTGTGTAAATCTGGTGTGTTTGGCAACATATTGATGAATTATACCAACATTCAAAATGTATTATTATTTAGTAGTCATGCTTGATTCTTAATTCTATAATGTTTAAACGGCGGTCATTATCTTAGTGTCAGTTTGAGACTTGAAATCAATAAAAGTGAGAGTAACATTCAAAAGGGAGGCCATGTTTTGAACTTAACCCTCAATTAGAGAAGTGCTCCAACTTACCTAATGAGCCACGCAGTTCGGCAGATGCCTACGACTTTATTCCCAGTGGGTAATCGTCTTACCAAAATATATATCAAATTAATTTTTTGATCTGTGTTGGCGTCATGACAGAACATCCCCTCTTAAACTTTTAAACCAAAGCAAGCACTTCCCATTACTGAACCGGAATTTAGATTGAGCAAAAACAAATAAACAAGTTATTTGCATGAGAAATATTACAGCTTTAGAACTGTCATTAGTGAATTTTATATAATCTAGCGCAATTGTCGCCGCTTATAAGGAATTCTGTTTCAAGCACTAACATAAGAAGATTACAATTTTATTTGACTCATTCTCCTTTTTTAACATACATGCTGTTGTAGGAAAAGGCTTTTGAAGATTTGGTTCAGTGGATTTTATACTTGAAAGGTGGTTTTTGTTATACGTTGGTCCTTTTTAATTCATTTATTCATTTTAAAGCTTGAAAACTTCCACATTGCTGCATACTCTGAGATCAGCCCTTGAGCATATCTTATGGTGGATTTAAAGTTTTCAAGTGGATAAATGGATAGCTGATGTTTGTGAATGAAGGGATTAAAGAATGAAACAAAAGCAACAATTTAAGGAAGATGAACATATAATCTTTTTTCATCTGGCCTGCTATATGCTCATAAAGAAAGCTTGATTCTGTCCAGGCTGCATTTTTTCACTCTTTCTTTGACCTCTGATCTGCCCCCCATCATGAAATTACACAGAGCATCTTAAAGAGGTTAAAGATTATGCATTACCACTTTAAAATCTCCACAAAGAAGCTGCCCTTATCACTTTTCATAATTAAAAGAATGTTTTTATACATTCATTGATCAGTAGATAAGCTTTCCTGGTTCAGACTTTAAAAGTAGAGCCATTTTTGAAAACTAGGCAAAAAGGCCATTGGAAAACAGATCTGTTATTTTATGGCTCTGATGTGAATACATATTATTGAAGACATATAGTAGATGCACATATTTTTTATCACAACAACTTTACAAATACCTAATGCAAATACTGTGGCATCATGTTGGTCTAAAACAAACCAAACCAACTGAAAAACAAGAAATTGTAATTGTAATTAAATTCATTGCACCTTAATTTACACATTTTTCCACAGCTGTGTGTGAGAGAATGACTGTGTATATTAGTGAATACAGATGGTGACAGCTGCACAGGATGTGTGGATGGATTTGTCTTTGTCTGTAAATCCAGTCATTTGTCTTACTCTCTCCGGCATTATGGTGCCCAAACATATGCCTGTAAGAAAAGTCTTTCTTCCTCCTTTTGGAGGACAATATATGTTTTACGCAATGCAATTCTACATTTCATAAAAAATGTTGCCTTTTTGAATGTACAGAAATAAAAACTTTTTTTTATTCATCATATACATCATTTTTCTGTCTTTTGAGTACATTTTCAATGCATTTTACAAAAGCAATAGAGGTTGTCTAGGTGGAGAAATGTTAAGCATCGACTACAGCGAATTTTGTATTGTTCAGGTTTTTAAAGCTATACTCTTTATCTCTCTCTCTCTCAGGTAGAGGTCTCAGTCAGGCTTTTAGTGTCTGTCGACTGGGACGCAGGAAGCGGGGGCTTCGCGGTTTACGATGGCCAGGGTGGTTGAGATCTTGGCGCACGTGCTGCAGACAAAGCGGATCTCCTGGCTTTTGGGCATATACCGTCAAGCGTGACACTTCTTCTCCCTGGAATGCTGCCGCCTCAATAATTTTATTAAGGCAAGTGGCATTATGCAACCCTGTTTGACACTTTAGAATTACAGCGCAGGTGTTTCAACTTAAAAGGGCCTATTCATTCATGCCAAGCTGGGTGACAAGAAGGACCACGGGGGCCATGCGAGGACAGCGGATGCCGGAGCGCCCCTAGGACATTCGAGTGGATGATCGGTGAAAACAGTCGCCACATACCCAGAGGGACCAGGCCCAATGATGGTCTTTCCGCGGCTGCTTACAACATAATGCATGTGCTTTTGGCCCAGTGTGATAATGTGCTTTCTGCACTCTTTACTTTCCCTTTATCTGGAGGAATGAATCAAATAAAAAAGAGAAACAAGATTTTCGACCCATTGCTTTGATTAAGTGATTTAACATGCAGAGTTCCCAGGCTTGGCAATATCTCTAATGGTCTGGAAAAACAGAACGGAGAGGAAGACATAAGGAAAGCTTTGGTCAGCCTTGCGCAAGGAACATTATCCAGGGGTACTTGTGGGAGGGCGGGTGTATTTGGGTGATGGGTGGAGGTTTAGTTGTTAAGAACTTTCAAATCTGCTCTCTTGGCTTTCTCAAAAGCTAGTTGGAGAATTATGGTTAAGTCGGCTTTGGGTTCATGCAAGGCTTAAAACGCATGAAAAAATGAATCATAGAAAAGTGAATGTGGTGAATTTCATAATTTTAGGCCCTTATCATTCGAATTGAATGGCTTGATTTTAACTAATATTTCAGCCAGGTTGAAAAAATAACTATCCTTTTAGGTCTGCAACAAAAAGACATTAGTAGAGAAATCTTGGATAACAAGATCCTTATAAAAAGTTCATCATAAAGTAACAACAACAGCAACAACAACAACATGTAACCACATGCAGCTCTCTGAAAATAACTACAAAGTGAGTCTCTAAAAACAATGTAACATGTCAAAAGTACTGCATTAGAACCTTTATTTTACTGTTTCAAATGAGAGCATGAGACAGGTAAAGAAAACAAATCAATAAATACAAATAAAAGAAGTCTAGTAAGTAATTTATTTGGGCCTATAATCAGTTTTGCATGTATGAATTCCATGCACAATGACAACCTCCAAAAACAACTTCTCTACAGGCAATTATCACAAGTGTGTTTCGAAAAGAACATTACCGGTAATTATGGCAGGCAATAACTGTAATGATCAGAGTGGGACCATTAGAATGCAGAGGAGCAATTAGAAGTTAATCAACTAAAAGGTGGTGAATAATTATAATAGCAATTGAGAGGCTCCTCCCGGACGATATGCCCTGCTCGGTTTCTTAAAACGCCACAGCAACGTTTGCCAAGACTGCATCACGACAGCTGATTCCAAGCTCAATTTTAATTTTAAAGCCGTTTATGTGCCGTTTCGCTTGCAGCTGAGCTTAATGTCTCTGTTTCGCTCTCAAATGAATTGCAGGGGATATTTACAACTGAACCGCAAGCTACATCTTCCTGTCTGTCTGTTTTCCCAGCCCTGCAGAGAATGGTCGTACAGTAATTGCCATGCATTTGAGATGAAATGGGTTGTTTGTTTGCAAGTGGGCCTGTGTGTTTGTGTGTGTGTGTGTGTGTGTGTGTGTGTGTGTTTGTACAGCAAAATGGAGTTGGTTTGCGTCATATATCTCCAAAGAGACTGAACCTTAGGCTGCTGAAACTTGTGTGCGTACATCCGCACGCACTGTGCTAATGGTCTGTCTGACAGAGGTAATAACTTGTTGTGTTTAATTGCACTTTGTGTATGAGGTAAAGAATGGACTAATTAAAAACAAGTAATCAGTGTGGCGGCACAAGAAAAGCGCATCTATAATTAAAGCAGGAAATGCATCAGTGTTGGGTGAAATTAAGCGAGAAAGTGTTTGTAAACAAAGTCGGAGCTAATAAGCCCTGTAACAAGGACATGCTCCTAGCAAACCAATCTGGATGTCGCATGTTCCGAAATGTGTCAGATCTCAATTCGCTCAGACACCACGTATGTGTTTGCATTTTGTGTTTTTAAATGTTTAAAAGCTTCGAAAACAAAGTTTTATGCATACTTGCATTTTAAAAATGCATCAGACTACAGTTTCATTGCACAACGCATTATCATTGGTCAGCGGGATGTGGTCTTGTTATGCACTGGCCAAGTGTTTGTGTGTATTTGCATAGATCGTCTTTCTGGCCTGAGACTCCATTCCAACCTGGTCTCATAGGAAATACGTACCTCTGTTAACTTTTTTGCAGCCCCACAAAATATGTACCATCAGGTACATATTGCTACAGTTTTGAGACACAAAAGTCAACTGGGGGCGCTAATAGTCCACTAGAGAATGCGTGTCGGTGTCAAGATTTGCCTCTAAAACGATTTTATAAATACTTATTATTTGTACTTTAATAGATATTTTTAGAGCACCTAACCCCACTTTTACCCTAAACCTAAAACTACCCACTTCTGCTGAGTGGGATTTTTAGCGGCCACTAGCGGTGAGAAATGCAACCAACCAACCAATTCGTCACAGTACAACAAGATGTCGTTGGCTGCAAAGGTAAATAAAGAAAATATATTTCATGTTAAATATATTCAAGGTGACTGATTTCTGAAAACGGCTAATCACAAGAAAATCATGGTAAAACAACAGAAAACTCTGAACAATTCAAGGGGTTCACAAACTTTCAAGCTGCACTGTATGTATGTAGAAATAGTTTATTCTTAGGTAATATAAACATTACAGTTCTTTACGTAAGGTCTTTATACACCTCTGAAGATATAGTTTTGTATATTACAATACATTTCTGTCAATAGATCCTCTTTAATCTCACACACTGGTCCTTTAAGGTGTCTCTATGCGCAGCTGGTCCGGATCAGAGTTTTATTTCGGACGGAGAAGGGTATCGCTTTTTGGTCTGTTCTTTGGCCTTGGAATGCTTGAAATAAATACACTTTTTAAATAAACAGCATATGTAGCCATATCTTCTTTTCATGTGTTGTATTTTATATTGTATAATATACAAACTGTTTGGTTTATGGGCAGAAAATAATAAACGTACACGTCTGATTAAATTCAATATCATTACACCCCAATATAATATAATATGGCGTTGTTAACGTTGCTGGAAACTGTGATACCGGGTTGCAATATGTACCTGATGGTACGTATTTCCTACGAGACCAGGTTACTCGATTTAAAGTCAGACTGACCCGTGTTTTAATTCAACCGTGTGATGTTTTAACCAACATGTCTGTCTCACCTGAGATTCCTTGTCATTGAGTGCCGTTTTCCAGCCAGCTGATCAATGCTAATTGTCATTTGAGCACTTATTCTTTGCCGTTATCGTACAACGACCCCCCTCCCCCCTCATTTCTCTCAGCCCCTCCAATTTGTGAGGTCCTGTTAAAAGTAGTTTATAGGTCCGTTTGACTAGGGGACCTGGAGGGCAAGAGCTAAATGAATCTGTCAAGTGCTCCTCTGATTGACACGACAGGCTAAGTGATACATGCGATTGCGATTGACTCCCTAATTACTGCAGTGGTGATGTCTAGAAGGACGCCAGGGCCAGAGGTTAATAGCGCTGGACAGCTCTTTCTTGCTCTCTCCCTCCCTCCTCCCTCAATTGCTGTCGATAGCTACCGTGGCGTCTGTCAAGGCCACGAATCAGACCTGATCAATTAGAACACAATCGTCCTTTTCAACACTTAGTGACTCACCATTTATTTTTCTTTTTTTATTAAGACATTGTACATTTGCTTAGACAAAATAAAGGGACTAACTAAAATAATCCTTCAAGCAGTGTTGGTAAACATGTAACCCCAATTTGAGAACAACTTAAAAAAAAAAGATTATCTTAGAATGGGTTAATAAGTAAAAAACCAAAACAGTGACAGTACTAACTTTTGTTTAGTTTAATTAGGAACTTTTCTTAAAAACAAGCTACAGTACAGTACAGTACAGTACAACAAGCAAAGGTGTTGCTTTCATTTATCTTTCTGTTCCTTTTTCCTGTGTTAATCATCAGGACGTCCAAATAACTTGAATGAATCAGTTCATTCATTTAGTGCTTCATTAACTGATTAAATCAACTGATAAAATAAACCAGCTTTACCACGGACACTGGAGAAGAATATCCATTGGCAGTAAATACAGGAAGACGCAAAACTTTATGGGAGGAGAGTATTTAACCTGTGTGCCTTGTTAGTAAATCGCTGAAATTCGCCCACCTGCTCTTTTTGGAAATTGCGAGCTCGCACTATTTTGCCCTGTTTAGTAAATCTGGCCCTAAATATCTAAGGTAACTTTTCTTGTTAAAGGACCAGTGTGTAGTTTATTTGAAGGCTCTATTGACAGAAATGAAATATAATATACATAACTATGTGTATAAAGACCTTACATAATGAAGCGTTATGTTTTTCTTACCTTAGAACGAGCTATTTTTATCTACATACACCACGGGTCACCTTACATAAAATTCGCCATGTTGTTTCTACAGTATTCCTAAACGGACAAACTTCTCTACAGAGCGTGTTTCATAAATATGTTATTTCTTTTGGAAAAGAAGCGAAAGCGTGACGACATCTTAATCCTCTCACGGCCTCCATAGCGCTTCGAACAGGGGGTGGAGTGAACGGTTGGTTGCAATTTGCAACCTCACCACTAGATGCCGCTAAACAATGCCACACACTGGCTTTAAGTAAATGTACTGTATCTTCATTTAAAGAGTACATTCCACAAGATCATGAACATTACATTTCATGCATTGTGTAATGTTGCCGCGTTTGAAAGTAAGCAGTCTGCCAAAGTTGTAAATCCGAAGGTGAACGAATAACAAAGTTATTATCATGTAAAAATGGGAGTCGACTCTGAATCACGTGAACGAGTCGTGACCCGTCCGAGTCTTTAACCTCCGTGTAGCTACGTATCTAGAAATAATCCCCACCTGCCCACGAAAACTTGAACACACGCGCTAAACCAATCACAGCAGACTAGACCATCTGACCAATCACAGCAGACTAGACCATCTGACCAATCACATCAGACTATGCTAGCGGAAAGGCGGGGATTAGACCGATGAATCGCGGAACGAATCATTTGAGAGTCAGTCAAGAAGTAAGGTAATAAAAACGGCTTAGTATTACGAAATAATAGTGTTTTTACACCATGTATGTACATAAACCTGTGGACGGACACTCCACAAACCAAAGAGTAAAAGCTATTTACTCTTTAAGACAATTTTACAAACAAGACAAAAATGTTTAGCAAGAATGCTGCCAAAACACTGTTTGTCCATTATCTCAATGAAAACACATTAAACCTTTTCAAAAGGTCACAGAAGACCGTCATCTGACCGACAGTGATAGAAAAATACCAAAAGCACAAACAGCTTGACTCTACATATCTATGCAAAACATCCATGTTACAATTAACCTGCGTTACTTTGTGCCCCGCTCTCCCCTACACTGTGCTTGTTACTAAGCTGATGTTTTTACTACCTTAACTACCACCCTCTGGGTTTTAATAGTGAATTTAGCATAATTGTTACATTTTATGACATCACCATAATTGGGATTTTTATCATTTTTGTGCCAGATAAATAGAAAAGGGCATCTGGTTTTGATATATTTAAAATGATATTGCTTGCTTAAACTTCAATAAAATTAAGTACTTATTAGCTTCTGGTCAAACACACTCTGCAAACGTTAACTCCATAAGTAAATTGGTCAAAGTTTATACTGGAAAGATGTTTATGTTAATTAAGTAGTTAACGTCGAGCTGAAGTAAATAAAAAAAACGTGTTCAGGTCTATTAAATTCAGGAACACAACACTCTTTCATTACATGTCTTTGTACTATACTTCATTTTTATGAGATTGCTGTTGGCCTAACTGCCGTTTGATAAATCTGTGTGTCATCCATGCGGTTGACGACAACAGCAGTAGATGTCAAATGCTGAAGGTGGTCCTCATTTTAGTTTAGTTAATCATAGGAAGAGCTAACCCTGGGTTGACCGTAAATGAGACGGCCCCTCTGAAGTTATGCCTCCTGAAGTGAACAGACAGAGGAGAAATGAGGACATTGTCAATCAAAATTTGTACAGAATTACTTGAGAATTATTCTTCAGACAGCAAAAACACCGCTCCGATCACAATTTTTTTAAATGCTGTGTCGGCAGACAGCACAGAGCAAAAGCCGCTGTAGTTCCAATGTTTATGTCTTACGATGAAAATGTTATTATGCTTATGATGCAAAGGTCCGTTACCCAAATTTTGAGTGCAGCCTATGTGTATTTATATACGTCGTACTCAAGCACTTAATATTCAACGAATCTTTTAACAAAGGGAATATTAAACAAGAAAAAATGCGATAAGCCACTTCTGCTATGGACACATAACAACTTTCTCAACATCACCCAAGAATTGTGGTTGTGAGTTTTTGTACAAACATTTTTCCATTTTATAAAAACTACACTGCTGCTGCTTCTTTAGCTATCAAAGATTAGATAAGTGTGTCGGGTTTAAAGTAGGACAAACATGCTGACAAAAAGCAAAACATCCTCACTTGTGAATACTGCGCCACAGAGGAAGACAAATAATTAAGCACATTTTAGAGATTCTAAACGTTACAGTTTTTTTGATTGCCTTGGGCTGCAAAACATGATTAGCAAAAGAGGAAATAACTGAACAAACATGGATGCCCCAGATAATGTGTGCCAGGCAGTGCCATAAGGGAGTTCATAATGAAGTACACAAGACTTTGCCACAAAACGCCCAATAACTGATGTTAAAATTCCTTGGAATAACTCATTTGAAGTTATACGCCTCTTGTCCAGTTAAAACACAAGCATGCAAAAATGCCTCTGCAAACGTTTAACATTCAAAACATCCAAAACTCTAGCGATTCAATTCAACCGTTATTGGCTCTCCTCAAATGTACATTTTTAATGTAGTAAGTGTGTTCTGCTTAACATGTACATTTATATATTTGAATTGTTTATAGTTCAGTCAATGTTTATTTACAGTACGCATACTCTATTATGTTATATTTCCTTCTATATTTTATCCTTCAGTAGAGAGTAGAGCCAGGTCGCTGTTAGGGGTTCTGATTTATCAGACACTATGAGTTGCCAGATCCATGACCCCTCGACAGAATGCTGTCTGCTGGCCTCCGGTTGCCCCTCCCTGACTTAAGCTTCTGGCTGCCCATCACTCGCAGGGATATGAGTTGCAACAGCAACTGGGGGCCCTTGTCCTTGGGTTTATAGGCTCAGAGTTTTCAAAAAAAAATGGCTGAAGTGAGACTCCAAAATCAATTTCAATCAGCATGCAACGTAATATTATCAAATGTCAAGTGCGACCAGGTTCTGTGCTTTGAAAATGATTCCTGTCAGGCCTTTGGTGACTTAATTAAGTGCACAAAAAGAAAAAAGAACGGGGGAGGGGGTGAAAAATCCAAATATCTCAATCGCCTAGTCTTTTTTGAGCTTGACTGGTCATATTGACATCTTGGAGAATGATTGCCTCTATGGGGAATGTACGTAGAGAAACTGTGGGTGGGGGTGTTGGGTGGGGGGTTATTGATAGGGTCTTCGTCTGCCCTGGCTTTTCATGATATTGAAATGATTCACGTCCAAATAAATCATGTTTCGATTTGTTTGTAATTGTGGCCAATCGATACAGGACCCAGGACAGACACTTGGGTAACAATGTTATCCAACCACGAGGGATTTGACGTTTGAGTCGTTTGGTGGATCTTTAAAGAGAAAAAAATCCCCTGATTGCTCCAATAACTAAACCCAGAAATGTTTCACATACAATGATGAGGAACAGATCAGAACAAAAGGCAAATACAAAGTGAGTTGCACAAGCTGTCAGGTCAGTCTAGTAAAACGCACGTAAGCGTGACAGAACCAATGACAGACCTGCATGTCCATGAAGAACTGCCAAGTGCAGTAATTGACTCAGTGGCTGTCACATATTGTTACATTGTTATACTTGAGCGTAAAAAGTGTCAGATACAGTCAGTGGCTGAAAGGTTAAATAGGTAGTTACACAGGTTGCCAAACACACAGCAGAGACTTCTGGGTAGATTTTAAGGACTTTTCAAAATTGTCCTTTAACAATTTGCCCCATAGTTTCTTTTTTGTAATAGTAGTTTTGGATGCATGCGATGTGTATATGCTGTTTAAAAGTTTGAAGTTTTATATCTTCTGAGAAAAATATTTCGTTGTATTCCACTGTTAACAAAATCAAAGTGGAAACAAGATTATTTAACATTATTAGAAAATTACTACTATAATTACTGATTTGAAAAATGAAAAATGAAGTGAAGTTCATATGAACAAGCACAAATGAGAGAAATTGTTTACTGTGATGGATACAAAGGCTATAACATAACAAGGTAATTGACATTATTGAGCATTATACATAGATGCAGTTTTATATCCAAAAGCTACTTGTATACGCTCATGTCAATACATAGAGTTCTATGTTAGTAGAGCTAGAGAGAAATATGGATTATTCTACACTCAGAAAATGGATCACTTTCAATTTACTACAAAAGTTGGTGGTTATGAATATGATCATAGATTTTCCAGAGTTAAAATTACTTTCCTGTCAAAGAGACTTGAAATATTGCTATACAGAAAAATATGTTGTCCGGCTAATTGTAATTGAGTGAAATAAGTCCAGATAGAGATCCAAATGAGAATGATTACTACTGCTCTCCTGAGATCTGTGGAGATCGAAAACAGCACATTTTCATTTGCCTTTAATGTCAGATTGTTAAGATGCTTGTTAGGAATTCGGTACATATTTTATATTGACTTTGACAAGTAGAGATATACAAATATTTAAATGTATAGTAAAAATGTAGAGTTATATGCTGGTCAATGAATGGAAAAAGCAATCACTTTTATTTCAAATGAGATCGTCATGATATTATCACTACCACATAAAAAAAAGAACAAACAAAATGTTATAGCCAGAGCATGGTTAACATTACTGCAGGTAAAATTACAAAGCCAAGTTTATCCTTGACAGTAAAGATATGATAGTGATCATCATTTATTGACTACTTAAGATCAATTACTTCTGACCATTAGCATGAGTGATTATTTCTTGTAGTCTAAATGTCTGAGTATGGTTCTATGTTTGGAATGGAATCTTATTACGCAGGTATCGTTATTTACATTAGTATGTAGTGAAATATTGTGCTTTATTCTAACAAAAAATATTGATTTATAAATATTAATTTCCCATTCCCATTAGGAGCCAGTTGCGCTCACGTCATGGCGAATTCACTATTTACACAGCGGAATTTGCAAGAGCAAAGACTGGACGCTTCTGCTCATGCGCGAGGTTAAAGCACGCGAGCAGACCATCAGGACAAGCCGGATTTATGTCTACAATAATAATCTTTTACATTGTAATACATTGCTTTTTTTATATATTTGGCATGTTTGTGTGCTGCTGTGCACTCGCCTTTAGGCGCATATTACGCGCTCTTTAAGTAATTGCTTTACTGTAGCTCAGTGGTTAGAGCATGACGCTAGCAACGCCAAGGTCATGGGTTTGATCGCAGTGATTGCACGCACATACAAATGCATGGTTTAATGCAATGGATAAAAGCATCTGCCAAATTCATAAATGTAATGTAATGTAAATAACAAAAAAAATATTGCACTGTTGACTTTAGACCAGGTTTCAGTCGTAATGGCGCAGTCTATTTCAGTTTCCTCAAAACAGCAACGCGACAACCATGCATCTGAACACACCTCGTTTTTAGACCAGCACTAAAGGGCCCAAATGCATTTGCTATTTAAACAACGTGGCGCAGGATGGGAAAATGAAAACATTGCGCCCCATGTATGATAGAGGCCCCATGAGTCAAGAAGGTGATGTTAAATGTTGAGGCTCATATAATGCCTGTTTGTGGAAATGGACAATCAAGTTGAGAGCATTGCATTGTGAGACAGTTTATGTCCTTCATAGGAGACATTTTCATTGTTTACACTGTTGCAAAGCAGCTTCACAGAAGACAATGTATATTATACATAAAAAAGAGATTGAGATTTAAACTGGGAAAGAGCATTTGTCCAACGAAGAGTGTCAGTTTAGATGCCAGGTGTGAAAAATCTCTACCTCCTTTGGTGGATTTTGCTATCCTAGGAATTCCTAATAGTATTTCAATCTTAGAGAGCGCAATAGATTGTAGCGTGATAGAAGACCTGTTAAATATGCAGGATATATAAACCGTTTACAGCTTTAAAGTTGCTTTATTTGTAGCAAACAATCACAAAATAATTAGCATTCCAGGTCACAAAAATAAATCCTCAGAAATGTTCTCCAGACAAAACAAGACTTTGCAAGGACCATAGTAGAGTCCCAAAATAGTTTGGCTGACTGTCTGCATGGGCATATGAACATGAACGTAGTTTGTCTGTAAATATGTGCATATAGTGTGTTGGACAGACAGACGTTTGTGACGCATGACAAATCAAATAAAGTAACATAATTCACTGCTTTTATAACACCGGATTGCGGTTATAATTTTGGAAATCTGTGGAAGTGACTGCAGGTTACATGGAAGTGCTATTTCAGAAACAGAAAATATGTAAATGAGAATGTTTTTTTTTGGCATGTTGTTTGGATAAAATGCAGTACTGTATGTGGAGATCGGGCTGGATTTACCCGATCTCATGAAATGCGTATAAATAACACGAAGGTGCAAAACTGTAAAATAAGTACACCAAATTGCAATTTTGCGTATATATATATATATATATATATATATACGCCAATGTTTGCGTGCATATGATACGCCAATTTTAGCATGCATGCATATTTGTCTTATTAACCTGCCCTAACCCTAAACCTAATGTTATTACTTGAATTATTTCAGTGTTTCGTCTTTATGTATGTTTCAAAATGGCGGCTCTCCGCCGAGGGCGTATCATTTCCATGCAAAGATTGGCGTAGATATACACGCAAAATTGCAATTTGGCGTACTTATTTTACGGTTTTGCACCTTTGTGTTATTTATACGCATTTCATGAGATCGGGTTGGTAAATCAAAGTAAAAACACGAGTTATATGTTTTTGCAAATAAATGTATAGTTGATTTGTTATTTAAAGTTGTTTTTAATATGTTTAATGCAATTTCAGTCTATTATATTTATAAGATACATTAATAATGTCATTTAATCATTAAATAAGGAGCTGCACTATTTTATTGCATTAGCAACTGCTTAAACTTTGACTGTTCATATTTGTCTGTATGTGCAGGCTAGGTGATGATAGACTGATAGTCTTTCTGTGTTTTTTGTGTCTTCACTCCACACCCAGAGGTGCTCTGTGTAAATAAGCGTGCTTGTTTTCCCAGAGGCAAACCAAAAAACAGATACATCACCTGCTGCTTTAGGTCATCTCCAGAAAGAGAGAGAGATAGTTGTCCCACTCGCTCACAGCCATCATTTACTGGGTCCTGTTCCAGGTGTGTTTCGTATGTGTAACGCTAGACGCGCCGTCTCACACACACACACAATATAAACACAAACCGGTAGCCAGGAGTCTAATGTGTTCAGTTCGAATATGAAGAGATTTATATCTTGTGTTTCAACGTCAGTGACTCTGCAACTGCTTTTGCTTCAACTTCGTATGTTACTTAGCATTGTTTTAATTGGAAATAATTCTCTTTAGTACATTTCATGATCAGTGTATTTGGTGTTGACGGAACTAGATCTGCTTTTAGCTGCTGATGTTGTTATAAAGCAAGTATAACGACTTAGTACTGCTAATACACATGTTGCAGTGAGTATGCAAGTGATGCTGCTCCAATGTTCGTACGAAAGAATCAGGACCTCTCGACGAAAAGCATAAATAAATGAAATGAATCCTTCTATACCTTCCCTCTGAGCAGCTGTGACATTCACCTCTCCTTTTGCACCTCACATTTCCATCACCAAATACATAAAACGCACACAAATGCACACCGAGACACCGAACAGCTCTAATGGATAAGGTCTGCATTATCCTCTTTGCCTGTGCTTAAAAATTCATCAGGCCATTTAGCCAAGCACTCTTGCTACTGTTAACAATTGTCCAGTGGGTTAATTATCTCTTAGATGTGGAGTCTTAAGGACTGGGGGGTACTCAAATGAATGAGAAATGTAATGTCGTTGTAAAAATCATGTAGTGGAATTCCGATTAATGTAAATATAAGATCTTTGTTCCAAAAGGATCATTGCTTTTTCTCCTTTCCCATCTCTCCAATAACATTGTTGCTTTTAATTTTGGTAAAATAACTTCTGTTTGTACTTTTCAAATCTTGTTTAATATGTTCCAGGCTCATTTTAAAACGTAAATAATATTGATGATAATAAAAAAAATATATTATTGCTGCGATCGCTTATTTGTCTGGAGCTGCTTTAAACCTAATAACAGGAAGTGAATGTTCAAGGAATGGAGAAAGATCAATATCAGGGAGATGATTCTCTCCATTGCTTGGACGAATGCATCTCTGGTTGTGGCATTACAGCATGATTACTTTGTTTTATGAATATAATTAAAATATTTCTGTACAGATCTACTGTATATAACAAGTTAACAATTCTTTTCCTAATAGAAAAACTCTGAAAGTGCACTGAATGTTATTTCGTTGAACCAGACGACAGCAAATGATATTATATTATATAAATGTATAAAGCGTAATTAAAAATGATAAACTGATATTATAAAAGCTGTTGGGTTTGTACATATTTAACCCAGCCATGGGGTGAAACAGATCATCTTTCAGTTGTTTCTATTTTGTTTTCACTGCTTTTGAAACTTGGCCACGTACAGTTCTGATATTTGGCATTTGCTTAAATATTCATTTATAATTGTTTAAATGCATCTGTTATATCTGTTATTGCACTTTTTTCTAAATCATTTAATTTGCTCAAGAAGTCAATAACTCAACTTTGTGGTCAGTGGACATATTCAGATTTATTTACACGGAGCAACATTACTTAGAGCTTTAAGCTTTAAAGGCAACATCAAGCCAGTCCTCCTATTTCCGCTTCTTTAAAGCCATAAACACCCCGATTGTTTTATTATGTTTAAAACCCATCCCAAATGTTCAGGAGATGTTCTCCCAGTAGAGTTGCGGTCAGCTAGGCTGCACAAGTCTATCTCGCTTTTATGTTCTTAAATATTCATAAGTAGCTTTGCAGCATTAATATCTTAGATGGCTTACAAGAACACTTAAATAATGTCCAGTATGCACACAGTGTGTAATGCACTGGTTGTTTTCGAGATGGTTTTGGGTATTAATGGAGAGTTTTAGTTCAGCTGTTCAGAGAGCAATAAGAATATAAGGGATGCTCTTAGCGGTGCCTGGTCCCACGTGACTAACAATAAGCAAAACAGCTGAGAGGGAAACCTAGATAAATATATAGGTCAAAGACGAGATATCAACATTAAATTAAATTGACACCATTTTATATATAGAAAACATATTAACTGAGGGTAAAGTGCCAACTTGATTGAAAAATTCGTAATATTGTTGATTTTTACCATTTCATCTTTACATGGACATAAAAACAAGTGGTGGTGTTAAATGAAAAGAACTATGTTTTATGTTCTATGTAAAATGCGCCTTATTAATAAAATTGCCCTGGCTGGACTATTGGTTTTCTTATGTATTGAAATAAGTCCCATATACATAGTTTGTCAGAGGCCATTTAGTGTAACAAGATCAGGAAGCCTTTCAAAAATCAGGTTTTGTCATTAAACAATCTGTGACATCATCTAAAGGTCCCTGAAAAACCGTGTGGTGCTGCAGAAAGGCAAGTTTAGTGCTCATTAATGTTTGATCATTTTTATGGTTTGGTAACCTAAACCACACAACAATCAGGCTTTCATGCTTTTTTTTTTTTTTTTTAAATAAGTAGATGTTGTCAATTGTAATGAACTTTACTGGTCAAGCTCACTAGCTGGTAACCTTCAATACAAACTTAATGTAATATATTCTTTTTCACACCTCAGTGTCATCCATCACACCGAGAAACAATAACACTGTATCTGTCACAGTTTTGCCTGTTTTGTTCAGTGTTTCTCTTGTGTTCTTGAGTTTTGTCATTAATTCTCATTTAGCATGATTAGTCCCTCTTCAGTTAGCAATTATGTTGGATTATCTTCACCTGTGTTCTGGTCGTATTTAAATCCTGCCTTTGTTCCTGTTCTTTGTCAGTCCACATTTGTTGTAAATTGGTTCTGGCTGCTTGATTTTTGTGGTTCTTGGATTGATTCATGTGGATTCCTTACTTGTCTCTTTCGTGTCCCTTGTACAACCCTTTGCTGACAATTTCCTGAGTGTGAATAGTGTCGGATTGTGTCTCATTGAGCAAGGTGATGACTTTCACTGCTTGAGCTGGTAAAAGAGCAGCAGGTTCAGCTGGATTAAAAGACTTTTATTGAGTTTAATCCAGTCCTTGCTGGACATCACTGTAGCTTAATCACATCCCGCCTGTCCCTCCGTCTGCTCACTTGACTTCACCAGTCTATCCTACACGAGATGTTCGTGGTCTGCCGAAGTGGCATATCTGCATACACTGTATTGGGGTGGGGGGCATCAAGGTTTTTTATGGGATATTCTAGTCACTTGGCCTCGACCCCACAATTTTAAGTGATGGCTCTGAATAGGTTAAAATATGTACGAATTTGTATGTCTTTGTATTTATGTCCTATATTCTATTTTTTTCATCGTAGTGCGTTAATTTTTTCTCATGCCAGTTTTATTTATAATGATAATGTCACCACAACTAGCACTGTGCTACTAGATGACAGAATTTTGTTGGAAACAGAATGATTCTGATTAATTTTCTAATGTTAAAGCTGCAGATATCACAAGATGATAAACAAACAGGCCAAAATAACGCAGCCTTGTTTAACACGCCACGCGCCAGCAACCCAAAGGACAAACGGTGTGCCGTCATGCTTGGCTCTGGCAGTATGAGGGGCGGGCAAGTGAACTCTAAGCTCCTGTTCATTAGTCGGCTCAGAGTCGGCGAGAATCTGTGCGCGGCTTCACTTCAATAAGACAAATTTCCAGCGCGTTGTCCATGTGGCAGCCGGGGAAGCCAGACGGAAAAGAATGATAGGACCGGGAGTGGCGAGGTTCATCAAAGTCACCTCGCACTTTACCAGTCATTTTTCAGCCACTGAGGGGCCGCATACCTGGAGCCCACCTGTGAGGTATATTGGACAAATTGAACGACAACGTGTCTCTTTCATATTTCACACACCAGTGCTTTTGGAGGGGTGGGGGGCAGAAGAGTGGGTGTATGGGGACATTGCTCAAGGGGGGATATATGGTCGGTGCATTCCAAGATGTTATACAATTTACAATGTTTGCCCTCAGCATGGTCCATACACCCCCCAACAACACCTGCAATATTAACCAAAGCCACCATCGGAGGTCTAATAAACCCCCCAAAATATTGTTAAAGGATTGCAAGTGTTAACACGACTATACTTAACTGTCAGTAGTCTATATGTTCCTTTATTTTGTAATGGACATGTCAGGATTTGGGTGATCAAAAACGTAAAAGACCGTTACGGATTTAAAAATCAGCGCTAATATTGGGGATTAATTTGCACCAAATAAATGGAAACATGAACCCCCCCAAAAAATATACATATATATATATATATATATATATATATATAAAACCACTAGTGCTAAAAGCATGTTTGCAATATGATGGTCGTCTAATTCTGCAGAAGTGCCCACATGCCCAGTTATATGCTAGCTGTCTTGTATTAGCGCTACCAATTAGATTTATTTTGCTTACACAGGGGTGTTGTTGTTTTTCATGTCAATTTTCCCAGTACAAACAGGAAACCCAAAAATGCTCATTCATTTACATTCTCTCTGGGAATACTTTCACACAGCACCATAGAGCTCAAAGACCCCCGCCAATGCTTAAATGCGCCCATCAATCAGGAGGTTATCGTATTTAACCCACCTGGACAGATCTCTACACTGAGAAAGTTTTGCACTAACATATGTGCCATCACTTTCATGGCATTACCCGAAGGTAGTCAGGTTATCATCAAGCTGTGATGATTCTCAGCGGTGTCAGAGGACCTTTGATTGTAGTCTGCACCTCCAGGTCACCCCAGGCTTTTTCCAGCCACCATCAAGAGCAAATGCCACCGAGACAATGGAACGTACAAAAGAAACACATACACGCAGACATCCAAGCATCAGCCATCACTCGCTAGCTGTCAACACGCCGCATGCCGGATATGCTCTGTGACACAAAGATATCACTTACACATTTCTCCCAGCTTGGCTTTAAACCCACATAGACCACATGGTGAGGGCAGCCTCAGATGTGCTTTACTTTGGAAATGTCACTAATCCATCAAATGCTGAGAGTTCATATCCTCGCCCTACATTAACAGAGGATGTTTACATGTAGCGAATATTAGCTTAGCTGGTGATGAGATCTGGTGGAGTTGGAAACTTTAGCTTGTCCCTGTAATTTGATGAATTCTGTGACTTTGTAGTCCAACTCCTGAAAAAGTATACTTCCATAGAGTTTGTTTTGATCGTTTGACTTGAAAAATTGCAGATATGACAGATTAGCGAGTATGTTCTGAAACCAAACAGGGAAAGCTTTAATAACTCAGCAATAGTTCACCAAGAAGTGAAAATTCTGTTGTAATTTATGAACCCTCATGTCATTTCAAACTCCTTTGTTCTAAATATTGTGCCAAATGTCCTGGTGGCATACGATAGCTAAAAGCTGATCTTCTTCCTCTGCTGTAGTTCTCACAATGCACTAATACTGACGTTCAGTTTATTAATGTCAACAATATTGTATAAGCTGGCAAACCATTCATCGCCTGAGTCGAAGTCGTGTTTATATCTCTGTTTAAACATCAGCCTCTATTGAACCTGCATTAGCAGATCGATATTTCAGCAACTTGAGGAGGAGGTGCTGACATTTGAGGTTAATGACTCTATTCCAAAAATCAATTACAGTCATCTTGTTAGCATCGCAGCTATGTACCTGAACCAATGAGAAGTTATGATTACCTCAGAGACAAAATGCTAGCTTTTTGTCAATACTAATATACATTTGTTTTGATACAGGTATTAGTTTGCAATTACTCTTTGTGGGCCAGAATCCCATTTCTTTATTTTTTCTTAATAGAGTGCCTGGTCTGTGAAAGAAAATGACAAAAATCGAGATAAACAAGATGTGGTTATGATGGGAAAAGAAAAAAGGACAACATACTGATTTAGAACCACTTGAAAAATGAGTAAATAATTACACAATTTCATCTTTTTGGTGATCTATTCCTTTAATGACTCCTGCTTTTCACTCACACACACACAGATACACCATCACTGCTTTTCTATTGTCTTTTATATACACACCTACAACAGCAAAACAAAATCTATTATTGTCTTCCAATGGTACCTGAAGGCATATGTGACATGTACAAACTGTTGCTGGGGGGCGACATTGGGCGCTCTGTTTTTTGCTCTTTTTTCTGCAGCGTGAAGGTTGAGTTGAGTCATTTTGCACCCAATTACACTGCAGTAAATTTGTCGGATGGCTCTTGTCGCGCTGTATTGATCCGCCATGTCACCTTGAACTTGTTTATTGACACATCGAAAGTGGGCCTCGCGATTTAGTGCCGCTCAATTATGACATTCGTATGATGTCACGCTGCCCATCGTCCGGCGCTGTACATTTGACTCGTTTCTCCCGTCCCCTCCTCCCCATCTTCACGTCCCCTCTCGCTCTCCATCACCTGCCGCGCGCCTGCCATCTCTCTCTGACCTTTCTCTCAGACAGATGGCAGTTGTACAAACTGTGCTATTAGCACACATGTCATATTATTTGTCCAAACAGATCCCCTGCTCTTTTTTTGTAAGTGATATGTACTTGTTCAACAAATGGATTTTCAATTTGCCAGTCGTAGACAGTTTTTTCTTAGGGTCGATGTTAAAAAAAATCACGCCGAGAGAGCCAAACGGATGCCGTGAAAGAGTGGAAAAGTTCCGGTCCTGTTTCGTTCTTTGGTCTGAAGTTTAAGACGAGACCTTCTCAGGAACGTTTTTCTAGAAATTACAATTTCTTTGGAATGTATTTACATTGTGTGTTGCTTTGGATAAAAGTCATTGCCAAATGCAAAAGTGTTGATTGTCCTCATGTCAGACCTATTCATTTATTATAACAAAACGTATAATTGCAAAAATTATAACATGATCGGAGCCAGGGGCCATACATCGTACCTAAAAAGTCAAATCTTCCTCTCAGGAGACTGTACTCAGTCATTTGGTGAGGTCATAAAAGTGTCCACGGTTTCGGCAGGGCCCGGTAAGTGTTTTGAGTCTCCATAAGCCCGGCACTCAAAAGTGACAACAGAGGGCAGCGCGTTTACTGCACGAGCACAGATGCTGCGATCCATTTGCTGTTGGTAGGGGTCAGAGATCACCTGTGAATTTTTGATTTCTGTCCATCCATCAGGTTTATGGCATACATGTGTCAGTGTATGCAGACAGGACAGGGACGGGGGTCTCAGGGCCCATCTGATTAACCTTTCTAATCAGAGAATTCATCAGTAAATAAAAGGCTTACATTATACATACATACATACTTGAGACTTGATTATTTACATTTGTCAGTATAGCAGAGACTGTGGGAATATTTCTCAGGTTAGGTCAGGTTTTTAAAATATGAACGACAAAAATCCATCTTCGATCACGAATTTGTATTTATAATAAATATAAGACGTTTACGCTAACTAATCGATTAATCAATGAAACCTTTTGTGCTGTGAGATGCTTTCAATAAATATACTTCATAATTGAGAACGTTAAAATATAAGCATTGCTTCTGGTCAACAATATTTGAAAATCATTTACTAAATTGTTTACATACTGTAAATATACACCCTTTAACGCTATTTTATTTGAAACAATGTAGTTTTGCTGACAACAAATGGATGAACAAAAACAACATTATTACTAAATCGCTTACTGAACTCAACAACCTTCCAAAATAAGTGCAAGAGAACATGACTAATAGTATTTTATTTGTTTTTGGAGTACACCGGCAGTGCTTTTGCCTAAATTCATGAGTGTAACTGCAGCAGGTCTCGAGGGACACGAAACACTCCTGCCTCCTGTCACATCATCTGCCTATCACCCACTTAAATAATGACAATTTAATTTCCCATCTAATTGGACCTGTAAGTTATTTAAATGAAGCTCTTGGTGTATAAAAAGAGGGAGGGAGCATTAACAGCTTAGTGCTCTCTGGGTTTTAATGAGAGAGGTCAAAGCAATAAGACAATGTTAAACAAACATCTCTTTCTGTTTAAATGCGAGTGAAAGAGTGAAAGTTCACCCCGCCCCTTACCGAAATTATGTCATCTTCTCTTGGCCCTTCTTTAAATAATGTATAATCATCTCATCTATCCTTCATATTACTAATGGTGCCCCGTTTGACATCTGTTAAACCTCAGGAGTTAGACTCAGTAGGGCTCTTCCTGATTAAAATGACCCACTCGCTTGAATTTGATTTGCTGGCTAAAATCTCCAGCAATTGTTGTTGTCTGTTTTAATACGGGGTGTTGGTAAGTAAAAATAACCCTGCTTAATATCGTAAGATTAAATACATCTTTTTGGAGAACTAAGCTATTCTGAGCCCCTGTCCTTGCCTGTCTGAATATGGGATTTTTGTAGAAGGACATTCATTTGAGTGATGATTTAAATACTTTTGGTTATTGAATGGCATGGATCCATTGAACTGCACACACTTACAGTTTTGGGGTTTAAGGAAAATTTCATCATGAAATTGGCAGCAGTTGGAAAGAAAGACTACACAGGGGACACGCTGTCGATGCATTAAAGCATAAATGAAAGGTAAAAAGAATAAAGTCCTGGTATGACAGCAGCTTTGTTAAGTCATTTAAAGACACGTGTCTTTGACTGTCTGTTTTCCAAATGACATACTTTTGATTTTGAAATATTTACAAAAGGTGTTATTTTGTTTGACCATTTTCCCTCGATCTTCAAATCTTCGAATTGAACTGCTGGTTTTATTATAAAACTGTAAAATGTTATGTAAATGAACATGTAACTGATATACATTTCCACTGATGGTAAATATTTCTGAATGGCTCATTTTTTAAGTTTAGTTTCATAAAATCGTCGGAGTGAATTGGGGAGGACGTTTAAAAAATGTTAATAGACACTGAACATTTTTTGTTTGTTCATTGTATTTCAAAAAAGAAAGGAATGTGTGCAAACCTAGAGCAAAGAAACAATGTGTGTACGATTAAGGCAAGTATCATTTTTGGCTTATACTTAGGGATTTCGATATTAAGATGTGAAGTATTTTTGCTGTGTAGCTTGCTCGGCACTATTCGGACATGAATGGTCACTACATTTGTGAGGCTTATTGAGGACAGGTGTGCGTGGCAATAGTTGCGTTTTCGTCGGAAGATGTAAATATAGCTATCGCTTAATGTAATTGTTCTGTGCCAAACTGAGACTAAACCTATTGTGCACAAAATATAATCATTGACTTTACCCAAATTATTTTAGGTATGTGATTGCTTCGATCCATTTGGTTTACACTGCTAATGTACTGCGATATTATTTTTCATAGCGCAATCCAAGATAAAAAGCACCAATGCGATTTTTGATTGACTTTGTTTTGGCAAATGCTTTCGTGAACCACCTGGGTAAACCAAGCAACCAGATATTGAATGTTCACTTTACATTAGCATTTCCAGGCTTTGAGAGGTACAACTGACCTGTGTTTGCTGATGTGGAGAGTAAATAGTGCTGTAATTGAGAAAGGGAATTCAATTTTACTTATGCCCAATTATCCACTGAATCTGCTGTCTGGTAAATGAGATTATTGCAACAGTATAAGTCTCTCCCATTGGGTTCCATTAACTTTGATTACTGCAAATTATTTACTTACAGCTCTGGTCCATATTGCACTGACGTGCCATAGAAAAGACATTTAGTGTTGCAAGCATGCAAGCATACAATCACAAACAATAAGATGCTGTTACACAATTGATTATAGATGTTAACATCTTGGTAAGAATGGGGTGTGTTACAGTTCCTGAAGATTGCTGTACACACACACACACACACACACACACACACACACCATGAGGGCAGGTCAATGCTTAAGTAGGGATATGTATATATATATTTGTTATCCATTGTTGTACATTTAAAGCATGGTTCTCAACCAGTGGCTTGCAAGTAAAGTCACAGGTATGTAAAACGCAAAAAAAATAATGAATATTTAGGCTACTAAAAATAGGCTTTTAAAGGTAGGAGAAAATGCTTTGATACAGTTGGATTCTCAAACATTTTGTTGTTGACACCAAATGTGAACAGTATTTGCCCTTACAGAAAAGACGCCTGAAATTCACATGTGCAAAAAACACGCAATCTTACGTAAAATGTGTTTTTTTGGAACACTTTTGTGTGAACCCCATGTAAAAACCCATTTGATCACATGTCTTGCACATGTTGCACATGTTATCCCATGGGTTTTCACATGGGATTCACACAAAAGTGTTCCAAAAAACACGTGAAAAACAAGTTAAATTCGTATTTCACAATATTGTATGTTTGTAAAACCAAACGTGCTCCAAAAAACCATGGAAGAACTTCCACTGTTAAGATTAAAGAGTGTTATTTCTCAAATTATCGAACTCCGACATTTCTTTGTAGGTTTTTCTGATAATGATTCCCCTTGGCATTCCCACACATTACATCAGGACAAAGTCCAATCCATGGGAAGAGTTAGAGAAAGCAAGCAACTGAGCCAGTAGTTGACAGGAACCCAGCTGTTTGGAGGCCAACGCTGCACACTTTAATGACAAATGCAAAGAGGGGGAAAACCTCAAAGGCCTAATTTCATGACATTGTCCCTCATCTAATTGAGAAAATCTGTCGCGCTCTCTCTTTTTCTGCGCGTGCCAGCTTCCTTCTGCTCGCAGCCAAAAGTGCAAGCCTAATTTCATTCCAGTTTGTCTTTGGACAACCCTTTTAGATGTTTAATTCAATCCCAATTTCGTGTAATCAGGCGAAAGGCTTCCCCTGAGGTAGGGCAAAGCTACGAGGACCTGCCGCTGACAATTTGCAAATGTAATTGGTCCACATATCTCTCTTTTCTCACACGTTCTCTTTCTTTCTCCACCCGGTGGTTCCACCACAGGCATTATTAACTAATATCACTTTTGAATGTTTTTCATCTATTTTATCACTCCACTTTTCAATTGGTACCTCCGCTGACATAGCCAGACTCGTCTTGCTGCCCCACAGCAGAGCGCGGGAGGGGAATGGAGAAGGAACGGAACGTCATCCCGCGTTTACCTTAAGGCAGCTGTGTTGTTATTGTAATATTCATATTTCTCTGGATTTACAGCCGCTGGATATTGAGTACAAAATCCATTATCATTTGTATATTTTAATTATGCAAATGAGGCTGCTCAGCTGGCTGGCCGATCCTGCAGGGAAGCCTAACTTCATTTCGGGTGATTACAATTTATCCAGTCGAGTCACTTTAATTGTAACAAGCTAATTACCTTGTTTCATTTAGTTTTAACAATGCCAAAAGAAAAGCGTACAGCGATAGCGAGCTTTTTCACTGGGGGCTCTGACAAATCACACCCAATAACAAGAGTGAAAGAGAGAATAAATAGGAAAGGAGACAGGAGAGATGGAGACGATCTTCTTTTAGTTGATATCTGCACGGCTGCAGCCCAATGCAAATCCGGCAGCCAGTTACCTTCATATCGCATAACATCGATATATGGTGTGCTTTACTAACTGCTGTACCCCATTCCTGCTTTTTATTCGTTCATTTGCCAGTAGAAGTGACAGAATATAGTTGTCACACTTTTTACTCCAGGTTTAAAAACACAGCACTGGTTGTTGCCATAAAATAAGAACATGCCATTAAACAGAGCAAGGAGAAAAATTTCAAGTAAAAAAACGATTATAAATATTAAACCATTGTTTTATTTTCAAATCATAAATGATACATTGTTTATGAAAGCACCCGGAGTACACGGATCAACGTTTCATACACGTTTTGCTTTTGCATGTATCAAAGTTATAGGTTTCATTCTTGCAACAAGGCTAATATTGTATGTAAACATACGCAGCATATCTGGTCAACTTTAGTGACACTTAAAGAGCTGGTCTTTTAGACATGCCAGTCACGCAAAGAATTACCTTGGTGGATTTATTGATCAAGGACATATTGTAACTTGTGTCTAATGTATTTAATTCTCCTTGGGGATCCATTTGGCATACGTGACTCAAACAGACCCAGACTGAGTAGCATTAGAAAGCCGTTTGTTCTGCAAATCTTTACCAAATTTACATCCAGTTCTCACAATGTGGTTTTAACTTGAACTACCCCTGTCCGTAATCTTATTTAGAAAACGTGAGATTGACGAGAGTAAAAAAACATTTGATTTTTAATTCACATAATCGCAACACCAAATGACAGCTTTTAGTAGATGCTCGGGGGAACTGACCTCAACCAACTATTAAAAATCACAAGTTAACAGTTAAAAGTACTGTAAAAAAACAAGAATACCAAAAAACTTGCATCTTTGTCCTGTACAGACACAAAATGACACATAAAACATGTTTACTTCTGCATTTCAAAATAAATCAATGGAATGTAAAGGCAGTGTGCTGAATAACAAAAAGCCTGACATTTGAGAAAAATTATTAGGCCAATGGTTTTTAATGATAACAACTTTCTGACCAATCAGGGCACATGGCATCAGATTATCACAACAACATCTGGATGACCACTAATGTGCCACATATGTTTTCCAGTGGTAATGTGTAAACATGTTTTGTCCAGCACACTTTCACTTAAGAGTGATTTTACACTGTTTAGCAAGAGCTCAGTAATCCTATAGGAAAAGTCACTACCGGAATGCTAGTGATAACATTAAAATATCCAGAAGCACTTAAAAAAGCATCTGTCAAGTGAACAGTTTCTCTTGCATTAAACACACAAGCAGTGTTTTGGAATATCAAAAAACATATTTACACAAACATAAATGTTACATGCATATCTTAATGAAGCTCATTTTGAAATTAACTTAATTTGATTGATTGATTGATTTGTACTTTTATAACTACAAATCAAAGGCTTGGCTGCACCAACTATTCTTTATTACTATATTTTTACTATATTCATATTTATAATAATGTTATACTATACCTGCTAACATTACAGTTCTACTCATATACCTAATCAACCTTATGAGGTGCCTCTTCTTTACCTATATGTTGGACAATTGTCTGCTTTTCCTTCAGTGGGCTACAATTTCCAACTTCTAAAATCTGTTAGGCGGAAAGAAAAATCAATACATTTTTGTTTTGTAAAGAAAATGATCTACATTGTCCAGAAAATTGCAGTAATTTCACTATAGTGCATCTTACAAACTGGTAGTGTTTATAGTTAAACTACAAAGGACAATAAATGCAAATGAAAGTGTTCTGTGCTCCGTTCATATGAGAATACTAGCATATTGTAATAAAGATGTGCGTTCACAAACAACTTTATCTAACGGCTACTCATTTGTGTTTAAACAAACTGTATAGTCCATCTATAGCTCACTCTGCATATTGCAATATTAATATTATATTGTGCCTATTATATAAACTCATTTGTTTCTACTAAATTGTAACACAGTAACATACGCATTCCGGTGTTAAATTAACATACATGTAAATATCATGCATACATTTCTGATATGCATGTAAATTTACTTTGGATTATCTGATCACATAACAACAGCTTGTTTATTTGAATATCAACAATAACAGCTAGTGTTTTTATGACTGATATGGCTTTAATCCTAAAGCTCTGTCATTCCATGATACTTCCAGATGTCATCATTGGATGAAGGCATGATGTGTTTCACGTTGTCACACAGAGGTCCATACGCTTCCTCTAGTGATAAAATGTTGTTGTAGTGAGCAACAGTTTTGGACTCTAAATCACATTAATGCAGATTTATTCATGTGTTTGTTTTTACTTTTACTGTGGACGTGAAAAGGCAATGGTTAAACGAAAAAACAGAACCATACAAGTGTTGTTTTGTTGGAAAAAAATAGGTGTGCTTATGATTGTTTGACTGCCAAGCATGCTTATTTTTTATATAGAGGAATTTGAATCATATTTATGTAACAATACTGTTTTACTAATAAATGTATAACATTTTACACACACGCTGTTTCATATTGGCATCTATACAGTATGTATCTGTCTGGCTGTAACTGCAAAAAAGAACATGTTGTCTGTTTTCCTTTATAATTTGTTTTTGTCACTTAACAATGAGTTGTAAACAATGTAATCTTTGTGTGTCACTATCTGCTACTATATGTTACTCTGAATTAAAGCCGGATTAGGGGATTACACAATTAATGCAACTCGACAGACAACAGAAAGATCATCACAACATCATGACATGTATCTCACACGTCTGAAGTTAGGCCATTTTTTTTTTACAGAACTTTGCACCTCATATTTTGACTGTTGAAAATCTGTATGTATGTGTGTGGTATGAATACGTGCTGGGCACTCTCTTATGTTATGTTTAAGAAAAGTCAATGACGTGTGTGTTGATTTTGAAAATACGATCAAAGTTGACATCAAGGGGAAGAGTTCGCTGTGTACATATGCAAATTCTTTAAAGCGCCAATCAATTCATTGACCTCCTAAACCTCATGTTTGCTCCGTTTGCTAAACTAACGCCAAATCTACTTTGTGCAAACAATGGTGATTAAGCAACAGATTAAACCTCCTCATAAATAATAAAGGGCTCTGTTTTCAACACGCTTCCTGTTCCCTTGCCCTAACAGCCACATTAAAAGCTCTTTACAAGTCAGTGGTGAGAGGAAAAGAAAAAGAAGAGCACTTAAAGAGCCAGAAAGCGACAGGCCGAGATTCAGACCATTCACATGCTGCAGGCCGGTTAAGACTGATGCCTTCTGATCAATGAGTCAATGAGGTTGTTAAAGCAGACTGCTGGAAAGAGCTAATGATGAAGGCAATGAAAGGCCTGGCTCTCAACCGGCATAGTAATTATGGAAGTGAAAGTTAGCTGGGTTTGCTTAACTGAGATCCTAATTCACCCCATATTGTCTCCTTAAACCCTGACCATAAAACATAACATGTATCTTCATCCTTTAATGGACGATGCTGATTTAGTTTAGAGGTTATAAGCAATAATTAGTTCTGTCAATGTTTTTCATGCAGTCATAATAAAAGACATCATTTTAACTAAAAAAAAAAAAGCTACATTGGTACGTTTGTTACATTGGTAAGCAAATTTAATCCCGCTGACATTGAGTGAACAAATGTTCACAATTTTAGTATGTTATGTTCACACTAACACACCCACCCCAAAGACGAATATAAATATTTTATTAATTAAAAACTTGGAAGACTTGTGTTGCTGCCTAAAAAGCTGTAAATGTTTTTTTACAAAAGCTGAATTTTATTTTTGAAAACTTCAAATAACTAATATTACTTGGAATGCCCAATGAAATTGATATTGTTTTTGTTATTTTACAATATTTTTAAATGAAGCATTCTAAAGAAGAAAAAAAAAACTTTTTGGCTAAACTATGAAGGTCCGTACCTTATAAATATTCCGTAATCAGCAAATGTATAATAAAAAAACGTTCCCTTGCAAAACCTTTTAGTCAGGAAAGATCAGACATGATTTGCCATTATCCATTTGATCATCCCGTAAAAAGCCCCTCCTCTCTAGGATTCCTTGGGATGTGAAGTTCAGTGATAGCATGTGCTTCAATGAGCGCATCTCACAAGCAATGCGTAGCACTTTCCTTTACGCCTCGTGCAGTTGATTCAGAGAAGCATCAGTTCATTGTCACCCACAGAACTGCATTTCCTAAGCTTTGACTTGGAATATCCTGCAGAAGACAAGACGACGACGAGCGCATCAGAAGAGCGCGAGACGCGTCGCTTTTACGTGGTGCGAATAAGGTAAGCGTAGCTACCTGTCAGAGATCAATAATAACCTCATGCACGAAGTTAGATATATTGTGTCAAAAGTAAAATAAAGGTTTTTATTACTGGCTTGTCTCAATAATGAAGCATTCAAATTCCAGTTGCGTGACCTCCATAAAATGGTTGTTTGATTACAAAAAAATATGATGGAATGCCATTTTCTAACTTCCCAACATATCTCTCATGCGTTTTTGCATTTGTTAATATTAATGCTTACAATTATGATAATTTTCTCAACCAAACTAAATTTTTTGTGAAACTTTTTTGGCCTTACGTTGGAAGTTTTTAAGGGTGCAACACCAACCTACAAACTCTAATAATAAAATGTTTTTGTTACCGCAGTATTAACAACAGCTATTAACGTGCATTTTAGATGTCATCTTTTTTTGTAACGACTAAAGACTGTAAATTAAAACTTTGTTCTTCATGAAAATAAATTGAGCCCGTAAATTGATACTTACATTATCTCAGATTCAATGAAGGGAGAAACACCACAACTTTGAATCAAAGCAGGCTGTTTAAGATTATCGAGCGGACGTAGGCGAAAATGTAGCCTATTTCCTTTTTTTTTTTTTTTTTAGATTTTCACCAGGGTTACAGATACTTTAATTTTAACACGTAGGCTACGAAATACATCAAATTGTTGATTGTATAATTTATGACTATTAAACATTAAACTGTATTGGTGACCATTTTAGGGTTAGACTGATTTTGGAGAGGGTGAACTGAACTGTGCAAGAAAATAGACGATTCTCCTAAGCATTAAAACAGGTATGTGCCAGCGTACAGTAACATCTATACACACCACAATTTGAATAAAATAAATAACCTTTCTGATCACAGAATCACCTGCAATATCTTAATTGTTTAAGTTTTGTTTAAAATGTTTAAATAACTCGGTTACTTGCATCTCACATTTTCTCCTACATAAATGTCATTTAACGCTTTCTGTGGTTTTATGATTATCGCTTTTTTAATTGCAAATGGAAATATTAAAAAGCAATCAGTTATGTATGTGTTACAACTAATAGCTTATTGTTGAGCATAAAGACTTATAAAGACTCCTGTAAAGCTATGGATGGCACCACACTATCGATTCATAACCTAGTTGATATACTGTCCTCTATATCATCGTTCAATCAAGATATGCATCTGATTACCTTGCGAAATAATAAACATGTGGTGCCCTTTACAGACTACTGGAGTTCAGTATATGCTTTAAAGGATGTCATACCACGAGAGTCATTTTCATTTCTCTGTCACTGTATGTAATCAAAGCCAAATAAATAAGGATGATGCTTAGAAAACCCCCACGTCTACTTTTAACGTTAAAAGCCTGATGGGATGGTTTGGATTTAAATGATATTGCTTGATAAGTCTTTACAGATGAAGTGGTATTTAGTCTTGCAATTTTCTGATAGACCTCCAGCATTAAATAAGGATTATAATGTAGGACAGTGGACTCAGACCTGTTTAGACAGTAGAGTAGTGTGGGACTTTCTGTTCTTGATCTTCACTAAGCAAAACGAATTCGTTTTTTATTGTAGTAAACCTGCTTTAGAAAGTAAAGACTTTTCAGTTGTGTAAAAATACAACAGTTTGCCTGAGGTATTTATTTAGATGATGGATTTGGCGTGTAATGGTCTATTTATAGCTATTAGGTTTCCTCCTGTTTTCTTCAGTATTGACCCTGACAGGTCACATAAGTAATTTTTTAAACGCATGATTAATTTCACAGTAGGGTAAACATACATATGGATGACGTTTAATGCATCAAGCCGTCACGGACCATGATTTAGCAAGGCCTAAATGTTTAGTGTACCGCATGAATAGCAACTGATAATCAACTATGGTTTAACATAAACCTGTGAAATCATAAGTTCATAGTTTAATGACAACACGTTACGTCAATTATTATTAGTATTACTATTACATACACATATCTGAATATGGGAAGAGAGGATGTGCTCTTTGGCTACTGGGAGACAAAAGCCAGCGATGGGGTCTAAATGAGGTTTAGGGGGCTGCAGATGGGACCCTCTCTTTCCTGTCAATTTCACTTCGCTTTACAAAACACTTGACTTTTAATATTAATTTGAGACATTACGACAAAAAATAATGTTGTCACAATTAAGCTTAATATTCCTATTGTAATTAAAGCCACCTTACCAAATTGGTAAAAGGAATTATGCTGATATTTAACAAAACTTACACCTCGAGTCATTTGAAGGCAAAACATAAATTTCATTTCATTTTTTACCACGAAAAATATAATGCCATTTTAGCAATATAGTTGCCTATTTTTGTTGTATTCCGATCAATCGTGCAGCAGAATATATAAATGTTATTGATGAGACAGTTTGTCGGACAATATGTCATCGCTATCAAAGGATTAGTAGCTCTGGTCGATTCAATATGTGTATTACCCTTATAATGATGAAAAATTACGTTCCGACGTGCGGATTTGCTCTCTTTCTCTTGATTTATGAATGTGTGTGCTCAATATACCCTGACAGTTTGGACAGTTTCAATGTGTGGCAATGAAGATATTGGTAACAAAACGACAGAACGGTCAAATAATTTGCTTGACTCTACACATTATAGTCCTAAATGGGTGAAGCTAATTAGGCTATTCTTTTTTATTTATTTAAAACTGTATAACGTTATATTTTAAATAGGCTACATTGAAAATAATAAACTAAAACCCAAAGCATCTCTTTAATTGTAGTTTGAATAAATCCCTGGAAAAATATTTGGTATCGTGTGTACTTACATTTAGATTAGCATATTCGTTAGTTAAATTTAATGTAGACGCGATTTATAATAGCCTAGCCTATATAGCCTAGATGTGTGACCGGACCGGATCTTTTGGTTACCTTTTTTGAATATTTGCGTGTTACAAGATAATAGGTATATGCTAATTTAGTACAATAGCCTGTATAAAATAAAATTGTGTTAAATTTGTGATATAGGCTACACAATATTAATTCATTTAAATGTATTTCGTAACACGCAAATAGCCAAAGGAATACAGCCCCAACATGAGGTCTGGTCACATCCTTTTTATCCCTGTGTTTAAACCGATTCCACGTGGGCGCTTTACCGGTGGTTTTCCCCCTCGTTCAGATTTCAGCCCCGCAGCTCCTGTTTGAGCTTCTCTTTAGTGTGTTTGAGTGGCAGTTAGTGAAACGTCATTGGCTCTTCTGAGGGGCAGAGCCACGCCAATCACTCGCACCCAGAGCCGGGAATAAGAGCTGGTGAGAGAGATGCGCGTTTATTCGCTCTTTCAGCCTATTTCTCTATCACTGTTAACCTGGCGGTATAAAGGAGGCTGCAGTTATATCAGCCACTAACATTTCTACAGTTCGCAATCTTGATGATCGTTTGCATTTTCGCATGTGGATTACCGGCATGATTTATATTCTGTAGCGTTCGAACATCTCCGAAAGCGCACGGAGGTAAGAAATAAAGAACTTTTCTATCATGCAGGTTGCGTCACTTTTTTGTTTATGTTTAGGTATTTTACTGACCTTTCTTCTACGTGAAAAGAGTAAAATAGTGACACGGTGTAATTATTAGGCTATTATTATTATTATGTTGTTGTTGTTGTTAATATTAAATTCTGCACAAGTATTAGGTCAAGGGAAGGCCGACATAGGTCTCTTTTTTGTCTTTTTTTTGGTTTGTCTTCTTTTAAATCGATGGTCAATTAATATGTAAATGGTCAAATAATTTAAAAACATCACATTTTTGCGCTTTAATGTTTTTTCTTGTTTTTTTCCAAAACAACAAAAAGTGATTACAGTGCCAGCACTGTGTAATGCTCAACGAATGAATTTTATAATTTACTATTTATAATTAATACTTATTCTTATTAGATCTTTAAATGAGGGATGTTTAAGACAGTAGCCTATTACTTTCCTTTTTTTTGAATGGCCTTCGTAATTTTATCTTTTTTTACAGTTAAACATTTTAAATCACATCCCTTGGCTTTGTACATGAAATTGTGAAGTCTAAACATTCAGTGATAAAAGTTGGAAACGCTGTTTAATTCTGCATTGTTTCTCACCGCTTAATTTTGGTTTATTTAATAGCACTTAACATAATAAAAAATGCATCAGACATGTATGTTCTCTTTACATCCGATTTTTTGAAGAGGTGCTGGTTATTTGTTTATCTTCATATCTTTCTAATTGTATATTTATTAATTTAATAAATGTATTTACAGACAAGCCTCTCCAGTCAGTGGTCTCCAAAGAATGGAAAAGAGTCTTCCACCTGGACCAGACAACATTGTGATGGCCACCCCACCAAGTTCATTTCAGCCGGAGCCCCTGACACCCCCAAGGTCAAACCACTCTTCCTCCCTCAAGCCCAATCAAGTTGGGCAAGTCACCCTCTATGGGGTGCCCATCGTCTCACTGGTCATTGACAACCAGGAGCGGTTATGCCTGGCTCAGATTTCCAACACCCTCTTGAAGAACTACAGCTACAATGAGATCCATAACCGCCGCGTGGCTCTGGGCATCACCTGCGTACAGTGTACACCGGTGCAGCTGGAGATCCTTCGCCGGGCGGGCGCCATGCCCATCTCATCACGGCGCTGCGGCATGATCACCAAACGCGAAGCAGAGCGACTCTGCAAGTCTTTCCTGGGTGAGAATTCACCACCCAAGTTGCCAGACAATTTTGCCTTTGACGTGATGCATGAATGCGCTTGGGGCTGTCGAGGAAGTTTCATCCCGGCACGCTACAACAGCTCAAGGGCTAAATGCATCAAGTGCTCCTACTGTAATATGTACTTCTCCCCTAACAAATTCATCTTCCACTCACACCGTACACCTGAGGCCAAGTACACGCAGCCAGACGCCGCCAACTTCAACTCCTGGCGTCGGCACCTTAAATTGGCAGACAAAAGCCCACAAGAGGATATGATGTTTGCCTGGGAGGATGTAAAAGCCATGTTCAACGGAGGAAGTCGCAAAAGGGCACTTCCTTCCTCTAACATGGGCTCTTTAAAGGCCGTCGGCTCGGTTCTACCCCACATGATTTCTCCGGAACTGACCCAGAAGAGAGGCAGGTATGAGGACGACGACGATTTGGACACCAGCAGCCTCTCGGCCCGTAAAGCCCCCCGTAGTTACCCGGTAATTCCGGTTCCCAGCAAAGGTTTTGGCATGTTGCAGAAATTCCCAACAACATCTATTTTCCCCAGCCCCTACACTTTCCCTGCATTTGGCCTGTGCCCACAAAAGAAGGACGACAGTGAGGCCACAAACGGACAGAAAAACAGTGGTCTCTCTGGGCTTCTTTGGCCCGGACGCAAGGACGCTTTTTACCCCCCTTTCTGCATGTTCTGGCCCCCAAGGGCAACAGGGGGCATTCCAGTACCCACTTATCTACAACCTCAGCCCAATGCCCTTACCTCCCTCACAGAAAGTCCCTCTCTCAGACAAGCCTTTTTGGACTTGTCTGAACAGAGCGATGCAGGGCCCGGCCTGGACACCAACTCCAGATCCGGCCTGTTCGAGAGCGACTGCCCACCCTCCGTCACCTCTGACTTGCGACCCGCCTCAGAGGGCTGGCTAAAGCTGCTGGACGCTCCCTCGCTGCAAACGCGCAAGACTAGTTACCATTCCGCCTTCCGTCCGGTGGTCAAAGACACAGAAAGCATTGCCAAGCTTCACGGCAGCCTTGAGGACTTCGGCCCAGAGAGACACCTTTCCCCTGGCACCAGCTGCAGCTACCAGAGTGACAGCGGCGAGAGCGACGAGGAACAGGAGGTGGACGTAGAGACGAAACAGGATGAAGAACAGACGGACTTTAGCGGCCATACGGCACAGACTTCACCACAGACGATGCGAGAGCCATGCGGACTACACATACGTGGACTCTCTGACAGCAACGCTGGGGAACAGGTCAAAGATCAAGCCTCATTCCCAACCGTTCCCACCGAGACCCCGGCAGAGGACAAACCCAGCCTCGCTGTCAGTCCACCCACCATTCTCAAAGTCCCCAGCCCTGTTCACGGCTCGCTGGAGGAAAGCGGCGCGTACAAAAACGTAAATATTCCCTCCAGGCACTTTGACTAATTATTTAAATGCCGACCATAGGCTGGCAGTGTTCGTATGAATAACAAGATTGATAGTCTGCGTTCCCTGCAGAAATGAAACATTCAGAGCTCTTTGATCCCTCCTAATAAGCCAAGCCGTGTTTTGTTTAATGGCGACATTATATTTGCTCCCCTTTGTCACTTGTGCCTATTAGCCTTTTCAATCTTTAACCTTTTGACGCTATGCTAACAGAGGAAACAGACAGTCACTCTTGGCAAGGGAAACGCGAATGGGGGGTCTGTAGCAATTAGCCTTAGCGCGCACACACACACACACGATCCAGCTAACACGACGGTGGTGTGTTGATTTATCTAGAGAAACTCAGTAGCACGGCACCACGGCAAAACAAGCATCAGGATCATATATAAAACATAACAGCATTGTCATTCTCAAGGCTAATCAATTCGGTGCTTTTGGCTGAGTGATATATTTTGTTGCTCTATGTTCAACCTTTGGCCTGGTGTTATGAATCAGTTCTAATCAGACATTGTGTGATGTTTTACGGTTTCAGGCTCACAAGAACAGAGACGATGGGCTACCGGCCTATGCAACCAAAAACAAAACAGCCATCTCAGGTGAGAACCGGACCACCTTCCGTAATGTCAACATCAGTTTACAATGGCCTTCCTCTACACACACAAATCACGCACGTTTAATAATAATACACCTAATTAGATGCATCCACTGCATTTCCATTCACATTCGATATCTTGTTTTCCATTTTCTTTCAGATGACAACAAGGAACAAAATAATTTTTTCATCCCGGAGACAGAAACCTCCACTCCAGAATACTGGCGAGAGAATCCAAGTAAGAGCACACTTTACACACTTTATCTCCATTTTACGTCCGACACTTACAGCAAGAGGGCTGCAAAATAATTCGCGCAACACAGATGGCCCATCCCTGCAAGGATATTAGGATTAATCTAAATATAAAAGATGCAGGATGGAATATACTCCTGCAGCACTCTTAAAATGGAGCAGCTCTCTCCACGATGACATTGGGAAAATGTGTTCTGTAGGGAGCCATAACAGTTCAGGAAGACAATCAGCTCAACGCTGGGAAGGTGACAATCACCATTTGAACAATATCAAATGGAAATAATTGCCTTTTGCTTGGCAAAATCTTCCATTAGAAAGATCATAGCTTATTGCCTTTTATCTGTCAGAAGGACATTAAAAGTGTTTTACGACATCTATGCTGACATTTATATTATCTAGCCGATAATGATCCCCTCATATAACGTGTAATATATTTGAAAAAATTACATGAAACAAATTAAATGAAACCACCTTTGCCTGATTGCTAAACGTCTCCAAGGGGCTACAGAGAAACGTGATTAGAACTTCTGATTTTCCAAATAGTCTAAAGGCAGTGTCTTAAAGATAGTTCTGTTTCTTGGGAGAGATGGAAAAAAAGAATCTAATTTTCCATTTATATAATGCAAACTGCCTTGGCTTTGACTATTCACGGTTAATTGACTGTCAAACGAGGTTGTTATCCTCAGGCACTGTCTGCAAATTTGCTTGTCAAATGAGACAGAGAGGAGGAGAGCGAGAACAAGACCGCTTTCCAAATGAGGAACGCCTTGTTCGGCTTAAGGAGGCAAGACGGGAAATGAGAAGAGAGAGAGAGAGAGACAGCCGAATGAGGGGAAGATTATACAAACGTGTTGGATCACTTCATTTGGGCCATTTGCAATATAGACACAAAAACACATGTCGTGCAATATGGACGGAACAGCTCCTTAGGAATCCAATCAAAACGGTTTATAATGATTTCATGATTCAGTATTGCAGTGGCATTAATGAAAACAGCAAAATAACAATTTACAGAATAATTTCACCATATTGGTATATTGTAAGAGCTGTTCCAATGATTTAATTTAGCTACAGTTAAATGCCCTAATCAGATATTGGAAAATGTTAGTGAGTTAGTGGAGGCGAAATTATATATATATATATATTTTTAAGAAAATTATTACGTGTGTACAGTAAATATAGTTATCATATTAATAGCACGTGAATACCACCTCCATCCTTGAAGTACATTTTCTATTACCAATAGGATCAAAGGGAAATCCTTTGTAACAGTCATGTTTTACTGTTATCATACTGACATCTCCAGGCAGCAGATGGTACTACAATGGCATTATGGCACACATGTTAACAAATTTGAGTTTTATTTAGCTTTTTCACTATTTTCCTTTTTTGCTCAGCAGATCATCAAAGTCAAGACCCAAACTCACCTGTATCTTTTAAGAAGGATGTTGAGAACATGGAAAAAGGTAGCTGCAAAAAAGATACAAACTAACTTCAAGGTTTGCAAAGACAAACGTATTACATTTGCAAATAATCTTGATTTATTGTCTACTTTGTCCTTCAGAGGAACTCCAGAAAGTTCTGCTCGAGCAGATAGATTTACGGAGGAGACTGGAGCAAGAGTTTCACGCTCTGAAAGGCAGCTCTCCGTTTCCAGTTTTACGTAAGTTTACGCTCTTCACATTCTGCCATCACAGCTGTGCATGTATGAGAATCTTTTGACAAAACAACCAATAAATCACCATACAGCTTCATAATGACTAAATAGAAAACCAAAACATATACAATGAACTGTGTAAGATTTTATTAATAATCAAATACAATAATCAGTAATGGGTATATACAGTCCAGAATGAGATTTTGACGGTATGCTCACCTTTAGCCAAAATATCACGGTATGGCGATATTGCTATTACAGCTTTAAAATGTTCAAATGTTTTTTCGCCATTAAACACAGTATTTAAGCAACACAAAATATTTGAAACAATAGTAAACATGTACAGTATCTCATGTTCTAGACTTTTTTTGTTACATGCATTTCTAGTAATTAAACTTACATGCTTACATGCACATAAATAAATGAAATGCAGATGAACAAATTAGCATAAACACAAAATAGCACAGAACCTGGTGGATTCCTGCACTTTCCGTCTTTGATGAGACATAAAAACAGCTCATATATTTGGAACGGCATTGCAGATGCAAACCGCGGTATACGTTGAAACCGGTATTCGGCCCATCGAGAATGGTCCAATAATGCCTTTTTAGCAATTTGTTTATTGTATAGTTGACATGGACAACGTCACAAATTTAAATACATTTTTTTGTGACCTAAAATATTTCTTCTTCATTGTATTCTATAGCATTTCTAGATTTTCGGCTGTTTTAGATTTTTTCAGAATTGTGTAAAATATAACTTTTAAATCTACAGTAAATAAATGTGTTAATGACGCTTGCTATTATACAGATAACTTTCAGGACCAAATGAAGAGAGAACTGGCTTACAGGGAAGAGATGGTGCAACAGTTACAGATGGTAAGAGTCTACAAATATAGAATAAGGCCAGAATTTCTCATCTATTTAAATGTGCTAACCAATCAGTAAGCAAACAAATAAATGGAAATCCCACGTGTGTATTATTCCAACTATATTTGAAATATCAGTTGATATTTTACCACGGGTCAAAAACAGAATAAATGAAATGCAAGCTATAAACAGACAACCAGCAGGATCTAGTTTCGTAGTCTTTTGTTGTCTAGAGCTGGTTCAACATTGTATTGCGATATGACATCAATCACACGTGCATCTGTGTTTTAACACATGGATGATGCTGGCAGACTGCTCTTGTGTGTTCTTTCATTTTAACATCATCAGTCAAGCCTGGCAGATATCATATATGAGAAAATATAACATGACAGATTGAAGGCTAAACCTGAGTATTAAGGCATAAACTATCAAGATAAAAAAAACACTGTGAATTTCAGTTGCACGGAAGATCTCTGTTTCCTGAAACAAACGATTTCTTGTTTTTGTCATACTGTACTGTATTGCAACAAGGGAAAAAATATAGAATGTAAATTGTGTCTATATTGTGAGCTGTTGATGGAAATTAGAATTTAAATCCTATAATGTTCATTTGTAGATTCCCTATGCAAACATCGTTAGAAAAGAAAAGGTTGCGACACATCTTAACAAAAGTTAAATGGTAAGTAGAATTTCAATCATAATTATTATCCTGTTGATTATAAGCTTGTCTTTATTATTCAATTATGTTTTTGAGATTTGTATGTTTAAATACTTCCATTACAGTTTCTCATTACAAATCATTACCATAGTTATGGTACTTAACATGTTCTGTTTTACTGCAGGTTAAATCATGTGAAACGAAATCAACAATTCTGGACGCACAGAGGTTGAAACCATCCAGCTCATCACGATTCATTAAGCACAACAGAAGAAACCTGTTCCTGTGCACCACGAGCTGCGGCCACATCAAGCGATGTCCATCTCGGCAAATAAACCAAATGACACATCCATCTACTGATATACAGTACAATTATATGCATCTACCAATGATTTATACTTTATTTGTCACATACCCTGTACAGTAACCCTATTTTGGTTGTTTATTAATTTTATTGTTATTTATTTTATTGTATCTAAGTTTATTTATTGTTATTATATTTATATTGCATTAAGTTATTGTTTATACCCATGATTTCACTTATTTATTGATAACAAAAACTGTACAATAATATTAGCTATAGGTGGTAAATGTACAGAAATTAGGTCGTGGGGAGAGGAGATCTAAGAGCAATTTGACAGTGTGTAAACTTTTCTTGTTTTGCTTGTTTCAACACAATCATTGACATAAATACAAGATTTAAAAAATAAACGTTATTGACTGTTCATGCAAATGTATTTAAATATGTTCTTGTAGTTTCTCTACTATTTATGTGGATAATTAAAGTCTATAATATGAAAACCTATTTATTGGCTTATTATATTCTTTTAAGAAAGTGTTCAATATTATTTTTTTGCAAATTGAAAAAACAATTCAAAAAAAGAAAAAGAAACACTGATATAATGAGCATTCATCTAATGTTCTTTCTAATAGGTCAACCCAAATATACGTCAGTTAGTATTATATTAAAAATAGGAACATTTACAGAAACGCATGTCAAACAGCTGTATTGTTCTTTCAGATTTTAAACTTTTAAATGTCCAAAAATGACACATTTTGAAGGCACATAAAACGTCAATCAAACATCTTGGCGGCTCGTATGTGACGTCACTACAACGCGACTCAGACTCCCATAGTACGTCACCGCAGTAGTGCCAACATGGCGTTCACACTGTATGCACTGATACAAACAGCGATATTATTCACCAATGCCATCGCTGTTCTGCACGAAGAGAGGTTTCTCAGTAAATGTGAGTTCGTATCGATCAGTTTTACTTCTAATTTTTTAAGACAAAGTGCACGCAATAGCAATGTTTAACGTTACCTCTAACTTAGCTGTGCAGGAAACGGTAAAATGCTTTTAAATGTCGATCATCGTGTTGTAAATATTTAGCTGTAGTTGTTGTTGTGTTTTTAATTACATGTCTAGTTATCAGCAAAACACGCATGTCTGATGTAAGTAAAATGAACTGGTTGCTGAATTGAACTTAATTTTTAGACAAACATCACGAAAATGGTTCTTAAAAAAACAGATTCATCCAGTGGCATACACACCCTTAAAATAAAGGTCCTACAAGCTCACGAACATTCTCTTTCTTACCTTTCTATAGTCTGTAGATTGTGTAGAAACATTTTCCATTACAAAGAACCTTTCGTGCAACAGAACATATCTGTGGATGTTAAATGGACTTTATGGAATAATACAGCCTGACAAAAAAACCTTTGGGAGACTTTATTATTAAGGGGCCGTTTATAGACGGTTTCAAAGCAACAACATAAACAAACGTTAGTGCCAACGCACGCTTAAACTTAACTTCCGGTACACATCTGCAAAGAATAAAGTCCCTGCAAATTATTTCTGAAAACAAGCAACAGACGTTGTCCTGTGTACGTGACACTGTAAAAAACCGCAAACAAAAGCAACAGTAAGACTGTAGCAACTGTTGCATGAGTGGTTATCACAGAGGGCTCTTTAACTAACACATGCACAATTTTCCAGTTGGATGGGGAGCAGAGCAAGGTATTGGAGGTTTTGGAGATGAACCTGGGATTAAAGCACAACTTCTTAACCTTATCCGTTCTGTTAGGACTGTCATGAGAGGTATGTTCACACACTGATCCTGTCACCGAGGCTCCATGACTGATTTCCCATTTCCAGGTCATGGTTAATGGATAATGTTCTGTCCTTTGTTTTCTTAGCCCTGCATTACTCTCTGTGTAGTTTCTTATTTTGCTTGTGTAAGTATTTTGAGCAGTAACATGTTTTCCGGTTTCCTTTCGCAGTGCCTTTGATAGCAGTGAATTCAGTGTGTATGGTCTTACTATTGTTGTTTGGATGAAGATGGAAAGAACTGCAGTGGAACAAGATCTAATGGGGAATGCTGTGCACATGGCGATAGAAAAGTGGACTGTTTTTTTTTTTGGTAACTGGTTATGTTTGAGGCTCTCAATTACTGTAAGGTCTCTGGAATTATTTTTAAATTAAAAATGACCTTTTACTTTCCATGTTGTAATATGAATTGCTGTTATAAACAAAGTTATAAAAGCACATGTTTTTATCAGAATGTGCATATTTTGTTCAGCATCTAGTAAAGGGTTCCTTTAGCATTCATGTATTTTTTACATCAAACAACTTTCATATCAGTCAGATCTGTTAGAATTTGCTTTTGGCGACTAAAATAAAAATGCCAAAAGATTTGCCAATATTTTGTGTGTAAAAGTTAATATATTATTGTAAGAGAAGAGGAAGTTCTCTTGAATCTTTGTTGGTTATGCTAAAAGAGCAGTGTTGATGAAGAAAAAGGTTTGACCAAAAAAGCAAAACCTTGTGAGCCACATTTGACATTTAATTTTTTTGTGATTTTAATAAAGTCTATGTTTTTTTTTTGTTTAATAATGTTTAATTTTATACTATTTGTATACTACAATATTTTGCCCTCTGTAGTTGGTCAACAGTTAAAGCAGGAGTCCACAAACTCCATGCAATCTTGGAGGGCTACTGTCCTGCAGAGTTTAGCTCCAACCCTAATAAAATGCACCTGATCCAGCTAAGATCCCTGGAGCTAAACTAAACTCTGCAAGACAGCGGGCCTCCAGGACCGAGTTTAGGGATGCAAGTAAGGTTTAACATGTTTTGAAGAGAAGAGTTCGACATTTGGTTTAGTGATTAGAACCATATGGAGTCCATTAACAATAGATTAATGCATTAGGGCTAGACATTTTTTATTAACAGTAGACAAGACCACAGATAATACGCTAAATTACAACCATATGTTTAGATCTGCGATTACAAACTAACCCTTTATAATCTATGCTTAATGGTTATTACAGTAGATGGTGTCTTTATAGTTTAGGCTGTTTAATCTCGTGTTTATCCCATGGCAGGGAAGAATTGTGACTTGAGTTTTTGCCACTTTAAATTTTTACATTCCCCATAACTCAAATATTACATTACCCAATATTTAGTGATTGATAAGTAATCGAAGAAATATTAGTGAGAACATTTCTAGCGAGATATCGGAGTAAAACTGAGATAATGCTGTAAAATGCAATTTAATCTGCTATTAACATTACGGCATGTTTTCGCTGAGAGATAATCTAGACAACCCTCTTAAATGATTATAAACGTTTAGAGCGAGAAAAGCACTTGACATTGACTTTCGTGTCGACGTCCCTAAAAAAATATAAGTAAGTTTTCGGCAGGCATTACTAAGGACAGCAAAATGCAAGACGCCGGGTGGGGGGTTTGTGATTGAAGCAGACAAGAGCCACCGAAAGACCCCAGCAGGAAGTAAGCCTAGTTGGAGTTTTTAACGATAAGTATGTGATACACCGTAGTTAATATTTCTCGTTTAGTGAAATATAATACGCACATGTGTTAATCGTTTGAAACGAAAAACAAAGGCAGGGTTTATATGCTTGTAGGATTAAACGAACGGCAGGTAAAGCCTACACACGCCGTATCGTTATTTACTAAAGTCCGCAAAATTCATTCCCATGGATGCTTTTTTTTAACAGCCGATCATTGTATTATGGGGTGATTTTATTCGAACTGCTTTATGTTATCCAAAAGGCCTTATCCTTTGGCAGCATGTTTTAAATAAATGTGTTTTCCCGAAATCCCTAAAATGGTGTCAAATACAGATGATGAGATAAAGTTGGAAGGCAGTCTTTGTGTTAAATCCGGATCCGGAAAACAGCATTAATTGTACAGAACTGTGGGGTGGTTTCTTTGCCATTATTTGCCTCCATTTTAAGCTTCAGATCTGAGGTATTGTTTTGTCTGTCTGACACAGTAAATTAAGAAATCTTTGTTATAAGTCATTGCGATGTGTGTGTTTTTTCACAGAGTTTATGAAGTTATGGCGACTCGTCGCACACTAAAGGCAGTTCTCATTGACCTGAGCGGTACTCTGCACATTGAGGATGCTGCAGTCCCCGGGTCGCAGGAGGCTTTAGCCCGGTCCTTTATATTTACAGTTATTTAACAACATATTTAAACATTGACCTTATTTTTGCTGCGCTCACAATAAGTCAAAATAAGGGTCACTTTACTGAATTTGTGTAATGATCTTAAAAACCTTTCGATTGGAAGGCGAAAGTTTTTCAATTAGTTTTGTAGACAAAAATCGAATCGTGCAAACATTTCAAGAAAATGCAGCAAATAAGAGCCAATAATAGATGTGAACTACTTCGGGTATGACCCGAAGAAGCTGCTTGAACATTTTTGTGAATTCTAGGCAAAGGGTGACTGTTTATTTTGTATTTATTTTGTCACAACATAAATCCCATAGTTACATTTGTTTGTTTTCCTATTATTTTGTTGTTTTAATGAGTTTATAATTATTCTAAAAATGCAGAAAGAAGTCATAAATAATGAGTTAGTGACTTTTGACCAGGTGGATTATACAGGTATAGACAAAACCATGATGTAAATAACCATGATAAGTGATATTGTATTAAAAGGATAGTTCACCCAAAAGTATAAATTCTGTCATCATTTACTCACCTTTGAGTTGTTTCAAATCTATATACATTTATTAGTTCTGATTAACACAGATAAAAATACACTATTGTAAGCCATTGATGTGGAGTGATGAGTTTTGGGCTCAAAGTCACACCAGATGTGTTCTGCTGGGTTCAGGACTTGGTTTTATGCAGACCAGTCAAGTTCTTTCATACTGACTGAATCAACGATTTCTTTCTGAACCTTGTCTCATACACAGCATTAAGATTTGTACTCAATGGAAATTACAAAAGTCATCAAACCTGTTTATTAGATCGGGTGACCCAACATTTTTGGCAATATAGTGTAGTTCAGGTAGTAGGGACATTTTATATATGGCGTTCAGTACCTACCTATTTTAATGTACAAAATTATTTTTTTTAGATTAAGACAGGCTCCAGTCACTGTGAAATTTGTGACCAACACCACAAATGAATGCAAGAGAACCCTTTTTGAGCGACTGCACCAGATGAACTTTGACCTCCAAGAGCAGGAGATTTTTACATCACTCAATGCAGCCCGAAATCTGCTGGAGCAGAGAGCAGTGCGTCCCCTACTGCTGGTGGAAGATAATGCTTTAGAGGATTTCACAGGTGAGCTGAATACATTGGACTTTTCTGTTGTTGTTGTTTTTTTGTTTTTTTTACAGATAATCAGAGACCAGTGTTGTTGTTTCTTTGTGACAAAACTTGTAATTAAAGTTTTTAAAGAAATTCCTCCCAAAGTGATCATATGCACAGTAGAAATATAAGATCAGGGATGTCAAATGTTGGTCTTATGCTGCAGGTTTGGAAACATTGGATCCTAATGCAGTCGTGATAGGTTTAGCACCTGACCACTTCAACTACCAGACACTCAACAAAGCTTTCCAGTAAACAAAAAAATCCCACATACCAAGTGCTTGGTTTTTAATTGATAGACTTAGAAATGTAACTCATTTATTTGAATTATTCAATAAACTGGTCCAAAGATTGTTCATGTTTTTTAATCAGGTTAATTTTAGGTGGTGCTCCTCTCATTGCAATCCATAAAGCACGGTACTACAAAAAGAAAGACGGGTTGGCGTTAGGACCGGGTCCGTTTGTGACGGGTCTCGAGTATGCCACTGACACCCAGGCCACAGTGGTGGGTAAACCAGAGAAAGCCTTTTTCCTGGAGGCTTTACGAGATCTGAACTGCTCACCAGATGAGGCTGTGATGATAGGAGACGTGAGTATGATAAAGGCCTGAAATGGCTGTAACAACTGAGCAAAGATTAAATGTGGGTCATGTTGTACTCTACAATGCAAAAGAAAAGATGGAATGCATGACTGGACAGTAATTGTACCTGCTAAAACACACAGGATGTGGGTTTTTTTTGTACAGGATGCCAGAGATGATGTTGGTGGGGCACAGAACACAGGGATGCTGGGAATTTTGGTGAAAACTGGTACGCAATAGAAATGCATCTTAATTTGTTGGATATAGTTCTTTTGTCAATAATAGTAATTATCTTGACCTTTTTCAGGTAAATATAGACATGGTGATGAAGATAAAATTCAACCTCCACCTTACCTGACTTGTGACAGCTTTCCAGATGCTGTCAATCATATACTGGAGCATCTCTTAGAACCAAAATGATCTTAAATGTAATTAAAATACTGTATAGTTTGATCATTGTTTGACTTCTTTACAGTCGGCTAACTGTCATCTGAAAATATGTGAATACATAGTTGTTTCAGTCTATTCTCCTGTTATTATATTCATCTTTATATGTCTCTGCACGTAAAAAAAAAAACAAAGGGTGTCTTAATGTACTGGATGCAATAATATCATTTTTGGGGCTTTTTTGCTTTTATTATGAAGAGCAGAGATAAGTATTGAAAAGAAAGTAGAGGGTGAGAAAGGGTTTGGGCTCAAGATAGGACTTTAACCCCGGGCCCCATAAGCCACTAGCTCTTATGTGCCTGGAGCAAGTGCAAAAATAGCTTTCATTTGGCTAAATATCTATGTATCTATGTGAAAGTGTGGATTAATACTTTGATCCGTTTCCATTCTGGCTTGTCTTAGGGTCTTATTCTTTAACCTATACCTATACAGATATTATATAATATTATTAAAATATTATTGTCTTAACTGGTAATTCATTCATGTTGATGTATAAACAGCAGCACACTTATAAGAATTAAAGGGAACAAGACATTGTGTAAAATTAGAAATCAAATACGAAAGTAAAAGATTTACTTAGTATACATTAATGTTCCAGAATAATACCAGAGCCTTGACCTGTGTATTTAATATAACCATTTATATAAAATGTTCATAATCATTCTATATCAATAAAACAGAACCAATTGAGCCTGGTGCATTTTTACATACAAAATCTTCTTATTGGATTTACAGAAAACTAAGAAACAAATGCTGTAATAGCCTGTCTGGTTGAGATATACGCATCTCAAACGGACTCATACTCTCTCTCCCAGGCTGAGTATCTTTCCGTCAGGCACCTGGCTGAGGGTTTTGTGTGGGCAATTACATCCAGGAAATCTGCTGTGGTCACAGTTTCTAGTTCAATAACCGGCATGTTGGACTGACCTGTGAAGATACACGGCGTTACAGAGAGAGTGAATTATGGCCAAAACTGGATTTCGTGATGAAACAGCACTTTGATGTTGTTCAGAGCTGGACATGAAACATTTCTTACCTTCAATATGATTTTCAAGGGCATCAAAGATTTTTCGCACAGGTCTCATAGCGGCCTCCTTACAAACTAACCTGATATCTGACCCAGAGTAACCTTCAGTCTGCTGAAATATTGGAAAAATAAAAATGGCTAATCATATAGTACATCTGCTGGAATTGAATGATTCTATGAATCTGGATTGAGACCTGAGTAAAAGCACAGTGAGGTTTACAGCTTTCACACCCTTTCATCAATCAATTTTACCTGTGCTAGCATGTTATAATCCAGTTCTGTCCGCAGCTCCACTGCACATGTGTTGCTTACTGGAGGAAGCCAGTGACTGATCATGGCTTGTCTGGCAGGTGTGCACGGAAGACCCACCAGAATCCGCTTCTCCAGTCTTCTCAGCATGGCGTGGTCCAACTCCCTGAAGAGAGAAAATAACAAGGATTTTATGCATTTAAAGTCGTAACGTATCAGAAGATGATGATACACTTTACTCATGCATGCCTTACCAGGGTAAATTTGAGGCAGCTAGCACAAAGACAAGATCGTTTGATCGTGCCAGTCCATCCATCTGAACCAGTAACTCTGTCTTCATTCTCCTGCTGCCCTCATGTTCACTCCTTAAAGACCAGATGTATTATATGGGGAAATATTATAAATATGAAAATGATCATTTAATTGATCCCAAGCAACCCCCATTACAGATGAATTATTAGTGGTTCACTATTGCTCAAACAAGCAAAAACCATTCAAGGTTGTTCACTACAGATATTGAAATGAGTAACCCTAAATGCTTTACATGTATACTGCAAATATACAAAGAGAGAAAGTAAGATGCGTAGAGTTAATGTCTCCCTCTCTCACCCCTGGCCAACCCCACGCTGGCTCATCACAGACTCTAGTTCATCCAGGAAGATGGTGGACGGCGCATGAAATCTCGCCAGCTCAAACAGAACCTGCAGAGAATCGTAGGGGTAAGACTTGCTGTCGCCAAATCCCACAAAGCTGAGAAAAGAATGTGCACAATTCTTCTCACTGACCCGAACCAGCTTCTCGGAGTCTCCTCTCCACTTGCTTACAATGCTGGATGCAGAGATGTTAAAAAAGGTTGTTTTACACTCTGTGGCTACAGCTTTGGCCAGCATGGTCTTCCCTGTGCCTTGTTTTGGGGAAACAGGCCTCATATTAGGATTGAACATAATAAATAATACAGGTATTGATGCATGATGAACGTAATACCACGAAAATAAAAAGGACCCACCTGGTGGTCCATATAGGAGCAAACCCTTCCATGGTGACAGAATTCCTGTGAAGAGTTGAGGGTACTGAAAAGAAAGGAAATAATTATACATACACACTGTCGTGATATAAAGAACATATTCATGTGTAACTGTAATGTAAGCGGTGCCTGGCAGCTGGATGTTTTCTAGGGCATTGCTAAGAAACGGCTAGAGAGTGGCTGCTAGTGCCAGATAACTGCTGGGGAACTGGTGTATGAGGTTGTTTCTTACATGTACTGTCCCTGTGATATATTGATCCATAAATATGGCTGGGGTCCTAAAGTTTAATACAGAGGTTTGTTCAAATCCCTGTCCCAAAACATGAACAATAATGATAAGAATTCACCTCAGGCTGGGGTAAATATCAGCAGTTAATGTTTTCCCTATTACATAAAAACTGCCCAGAATTCACTGCGCTCAATCACAAAACCCCTGTCGTCCATTTATATGCATCACGCAAACCATCAGTCTAAAAAAGCGCACAAGCTGGAATTCGAGATCATTCTACACGACAACCTCCTCCATGCACGTGGTTGAGTTAGGGAAGACAAATAATGTTTACATTTCCTGTTTGTCAGGGGCATGTTGTGGATTTGCAGTCCTCGCCACAGAAGCCAGAGATGAGCCGGATACGATAGCGCTTGGATTGGATGGTATTCAGGTATAGATTTCATGTCATTTTAAGAAATAACCCAGTGCTATGCTTTCCTCTAGCCTTTAGTGGAGATGTATTCAGAATCGAAGGCAGGCGGCGGCTTGAGAAATACCAAAGTGTTTAGCAGCCAAGCACCTTAATGGGATAGACGACAGCTTCTTTGACTAATCGCTTGGCAGCCTCCAGGCCTATAATGTCGTCCCAGCGCACGTTGGGGTTGTGTAAATAGATATCCTTTATGGAGAGACAGGAGAAAAAGATGAAATGGAGTGCTTCAATAATACATGTTCCACCTTGTGTGTGTGTCTGTGTGTGTGGAGAGCAATATACAGTGTGACACTCAGTATTTCAACAGCAGCGCGCACACACACACAAACTGCCCTCTAGTGTTGGATTAAATGAATATTTTTGACTTAAAATATAAATATAGTGTACTTACAGTGGTGGACAAAAAGATTAGAACTAGTTTTAATGGTTTTAAACTCAATCTTAGAAATTGTATATTTTTTAAACATATTGATATATTTTTACATAGGTGGTTACATTTGTGGGTAAAATGTGATCTGAACATGTTCTTGTCTTTGTGAGAGTCCCCAATACAGCATTAAATTGCCACTAAAGAGAAACAAAACATTTACTTACTCTACTAATAACAGCTGCAAGCTCTCTCATTTCATTATTCATGCCAAAGAAGGCACTTACTGGTTTCAGCAGTCGCTCCTGTGGACAGTCAAATATAAGAGACATTACATATACCGGTTTGTAGAAAGTGAGTATTAGTATTAGTATTAGTGAAACGGACCTACCGAGAAATCAGAAGAACAGGGCAAGATGTTTATTGAGTCATTTGCGGACCCTTGAACTGCATCTTGAATCAGATTTCTGTAATCAACCAGATGACCCTGAAAAACATATTTTACAACCTATTAAACAAAGTTTTTTTTATTTTTTAACGTGTTACATTTTGTTTCATAGTAAGGAATGACCTTTCTCGTGTGCGTCCCCTCGCCCGTTCCATTTCTGTTGATAGGAGACACATTCAGGCCAAACTCGGACGTCTCCGCTGGGGACAAGTACTCAATTTCCTAAAATGATCAAGTGGTTGTATAACTTTTTATATTAGATGATAGGATTGCTTGTTCAAAAATGTTAGATTTCGAGCTCTTTACGTGATTTGTGGTTGTGATGAATGTTTGAAGACTTACACTGCTGTGTTTACTGGGGTCTCTCCCTAACAATTTGGATTCAGAAGTTTTTCCAGTGTTTCTGGATGGAGGTCGTCGGGTGGAGTTGATTCTTGGGAGTGTCTGACTGCTCAATGAAGACGTTCTTTTAGAAACACATTCACACAGCATTGATGCACAATGAGAAAAGGACAATGATATTACGTCTTTTAATGCCCGTGTAGTAAAAGTACTGTACATACCTTCTTTTGCCACCACTTTTTACAGGTCGATTAAATCCTATTTTAAAGAAAGTCTTTTATTAAGAGGATTAATAAACAATATTTCATCAGAGTATGTACATACTTCTAACTATGTCAGTAAAAATGTCATACCTTGTTCTGGCAGCTTCTTTGTCAGCTTTGGATATTTTTGAAACTTAATGTAATAATAACTCTCATACTCCAAAATAACTGTGTCCAGGTCTACATTATCACAGACTTCGAAACGGCATAAACTGACACTACTTTCTTTTTCTAAAGCTTTTGCTGCATCTGTATACCTGTGCAAAGAAGAACAGAAATTCAATAACACATATGCTTGTTTAAGAACATATCAATAATAAATAACTTACCCCTCTTCCAGTAAATGATGATAAATCATAACCAGCAAATTTCTCCTCCTCGTCTCTGTCCTCAGTTCTTCCTAAGAAAAAATAATATTAGCCTACATTTAAACGAACAAATTAATAAAACTACACCTTTTGTGCATGGCATGGCCTTGTGTGCAAAGCTTAACTATAGTTCAAGATTCAATATGTTTTAATCTTACAGAATTCGTATTCATGCGTATTACAAGGGGACAAATACTTTATTCTTTCATTAATGTGTTAATTCAATAGATGGCGCCACACTCAAATTCAGCGACGCAAAACGTGCCAGGTTGCCAAGACAACCTGTGACTCGCGCATTTAGCCGATTAGCCTTCTTGTCATTTTCAATGATCATTTAAAGGTTATTTAAAACGACTACTACATCACTTCCACTCAGTGTTTGCGGTATGCCTGTTCTCCGGCTATATCGTTATTGTGTTTTATATAGGCTACTCTTGTCCTGTAGTTAAACGCAGGTAATGGTACATGTTAGAATACTAACAATCTAAAATGTTGTAATTGTCATCTATTACAGAGTAAAAAACATTGCAGCACTCACCGCCTCTCTGGCCTGGTTAGCAGTCTTTATACTTTGATAAGAAAGATCCATAGTTAGATGAACATACACATCTGACCTAAACCGGATATCAGAACTCTCTCTCTCTGTCAAAGAGTCTGTGTGTGCGCGCGCGCTCCTGATACAGATGATCTCCAGCAGAACAGAACGACTACTGTTCTGCTTACGTATACTGTACAATAAATGTAGTAATACAGTTATATGCAATAAACAAAACTTTTTACTAACTTAAAAAATACTTTTTTTGATGTAATTTACTTAAACTGAAGTCAACATTACTGGAAGACCTCTATAAACCATAAAAAGTAACAAGAGAAACTTTTGCACAGTAACTATTTCTGTTAAAATATCAGTCACTACAATTAAAACTTGGTAACAGCTTTTTACAGTATTTGCCATTTTTAAGGGTGTGTTCAAATCTTAAAAAAAGACAAACCAGTTTAAAAAAAAAGTACAATACATTTATGTTTATTTTGGATGGACTGCAGGCTGAACAGAGAGACAATTCAATTAACAATTTTAAACTGTAATAAATGTATTTGTTAGGAAATCAAGCATGTACAAATAAAACAGGTACAAAGAGTGGAATCTCCAAAATACAGTTTTACAACTATCTTTAGATTTTTTTATTCATTTAAACAGTTTCAGGACAGTATTGAGCTGATAAAACAATGTGCCATGCACACAAATGAATCAGCCACAGTACTTTTGATTCTTCATGTTTACAAAAGACATCCGATTTTTTGTACAGTAGGGAAAATACAATTTTCTTAATTGGTATAGTAGTTACAGTAAGCGATTTTCCTACATGTCAGTTGTACCATTGTGATCAATTATCCAAAGATACATGGCCAAAAATCTAGTGTGCTTTTCAGAGGATGCCGGTTTCAGTTAATAAAGTGCTAGCCTCAAGTAGCATACCCTTCAAGTAAACACGAACAGTATAAAATAGGGTTACAAAGTCCTGTGTACTGAAGACTGTGTCAGCCAAAGCAAAGCCTAACGTGGAAGGAATAAATCCTCTGCCGTATTCCACCATCCACGTCCCTGCGCTCCATTGCACTGAGGTAGCCTCTCCCACGGCATGCACTATAGTGTCACCTGCTCCAGAAACCCCACAGGTCATGGTTGAAATTCATGGGTGAGAACTTCAAACACTGTTTAAGGTACTTAACTTGTCATACCTGGATAGTAAGTCTCACTTTTAGTCGATCCCTCTTTCCATTGCCTGAACGTTCCGGAAATTATAGTGTCTGATATTTCCGCCCAGTAACGGCCTGCAAGAGATACAAAACAGAACATAAGCAGAACATACCAGCAATCCTAAAGGGCTACTATAGTCATGTCTAATGTCTGTCTGGTTTATACCAAAGGAACACACACACAAATTATTTTCAAATGCTCTACCACCCGAGCTAAATGAACACTATATGTGTGAAATATAACCTTTCTTGTCTTAAAGCAGGTTACCTGAATGTCCACCTGTGTCCACAGCAGTTCCAAACAACAGTACATACTCCGTAAGAGATGCATGCAGCAGACACATGGACCCCATCCAACCGCCAGCATTCACAAACACCCATTGTAGGTCCTCATCGGGCAGAATGTGACCAGGATACTTCTTCCGCAGCTCCACGACTACTTTAGAGAAGGCCTGTTCGTGATCCTGGCCTTACAAACACATGGTTTGAGTGAAATGAAGAACAAGATATCATATGGCTTGAGATTATTTTGCAATATACACTGCTCAAAAAAATTAAGGGAACACTTGAATCACCCTGTATTATATCTCAATGAATGAAATATAATGTTGTGAGAACAAAATAATGTGACAATGGTTAATGAAAGCCAAAGTAATCAACATATTCAGGGCAAGAATTACAGTAAAATTCAAAATGTTTGAGATGGCAAATGGTGTCCTGTGGAATCTCCTCTCAGATCAGAGCATAAGTGAATTCCTGGACAATCTATGGTGCTACTTGACGGCTTCGAATACATGAGATCTCAGAGGTTCTCAACTGGATTTATGTCTGGGGAACGTGAGGGCCAGTCAATGGCATCAACGCCTTCATCATCCAGAAACTGCCTACAGACTCTGTTCACATGAAGCGGGCATTATCATGCACCAGGAGGACTCTGCATCAGCAAAAGATCGGAGGATTTCATCCTGAATACTTCATAGCACATGGAGGTCTGTGAGACCTTCTTCGTATGGTCCTTCTCAGACCACCCTTGCCTTTTCCTCTTTTCAGTGTACGTGTCATCACTTTTATTTGCACCAAAACAAGTCAAAATGGTTCACAATCACTTATGCTTTCTAACCGGGTTGATTGATGTTCCTTTAAGTAAACTAGGGGCGGGCCCTTCTGCCACTATATGATGCGCCGTCATAGCGGCATTGCCTCAGAATCTTCGACTGAATGCACAGTCTAGCTGATCTGAGCAGTGAACAAGGTGGCCTACGCAATGTCTCGTTCCCACCTCTCAGGGAACCGGAAACGTTCCATAGCAGGCCGCTGCACTGGGGGCCGCTCATGTAAGTGTGCACACTGTGGCGTGATCTGGCCAGAGTTTAGTGGAGAAAATGCCCAGAACGTGGCCGTAAATGTCCTCGTAGACTCCCGTCTCCCAACAAGTTGTTGCAGCTCATCACCTCGTGCTCTGTAGCAACATGCGCCACTCCGGGGGGCAAGGGCTCCACCAGTAGCATGCTGGCAGCAGTGGGCCTCTGCCTGCAACCTGTAGCTCCTCTTCGCTTAACTATGATCCATACAAAGCGAAGATCTTCTTGCTAACCATCTGCATGTACGGTAGGTAGCGACCTATCAATGGCAAGACTTCAGGTTCGTGAAGGAGAAGATGCAAGACAATGCCGCTATGACGGCACATCATATAGTGGCGAAAGGGCCCGCCCCTGTTCGCCATCTTGTACGGCATTGGCCAGTGCAAGTTGAATTGTACTTGATTCAATAAAGCTTCAGGAAGGTTAAGAAAGGAGGGATTACCTACTGTGTCAGCTAGACGCAATGTCGAGAGACCACCCTTGAAAGGGAACTTAATTATTCTGTGATAAACTACTATTGACCATCTCAAAGACATGAGCGTTCAGTCAGTTCTATTATTCTATATTAATTTATGACTTAAGTCAACTTATTTCAAATTAATAAGGTCAAACGCGTAATGTTATTGGACGCAATAGTAAAAGCTAATTATTTACAGTCCATCATTAGTGCACAATAAAAGCTATTGTACTTAATATCAAGTCTCTATAATGTACAGCATTACACTATTAGCAATATCACTATTTGTTCAACTAACTTAGTTCTCACAATATATTGCAACACCGAACTCCAATACATCTGTATAAGCCAACGTATATGACCATTAAAACCAGCAATTTACTGTTGATCAAAAACAGGTTAAATATTACTCACCTGCATATTGTCTAGCTAACTTGGCAACATCTTCTTTTGTAAAAATATACTGTTTATTTGCCATCCAATATCTCAGGAAATAAACTGTCAACATCAATGTACACAAAAGCACCACCAGTTTGAGGACACTTATTGGAGACATCGTAATCGAAAATCAAATGACAGATTAAAAGTAAAAATACGTTTACGTTAGATTACAAAATACATGCAACAATACATTCATACACACAGCATGGCAAACATGCAAGGTCGATGACGCCATGTGACGGTTGACGTTCATCCAATCGCGTCGAACCGCAACCAGGAAGACAGCGCGAATAGAGCCTTATTACCATCATTATGCCATCACAAAACGCATAAAATAAAAATCATTTTTAAACAACAGAAGACCCAGTTAAAATGGATATTTATTATTTTTAAATCATATTTTGTTTTGTGTACAATTACAAACACCGATCATATCGCTCATTAAGTTCGTAGGTTTATTCCTGTTTAGGGGACCTCGTGCGTTTTTTATGCGCAATGTATTGCACTTCATCATACATTTAGAGAAAGAGCACATGAAACTAAACCAAATCAAGCTATTAATGTTGGGAAGATCGTATAAACTCCGAATTTGAAGGACTTTACTATATCTGTGTAGTAAGATGGACTGTGACAGTAAATCCATGTTTGATCCTAAAGGTAACGAATGGTTGTTTTGTGAAAACTAGATATCTAACATTTGAACGGTGCATTGCAAATACATGCAATAGAGTCAAAATATTTTAAAAAATGTATCTGCATTCAGTTGGCTCAAGTAAATCTTGTAATATTAGAGCTCCTTTGTAGCATTTGATCTTTTAACACTTCTGAAGACGCGCACTAGTTGCGTCACGTGACGGCTGACTGTACAGTTGACCACGTGATCTTAGCAACCCGAAGTGCGAATCATTTAAAAGATTCGATTCGTTTAAAGGAATCGTTTCAAACAATGATTTTGTCTCACCTTAGTTATACGTGTCTGTAAAATACATATTTAAATATCAATTAAACACATATGGCATCTAATATTCAAAAATCTGTTTATGGATTCAGCTTGTTCTCTCTTAAATGTACAAATGTGATAAACACATTACATCACTACACAAAATTCCAACATCATTCCCTAAGTAGCTATGCAAAATGTGTCTAATGGATTACGACAAAGTAACTAAATATTATAATTAAATTATTTTTTTTCTCTAAAACGTAAAGTTAAGGGTTACTCTTAATGTGTATACACATGTAGGCTAGTGTCATTAATGATGTCCCGCACTTTTTAAAGGCGTTTTATTTTTTTGTTGATACTTATTTTAAGTAGTTAGTAAAGAGTAATGCAAATTCTTTTTAGGCATATAGTAAAAGTATGCTCACATTTCTAACGGGTTTCGCAATATTGATCTGAATCTAAGATCACCAGCATTTAAGGTACAATCCCCTGCGGAACTCCTGGGTTCTGGTTTCGGCCCATCGGATGAAGCGTCCATGGAAAGGACAGGTGGAGAAACCTATGGAGGACAATGTCCCACGACATGACTCAAACAACCCCCTCTGTCCTGGTAGTGTGAGAGGAAATGGAGAGGTGAGCCTTTTTATATTTATTTTAGTTCCTTCATTGGGATGCTCTCGGGATGAATGGCAAGGCACTCCATTCGTTGCCAGGCTACTTCACATTTTTTTACAATATTGATTATCATATAGGCTACTATCAAGTGTTTACAATGTTTATTAATGTTACTTGCTGAACTGATCTGAGATCATTTCAAGAGCTCAAACGAACTACATGTAAGTGTGAAAACAATCATACAATCATTACATTCATCACTGTATATTTTCCAATGTGCTTTGCAGGTGAATCCACAGTATGACAACACATTTATGTTTGAGAATGATTTTCCTGCTCTCCAGCCAGATGCTCCAGATCCCGGTATGATGCACATTCCTTAAATCCAGCAAAAATTACAGCATTTTTTACATCTAATATGTTATATTGTTCATATAGCCTACATGTTGTACATATTGATTATTTAAAGCAAAATTTAAAGTGTATTTATTCTTCTGCTAAAATAAATATAAGCATATATCTTAAAGTTAATGAACAACCTTTGACTGGTAATGAAGTTTTGTAGTAGGCTAGTTTCTATTTTGAAGGAGTTTGGAGGAGTTTTCTTTTTAAAATTATTTTCTGCTCAAAAATATTATTGTTCTTGCAAATAGTACTTAAAACATTTGACTTGTGTTATAAGCAAACAGTTTCTTTGAATTGGTTGATTTGACTGATTTGCATATTTGTCTGCACTTATATCCAGTATATAAATAAGGAAAAGATTAGGTAGCACATTATGGTATTTAAACCATCACCGTTAAAAGTAGCACACCAGTTCTTTTGTAGTTTTATTGTAGTTATAATATAGAGTTAGAGTGTTTAGTTATATGTGTGTGTTTAGAAACACAGTACTAATATACATCTTGAATTAGTTTTTGTAATAATTTGCATTGTTTTAGGTTCAGATCATCACCCACTTTTCCGAAGCAAAGCAGCCAGAGGCGTCTGGTGAGAACACCTTTTCTTTTCCTTAAGAATTCATTTAATCATTTAATATTGTTATGATTATCAGGATCAACAAACCTGTTGTGTACAGTTTTGTTTTTGAGCGCATTTGCACAGATTGCAATAAATATGAGTGACACTGAGGGACATTCACTTAAGCTCTGTTATTCTGGATTGTGGCCTCTTCGGAGCAGTGCTAATAAACTATTTCCATTTTGTTTAATCGACCCGTGTGCAGAAATCTATTGTGCTGCTGGAACAGGGACACCTCAGGAGAGCAGATAGGAAAGAATTAAACGGTTTTATGTTCTGAGTCGTGGCGATGGGTGAAACACCATTAGGAGATAAGTCTGGCTGAGACCTTTGCCAGCATTACGAGTCCTTCGCTGAAGTCAGGCATGGCTTGTGTTAGTATATTATGTGAATTAGGAAAGTAGTTATAGGCACTCCAATGAATACTGCCATAACATTATTTAGTTAAAATAAACACATCGATCAGGCCTAACATTATGACCACTGACAGGTGAAGTGAATAACACGGATCATCTCTTCATCACAGCATCTATTAGTGGGTGGGATATATTAGGCAGGAAGTGAACATTTTGTCCTGAAAGTCGATGTGTTAGAAGCATGAAACATTGGTAAGCGTAAGGATTAGAGAGAGTTTGACAAGGATCAGATTGTGATGACTAGACGACTGGATCAGAGCATCTCCAAAACTGCAGCTCTTGTGGATGTTCCCAGTGTGCAGTGGTCAGAATCTATCAAAAGGAAGGAACAGCGGTGAACCAGCAACAGGGTCATGACTGATGCATGTGAGGAGCGAATGCTGACCTGTGTGGTTCAATCCAACAGACGAGTTACTGAAGCTCAAACTGCTGAAGAAGTGAATGCTGGTTCTGATAGAAAGGTGTCAGAATACACATAGCATCACAGTTTGTTGTGTATGGAGCTGCAAAAGCGGGACCAACACACTATTAGGAAGGTGGTCATAATGTTATGCCTGATCGGTGCATATTATCAACAATATCATTATAATAAAATAAACATATATTATTAACTATAAACTATTTATATTTGTGTTTAAATTACTTTCAAATGACAGTACATGCATCATGTCATGGTCCACGAAAAAGATAAGAGCGTTATATTTGTTTAGATATAAACAAACAGAGATGCTCAACATGTAATAGAAAAAAAATGTACTGTATTAAATTTTTTTCAGTGAAATGCCATATCAATAAATGTTTTTTTATTTATTATATTGTAGTATAATAATATTTACATTTATTTTATTTTTTATTTGTTTCATTTAAAAAAGATTAATTGATATACATTTTTTATTTGCATGTTGTTTTTAAATTTCAAGTTATTTCAAGTGTTTAGAAACAAAGTATTTGCATTTGAGTAAGTAATGATCTCATATTTTTGTTCTATAATTTTAGAGTTAACTACTACTTAACTACTTAAATGTAGTTAACAGACTTTTTTTTCTGAAAATCACATACAATTGATAAAAAAATTTTTTTTAAATACCATTCACTTAGGCATACTGGATCAGTGATTCATATTTCAGCCACAGAAATTCGATTTTTTATTTTTGTTTAATACATTTAATTGTTATTATTAATCACACCACATGACGAGTGGTCTTTGGCAGGTTATTTGCCGTTATATACACTAAAAAGTACAGGAGCTGCTTAATCCAACAACAACAAAAATAAAGCGCTATATAAAAATAGTGTGTTGACTATTGTTAACACTAGATGGCGCTGTCATCAAGAAAATGAATCAGGTGAACAAATAAAAAAGAACACCATGGCCATTTTGATCCAAACTATAGCCTTCCAGTCTTATGAGAGAGAGACTACGGACCTTTGCATTGTCTGGTAACCAATGCCTAGTGACTACACTATTCTCTCCACAATTCAAAGCAGTGTTTTTGAGGGAGAAAGAGCACTTGACTGGAAACCGGTTGGTGTAGACAAATGCTTTAAAACAACACCTGTGTGTGCTGTGCAACCACCCAGTTAGTGGTGTAGCGGAGAGGAACACAGGCGCACAGACCCTGACGCTCTTCTCTAACGCACTGGGATCTGAGTAGTACTGTAAGAATAGCGCTTGAGGCACAAACAAGTCAAGGACGGTTAATAGCGAGTGATGGCTGGCCTACATAAAGCCTGAATGAGGAGTTTCTGGAAAGTTTGCAGACGCAGCTGTTAGGCTTTGTTCAGGCCAACATTTATTCATTGTGTCGTTCAGCTAGCGTAGTTGACTTCCATTGTATGGAGACATTTCTCAAAATATCTTCTTTTGTGTTCCACAAAATTTACAGGTTTTGAATACATGAGGACGAACAAATAATGACATCTTTTTTCTATCCCTCTAATGGATTGATCGATGGATAGCTAAATTATAAACACTGAAAAGATATTATTGACAGGCTGTTAATTGAATCATATTTCTTTAGTTTTCTGAACACATTTATTTTGTAAAAGTAAATGTTTGCTGTTTTCTGTTTGTTTCCAGTAAGGTCATGTGCTTTCACCCCTGGTCTGACATCACCCTCCCCCTCATGCAGCCCACAGAGATCCGAAAAGTGATTGACAAGTGGGCAGAGCTGATCGAAGAGCTCGGAGCCACGTACACATGGGTGCAGGCACGTACATCCGCTTCCTAACACGCTCCTCTCCGCTTTTGCTACACTTATTACTTTACATTCACAAGGCAAACAGCTTGAGTTATATTACACAAAAATGTATTAAGACACATAACTCATCTTTAAAAATGGAGCTCTGGGACTGTTGCAACTAAATGAAACATTTACACCATTTGTCGCCAGAAGACAGTTTCCCTCCAGAACTGACTGAGTCAGAGAGACACGGTTGCGTAAGAGCGTTTAAGAAGTCGGAGGCAGGGACGTCGCTCGATTCGGTTCTGTCCCAGTCTTCCTCATCAGCACTAATTGGATCAATTGGGAGATGCTCTACAGTCGGGCCGTTTCAGCACTGATCAATGTCGGGCAATGCTGAGCCTTCCTACGGCCTCTCTGGAAACATTAGCGCCCCTGCAAGGGAATAATGAAGCACTTCAAAGGGTTCCTGGAATACGAATGCAGGGAATTAAGATATTTGTGCCGTAAGATAGTCAGCATATTTGTGTGGCAGTGTAATAACCCATTGGCATTTTAAAGGAATAGTTCACTTTCCAATTATTTACTCACCCTCGAGTTGTTCCAAATCTGTATAAATGTCTTTGTTTGGTTAAACACAGAGAAAGATATTTGAAAGAATGCTTGTAACCAAACAGTTTTTGCGTCCCATTAACTGCCATCGTAGGAAAAATTACTTTATAATTTTTTTTTGTTCTATTTTGAAGAATGTAGGACAGTAAAAAGTTTTAGGGCACTTTTGACATTGTCATTTTTCCTACTACGATGTCCCAGAACTGAAAATTGCTAACATTCTTCCAAATATCTTTCTCTGTGTTCATCGTAAACAAAGTAATTTATACATGTATGAAATGACATGAGGGTGAGTAAATGATGACCGAATTTTCATTTTTTGGGTGACCTATGCTATAACATAGCATTTAAGTAATCTTTTGTAACACAGCTTATGTTGTGTTAGTTTGCTTTAAACTTGTACTTTCTATTCAAGTTAGTCCCAATGCAATAAGTGATAAATGCTGTATGTAGAAAAATTGTCTTTTGTTTGGTTTCACTGCTTGTGCACAGCGAAAATGATTTGTGTAAAATCCTTTAAATTGGTAAAACGGTGTAAAAAATTCACTTGTGTGGAAATAAATAAATAAAAACAAATGACCTCATTTTGGTCCAATCAGAGAAACATCTATAGAATGTTGCTGCATTTCTTGCAGTTCGTCCCACTAGAGAGTTTTGGTTACCGGCTCCTGATAAGATCGGTGGTTATCTCCTCTCTGTTAAACACATCAGCGCGCTCGCGATTTACAGACCCTGAAGAGCGGTGACTTTAGCCGAGTCAATATTTATCAAGTGAAGTAGTCAGGGACAGATCCTGCTCCAATCCTTTTATATCACCCTGGAGGGAGATGCCAGGAAGTGTTAAAACTCCTTCCACAGGATGTTACCTTCTAAACCGTGCTCTGGTCTCTTCATGCGTCAATAACCAAGCATGTTTGGCATTGAACTCGAAGCATGTTTTTGTATGCTTGTGTACTGTATGATGCAGCTTGTCATGTCTGGGATCCTTGACAGGATGTAATGTTTCTGTCTCTGTTTCTCTTGCATTACAGATCTTTGAGAATAAAGGATCCATGATGGGCTGTTCAAACCCTCATCCTCACTGTCAGGTACCCTGTCCCCTTGTCTTGATGTCACATTTTCTGCATCTTTTTCCTACCAATTATTCTTTTCTCTGGTTGTCTTGCTGAGACTGAAAGACCTAGAATGCATTTTTCTGGATTAAGAATCTTTCACTGCAGACTTGGACCTTTTGAAGCAGGAATAGGTCTTTAACTGTCACCTCAGCAGAGACACCTGACAGGATTGAGCTAATGCGAGCAGGAGCTTAACAACCCTGTAGACTTCAATTAGAGAACTATAGAGACGTTCCAGGAAAAAGACGTCTTCCCACTATCACTTTCAAGTCTTAGCTTTGGAGTCAGGAGGGTTTGTCGTTGGAGGATGTTGTTAAAAAAAAATAGGGGTTGCTGGCTTGGCAGTGGGGTGGATGCCGCTTTCTTCATTTTGATAGCTTTCCGTGTAAATGATGTGTTTTCGTTTTTCCATTCTGACTCAGAGCAGCAAGGTGCTTTTTTTTTGTCTCATCCTTGTTTCCTCTGAGCGCTGGAAAGCTGTCACTGTCTCACTGGGTTAAATTCATTTATCTGTTGGAGTATAGTCATGTGTTCCACTAGGGGGCAGTAGAGGACCTTACGTTGAAGTAATATAAAGCTCTTTTAAAGGGGCTGTCACTAAACTGCTCACATTTTTCTCTTTAGACACGTCTCTGTTATAAACCACACTTGAAGAACATTGAGTTCAATAGTCATCTTTCATATCCAGTCTCAGCTTTAAGCAACCTGATCTCAGTGCTGACAAATTCTTTTATAGATAACAATAACTTATCAGCTTGTGACTGATAAAGTTATGGGGTTTATAAAAAGTGTTCAATAGAAGAAATGTCATCCTTGCAATATTTAATCTTTGTATTTTTGTGTTGATGCAACGATGAAGAGTCAAAACATGATAATTAGTGTACATCATTACAAAGTTAAGAAACAATTGTAATATGGTTCATTTCCATTGTTTTAAATTGAATTGCAAAAATAAATAGGACCCCTGGTGTGGTTGGTGGGGCATTGCATACGCTGGCTGCGAGTGGTTTCTAGATTGCTCCTCACTTGTCCAAGTACAGAAAAGCCCACTGCATGTTTGTGTGATGGTCACTAGATATGCTTTGAGTCCCTCCTTTAAGTTTTTTGTTAGTACTGTTAGTATCTCTTCTCAACAAGCTGCATGATCATATCTGTAATAGTGCAAGAAGTTAAGCATCAAGGTTAAACACTTGGTCTTTCGAATGGTTTACTTGAATGCAATGAATGCACCTTTAAGACATTGTGTACACAATTTCCCTTTTCTAAACATTAATAGACCCTTTAGCACCCCCATCATACTGTTTCCATGGCAACAGCTCATCTATGCATCCCGCCATGACAACAGATCCATCCTTGCGCCCCAGTATGTGCAGGACGTGATTTCAATCATGATCCCCAAACATGCTCACGACTCTGAAAGCATCTCAGATAGAATCTAACGTAAGCTACTCTTACATTTCTCATATGATTTTATCAATGGCCAGAGCTAAATATGAGTCCGCCTCTCTGTTTGCGTGTGGCCCCACAGAGAGACTGGAGCTCTGTGTGGCTTAGGTCCCTGTCAGTTGGCAGGAGACAAGTTTTACCCAGCATGCCCTGAGAGAGATGGATAAGCCGTGTGTATCCGTCAGCCCACCTTTACCGGGAGGTGCGTTGGATGAGAGTGTTTGCGGAGAGAAGCTGTCTGTGTTCATCTGTGTCTTCGTCTCTGTGTCTGTCCCACGCTTTCTCATATCATCCATAACCACCCACCCCTGAGCAAACAGAAAACATCAGCACACAAACAGACTCTAAACGCTTATTGTGCTGCTTTTTTGCCAAATAATAATTTCAGCTTCAGTGGTTTATTTTATTTTAGGGGTCTGGGCTATGGTTAGCCAAATTTGATTGTACAGTAATATTGTCAGGATTTACATACAGTGAAAAATTTGCGCTGAAAAGGCACGGACACAGTTTTTAAGAGTTTACCATTTAGACGCTCCATTGCGCTCATATAGTAATTTGCCCTGTTTTGTAAATCTGGCCCATAGTGTTTTTGCAACGGTCTTTGTTTGGTTTGAGTTTGTTTGTTGTATTTAGCCAGATGCTTGTTAACCACTTTGAAAGTGGTGAAAATAGAGCCATAAAGTCATCATGAAATGGAAGTAACTATCGTATTCTTTTCTTGTCATGATGTATATCCGAGTGAAGCGACTTCTGAAATGAGAAAAAACGGACTTGATTTTTTTCATTGAGAACTCATTGAAATGTTGGAAGATGGGCATTGCCAACAACATGGAGTCCGATTTGAACGCCGGTTTGTGCAATGTGCAAATGAATAAAAAAAGAACATGTGCACGGATAAATCATTTTTAATAAATACCGCAACGCTGTGTAAAACAATTAGAACTGTCATCTTTAATTTCATGCCAATTATTTCTTGAAGGGACCTGTTTCTCTGGACAGTTAACTGGATGTATAGAAACCAGTTGAAAAAATGCTGTCAACATAATTTCATAAATTGTGATGCATTTCGATGCTCAAATATAAACCCAGTAACATTTAGAGTTTTATGAACACATAATTTAGACAAATGTGACATATTTTACACTCAAACAGCTTTTGATCTGGCTGCCAACCAGTTTACAGTTTACAAATTAAAATATGTTTAGGGACAACAAATGTAATAACAAAATTTGGGTTTCTTTGATTTAAATGACTAGCACAAAAATCCAGTCAAGATCCTCTGAAGAATATTTTCACAAAGAAGGCCAGAGCCAGCAAAAATATTCAAACCCACAAGAACAAAAATCTGGTTTTGTAATGATTAACCCATTCAAAAGTTAATCAAAATTGATCCACCTATGAAAATCCTCATTCATATTGGCTCAAATGTAAAATGTGACAAAAACTGTCGAAAACAATAATTAGTTCTCCCAAAAATGTAAATTCTCTTAAACAACCAACTTGTGCTCCACTAATATTGGCACCCTTGGCTCATATTTATCAAGGGTGCCAATGTTAGTGGAGGGCACTGTAGTTTCCAAAATGCTCTTATACAGTGTTATTGAAAAGTTTGTGACCCCCTTGCAGAATCTGTGAAAATGTGAGTTATTTGAAAAAAATAAGAGAAATGATACAAAATGCATGTTTTTTCTATTTAGAACTGTCCTGACTAAGATATTTTACATACATAAAAATGTTTACATATAGTCCACAAGAGAAAAAAATAGCTGAAATGATTAAAATAACCCTGTGCAAAAGTTTGGGCACCCTTGGTTCTTAATACTGTGTGTGGTTACCTGGATGATCTACGACTGTTTTGTGCTGTGATGGTTGTTCACGAGTCCCTTGTTTGTTCTGAACAGTTAAACTGAGCACTGTTCCTCAGAAAAATCCTCCAGGTCCTGCAGATTCTTCAGTTTTCCAGCATCTTTTGAATATTTGAACCCTTCCAGCAGTGACTGTATGGTTTTGAGATCCATCTTTTCACACTTAGGACAACTGATGGACTCGAGCACAAAACAAGTTTCACTGATGCTCCAGAAGGAAACATGAAGCATTAAGAGCCTGGGGGTGAAACCCTTTTCAACAGGATGAAGATTGAACAAATTTTTCTTATTTTGTTGAAATATCAATTTTTCATTCAGTACTGCCCTTCGGAAGCAATAGAAGATGCTTGCATGTTTCCCAGAAGACAAATTAAGTACAATTTACCTTGATTCAAAAGGTTTTCAGCCCCTGGCTCTTAATGCATCATGTTTCCTTCTGGAGCAAGTCCACCAACCAAACTTTATCTATAATGACTGCATCTCTCATTCAAACAGCTTGTTTACAGTTTAAATTTACTTTGGCATCAGTGGCTATGACATGGCAATAAGAAAGATTGCTGGTCAGTAGTGATGTGTGATTGACATTCTCTTGGAACTTCACATCTGATACAAAGAGTCGAGCTGCCGCTCTCCACAGGCTCTGGTGAGAAATAACTTGCATGTATGTGCGTCAGAAAAAACGTCAATCATGTGAAACATCTGTTAGGAAAAGACATACCGGGAACCCTAATGTATCTCGCCTCTGATTATTTCTTTTTTTATGATGCAACACTTTTTAATATCTCTGATGTTATCAGCGCTAGCATATTTAGCGGCCCTGACTTGTTTTGTTTTGATGAGAGACTGATGGAGTGGCGTTTTATTTTCCGTAGGTTCATAGGTGCTGCCTCCAGGGCTGAGAGACAGGTCACTGCGCGATTAAATTCTCCTTCCTTAGCGTTCTGGCCATCCCCTTTTTTTAATGGATGCCCCCTTCATCACTGCTGGCATTCAGATCAGTGGCTGGAATACTGAGGAGCTCTCCGACCGGTCGCATGCAGCTTGTTTTTAAGTGCTGGTGAATTCCCTCTGGCAGGCCGGAATTATCTTTAAAAACAGAAACATAGGCTTTATGCTTTTGCTCCCGCAAAGGATTCTTATTATATTTTAGATATTTAATTGGCAGTCTTTGGAAAATGAATTAGCGTTTTTCTTTTTTTTTGCCGTCTACAGGGACTTCATGTTTAATGCATAAGCACACCAGCCTCATTTTCAATAGCTTTTCATGCAAAGTGCTTACCTGTGTGAACTTTTCTAGCCTCAAAGGTTGCGTCGAGCTCAGAGGAAACAGCTCTGTTATTAAATACGCATAACTAAAGGCTTTCATGTGAATGATGTGAAAGCAATTATGAAAAAGATGATACTGAGAGGGCTTTATAAGTGGCCATCACTTCATTGTGGAGAACCTGTTGACTTGCTGTAGCTAAACACCCCATGAGTTTCTAGACTGACAGCCACTCGCAATGGTGAAGCATCTGGAAGTCATTCATTTTCAAAGGGTCTCATTTGTGAAACACAAGCAAAAGGGATTTCTCTGAAGGTTTTAAAATAAAGTAAAAGTATCTTTCCCAAAAATTTTTTTCATATCTTTACGCTGTAATACAAACTTCTCTATAAGCTATAATATTCACATTAAAACTGACAATGCTATATACAGTGTCACAACTCCCCAGTCTCTCCCCAAACTACATTTCCCAGAAGCATTTCGCCGGCCTTCTAACCACGCACACCTGTATCCGTTTACTCAATTCATCCTCACCGTTTGTGTAAATTTAGCTCTCAGTTTGGTTAATCCTTTGTCAAGTCTTGTTTATGCTTCACCCCTCTGTGGACATAACTGGTTTTTGACTCCAACCTTCCACCCAGTTAAGTGTTTTTGATCTTTAACTCCAGTTGTTTGTAGTTGGTTGATTTTTGTCTTGTTTTTGACGCAGTTTGGATTTTGGAGAGCAGAGGCCCAAAAACCGATCCTTGTGGGACCCCAGTTACTACACTTGGTGTGATTTGAATACCTCACTTCTCCAAGTTACCTTGAAGGATCTATCTGTGACATAGGATTTGAACCAGGAGAGTGAGTTACAGTGATGCCCAATGAAAAGAGGGCACACAAAAGAATATGATGGTTACCCATGTCAAAGGCTGCAGAAAGGTCTAAGAGAATGAGAACAGACTCAGCTCTTGCCCTCCTTAGAGCTTTCGTAACGTGTTAATAAAGCAGTTTCGGTTGAGTGACTGCTCTTAAATCTTGACTGGTTAATGTCCAGCCTGTCATTATGAGAAAGGAAGGTAGACACCTGATTGAAAAGAAAACGTTGAAGTGTTTTTCCTATAAACGGAAGGAAAGAGACAGATATATAGTTCTCCAGCAGATAGTGTCAAGTGTAGGTTTCTTAAGCAACGGGGTTACCCAGGCCTGCATGAATGCAGTGGGGAAAATTCACATAGTAAGTGATGTGTTGATGATATGAGTGAGCGATGGAAGGAAAGTGGGTGAGATGGTTTGTAGTAGGTGTTAGGGGATGGGGTCTAATGGGCAGGTTGTTGGGTGAGTGGAGAGAAGAAGTTTAGAGATATCTTCCTCTTTAAAAGGAGGGAAAGATGAGAGAAGATGGTCTGCTGTGTGTGTGGTGTGATATCCTGGGTGTGTGGAGCTGAGAATTGAAAGCTGGTGGAACTGGTTTTGTTGGTGAAGTAGCTGGCGAAGTTGTCAGCCATTAGAGAGTTGGACGGAGGTGCTGGAGGGGGACAGAGGAGAGTGTTGAAGGTTTTAGGCAAATCTAATTGCCAAAGTATTGGTGAACAGCAGGTGTGGCCCCCAAAGCTGTCCACAAACTCACAGAACACAGCTTGGAAAAACATATTTGAAAGCTGTCCCATAGGGATTTATTTTTAGTAAACTCTGTCTGAGTCTCTGTTAACATCTTCTGTTCATTGCTTTTAATGCAGACCAATGCAATCCAAGCTCAAGCTCAGACAATTTGATGCATTGCTTCAAAAAGCAGAATAAACATGGACAAACAAAGTGCTGCTCTGTTCCAGATGTTGGTGGAAATGGGGCTGATTCCTTAGTCACTTAAAAACGTTTACATTTTTATTGCATTATAAAAGTTAACTGCAGGACAACAACACATTGAGTTCCTAAATTAGACAGCAATATTGAATGTAGTTTGTTAGTGATCTAATGAGTCATTTTAGTTTTTAAGAAAGTTTTAACTCTATATTCAAAGTGTAAAGTTTTCTCTGGTCACTATTTAGGCTGAAATTAAATCATCTCTTATATTCCTGTCTTTACTGTGCACAATTCATGGTTTATTTTAGTCTAAATAAGAAAAGTTTGTCGTTCTTAATGTAATAACTTTCTCAGCCTCTGAAATGACTTTCCTTTTCGTCTGACATCACGAATCTCTGGTACTTTTTACCATTTGCATTCTACCTTCTATTTCTATTCTGGTATGTAACACACACTTTTAATAATTCAGTACACTCTCATGAGATAAAAAGCCCCCTCTATATTGTTTTTTTCTCATTTGGACTTTTGTTTGACCTAATAGAGAATTCATAACGATTTATACCATTCTGTATTTGAATGTTGTAAAGAAAAAAGCTACCCATCAAAAGTGCTTCCACATAAATGTAAAAGTTGTGTCATTCTATAACAGTTTGAATAGTTTTACTTGAATATGTATTCATTTCTTGTCAGAGCCGATAGCCTAGTAGGCAGTGCTTGGACACATGGCACGGTTGCGCTCTTTCGACCTGATTCGATTCCCGGCTTGTGGTATTTTCCCCACGCCCCCCAAAAATCTTTTAAATAAGAATGATGTATATATAAAATATGTATTCATTTCTGCCTTTTGACATAAGGCTTTAGTAAAAAACTAGTTGAACCCTAGAGGTCAGAGAAGATGTGCTTTTAGAGCTGTGGAGCTCAACTGTAAGACCCAAATGAATGGTCCACATAAGAACCAAAGTCAGAGAATCTCATGGAGGTACATATTAGATTCTGTGTGTGTGCGTGTGTGTGTGTCTGCGTGCGTGCGTGCGTGCGTGCATGTGTGGAAGTAACACTCTGTAACCTCAGAGAACTTGTCCCAATTCTCACAAAGAGGATAATGCATAGCCAAAAGAGCTCATTTTTACGTTTGCTTATTATTTGTGACAGCAGGCAAACATAAATTTGTCTCTTGATTATAACAACTGCTCCCTTGAGTATTATGATGGATTATCAACATTTCAACAATGCTACATTCGACAGCAATGGTCAGCTCACATGCAATATTCATACTGGTATTTAGAGGCCACATATCATAACAGATCTCCAAATGTGATTTATGAAGCTTGACCTTCAAAGTGAAAAAAAATATTTGTTCCAAATGTTTCTTTCTACTTGTTTACAATGCTGTCATCTGTTTTACGATGCAAACGTTCATAGCATTCAGCTTTTCTTTCAATGTTTAAACATAATAGACAGATCTATTTAAAAAGATCTTTTATTAGAACTCTAAATACGAAGTGAATGCAGCTGGACATGTTTCTAAAAGTTTGTTAACTATGACCAGTACAATCAAATGTAATTGACTTTTTATTGGGTACTAAACTTGGTCTCAGATGAGAGAACCTGGGGTTGGCAGGTGTATTGGCAGTTAAAGGAGCTGATGTCACTAGTTTCTGCCTGTTGGTCTGATTCTCTGGTTGATGTTTGCATTAAACATGCAAAGACGTTGCAAAACTGTGACCTTGACATTTCACAAGCTAAAGTGTTTTTTCATTTTCAGTCCTATTTAGAAGATAATTGCCATATGGCCACAGCCAATCCGTCACCGCAAATTAAATTTGGAATGGTTACTTACAAACAACTGAAGCAACCTCTCTCAGAAAATCTGAATGCTATTCATTTTTTTATGATTTTTTTAAACATATCCATTAAACAAAATCAGCAGTTTCAAGTTCCAATAATATAGTGTAGGCAAACGTGGTGCCCTGGTTCGATATTGACATACTTCTTCCATTACATTACAAAACTTTTAGTGCATGTAAGTACATCCCGGCCAGTATTATAGCTTTGTTATAAACCATGTAGTTATATAGTCCATTTAGTTAAGTCTGCACACTTGCAATGTTTGCAGCACCTTTTGTTTTTAAAGTCCCACTGCATTTTAAAATTTTATCACTTAAAACTCAACTTTGATGTCTTAAAATGACCTAAATGTAACTCTGTACCCTTGCCTCATTTAGTATATGCTGATTCATGAATATGCAAATTAGCCCTGCCTCCACTCAATTGCACCAGCTCGGACCATAGATATGAATATGCAAATTATTAAACTATTTACAGTAGAAAACATTAGTATAAACAGTAGAATTCATCCCTGATTAAAATTATTTTAGAGACATTATTTTACGGTCGAAAAATGACATATTGTTGCTTTAAAAACATATAAACAACATTAACAACTTAATTTTCATCCCAGGGGGACAGTCTTTAAAATGAGATTTATTAATGTTAATGATAATAATGTAAAGGTTAAAGCGATGAAAGATACCAGATGCTCTCAAAGATAAACGTGACGTGATTCTTGCATACTGACAAATAGTATGCGGAATGGGATTTAACCACTGTTTGTGTGAGCGGTCTAATGAGGCTTGCTTTAGTTTCTCATGAAAAATGACACCTTTTGCTCACAGTCAACAAAGGCAATGGAACATTAACAATAATAAAGAAACTTTTACTATACCTAATCTTCAGAGGTTTGTGTGGCACTGGTTTAAATTGCTTAAATTGAGTGCCCAAAATAACCCCTCCGAATCACTGTGCATAAAAGCTTTTTTTTTGTCTCCGCAGTGAATAATGACAAGGGTTCCTCACTTTGAGCAAATCTCGTTTCAGGAAGATACGGTTGAGTTGAGAGCTCATGGGGCTCTGTTGGAAAGTTTTAGAAAAACACTTTCTTAACACCATTTTACTTTGAAGATATATATTGGATATGATGTCTGAACTCTTTTTGGGCTGTGGTAGGATGTAGGGCTGTGTATTGGCAAGGGCCTTGCGATACTAAATATGAGTCACAATACAATATATTGCAATATATTTCAATATATATTTTACTTTCGTTTTTGCAACTTTATAGTAGGGCTCCAGACAAAAAAAATCACTAAAGTGGAAACACATTTGCATGGTCGCCAGTGGCGATCTCACCAAAAATATAACTCAACAATTTTGGTCGCAAATGCGACCGTTTTAGACGCAGTCTGGAGCCCTGTATAGTCTTGTGCCACACCCCTACCTTATTTAAAAAACCTCTGTGCCTTTACTCTACATTGCCGACCGTGACATAAATTATGTTCTATTAATAAAGTTCTGGACGAGCACATGCAAATAATTAATCCATTTCATGACTCGTTTCATGCACGCTCTAAACGCGGCTGAGCATCTTAAAATCAAAGCGCACCCACGACGCCGGCTCTGAAAGCTAAAGCGCCATGCTCAAGTTTATTTATATAGTGCTTTTTACAATTGTAATTGTTACAAAGCAGCTGTACATGAGACAAAATGACTATAAGCAAAACATTGCATTTATTAAAGGAAGGTAAGAACAACAAAATTAATAAATACACCCCCATTTCACATACCACGCAAAAGATTTTAATAAAAAAGAATATATGACACACAAACACATGCAACCACATAAGCTCATGCTCACATGGCGCAGGTGTAAGAAAACACAGCCCCTCACGTCAGCCCCCTTCTGTTGGAGGCCAAAAAGAATGGGGCCTGACGGCTACGTAATGCCGCCAGAGGGTCGGCCACTGCTGTCCGCTGGGTCCTCAGCTGGCTGGTTCGTTCTGTCATGATTTGTAATGGACAGGACCCAGACTCAGACGGCAGTAACCAAAACCAAAAACAGACGTAAAAAGAATAACCCGCATAGGGCAAAACAAGAAAGTAACACAAGCTTAAAGCGCAAAAAGCACAAAACCATGAGGGGGCAAAACAGAAGACAAGACTTGAATAAAATGTTAATTCACAAGGGCAAGGCAGGAACAAAACCAAACTCACGGGAAACAACCAAAGTGAACTCGCACAGGACTAAAAACACAAGGGCATTATAAAGGGGAAACAAATGAGGGATAATTACAAAAGGCAGGTGCAAGGCATGAAACACAAATGGGAAGATAGACTGAGAAACAAGGGTACGGGGCCAAGACGTGACAGGAGAGCACATGGCACAAAGCAACAAAACAAAGGCCATGTGCTTCCACACATAACATAAACACAAAGACATGGTAGAGTCACAACCCTGTCCACAAGACTAAAAAATCAGGAAGGACAGGATCATGACAGGTAACATATTATACAAACTGTAAATTCCTAGTTTTGTAGTGAGGACTTGACGGGTCGCCCCTTACCTCTTTCACCTCTACCATCTGGTCTGGGTACGGACTACGTCCTGCTTGCTATGGTAACTTCGGAACATTGAGAAAAGACAACAACTAAAGAGCAAAATAATGTTCTACACTCTTTAATGTAACAAGTGCATGAGCTGTTATAGGAAGTGTTCCTGCCTCCAGTACAGTACTAGAAAGACTGTTCCAAAGTTCAGGCGCTAGATATTAAAGGATCTACCACCAGCACTTGACTTTGAAATTCACTGGAGCCCTGAGAGCGTAGTGAACGAGAAGGGCTGTAATGCAATAGAAGCTCACTCAGGTACTGAGGCTCTAAACCATGTAGGACCTTATAGGTAAGCAGTAAGATTTTAAAGTCAATACGTTGCTTGATAGGTAACCAGTGCAAGGCTGACAGAACTGGGCTAATATGCTCATAATATTTTGTTCGTGTAAGAACTCGAGCTGCTGCATATTGAACTAGCTGGAGTTTTTGTGATAAGTTCACAGGACAGCCACCTAATAGTGCATTACAGTAGTCTAGTCTTGACATCTTAAATGCATGAGTTAGCTTTTCTGCATCTGATAGTGACACCATATGACGTAGTTTGGATATATTCTTAAGGAGGAAAACAGGTTTTTTACAGATGTTGACGACTTTCAAATGTCAAACACTTCTGTTTTGTCCCAGTTCAGCAACAAAAAAGTGATACATTTTTATCAATAATAGAGGTTGGACTATCGATACACTATCGTGAAAAAAAAGATTGCAAAAGCCTTCCAAATGAGACACCGCTGTCATGTTTGACTACGTGCTACTAGTTTAAATTACAGAGGATGAAGAGACCGACAACTAGCCTATGTGCGTAATAGTAAATAAAAATAGGCTATAAAGGCTATACATTTTTATTTTATATGTAAAAAAAGATTTTTTAAAGAGTTGGAGGTGGACTGATGTTAATGTGAATCCCTCTGCCCTCCCAGAGGCAGAGTAACTTCAGAATTTACAGAGATAAAAATGATATTAAACATACCAATCAATAATTATCCACTTAGACATTGTTGTCCCCATTTATTTACTTGTTTTACATTTTCTCGTTTTCTTTTTCTGTTCTGCGCACCAGAACATTTAATGACATTTATCATTATATTTTTGGTTATTTATATTCTTTTATAAATAACCAAAAAATATTTCAATAATATTTAGGCACAATGGCACCCCCCTTGTGCAGCGCCCCAATGCACTGCATATGCTGCATACCTCCTTTTTGCGCCCCTGGCTGTATCGCTATTTTTGCACAGCCCTAGAAGGATGTGCCATATTTGTGGTGTTTGGAAAGATTAATGTTCTAGAGTATCTTTTCTGATTGCTGGCCAATAGTTGTGGAACATAATTAAACTACAGTATGCTTCACTAGCCTCATACTTATCTATTTAAATATGTTAAATACAGGCCAGGTTTTATGGGTGAAGTTAATTTTACTGCTGGGCTGGAAGACAGTTTGTCATTACTTGTGATTATGGTAGGCCTGAAATGTTTTTGTGTCCCTGAAAGCTGTCCTCGAGATTGTATCTATGATAACGGAGACTTCTCCCCACTCACGTCATTTACAACCTGTGTTATCTCTCCAGGTTTGGGCGAGCAATTTTCTTCCCAATGAACCGGCGCTAGCTGAAAGCTGTCAAAAAGACTTCCTGCAGAAGCATGGGGAACCCATGCTAGTGCAGTACGCTCGAATGGAGGCTGAAGCACAGGTAATGCATTGACCTGAAATACAATTCACAGCACAGTAACTCCATATAAATAACATGACTGCCTATAGATAGCTCGTAAAGACTCTTTCAACCACACTGTGAGAATGCGTTTGACAGGCTGCTGAAACTAATATTGGTTGCTACGCTAACCCCTTAGCGAGTCTGGTCTGATGTTTTTAGTGGGGATTTTACCTTGCCAGCTAGGCCGAACTGGGAGACCAGCTAATCCAGCTTAATCCATCTAATACACCCAAAACACCATTTGCTCATATAACTTTTTCAGCAGGGAACCAGTGGTGTGCCACAAACCCATTTCAGCGTGACCTAAGGCTTAACACTGACTTATGTATATTTACAATTATAATGTGCTTTATAATGTGCTTTTCTTGAACCCAATGCGCTATGCAGTAAATCTATCAAATTGACTGTAATCTTAATTTTTCGGCAGTTTTGGCAACAAATGTAATCCAGTTTAATTAGAAGCTAAATGCACAGAAATAATGGAGCATCGTACATGTTATATATTTTATTGTATTTTTTTCATGCTATCACACCTACAGACCGGCGTGCACCGTTCCAATATGGCGGACGACTTATGTATAACAACAGCTGCCAATGCTGCATCTAGATTTATATATCTATGATATAGATACTTTAGGAATACTCATTTCAACATGTAGAGTAATATTTATTGTGGTATGTATAATGCAAATTAGGACTTTCAGAAATCCTGTAGAATTCATGCAATCAGATGATGACTTTGAAACTTCTGAAGTGTTTCCAATTATGTGGTCTGTAGGCATGGCATCTGAGTCTAAGACAAGATTAAGTGCGAGTACATATTTATTTGGCACGACCCAAATCAATTTTATTGCAGTTAGTCAAGTCACTTTTTACCACTTTATTGTAATAGGATAGCACGTACAAATAATGCAGTTGGATTTAATGAGCACATTTATTTAAAAGAAGAATGTGCCTTTTCTAAAGAGGAAGGGATTTGAATGTCCATCATCTTGAATATTAACCCCCCCAGCCTTAAAATGTTTGATTGAATATACTGTATCTGTAATGCTTTCAGCTTTTAACGAGAATGTAGTGCTCTTATAAGAGCAGTATGTATACAACTTATAACTTACTGTATACATTTTACTACATTTAAATTCATTCCACGCAGATAAGTGTATAAAATGCAAATAAAATCTGAATATTCAGTCCAGGTTGTTCTCTTGTGTTCTCAACGCCCCCTTGTAAACTAGGATGTTGCCTCGCCCTCTTTATCACGGTTTACAAGAGGGTGTTTGAGTTATTAGCATATAGGTCTGAATCTCTGGTTGTGTTTTTCTTGTCACCTGGGCCCTGATTATTATAGCACGCCGGCCAAGTATGCTGGTAGCATGTCGAATCAGCAGGAAAGAGCTGAGCACACATGCTTGATGATTCCGCTGCTCTCGCAGGTCTGTACATTTCTCTAGCCAAGCATGAAAAGCGTAGAAAGAAAACCTTGCATTAGCATAATGGGAGAGATGTTACTTGGTTAAATCATATGTAATCAAGTAAAGGACCAGAAAAGATAAATGTGTTTGCTTTGAGACCAGGAATTTTGTGAATTGTTTACTGCAAATTTAATGAACACATGCTAAAATTGGCTTGTTTGTAAGTAATGTTTATGTCAAATGTTACATAATTTATGTAGCATGATCTGAATGCATGATCTAAGTGTGCTCAAGTGTCTTTTGGTTAAAGGTCGAAGCTTGGCGTCGCCACCGTACAATTAAAAGCGGCGTCTGTGTTAACTTAGGCATATGGAGGGCCTCTTGCTGACCACAAGTAATTAACTGCAGCAGTGCTCTTTGTTTACATGACATATATCCAAAATGGTATGTGGGATTTACAATAAATCATGTAAAACAAATCTCTTGTTTTCTCCACGGTGTCTTTTGAAGTTTTCAAAGTGAAGTTTCTTCAGCCTTTCTGCGATTAATAATTCATACTTCATTGCTTGAATCATACCTCAAGGCCCCAAAAATGTTAAACCTGCCCATATCAAAAGTTCAGTGTTCTTACATTACATACACATTTGTCCAAAAGCAGGAAAATGTAGCAATTTATACTGAAATGTACCATTGAGCCCAAAGGATTCACTTTTATCTGACGTAATGCAACGTTTAGAATCCATTTCAGTATACAGATGATTTAAACAGATGATTTGCCATGTTTCAGCCACTATTCTGTCGTAAATTGTACGTTTTGGTTGCCTTTATCAGGGATGCCAACATTTTACCTTTCGGCCATTATTGTGATTCATCTAGATCCGATGAGTTTTTGAAAATGGGGGGGCCGGGGGGGGGGCGGTTGTTGGGCTGTGAGTCTTTGGACGGGGTCGCGGTGAATGAAATTATGAGAATCATGTCCAGATGTTGTGGTAACGATGTCAAATCACTAGCCAGTTTGCGGGTTATGTTCTAAATGCTGCGCAGATTGAGCGCACATACTCAACTCATGGTTAAATATTAGATTATGTCGAATTGCGCAGCACCTGCGCATTTCTGATTTACCTCAACAAAACCATCACTAAGCAACAGGTAAAGGTGCGTTGTGCAGCAATCACAGCTTTTATGGAGAAGCCCTGGGGCCTCATTTATAAAATGTTGCATAGAAAACGTCCTAAATTAGATTTTATGATCATTTCTTAACGTGCGTAGTGCGTACGTGTGATTCACCAAGAAATATCATTTAAACAGTTGGGTTGTTTTGATTACAATAACAAAAAAACACAGATAAGTAACAATAAAAACTTTTTTGCAAATGAACTCTTCATGTGGTTGTCTATCCTAGACTGTCCTAAGCAGACCATGGACTATTCGGATTAAGTGCATTGAATAATATTAAATACAAATTGTAATAATTTTTGTAACAGTTATATATATATATATATATATGGCTATATAAGGTTCTCGCATCATTGTCACCTTTTTTCACCCCGATGAGTTTGCATCCCTGCTTTATATTCCATCAGATTTTTCCCAATGCACAGTCTGTCAGTCATGCATCATTCATTCTCCTTATTCCCGAATACATTCTCCTTGCTTTTTATTGGTAAACGTTGCACATGCTTCTTTATGGGCTCTGGCTTTTTCAGAAATTCCTCGGCTTAGATCGCAAAACTCAGACAAAGATTATGAATACTGTGGTGGAGTTTTAAGTGCAAACAGTATAAGAGTCTTATTGGCTGAATCTCATGAGAACTTAATGTCACATTTCACCAAAATCAAACAAAGAAAAAACGAATTATATTTTGCATAAAAAAACTTATTTTCACCCTCAACCAAAAGTTTTAACAAATTATAAATGATCATAAATAATGCTTACTTAGCAGTTTATGTAATGTTTCTTTGCATAAAGTAATGTGCTTAATTTAATTGTTTGTTCTTAATTGTACTGAAAATAAGGCTTTTTCAAACATGTCTGATTTTTGCATTGAATATGTGAGATTTGCATGATTGACTTTTTACATAATAAGGGATACAAAAGTTTAATTTGATGGTACCGTGATACACAAATTCAATACACTGATACACTGTATTACCATGGTACAAATACCGTAATGCAAAATTATGATTGTATTCACCATGAAATTTGCATGGTACTTTAGAGTATCAGAGATGGTGTTTGCATAGCACATGATCCAACATCATAGTCTCCATAAGGTGATAAATTCATTGCATAGAAAATGATTTCAAGTCAATGTCTGCCACAGCTGGATGCAAAAGCCCCTGAAGTCATTTTGTTCACATTTAAAAGGATATTTCAGAGGCAAACTAAAATTCCACCCTGTTATATTCAACCTCAAGGCATCCTAGGTGTATATGACTTTCTTCTTTCAGACGAATACAGTCAGATACCATTTATCCTTTTTCTTCCAAGCTGCAGAATTGGAGTGAATGGTAAAAGTTTTTTGAAGCTCCAAAAAGTGCATCCATCGATCAAAGAACTGCTAGACACGGCTCTTAACGTGGTGTTAACGAAGGTCTTCTCAAGCAAAGCGATGAGTTTGTTTAAGACAAAAATCCATATTGACAACGTTATTAATGGTAAGACCTTTATTAAAGGATAAATGCTATTATAACTCTGACTGTATTCGTCTGAAAGAAGAAAGTCACTTACACCTAGGATGCCTTGAGGGTGAGTAAAACATGGTGCAATTGTTGTTTGCCTCTAAAATATCCCTTTAATAAATGCTGATCTGTCGAGTTATATTGAGTTATATCCACATTCCACTTTGCCTTCATTTGCTGGGTGGGAAGTCTTATGTTGTCACGATCATATCAGAGGAAATGGCAATGACTCATCACGCCTGCACCACAGGGCTCCCCTCCTCGACCTGGGATTTCCTATTATCAAGAAACGACTCCGGCTGACAGGGCCTCCATTTAGTCGCTCATGTCTGGGCAGTGGGGGGTCGGTCAAAATGTGCTGACCAGCTGGAGGCAAAATTCACCATACTGTTCCTGCGATCTAGTCTCATTTCCTGAATCACTAAATCGCTGCGGCTCATCTTTTCGAAGCTTGTGCGTCATATTGAAATAGGAACTTTTGCTGAATATATATAAATATGATTAAGGCATTCAATTACAGCAAACAGAATTTTATCTGACTGGATATATTTCCCCTTGGGCATATAATAAGCTCTGTGTGAGGCAACTTTTATGATATCACTGTACTGTTGCATATACAAATGCATTACATAAAAACATGAGGTTCCTTTCCCATGTGCTAAATGTGCTTTCAGAAATGATAAGACTTAAATCCTGGTCAATGCTGAAGTTTTTTTTGTCTAGAATCACTTATTTAGGCAGAAACATGTTTAGATGCGGATGAATCTGGAAACCACACAAACTATACAGTTGTGTTCAATGATAACTTATGCATTACACCCCAAACAAAACTGTCAAAATCAGTCTCAACCCATTATTGTAGCAGCTTGGTAATTCAGTAATTTATGAGGACTGTGTTCCCCTTTTATGTGATGTATACACCAGTAGATATAACATTGCTGTGAGACTCATTTTAAAATAGATGCTTGCCAATGCCACTTCATGAAAGACAGTCGTAATTTTTCCAGCAGTTTTCTTCTCCGAAATATGGCCATTCTTGGCAGTGACTGTGTGCCTGGCTGGTACCAGGCTGATGAACCAGCCCAGTCTGGGATTTTAATTTTCTTTGAGAGCCAAGCAACGTTGGCACTAGTGGTGAAATGAATCACGGTTGATCCGTACGGATTGGAATGCATGTGACCCATGGATTAACTGTAAGTTTATTCATCATAGAGTAAAAGATTAAAGCACACTGTCGTGTATATCCTAAAATAAACTGCTGTGTACGCTAGCTGTAAAGTTAAAGTAATATTGTGTTGAGTGAGTCCACAAAGATCCACTTGCACCACTTCAGCAATTTTGACACGCCGCCGCTCATAATTCAGTTACGCATTTAAGACGACAAGAGAAAGTCAGTCGAGATACTTACTCCATGATCGTCACCTCTTAACACCCATCAAATTTATAATCTGTTCTCTAGAGATCTATTTGTCAACTGTTTACTCTGACTGCACGTTTCTATCATATTTATTTGTTATACATTAGGGTTAAAATATATATATTTTTAATTATGCATGCAAACTGTGACACAACCTAGAAGATGAAAAATACCCAAATCAGCCGATCTATGCAATCACAAGCAGCTTTTTATGCATCACTGAATAAGGTTCATTGCAATGAACTTGTACCCAACTCCCATCTAGCTGATTGTCATCTGTAGACCTTTGTAACAGTCTGGATCCTCTGTACTCTTGACTAGATGGAAGGTCCCTCGTGAATTGAATAATTCATTTGCAAGTAATAAGCAAAGTCTTGATGCTGACCTTTCACACTCTTTTCCTCACTGACTTCCCATTGGCATTGGCACCTCAAATCATCACCGTGGCTCTGTGAACTTTGGCTACTCTGTCTGCCAGACCAGGATGAAGACGCTGAACAGACAGCTCATATTTGGAAGGCTGATATTTGGCTACATATTCTATTTCAGCTCTTGGCAAGCCCACAAGTCTGTGAAAAGAAGTGTAACCCTGCTAGGCAAGGCCAGTTTCCATTTAGGTCACAGTGTTTCTGTTTCTAATGGACAGTAAGCGCTTGAACCCGTTTTGACAGGGTGTGGGGAGTGGGTAGGACTGAAAGACAGGATCATGCTGAGACATTTTTACTGTCTATTGTATCTCTATCAGCGTGTCACAAGTCAGCCTATTGCAGAAGGGTCAATAAAACTGGCTATACGTTGTGTGAATAGGCTATTACTATGTTTGGAGAGGAAGAAAACAATTGGTTTTAATATTTACAAATAATAGGAACTGTAAAGAATTAGCTGTTTGGTTGATTAGTGGGAAGCCTCTTTAAGAACTATTTGGTACTCAAATAACACACTTTACTGTGACAATTCTCCAGTACTTAGTCATACTTTACTTACTTGTGTGAAAAAAATCACAAACACACCAAATATATTTATTGATCCCTTTCTGTCGGTCACCTCGAAGTTGTGTCAACAGATGGGGTTTGAACTTGAGAACCGAGAGGAATTTCAAAAGGCAAATGAACTTGGCGAATGGCAAATGCATGCAAGTCTCCGCCCCATACATACAGGTATAAAAGGAAGATGGCGTGTCCATTTATGCCTGGAGTTGCTGGCTGTGCTGTTGGCCTTGAGGAGGACAGCACTTCTGCCGTGGCGTACATCAACCATCAGGGTGGCATTGGCTCACGGCAGATGTCGCAACTTGCACGCCACCTACATCCTGGGCAACCTGAACCAGACAGCCAACGCGCTTTCTCGTCAGGCCTCGATATGCGGTGAATGCCGGCGTAGTCGCGGCGTAGTCCAGCTCGGCCAGGCACAGATTGACCTGTTTGCCTCCCCGGACACTACCCATTGCTCGCTTTGGTACTCCCCTCGGCACAGACGCCTTGTCTGATGTTTTTGGATCTGATGATAAATCAATCAAGAAACAGCGTGTTTACACTTGTCAGCATTGAGTGGCTTCTGTAACTGTATATCTGAAGTGACTTTTCTTTTAAAAATGTATTGTGGCAAAATTGTGCGTACTTTACAGAGAATGGATGTTTTGTAACTTTAGGGTAACTTTTCGCTCTATGTGCGAATGCTCTATCTACTCTACTCTCGGTTTTCTGACAGCCTTCAGAGAGAGGAGGGAAAATAATCATTTTGTGTGATGTTGACCTGTAAATGCATATACCAAAAATTGTTTACATACTGACGAGATATGGATAATGTGAGATCCACTGCTTTACTCCCATTGCTAGTCACTCCCGAAAGTTGCTCATCATGTGCATAAAGTTGAAAAATGTTCAGCTTTGTTGTGTTGCTAGACAAGCCCACTTCCTATCGCTTGTGTCACTGGAAGGCATCATGAATTAAATAAATGAGAACTGGCGGTGTGAACAGAGCTTTACATGTCTGTCATACATTGTCTTTCGGTATAAGTCGGCCATTCAGAAAATGAACCAGATTTCATTTCATCCAGTGTGTCAAATACAACAAACCTGTTTTCTGTGATATGACTCTTTGAAGTCATGCCTGATTGACCATATGCTTCCTAATAGGGACGGGAACATGATGGACTTGTTGTTTCAGCAGTGGCTCATTAGGTTAATGAACATTTGAATAGCACAGATTGAATGCCCCTCTCGGATGCCCCTACTGTGAGTTGAGAAAGTGATGAACCATTTTCTTCACTTAATATCTGTGCTCAAACTTGAAAGTTTCACCTCAAGCTGTCGTCCTGAAAGACAAAAATAATATCGGCACAACTTGTTTGTGATGTATACTGCTGTAATTTGCAACAGGCTCAGGACCTGAGAAGGAAAATGGCTTTTTATTGTCACACTGAGTAATGGAAACAATTTATTTTGTGAGGGCAATATCTTTGTTTGCTCCTTATTGAGGAGATTTTGTCACATTTTTGTCTTTATTGTGTTCAGAGCTTGATACTGAAGGACAGTTAAATACAAAGGGAAAATCTTGTCTCTGCTCATTGGAGGTTGAGTGGAAAGCAGTGGCGAATTAAAAATTGTTCACAAGACCTTGACCACCACAAGTACGACATTTCAAAATTAATTATGGTGCAACAGAACGGGCTGTTTATGCCAAACATGTTCTTGTTTTTTTATTGTTGTCCACATGAACCTAGTATGTGGGGCAATTTTAAAGCTGTTGCCCACGCATCAATGCATCTTGCACAACAAACATCTCATTTTGCAGATGCCATGTCAGGTTAAATGAAACTTGCTTTGAGTGTGTTCTATTTACAGCTCCTTAGAGCAAAAGAAGTGTAATATATTTTTCAACACCTCTGTCTATCATTATTATTCTCTCCTAAATGTCATTATTAAAGGTGAATTAATAAATATATATATATATATATATATATTATATTTTGCTTGCTGGTTTAACAGTTTGCTAGCTTGTTCTTGGACAAAACAGATTTATCTAGTCTGCTTATACTAATCGCAGTTGTTTTTTTTATGAGAATGCAGTTTATCATGGTAAATCATTTTAATTGGCACATAATGCTAAATTCTGCTAGGTGTAAAATCTGTGGAAATGTTTTGTAATTCTATTTAGTAATTCTTCCCGATAGCAATGGATCTCAATATGGCTCTTTTTAAGTTCTAAAGATATCTGTTAATTATTAGCTCAGCAATGCATTGAGTAACAAGCCCCAGCAGGAGTTAAGTAAGAGCTTGTTAAGATCACTTATTTTGTTTCTCTTCATTATGATGCCTTTGTCAAATTCAAAAGCGTTATGATAATCACATTTGTGTTTCACAAGAGTATCATGTAGAGATTAACAGGTGTGTGGAATTAAAGAAAACTTGCACAAATAAAACATTGTTATAAAATCGTTAAAAGGTAAGATTCCAGACTTGGCATCTCAGAGTTGGAAAACTGACTTGGGTTTAGATTTCCTGCTTCGGCACTGTGAAAAGTAACCCCCTTTCTGTGAAAATCTCTGAAAGATTCACATTCAACATTTATCATGTGTGACTTTACTTATCATTGTGCCAGAAAAGAAGGACATTACCGATCGCAATGTTTTTTGGACAACCCTATCCAGTGCACAGAGATTTTTGTTTCCTTAAAATGACCACAATGCATCGATGCTCCCTGTGTTTTCTTACTGGAAATCAAGCAATTTTCTAAACAGTCTAATCGAAATTGTATGAGCCATTTTATTAAACATCATGAAATGTGATAGAACTTTTGAAAGGTCAAGCGTTTATTTTATTTTATTTTATATGTGAACACTAGGGCTGTCAAATGATTAATCGAGATTGATCGCATCCAGAATAAAAGTTTGTGTTTACATAATATGTGTCTGTGTACTGTGCATATTAATTTTGTATTCATAAAAACACACATACATGCATATATTTAAGAAAAATAATTAACATTTAAATATAATTTCAATTATTGGTAAATATAAATAAATACATCTAAATATTTTCAAAATATATATATAGGCCTACATGTATGTGTTTGTGTTTATAAATACAAAATGAATATGCACAGTACACAGACATATATTATGTAAGCATAATAACTTGCATTCTTTAGGTTATCGCAATAGGATGTTTTATGACATAATATACTGGCTCTTCCTAAATATATAATGGCATTGAATGGCATTCTGGTTTTTGAAGTTTCAAAAAGCACATATATGACTAGAACATCACTAGACACGCGAGAACCAATGAGATTCAACATCATTAGCGTGCGGCCATATTTCAACTTAGCTTGCTTGAAGTTCTGCATATTGTCTGTTTAGATTTGATATAGCAATTGCTCAATAAGCTTAAAATATTAATGGCATCCGGTCGAGTAAATTATGAGTAAATTTCCTTATTTGAAATTGTCCCTAAAATCCTGCACATAAAAAAGTCATATGATTTTGAAACATTATGACCTTTGGCATTGTTACTTTATCCAATAGCATAAGATGATATTTGATGTAATGTAATGTGTAAATGTTGAATTCAATGCGAGTATCAGTAATAAAAAATCTTTTGTTGGCATCATATCAGTAGTATGTAGAAGCTGTAGAATCATAACAATGCTGCTATAATTGTCATTTTGGTTGCATCACAGTTATAGAGGCAAACTGTCACAAGCACTGGCAAACGGTTGAGTGCTATTTTAAAAGCTTATCTATGCTCGACCAGGAGAAGGGAGCTGTAAAACAGCTTTCACAACTGTCTCAACTATCTCCCCCTCTGTTGTAAATCAACTTTCTAATGGCTTTGAAAAAACCCACCATAGATACAGTTAGCAGGGGCGTCTGGCGCAGGAATAAAGAAGCTCTTTTTATAGCGCTGTGTGATGAGTTAATCATACGCTCTCGCCTGTCCACTCTTTCTCTCCTCATGGCTCTGTCTCTCAAAGTGAATAGAAGAGCTCTCTGCTTGAAAAGGGCACCTGGGAGCTTTCTTTTGATGATAATGACAGCAACGCGCCCAACGTCTTTCTTTCGGCTACCAGTTTATCAAGACTCTGAAAAAAGGGGAAAAAATGATGAGCCATTTGCATCCTCACTGCTTGGGTTACAGTTTCAGGTCAACTTTCTTTTCACTTTGATTGGAAGAAGAAAACAGCCCAATTGCCAGCTGGATGCTTGAGAGTAAGCTGTGACGTTTCTCTTGAACCAGGAACCATTGACATCAGAAATCGAAATATAAACACTGTAAACAGCCAATGTGGTGCAGTTCATGTTTACATTTACGCATTTGGCAGATGCTTTTATCCAAAGCGACTTGCATTGCATTACACATTATACATTTCTTTTGAGTATGTGCAATCCCCTGGGATCAAACCCATGACCTTGGCGATGCTCTAACCACCGAGCTACAGGAAAACTGTTTAGCTGATGGGCATTCTGGTTCTAGGTATACATTAATGTGCCTTGATCTTACAATATATCAGTGGCATTGTTTTGTTTCAAGATGCACACAGTAATAAAGTATGTTATAAAAAAACGATTTAAATATCCTAATTTAACAAAGACCTAATCCTGGTTTAAGCAGACAGAGCCATTATCTCGTGTAATTGTATAACTTATTGCTCCTGTCATTTCAGAATCTAAACTCATATCCAGTGGTACTTTTTAAGATTGTTATTTAATGATATGAAACCATCTGTCCATCTCAACACAAGAAGCTAACTGTCAGGTTGTTTAGAAAAAGGTTGCTTAGTGTGTCAGTTTTACCTTTGAAGTCAGTCAGTGCTAATATAAAAGAACCAAATGAAATCACAAACTTTATAAGCTGGATTTTACAACTTGGCAATGTGGTGATTAAAAGAATGTTCCTGTCACTATCAATATCACACACTTTTGTGTTTCTGTCCGAGCCAAATGGTGTAATATAACACAACTATTGTATGGCCAGATGATTTTTTGCAAGTCCTGAAGTACAGGCCCACCAGAATTACTGCATGGAAGTCTGCCACTCGAAAGTCAAAGCAACTGGTACCAAACTGGAGCAAATTTTCGTTTGTTTGTTTGTTTGGTTGTTTGTGAGGGATTTAATCAGTAAATCCCATGTGTTCATTTGCTGGATTTCTGTGTGTTTTGAAATGTGGATACTGGTTTTGAGATGAACCCAAACTTCAGCACTATGAACAGAGGGATTCGGAATTGAAAAGGCTTGCACGTTACCGGGAACATTTGCCAGCTTTTGGAAAGTACTCAATTTCTGTTCACCAGGTGTTTGGTCCTTTTACATGCAAATGTATTATTATGGTTATGCAGAATGATTTTAGATTACCTCGGGATTCTGTCATCGCGCCTCAGCATTATGACACATAAATCACCTCAATGCTAGCAGAGAAAATTAATATCAGATCATTTTGGTCGAGTCGCCCAAGGTAATGCTAATTTAATAGAAATAGATAAATGAGCAGTTCATTGTATGGAAGCCTACCCCAATATCTGTGAATTCAGACATGGCCGTACCCACCACTGAGGTCAAGTTTTTCCCCACGTAAAACCGTTGGTCCCCATTGACTTGCATTGTTTTTGTGTTCATACAATAGAAATTAATGGATACCAACGGTTTTTGGTTACCAACCTTCTTTAAAATATCTTATTTTTGTGTTATGCAGAAGAACGAAAGGTTCGAAATGACAAGAAGGTGAGTATTTTTGGGTGAACTATCCCTTTAAAAACAAACCTTGAAAAGAAGCTAAAATTGTGGTCCATACGTCCCTGTTGAGTTTTATTATTATTATTTACATGTGTGCTAAAAGTTGCTACTACTAAAAAGCAGCGATACAGCGTGAAGAGCAGGTATGCAGCATTTGAACTAACCTCTTTTTGGCTGATATAAGAAAACAGTAATGGTTGTCCCAGAGGAACATTTTTATGCTTGCTCAGCGGTTGCTTTTTCATAGCTCAGCAGATTTGAAAAAAATTAAAACAAGGAGACAATTATTAAAATACATTGGGGGTGGTTCCCCATACAGAGCTTAGGACTAGTCCTATAAAATATATGTTGAGCTGAGCTGTCTTTAAGCAAAACAAAAAAGTAATTTTTCATGTTCTAGTTAGCTTTTTAGGTTGCTACTTAAAGGGTTTAAATCTTCATATTCTCAGAAGTCATACACTTAAAAGTTAAGGTATCCATGAAAGTAATGCTAAGTTTGTCATCTGAAGTTTCTGAAAAATTCAAAATCTCTTCTTTTGTTTTGTGCATAATAAAGAAAGTAATTTTAATTTCAAGAAGAAATTTGTACATTTAGGATATTTTTGAAAAGTTTGCAAACACTTTAAATTTCAGTGGCCAGCTGTGCTTTGTTTTGATGTATTTAACAATGCTGATGTGTTTATTTATGCTTTGCAATCGATGTTCCAGCTGATTCGTTTTTTTTGGGCTCATCTCTCTGGCGAGTTCTTGGCAGAATGCCCCCGCCTTCCATTTACTGTCATTTGATATAAATTCAAATATTAATGTCTCTGTGTTCAAAAGATATTACATTTATCAGGCTTGATATGACAGGAAATACTGATTGTTGTGTTAAAATTCAATCAATAATAATCAGCCTTGTCTCTGCATAGATCGCATTGTTTCGTGCAGACAGATTATTGCATCCAATTCTGAATTTTCCCAATGGACTGCATCAAAAGTTACTTTCAGTGCCACAGCGTACTGTACATGTTTCTTACGCCAAGAAAGGAAATTGTAAGGTTGGTTTCAAAAAGGTGTCGGACAAACAACCTCTATTGCCCTGAGCACAGATGCCAACTTCATCAAGATACCAAAGCCCAGGAAATCACTGCCCAAAGTCCTTACCAGCTTGTGCTGTCTTTACAGGATTTAACCCAAGCCAACAGTTATGTCCTGAAGATTTCATCACTATCTAGGAGAGGATGCTAATGCTCTCTGAACATGTAGGTTCTTCCAGCAAAGCTAGATGTTCTTTCATAAGAGAGCCAGAGAAGAAGAGATTGCAGCCAAATGGCAGATGGATTGTGGGATCAGATTTGTAGCAAATCAGTTCTGCTGTGTTTGTAGAGAAGTGTGGGCTGTCTCTGTGCATCAGCGTATGCCTCTTGCATAGTTAGTGCACCATCAACCGGTGACTGAGAACGGCATGACGTCTGGTGTATATGAAGACTGTTCAGTCCGTTTTACTGATGTACTCGTCTTACTGTTCTTTGATTGCACCTGATTGGTTTCTGATTGGATTCTGTTTCTTTTGCCCCACTCAGCATAGACTCATGTAGCTTGGGTTTTGACTGTCGAATGGTCTGTAAGTTGGGGCGAAAAAGAATAAATTCTCTCATAATTTACTCACTCTCTTGCCATCCCAGGGGCATATGACTTGACACAAATATTTTTTCATAAAAATATCTGTCACTTACATACATACACTATATTGCCAAAAGTGTTGGGACACTCGATCTAATAATTAGGTTTGATGACTTTAGTAATTTCCATGAGTATAAATCTTAATGCTGCAGCATATCATGATATTCTATGGAACTGTGTGCTTCTAAGTTTGGGAAGAGCCCTTTTCTATCCCATCATGACAATGTCCCTGTGTTTGAGACAAGATTCAGAAAGAAATCATTGATTCGGTCAGTGTGGAAGAACTTGACTGGTCTGCATAAAACCAAGTCTTGAACCACAGCTGAACACATCTGGTGTGACTTTAAATGCAGACTTTGAGCCAAAACTCATCACTCCACATCAATGGCTTTAGCATTAAGATTTGTACTCATGGAAATTACTAAAGTCATCCAACCTGTTTATTAGATAGAGTGACCCAATACGTTTGTCAATATAGTGTATATATATACAGTGGCAAAAAAAAGTATGTGAACCTTTTCGAATTTCATGGTTTTCTGAATAAATTGGTCATAAAATGTGATCTGATCTTCATCTAAGTCAAGGGTATTGACAAACATAATGTGTCTAAATATAATAACACAAAACATTCTGATCTTTCATGTCTAAATTGAACACACTCATTCAATATTCAAAATGGCAGTGGAAAAAGTAAGTGAACCCTTAGAATTAATAACTGGTTGACCCCCCTTGGCAGCAGTAACCTCAACCAGGCGCTTCCTGTAGCTGTGGATCAGACCTGCACATCGTTGAGGAGGAATTTTAGCCCATTCTTCCTGGCAGAACTGCTTTAGCGCTGTCATATTTTTTGGACGTCTCATGTGTATGGCCCTCTTTAAGTCAATTCATAGCATCTCTATTGGGTTGAGGTCTGGGCTCTGACTTGGCCACTCAAAAAGGCGGATTTTGTTTTTCTGAAGCCATTCTGTTGTGGACTTGCTCCGTTGTTTTGGGTTGTTGCCCTGTTGCATCACCCACCTTCTACACAGTTTTAGCTGACGTACAGACATTCTGACATTATCCTGATGAATTGTCTGATATACTTGGGAATTCATCCCCTCAATGATTCCAAGCTGGCCAGGCCCTGATGCAACAAAACCGGCCCAAATCATGATGTTTCCTCCACCATACGTTACAGTTGAGATGATGTTTTCATGATGATATGCCGTGCCCTTTCTACGCCAGATGTAGTGCTGTGTGTTTTTTCCAAATAGTTCAATCTTAGTTTCATCAGTCCACAAAACATTTAGCCAATACCGCTGTGCTCTTTTGCAAACTTCAGACGTGCAGCGATGTTCTTTTTAGTAAGCAGTGGCTTCCTTCGTGGTGTCCAGTCGTTGATACCCTGCTTGATCACTGTTTTACGTATTGTTAACTTATGAGCCGGGATGTTAGTAAGTTCCAATGATGCCTTCAAATCTTTGGCTGTCATTCGGGTTGTTTCTTTACCTCATTGATGAGTCTTCGTTGTGCTCTTGGTGTCATTTTGACTGGGCGCCCACTTCTTGGTGGAGTAGCAACAGTCCTAAAGTGTCTCCATTTGTAGATTGTTTGCCTAACTGTAGACAGGTGAATTTCTAAAGTCTTTGAAATAACTTTGTAACCCTTTCCAGCTTTATGTAAATCAATAATTCTTGATCGTAGGTCCTCTGAAAGCTCTTTTTGGCGAGGCATGGCTCACATAAGCGTGTTGTTCTTGTGCAGAGCAAACTTCAAAAGTTTGAGGGGTTTTTATGAGTCAAAGTAGCTGTAGTCCACACCTCCAAACTTATTATCTTACCGAGACTCCAGGTGTGCTAAAACCTGACTTCAATTAGCTTTTTTGAGGTCATTAACTCAAGGGTTCACATACTTTTCCACAAGCACTATGAGGTTTTTTTGGGTTGTTCTCTGTCATGATTTCACATGAAGACAGAACCCAAGTGCAGACAGCTCTTTACAAAAAAACACTTTATTTGACAAAACATAACTCAAAATCCCTCGAGGGGGTAAAACAAGAACAAAATAACAAAGACACTGGTAAAAATACCTAAACTTCAATAAAACTTAACTTAACTTAACTTAAACGGGAACAGAGACAAGGACCAAACGGGGACTAGGTAGACAAACGATCCATTAAATAGGAGAGGAACAAAAGAGACATAAAGTGTCACATTCTTTGCACATAGTCAGCATCTGATTTCAAACAAGATACAGACTCTAAACCAAGCCCCTTACCTGTTGGTATACTTACCTTCTGCGTCAGCGATCCTCTTCAGTGTGTCCTCTCATCGTCATCCTCGTCATCTTTAATCAGACATTTATTACAGTGTACATAAAGTAATGAAACGTAGAAAATGAAAACTGTATGTTTTGGGTAATGTCTGTTACAATTAGTACTCTCATTTACTATTTCCTTGACCAATATATTCCTATTTGAAGGAGCATATTAAAATGTGTGATATGGCAATTGCGTTTTTGGACACTACAAATGTTCCCTCGAATAGTGCACTATGCCAGGGGATGTGTGGACACATTCTGATTGTTTTACAAAAGGGTTTGATAGTAAAGGTTTTACAGTTGACATTATGACAGTGAAAATGAAAAGTGGCCTTTCTTCATATGAAGGTGTCTTGTTCTCTGCAGAAAAGCTTTGAGACTGCGGAAGTAGGCCTCATGGAAAGTTCCTTGCGAGGATCCTCTGCAGGTTTGGCACCTTATGAAAGAGATTAAAAGATGAGAGCAGGAATCCAGAAGAATTCCTGATAATCTTTTCAACAGGTACACTGACTCCTTGGAGAAATGAAGTGAAATTCTCACACAGGGTGATAAAACTTAGTCATATTTAGATGCACTTTTATAACCTTTAGTAATGAATTCACTGTAAATACAACAGTGCCTAAAAATTCATGGGTACTCTTTTTTTATGGATGGATTTAGTTATATATAATCACCCTAGCAACAGTGGTTGTCCGTACATCAAGGGTTAATCAAGGATTGTGTGTGTTTATACAGTCATGTCTCATATGCAGTGGAATTCTCCTTATCTGAGCCCTCATTGGGATATGTCTTGTAAACACCTCTTTTGTCCAAACACCTTCATACTGTGGGGCCTGTCTCAAAGAAAGGTGTCTCTGTTTTCAGACAAACTTATGAAAACAAATGTCATTGAAAACACATGCTCATTTCTTACATACTGGTCTCTTTCACAGGTATTATTATAAAGTGAGATTACGTCACAAGGCTTTGGCAGTTGGACATGTAAAAGGTCTAAAAAAATGCACTAACCTGCTTGAGCTGTAAAAAATATAGGTTCTTGTAATACTGCTACTAATAATGTTGGCATTATTTAACAGTGAGGAAGATTATGGCCTGACAAAAGTAACGATTGGAATTATGTCAACAATTAATCGAAAATATGTTATAATTAGGGCTGTCAAATGACTAATCGCGATTAATCACATCCAGAATAAAAGTTTGTGTTTACATAATATATGTCTGTGTACTGTGCATATTAATTTTGTGTTCATAAAAACAAACCCATACATGTATATATTTAAGAAAAATATAAACATTTCAATATAATTTCAATTATTGGTAAATATAAATAAATACATCTAAATATTTCCTAAATATATATATGCCTACATGTATGTGTTTGTGTTCATAAATACAAAATGAATATGCACAGTAAACAGACATATATTATGTAACACAAACTTTTATTCTGAATGCGATTAATTGCTTTTAATCTTTTGACAGCCCTAGTTTTAATTTAACATCTTCAATGTAGTCGTCCTTTGCCTAAATTTAGCAAACACAGGATTACATGCATTAAAAGATATAGGGCCAGATTTACTAAACAGGGCAAAATAGCATGAGAGCGCAATAAAAAAAACAATAAAAAAACTATAATGCATATGCAATAAGGTCAGTCGCAAAAACAGCTGTGTCCACGCGTTTTAGTAAATACCGAAAATAGTTGGTAGCTGTAAGTATGTCTGACCCATAATTTAAATAATGCTTACTGATCTATCACCTCTCTGAGCACATGTTAAAACAAAATATGAAAAAAGTCAAGATGATGGAAGTGTGTTTGTAGAAAGCATAATAACCCTCCTAACGGCTCATAAAAAATGTAATTTGGAACATTAAGCAAGAGAAACCAAGTTCACGTTTCTCTCAAATGCTGCTGCAAACCCCCTCGAAGGTGTCGTCTCCGTGGAAACTGCTCTTGTTCCCATTTAAAAAATTGTTAAATAATGTACTTGTGAATGGGGCCTAATTGCCGATTTAATAACCCACGGTTGTGTAGTTGCATCATGCAACGTAGCTGCTCCTTTTAAATGTTTAATGACTTGAGAGGCATCTCTTGCAACCTGCTCTGATCTGTATGCACTTATAGGCTCAGTATAAACACATCTTTATTGGCAGATATAACATGTGAAAAGTTTCTGTATATTCAGCCGTGGCATTTTGAAATTCCTCTCGGAGATGATAGGTTCTCAAGAACAAACCCCAGTCTGTCTCTCAACACAACGTCTCGCTCCCTCCATCAGGGAACAAAGGTTGTGTTGATTATTTTGTATGCTGATATTTCAGTCATGGTACAAAATTACGCACAAAGGAAATTAATATATTCATCTTTTTTAGGTTTCTTGCTTCCTCGACAAAGCTGTCATATTGCTTAGAAAAACAGGGTTGTCATATAGTGTATATTTACATTTACATTACATTTATGCCTTTTTTTATACATTTTATACATTATGTGTTTCCTTGGAAAAGAACCCATGACCTTTGCATTGCTAGCACCAACCGGAACGACGTACAGGAACGACCATAGTTCCTGTGCATGCATATATTTATATGCTAAATTATCATGCGGATATTCTGACATTTTACCAATTCCAAACCACTTAATAACTGATATTAATTTCTATATATAATCATGTATAAGTGTATATAATGGTTAACAAAGGCTGGAAGTGAAAAGTGCTTTCAGATTAATTATTTACATAATTCTTTTTACAGGTAAAATGAGTAAAAAAGATTTAAGTTACACTGAAAAGTCAGAAATTACTAAATGTCCATGAAAAGTATGCAATACAGGCAGAAAGATGCTCATTTGGTCACCAGTTTCAGACACAATCAGGTGAAGAAAAAAGATGCTTGTTAACAGGTAGAAAAATAAAAATTCACAAAAAGTTCAGGTTATCAGAAACCAACATTTTTAATTGACCCTGAACTATAATATATATTTGAATAAACTATTTGCCAAACTTTTTTTAAGGGAAATTTCAGGTAACTTGTTTTTTTCTGACAGCCTGCCCAGATGGACTGCCTGTCTCTCCATATCTCTATTTCTCTCTCTTTCTCTTTCTCGCTATCTCACGTCAGCGCTATGGTCTGCTTTCTTTGCCTCCCCCCCCCACACACACACACTCAGTGTGTGTGAAGATCATTGTGAAACGAAGACTCTAATCAGCCTCCATCACTCACTGCCAGACAGAGCTGCGCTTTGTCAAATGGCGCCTCCTCATCAGGGCTCGCCGTACTGTAGCTGCCACACGTCAGCTTCAGCCGTTTTGTAATCCATCACTAGATGTCATGTTTCAAATCGGCTTCCCAGTCGCGTCCTTGGGATTCTACGGGGTCTTTGCCATCGAGTTAGGATTTACCTGGGTCATTTTAATCATACATCGGTCACATTTTATGAGGATTAAATTCTTTATGTGGCTTTCTGCCTCAATAAATTCCTATTTTCTCTACGGCTTGAGTTTTGAAATGTTCTGGTGGGACTGTGTCTGAGGAAATATATCTCTACGGTCCTTTTGACCAGGGTGGCCCATGTGGGGCACAGACTTGAATAAAGTAGAAGGACAACAAAACATGTGCGTTTTTAACATTGTTAAACAATCAAACCGTAATTATGACAATATAAGTTATACAAGAAGACACAACGCATGAGTACACAATTTCTGTCTTTGCTTTACCCTTACTATTATTGCACGTCTACTATTGGCTCATTTCTGAGTTAAAGGCGGGGTGACTACAGTCAATATTTAGTAATAAAAAAGACTGTTTAGCTGTTTAATATAAACATTTGAAGATCATGACTTACTTGACTTACAGTACATGGACGGTTCTAAACAACATTTCTGAAAAACTATGCAAACAGTTCCTTGATAGTAAGATGAGGTTTCAAACAACATACAAAAAAACAGACCATGGAGGTCACGTTTGGAACAAAAATAGAAAAGTTTAAAAAAAAAACATTTAACCATGTCTGAGGAACACTGAAGTCCATTGTAACAAAGGACACAAACCAGACACTTTAAGGATCAGACCATCCTTTTAAATTGATCAACCAGACAAGTAAAGCAATTGTAAAAGAAACAGCAATAACACTGACATGGTTTTTGGCTGAAATAAAACTGTCCCATTAACAAATTCTGTAGGATTTTTGTCCTCATTTGGAGAGCGTCTTAAAAAATAAAAACTTATGAGGCCAACATAAGGTCACTTCAGAAGTTGGCTATAAGGCATTAAAGGCAATATAAAAAATGAGACATTAGTTACGTTTTTCGACCATTATTCCCTACCGCCACTCACAGTGATGCCAGCACCATGCACCGGGACTACATTTTAGCTGGTTACCATGATGTGAAACGTGAGTTGAGTGAAAACTGTCAGATTCTTCATAATGTCTGAGTTTAGGTGGATTGCAAGACATTGATCCAAGGTGCAGAGCAGAACTTGAAATGAATCTCAAATATCTTGAACTAAAGTCTGTTTGTATTCTGCAATGGCAGAGAAGTCCACCGACCCTATCCACTGTAAACTAGTGTGTGTTTTCTCTTTCAGGTCAAGTACTAGCAGGGTAGAAAATTGTGCTGTGCAAAGTAGTTAAAGTAAATTAAACTTCTGTTATGTGTCCACCAAGCATGTGCATCTGTGTAATTGTATAATTAATGTCCCGGAGGCTTTCTGTACAAATTGTGTTTAACATTGGAGGTTTGATGAACATTTAATAGCATGATGCATGTTTTCTGTCTAATGAATTGCTGATGTCTCTGTTCTCACAGGAGCGTGTTGTAGTGGAAAATGAACATTGGTTGGTGGTGGTGCCCTATTGGGCGACTTGGCCCTTTCAGACGCTGCTGTTGCCACGACGACATGTTTTGCGTCTCCCTGATCTCACCTGTCAAGAGCGAGAGAGTAAGAATCTTGCTTATTTACATGATTTCTTGCAAAACCAGTCATATAAGTGATAAAAAATAAATGATGGGTTTTCCAGAAATTTAAAATTGCAAACAAAGTTTTGAGATGATTCGTTTTTGTGCAGTGATTAAAACATGCCAAAACATCAGCTTTTTTATTAATACATTAATGTTAATGAATAAATAATGTAATATATGGCACTTGTGCGACTATCTGCATGTTACATGAGTACTGTGGTGTAATAAATTTCAATGCATGTGATTTTGGATTGAGAGTGACTACTGAATGATGACTTTACTGTTACCATTCTTTATTTCACAATACATTTCAATCTGGATTTCAATATCACAGAAACAGCGACTTTACAAATTGCAATTTTTATGTTATTATCTTTGTCGGTCAAGAGACAAGAGCCAAAAGGGAGAGCTCGCATTAACAACACACAGCAAGCCTGTGCTTAACATTTCTGTCTAAACCATGGTTATCTATTCGACAAGTCTGCACTGACAAACTGTCTTCTCAAAGTCCACATCACCTCATCACATCACCATTTTCTGCACCAGACCGGACACCCGCGCGCGCGCATACTTCTTATTAAAGTTTCCCTGTCTTTGCCACAAAAGGTAAAGAAGAGGCTGTGACAACAGATAAATATTCCTCTAGATATGCGACTCACTCTTGCAGGCTTAGGTTGTGACAGTCTTAATCCACCGTGTAAATAAATGTCTGAGCAGGTCAGTCGTCGTCTGACAGAGCAGCGCTGAATCACGCTAGATCCCCACCCTGCTTTCAACCCATAAAGGCCGTCACCTAGTCAACACATTGACAACTTTTATATTCATAGGCTGTTGTTTGTTTCCATGATGAAGTTTTGTTGTAAACTGCTTTGTGAACTGTTACTATAAAGAGAACAAAATTACTTAAACACAACAATATAAATATAAATCAGATTTTCTGATTTTAAAATGTACTATTTCGGTGTAGGTCAAATTATCATTTTTGTTTCATTCTGGCCACATACACACTGCAGATAAATTCGGTCTGTTTAAATTCGTCTGTTTTTACAGTGAAAGAAGTTTTTTTCCACATGTTTGACAGGGCTAGCCGCTCTCACGAGCCCTTCGCTTAAGAAAAAGTGTTGCCAGATCTTCATAGAAAGAAACAGCAAACAGTGACCTTAAACCTTAAAAATTCAAATAGTTTCTATTTTATAACATCAAAAAATCTATACTTTATGATCTAAGACCAAACAAAGAGCATAAAAGCGCGAAGCAAACACAGCGCGTCTGTCAGCCGTAGTTTAGTTTAAATTGACGGACAAAACGAGTCTTTAGCTGAAAAAAGCAAATACCAAACCGGTTATTCACAGCTGCGAGACGCTAGAACGCCGCTATGGTTACCAGTGTGTCAATCATCACAAATGCGGTTGTGAGTGGCTACCTGTTCTGTACACACACGGAACCATCGTTTATAGAATTCACTCCCGAATTGTCACTCCCGAAACTTTGCAGTGTGTATGTGGCTTCTGTGAACTACTTACAGTTGTGCTCAAAATTATTCATACCCTGTAAATATGACCAAGAAAGGCTGTAAAAAATATGCATCGTTAAGCCTTTGGATGTTTTCTTGAAAAATGTTACCAAAATCGAACCTTTCATTGGAGAATAAGAATTATAAATAGGAGATGTCATTTTGAAATAAATGTGTTTTTCTCTAATACACATTGCTCCTAATTATTTATACCCTTTACAACTTAACAGCTCTGTGTTTTCACTTATAATGCCTAATACGTTTGGAGAACATCTGACAAGTCCATTCATTTATAGAGAATTGCTCCAGACCCTTCAGATTTCCAACTCCATGTTGGTGCTTCCCTCTTCAGTTCTCTCCAATCATTTTCTATAGGGTTCAGGATGGCAAAAGCTTAGTTTTTTGCTCAGTGACCCATTTTTGTGAATGATTTTTATGTTTGTTTTTAGATCATTGTCCTTTTGGAAGATCCAAACGTGGCCCATTATGTGACTCTTAGCAGGGACAGTCAGCTTTTATCTGTTGATATTTGCTAGAGTCCATGGTGCCATCTATCTGAACAAGATATCCAGGATCTTGAGCAGAAAGTTAGACCCAAAACATTAGACCTTCTCAGATACAGCAGCAGATTTAATTTTCCACATGCGGTACTTTTTCCTCCCTGTGTGCAGTAAACCAATCTTGAGTGTTTGCTTCTAAAAGCTTATTTTTTTAAATTCTTTTTGTTAAATGTCATTAGTTGCCTTATTTTCAACACACACTGGAATGGCCAAATATATCTAGAAATGCTAAATAAAAATAAAATTTAGAATTGCCTCATAATTTTTCCTCAGCTGTATATACCTGTAAAATAGTTTTTATATGTTTTTAGATCAAATGTAATATGCAAGAAAAATGTATAGCTACTAATGTTTAATATGAATTATTACCTGAAACTGGGGTCGGCAACCTTTGCGACCAAAAGAGCCATTTTGGCCCCTCTCCCACTAAAAAGAATTAGCCTGAAGCTGCAAAACATATGTAACCTTTAAATAAATAACATAACATTAATATAAACAGTTATTATGCATGTAAGATAGTAGTTACCCAGTTGCACTATAGTGTGTTTTCTATTGTATTTAGATGTTAGGCATCTTTTTGTCCCTGGCAAGAAGTGGAAGTGTTGACTGAAACGGGCATCGCGGTGTTGCACGGACTGCTGGACAATTTGTGCCGCGTCATTTTTACGTGGAAGCGTGGAAATGTCCCCACAGTAACAGACCTTTAGAAGATTCTTTTAATTTTGCTGCGCCAAGAACTGTGTGTCTTTGGCTCAGGTGTTTCTCTATCAAAGTTTATTAAATCCGAGCGCTTATTTTCACTGTCATTGCTTCTAAATTACCAAGGCAGCTGTTGTTTTGCTGGAAAAACAAGCTCGTATTCACCAGCATGTCTTGAAGTCATGAATCACTTCCGAAGGACAAATGTGATTTACTGAGTGCTGGGGTCAAATGTTAGCTTCTCTCTGAAACGATACATTTTGTCATTTTATTTAGCAAGGGGGACGCAAACCATTCATCTTAGTTTCAGTAGGTCTGTGTGTGATTCTAGTTTTGTATGGCGGCAATACAAAATAAATGCACCTTCTGGCCATGAAACTTCACGGCTGAAGTGCATGGTGCATGTAATGAAAGCAGGCCGGCTAAAACCCAAGCAATATTGGAGGAAAATTGGAGTCAATTCTGCCCAGTTCCATGTTTTTTTATTTGTACGTTTTCTCTGCCCACAGGTCTGGCGTCCATAATGAAAAGGCTCCTGACGAAATATGACAACCTCTTCGAGGTCTCCTTCCCCTATTCAATGGGGTGGCATGGTAAGAGAACGCATCTGATATTGCTATCGCGGGGGGAGGTGTTGTCATTTGTCTTGTTTCCATGGAGAACAATATAAAGTCGACTCGGCTCAGTTAGTCATGGCATTGCCTCCGGTTCAGTGTTGCATATGTCATCCGTGCCACGTGGTTTGAGAAGGGATAAAAAAGTGCGTGGACGTGAGCAAAAGCTGTAGAGGTATTTTAAGTAAACTCCCTATAGATTAAGCTCTCTGATGGCTCTTTATTCAGTACTGAAAATGCTTTAAATATGTTTGCTATGATAAGGGGAAATGCTGATGAAATTTTCATGAGCAACATTTCTCACTGGACCATCATTCTTGTGTGCTTTTGAAAAAGTGGTGCTATGAATGTTAACTCAGACTTATACTAGGGTGCGGTTGACCTGTGTAATCTGTAAATAAGATGCACTGTAAAAAAATTCTGGAGAAATTGCTTTGAACAGTTTGTTCAAAGATAAATAAACATTAAACATTATCTTTACAAAAGAAACCTCAAAACATATCACTTGATATGATATAACTTGGCCATGTCCAAAATAACTATGCCATTGCCACAGTAGTTGTCAAAAATATGTATACGGCCACAGAAACAACATGCATAATATGGTATACAAGCCTATAGTCAGAATTTATGCCACTTACCTATATATATCTGAATAGATAATAGAATTCATGAATATAATAAAAGGTCTTAATATAATATAAAACATGACTATAATGCTCGAATGCTCACTCTGCAGCAGGGGGTTGTGGTAAAGAATCAATTCATACCTCCAGAAGAAATGATAGCAGAGAATGATTGACACTTTATTCTGTGCCCAAGCCCCCGGGTGCCCTCTTCAGTGCTTCAGCCGAGGGAGGACACGGCACAGAGACGGATTTAATCTCAAATCTTGTTATGGCTTTAGCCAACAAGCCACTGCACATTCAGATGATTCTTATAGTCCATGAATGGCAGCTCTAGTTTCAGACAGTAGGTCAAATGACAAGGATGGCCCAATGATTCATATTCAGGAAATATTAGGCAATATCTTGATGATATACTGTATTCGAAAAGTTGATATCCTAAATGCATTAGTTGATCAAATGAAAAGGTTGGATAAACCATGCACATATTTTAAGTATAAATATTGTAGGTACTGTATCATGAAAGTTGCTTTTTCATATGCTCTTGAATTGTTCTTCTTTAAATTGCTTACTGCAGTGCATATTTTGATATTTGTGCATACAGATATTTGGAAGCAACCTCAGTCAGTGTCTGTCTTTATCATACACATTTGCTCGTGTGTGTGTGTGTGTGTGTGTGTGTGTGTGTGTGTGTTTTAGTGTAATTAATGCCCACAATGTTCATTATTTCCTGATGATATAATCACTTGAAGCCCTGCTGAATTGATTACATCACTAATGTCCCCGGCTGCCGGTTTTCCCAGTTTGCATCAGCATTGAGACCATCCATCATGTAAATGATTCATTTGCTTCATTTGGCTTTTCAGTTGAGCGTTCTCGTGCTAAAAAAAATGTCCCTGCTACAATTAGCGATGTGTGATATTTAAAAAGGGAAGCGAGAGATAAAGAGATGCTGCTACCATTAACAGTCTTGTAAAGAGAGCTCATGTTAGAAGCAGGCCTGTTAAGTGCTGATTGATAATGTTTTGCTGCACTCTATAAACAGTTGTGTTAAAAACAACACATTTTGTGTTCAAAATTAATGTTAACGGTAATGTCCTTAACTGAACGCATCTCTGTGTTATATCTGGGACAACACATTTTGGATTACTTTTAACATTTATTTCACACAAAATGTGTTAAAAATAACACACAATGTGTTAAATAGCATAATAGTGTGCACTCTTAATTTTAACATACTTTTGCAGGCACAAATGCAGACTTTGAGCCAAAAACTCATCACTACACATCAATGGCTTGTACACAGGGGTACAGCCAATTTGGAACAGAGAAAAGGTGCTTCCAAAACTGTTGCAACAGAGATGGAAACAAGATTCCTTACAATTTCATTTGTAGAAATGCAATTTAAAACTTTTTCAAAAGCCCCTTTTCCTGTCCCAAAATGACGACTCCTGTGCACAAGTCATTGGTGTTTGGTGATGAGTTTTTGGCTCAAAGTCTGCATTTAAAGTCACACCAAATGTGTTCAGCTGTGGTTCAGGACTTGGTTTTATGCAGACCAGTCAAGTTCTTCCACACTGACTGAATCAATGATTTCTTTCTGAATCTTGTCTCATACACAGGGGAATAGAAAAGGGCTTTTATTCCCAAACTGTTGCTATTAAATTAGAAGCACACAGTTGCATAGAATATCATGATATGCTGCAGCATTAAGATTTGTACTAAAGTCATCAAACCTGTTTAGGGTGACCCAACACTTTTGGCAAAATAGTGTATTTTCGGCCATAGAGTTGCATGTCTTAGACCGGCCCACTTTAGTTCAGTTGCACAAAGAGCAATTTTTCAAAGAAAGTGAATCTTGAGCTTTATATAATGCATTGCAGGCATAGGCGTAATTTGCGGGTGAACAGGTGGGACATGTCCCCACCACTTTTTGGAAGAAATTAAGAAATGGTTGCGGAAGATATGTCTTGTTTAGTGGCCATTAACATCTAAAACTCGTGGAAAACGCAGGATGCGCTGCTTTCACACAATCTCCCGTTGCTCGCACTCGTAAGTTATATTTTTGAAATGCGTGCATGTCCCCACCACTTTTCGAAACAAAGTTACGCCACTGATTGCAGGATCTTAATACTACACATATACATGTTGGTCTTGTTTTGTTCATGACTTTATACAAAATGCCAAAGGCGTTCAAAGATGGACCATAAATGAAAGTTTATATTGTGAGTGGATTCAGTATTGAGGCAATTTATTTTGACTTGACTGAGTTAGACTATTGTCTTTATCTATAGCAAATAGAAGGGAAAGCAGCTCTTTTCTCTCTAGTGTCTGTATGTCTGTGCAGGTTTTCATTCATTTAGGCCATTGTGGTGTGTCTTGGTGAATTTATTGAAAAGCATCTGGATATCGTTTATCTGAAAGGATAAATCATGTACAGATGGTTTAGACTAAATTCATCCAGACGTTCCACAATGTAGGTGTTACATCACAAAAAAAAGACATTTCTTGTCATATTGTCCTCATTTGTGTTTGTATGATCCATATTTTTTCAAGGAATGCGATCCCCAAAAAATATATTAAATGTGTCTCACCTTAAGAAAATCTGTGTACTGTTAAAAAGGCATCAAAAAAGCATCCAGTGGCCAGAGATATATAATTACCTGATCGACACTCCAAGTGTATATAGGCTACCCGGGAGAAGTCTCTTGATGCGTACAACTTTGTTCTGTGTGGTCTGGTCATGTCCAAGACAGGGCTGTGACGGTGGCAGTGCGTGGTTGAGAAATATATATAATTTATATAAATTTTATATAAATTACATCAATTTGTATTATTCTATTTGCGTGTAGCCACACAATGCTACATAATAATTCCCTGTCATGCTCCCAGAGTACCGTTGCAGCATGACAGCGAGTGTGGGCAAACACTCACTAAAAAAACCCTGTCAATGTCTAGTTTAATTTCATACTTTTGATTTCACCACTGTGCGCTCTTTAAGGCACAGTGAGGGATCTTTAAGACCCTTTGACAGGGTTGTCAGTGGATATATGAGCAGAAAAAGGATCGCTCAGCGCTGGACTTTCGGTCTGCCTTTCGATTTGCCAGAACTATATAGCAGTGGGGACAGATCTCCGTATGGCTGTCACGTCCAATACGAACACGTGAAAACTGCCCAATCTCACAGCCAATAAGTCTCCCTGCAGAAACCTTAGTCAGCACTGCCCGTTGCCCTGAGAGCATTATAAAATTAGATTTATAACTATAAACCAGGGCAGTTTGAAATTATTCAGTCATGTATCATACAGTAGTCGCCTTAGCTCATTATTTATGTGGGTTGAATTATGGGATCTTAGAGAAGATTATTCATTTCTTGGTGAATTGGGTCGTTTGTGCCATGCTTTGTTGTTTTTGTTTACAATGCCCCGGCGTATTTTAATCTTTTTAGGCTGCACTTTTGTGTGATGGTCCATATTTAAAATATGCCTCATAATGGCACTTTGTGCTACGCTTTACAATCATTTGAGAAAGTTAAAGGGAGATTTATAAACCCCAATCAGGCATTGCGTATGAATGAATATTGTTTGTTCAAGTCTTTATGAACAATAATGCATATTTTGTCATATCTATCATGTGAATAACTGGTCCTTAATGTGACAAATAGAGCCTTAATGTTTGCAAATGGTTCCTAAATGCTGTTCAGAATGAATCTTTAAACATTGTATTCTCTGTCCAGCTATTTCATAATGACTTCAAACATGTCTCATTCATTTTATACACCACTTTTACTGCGAGTGTTTTGTTTTTAACTTAACTGTTATATAAGAGTGTTAATGATCATAATGATAGCATTTCATGTCCTTGTTTTGTTTAGTTAGGCTTTAACTTTAACATACTAGACGTATTATTTGGTAGTTCCAGCCCTGCATGCTGATTGGTCAAAAAATGACAGAGGCCACATCTTCCACCAGAAGGACAGCGCTGAATAAATTGTACACACGACAACTCTCTAAATCAACTTTAGCATGTTAATGGTTATGATAAGTCAATGTATGTTGTCTTGGCAGACTAGATCTGCTTACAATGCGGACAGCAGGTATGATGTACTGTTGTGCAAATAGATATCATATCTTGCTGGAGCTGGATTGTCCAGTCAGTTTAATCAAAGGTTTTTTCATCTAGTTGGTTGGTGTTTCAAATGACCCGACCTTCACCTCTTGTGTATGATAATAATTTGTTTGACTACTAAAATCTCTTAAAACACGTCGGGCCCTATTTTAACGATCTAAGCGCATGGTTGGTCTAACTGTGAGTCGCTAGTCTCTTGCTACGAGGTCGCTAAAAGGCGTTCCTAGCTTTGGTTGCTGTAGTAACGGGTAAAACAAACCCTGCAGTAACTGACGGGAGACGGATGACGTGAGCTCCGCTGCTTCACTCCTATTGGTAGTCGCTCCTGAGAGTCACTTGTCATTTGCATGAAGTTGAGCAACTCTCAACTTTGTCGCGTCACTAGACACGCCCACTTCCACGGCAACGGTCTCTGTCGCTCGTGTCGCCGGAAGTCGCCGTCTCTCCATTGAAAGGAATGACATTGTGTAGCATTGTCGCTAGGTGTCGCTGGTGGTGTGAACGGAGTGTGTAAAGCGCACGGCACAAGTGCGTGTTCAAATACACTTTTGCTAGTTTAGCGACGGGAAAATAGTCGGAACGCCCGGGCGCATGGTCTAAACGTGTTGTCTCTATTTTTTTAATGAGTAATGGGTGTGTTTTGGGCAAAATGTGCAGTAAACCAATCAGAGTCTCATCTTTCATTCCCTTAAAGAGACAGTTGCACTCGTGCCATGGAATATTTGCTATTTACACGGCGGAGTTTGCAAGAGCAAAGACTGAACGCTTCTCTAGTGAGGAAACGACACACATTAATATTGTGTACATAAAGATAAAAATCTGCTCATGCTCGGATTTTTTATTTTTATGTACAATAGTAATATTTCACATTGTAGTCATTATGTTTCAAACGTCTGGTTTGTGTGCTGCTGCGCGTCCCTCTGTGTGTAATAAGCAGAGAATTTATTCAAGAGTGTCACAACGACTGAACGCTTCTCTAGTGAGGAAACTACACACATTATTATTGTGTAAATAATGTCAATGTAAATATAATGTAAATAGGCTAATGTAAATGTGTCCTGGTCTGCTTACGCACTTTAACCTCGCGCATCTACAGGACAATCTACAGTTAAGAGGCGTACACGACTCTGTCGCTGGATGTCGCTAATCTCTTGCTTCGGAGTTTGCTAGAAGGCGTTCCTTGATTTTGTTGCTCTAGTAACGGGGATAAGCAAACCCTGCAGTAACTGACGGGGGACGGATGACGTGAGCTCTGCTGCTTCACTCCTATTGGTAGTCGCTCCCGAAAGTCGCTCAACATTTGCATAAAGTTGAAGATTTCTCAACTTTGTTGTGTCGCTAGACACGCCCACTTCCAGTCGCCAACGGTCATTGTCGCTCGTGTCGCCGGAAGTCACTGGCTCTCCATTGAAATGAATAAGATCGTGTCGCTTTGTCGCTAGGTGTCGCTTGCGGTGTGAACGCCCCTTTAGATTTTTATGTACACAATAATAATCTTTTACATCGTAGACCTTTTGTTTTAAGTATTTGACTTGTTTCTGTGCTGCTGCGCTTCCTTCAGTGAACGCGTGTTGTGGACCCGCACAGAGGCGCATTTTCTACTAACATGCTCTACAAAAAAGATATTGCGCCAGTGACTTTAGACCATGTTTGAGTCGGTCTATGGCGCAGTCTATTTTCAGTTCCTCAAAATAGCAACGCGCCAACAATGCGCCTGAACACATCTCTCTTTTAGACCAGCTAAATGGTGTTTAAACAACGCAGCGCATTGCGCCGGGTGTACGATAGGGCCCTTTGTGTTCATATTTTTATTACATGTCACTGTTTTATAAAGGTAACAAGGCACAGCTTATGTATTTCAAAGAACAAAAATGATATTATGCTTATTTTCATTAACAAGCTGCATGATATGAGGCTAAATTTGATTTTGGAGTCAGCTAGTTTTGACCTTAATTGAAGTCAGATGTAATGTGGACGGTACATCATCTCTCCTCCCATTCCGTCATATTTAAGAATCTCGTTTAATGAAATCGTCATGCTCTCTGGTTTTATTCTCCAGCTCAGTGATTTCTCACACCTCCCTTAACCTCCTGTTTATTTTTTTAATGTTAGAAAAATCTGATATACAAAATAAAACATCTATAAAATATGGAACTTCTCTTACTTATTTCAGTCCATCTCTAAAGAACATCTTCGCAATTGTTCTTTTGATATTGTTTCTGCACTTGAAAATCAGGTTGATAATTATGAGCAGTCATCTGTCAAATCCCTCTCACACTCTTTGACAAAAGAACTGAGTGTAGTTGAGCTTTCAATTATTTTAATGGCTGTAATGGAGCCCATAAAGTCAGCAGAGCCAGTCCATTTAACAATTGCAGAGCAATAGAAGATTTGAAAGATGGACTTTACTGTCTTTACAGCAGGAAGAACAAAGAGACTTGAAGATGTGCAAGTTGGGCTGATATAATGACCGTGACCGGCGGGAGGGATCTTTGCTAGAATGAGGAAAATAGAGTTTTCTGTACCTATTGCTTTTATAGGTTTTCTTTTGAAGCTAATGCAAAGGAACAATTTGAGGTTTAAAGAAGAACGTCTTTGTTATGTGGTAAATAAGTCATATTTTTACAGATTTGGCTCTAAATGCTTTTAAGCACTGTTAGGGGCCATTCACATAGAGCGCGTCTTTGCGTCTAAAAACACGCTCAGAAATGTTTTATAAAAAGGCACACTATGAGCGCCGCCTCCACCATGTTGCCGTCAAATAAAGCAGATGTCATGCCAACTTGCTACTGCAAACAGAAGCTTGCAAAGCTTGCCCCAAATTCTTCTGATTGGTCCACTGCTTTGGAACTGACATTGATGAATGTTGGATATAAAAGTTGAAATTCTTTATTATCATTTGGTGAACTATACATATTACAGGGTATCTCTATTGTGAGATTTACCTTTCTGTGTGAACCTTCTGTGAAACCTTTTTATTTTTTATTCTTATTTAGCATGTTGCCCAAACGTTCATGTGAATGACAGTGAAATTTTGCAATCTGGTGATTATGGCTGCAGATAATACAAATACACTGAGAGCTGTTGTCTTAACAGACAAATATAGTTCCAGTTGTTTTCCCAATATTTTTTCTTTGCTTATTTTGATGTTTTTGCTATTACTCTAAGAAGGCCCCTTTCGTGATTGATTTTTATTTTTGACATTATCTTTGCCACAGTCACATTTGACTAAAATGGCTTGAACTTTTCACGTGGGATAAAATCTTTATCTTTGTTTAATAATTCTATAAAAAACATGAAAACCCTGATAAATTCATAGTGTTAAAGGATTTTACTTTTATACCAGACATCATAATTGCAATGAAGAGAAGCAAGCTTTTTATTGATTGCACTCTGAACAAAACGCAGGGAGATTGTCGCTATCATTTCTTTTTTAAAAGCACAAGAACAGTTTAAGTTGCAAAGATAAAGTGAACATGATGAATGCATCTCCAAACTGTCCTAACCAAACATGACATATTTAAACCACAAGTGATAAATTATTGGTATATTTCATGATTGCTGTCTTGCATTAGCATTTTTTATTATATTAACTAATTTATAAATTCATATTTGACAACTTGGACAACAGTCATTGCAAAAGTCAGGTGCTCCAGAACAGTCCACATTTACATTGTGAATTGGTCGCAATAATAGACACATTGGACAATTTGATATTTTATTTATCTCTTTCACTTCTTGACAAAGACAGAAAGCTTTTAGCTGTTGTAGAACAAAATAGAGAGCAATTGTATAACATTGCATCATGTCACATAGAATGATGAAATTCACACAAATTTATCTGCTCAGTTTAAAAAAAAAATGCATTACCAGTTTGTTCAGCTTGGAAATTGGGCCGTCTTAATCTAGATTTTCTCACTGGTTTACCCACTTAAAAATAGGTTCTTCGGATGTTGCACGCGTGACACAGAATAGTGTTTTTAAAACTGTTACAAGACGTAAACATACAGAAAGCTAATGCTAGCGGCATTTAGCCCAATTGTCATTTTCACACCAAGAAAATGCATGTTGATAACTGGTTGTCACATTCAAATGTTTTTCTCACTTTGGTTGTTGCATTGAACTACAGTCAATCTGTCATCTCAAGTATAAAACATCAGATCACCACAAGTGAGAAAAGGAGACACTGTGGCTGCACTGTGCTCACTGTCGCAGACATATATAAATACATATACCTCATCTCTCCCTAATGGCTACTCTGACAACTTCTGTAGATGAGCACTACTGCACTGCTGAAAAAGTTTCTCTTTCAATTTAAAAAAAGTAACTAGATATGACACTATTCACTTTATGAAAATGTTTCTCACGAGGTGGAAACATGCTTGATTTACTGCCACTGTGTCAGTGACATAGTAAATTCTTACTTTTGTTGTATTTTGTGTCAACGTTTAGATTATATTTTGAAGCCAATAAATAAATTAAGATTTTACCAAATTCTTAGCTAAAGTCATCACATCAGTCACTTGGTCAAGTTAATCATTTTGACCCATTTTCACGAATTAGGTGTGCAATACAAAATTCAAATGCAATAAACCAGCTCTTTCCTTATCCAAATGATTATAATCCAAATTCAAGGGACACAAAAACAAAATGACACAAGGACCCATCTATTTCGGGAACACAACATTAGACAATAAACACAAAAACACAGGGGTTTAGACAGACAGACCACAGGACTAGACAAGGAGCAAACACTACAAATACAAGATGGACAAGACAAGCCGACAAATGACACCCATAATTATTGTTATGTATCAACTTTGCGATTGTGAATGTTCATGAAAACACAAGGCTACAAGGCTATCGGCTCCAATCTATTTAGACATCTTTCTGAAGTAAATCTTTACTTTGTTAGTAGGGACTTTTATCCCCCAGCATTTGGATCTGTTGGCCATTTGAAAAAAAATATTATTTTCAAAACAATGAAGCCATTATCTGTAATATTCAGTGGTCAGGCATCCAACCATATTAAATCTTTCTTACACAGATTTTAAGCGAATTCTATTTCAGAAACATTTAAACCAATAGGACCTACTGCAGTTTTTCAGTACATCTGTTGGTTCATTCTGATGTCTTCCATGCTGAGGTCTGAAGCAGAGCAATGGATTACTTCTGTCCTATTTGAGACCCTGTCGTTTGAATCCCACTACACTTTACTGCATTTTGTATTATTTTTGCCACCTTGAATCGTTTTGAATCATAATGTTTCAGCCCGCATGAGTTCCATCATTACGTGGGTGATTCTATTAAAAAACACAATAAAGCATTTTGCATTTATTTTTGTAGTTTTATAGAATGAAGGCTGCACCACTGGAGTCACATGGAATATGTTAATTATGTATTTACTAACTTTTTGCGCTTTGAGTGTACGTTGCGTTGCTGTATGAAAGGATCAGAAAGCTTTTTAACCTCATCAAAACAAACCTCAGTTTGTGTTCCGAAAATAAAGGTCCTGCGGTTGTGGAACGACTTCATGGTGAGTAATCCAAAACAGAACTTTCATTCTTTGGTCTATCACTTTAACAATTATTAACAAATATAATCTTATTGTAAAGTGTTATATTTATTGTATAAAATAAATAAAATACTTATTGTATAAGCATTAGATCATTTTAATAAATATTATTACACGGCTCGTTGGAATCTGATTGGCCAGTTGTGACATTTGCAGGTTCGTTATTCCCAGATAACAACCGCTCAAAACTAATAACAGACGGTAACCCGGATGCTGCAAATCATTTTTTTAGGTACAGTTTAATATTACACTAAAAATATATAAATATGACTTTTGATAACATGACATTATATTTACAAATGATTAAACGATTGCCTGTTTGAGACATTTAAACGTCGTTTCTTACCTTAAAACTGAAAATAAGTGGCTTTTCCTCACGTAAGGTCTGCTTTTGGTAAACTATAACAACTGGCTGCCTGTACATTATCCCTTACTTAACAAATATAATCGTATTATAAACAAATGACAATGTACACACAATTACCACAAGTAAGTAGAGCACAAGCTTGGAATATATGCATTTTGTGCCAAATAAAAATGGGAAAGGGGTCATCATTTTAAAATATAAAAACTATTATCATTGACCCAGTGTCATTCTGTAAAAGCATAAAGGAACAGACGTTTCCATAATTGCAGAATAACCCACTGAAGCCATATAAAAATAGTCTGTATTGATTGTTTTACTACTCAGTGGCTTCAGGGTGCCCTTCGGTAAAGGATGTTGGCGCTGAGAGCAGATTATGGGATTCAGGGTGTGAGGAGGATATGCCTGAACAGAAGTTTGGCTCAGAGCACTTCCCTCACAGATGCTGAGGAGGAACAGATATAATTAAAGGGGGAAGAAATTGCACTTGACATTTAGGACATTATTAACAATGTGCTTCAAGGGTCTAAAGAGTGGCGCTGTTAAAGTGCTAAAACATGTATTTGATGGCACTTTTGCATACTTGTTGTAAGTATTATTATTAACTTGAATCTGAAATAATTCCAGGCACTTTAATCAACTAGAAGAAATCTAGTTTGCACAAACGCTAATCAAAATATAGACTCGATCAGGCGTGTTGTGCCGTCCTATGAGGTAGAAAGAGATTTTGTTTGTCAGTAAAATGGGGTTACTAAAGTAATGTAACATGTCATGGAAAATGTATGTTATTTAATTTGTTGTTTTGAAAGGAAAATCATTATGCAACATGTTACTTGTAATACATTGCACTTAATAATTTTCAATGCCACACAATTCTTTAGCATGTCAAACTAATCAAGGAAATCTTGCCACTACCAGTAGACGTACCCTTCACACGTTTGTCCCTGAGATATTCCAAATAGCTTTCATTTCCCTCAAGTACACCCCATATTGGCCTGTTGGCATTTCAAATTCACTGTTTTGATAAGCCCATGCTATGCTATGCATAACAAAAACAATTGGTCTTACTCCTAAGATCTGCATCATGGGTAAGAAGCTTCAGATGTTGTTGGGAACAAACTATTTTCATTAGACCTGAGTCACAGTCAGAGCAGGCTAGATTTTTCTTTAATATGTCTGGATATTTGACCTTGTGAGAAAGATCAACCGTAACCAAAAATTCACATTTACAGTTATTTTGAGGTTCATGGAAAGATGTATTTATTTGTCTTAATTAGTGCTGCTTCCTAAAACAGATCTGTCAGATAAATAAACAGTCTGATTCAAATTAAAGGAGGGGACTGGGGGACCAGAATATCATTGGGATGGGCTCTTTTACCCTGGGCCAATAATTAATGCATCGTAACCACCCAGAACACTGAAAATTTGTCTTATATATGATATATGTTCTTCACAGAAATTAAGCCAAGGCCAATGAGTTTGAATTTGACAAAAATAAAACAGCATTGCGTGCTTGGACTCGAGCACGCATACATTGCATTAGTCGACCCGTCGTGTTCTGTGTGCGAGAACTCGGCGGGAAAGGTGTTGCGTTCTTTATGGACTTGGCTGCCACTCCGTCTGCTTCCCGAGCGAGCTCGGCTGGTGCTTCGGCACTCCCATGGATGTTGTTCCACCAGTTCTGGCTCCGCGGACCATCCGTGCCCCTCCACGCTCACCTAACCCGTCCTTGATAGGCGCCGCTGGACCGTCCCAAAGCGGCCAGACTCAGAGGGACGAGGACGAGCTCTCTGTCTCAGCATCGGACAGCTACCTTCTGGCATCTGATGCAGAGGATTCTTCAGAGCTCCATAGCCCGTATTCTATTTGCACGTGACGCTTGTAACCATAATGATGGATTCATATTTCATAGATCGCGGCTTTCCTGTCTAAAGAATGCAATGGACTAAGTGATGTTCAAAAAGTAGGCACGTGTAATATTTCCCAATGTCCAGAGAAGACACAAGGGGGTTTGCATATTTAAAGTTGATCTGCAAATGAATCTGGAAAAACCCAACACATGGTGAAATTTTACATACTTCAGATTTTGATAAATATGAAAGCTGAGTTTTTTACCTTGTATGCATCAAAAGTTGTGGTTATCCGAAGTCGGCTGATTTTCAGAAACAAATTTCAGAAGACTTTGTGCTTCTTAATATATTGACTTTGTCCTTTGACAAGTTGTAAATTCTTTAGAAATTTCCCTTCTCTTATAGGTCCTCCTTTTTTCTGTTGCCTGTCACAAGTGACAGGCTATATTTGTGACTGTTGTAGGAAACTGCTACTTTCATTTGGTGTTTGGAAGATAAAGGACAATATTACATGTTTTGTCCCATGAAAAATGTGTTCTTTTTCAGTGGAGCTCATTAGTTTATGGATTTTTTGTCACTTGAGGCACAAAGCCGGGGAAGTAGCATTAGTGGGCTAATTAGCGCACAGCTCTGTTGTTGTTAGCGCCATGGTTTCTTTTCACCACTAATGAGCCTCTCACTGATGTTACTTTCTGATTACGTGTTTTTGGTTCCTGAATTAAATAGAAACTTTATTTTTATTCAAATATAGGTAAAACAGATCTCTGCTTTAAAAACTAAGTCAAACTAAGCCAAAGTGGCATCAAACACCTTAGACTGGTTTAAGTTGCCTTTAACTGGTTCCATTTTTAAATACTCAGTAAACAAACTATTTTGGTTACTCACATTTTGTGACACATTTTTGTAAAAACTTTAAAAAGCCCTACTGTGAGTTCATGCTGTCTGAGCTGGTCTTTTTATTAAAAGGCTCCTATACAATAGAGAAAGATACTTGTTAGTATTTCCTTTCATTTCAGTGGCAGTTGCTCTACTCATGGGCACTCAGTTCTGTGAGCCGGTTACCAGAGTTATAAATGCAATACTAATCTCTAATCTCTCTGGAGCCATGATGACAGGTGGTTGGAGGGGAAGAGTGGCTTACAAAAGGAAACTTATTTTTTTAGAGACACAAGTACATTTTGTGCATGAAATGGATTAAGTTAACTGGTTCAAAATCAGCAAAAGCATAGGGATGTTGAGTCTGTTCAGACACTTCCAGCATGTGCAGGTTTACTCCAGGCTGTTTAACCTCATGCACGCATCATTCTACTATTTAAGTTTGTTCTATGGTCATTTTTAGAATTTATTAAACACCTTTTGTCATTTTCAAACAGGTAAACATAAAGTACAGTACCATAGCAGTTAATAAATCTGAAGTCTTTTATTGAATATTTTTCAGTCTCTATTAAAAATGCACTTCTATAGTTACAGGATTGTTACAAGACTGTATATCTTTTCCAGTGTCTCTCTTCCATAGAACATTAACATACAACATTTTGTCTACACTTTAAATGAGTCACATATGTTTTGTTTTCCCCGCTGATTTGCACATAAGATCTGCAAATGATACACTTTTTGCGGGGCACACCTGACACATACATGAAATTAGATTTAATTCCCCAAATGGACAACATGTTTACACTATCTGAATCATTCCCTGGCTCAAAGTTGACTTTTGTTCTGTGTTTGTCGATCAGTCTGGCTAGTGGCTAATAAAATAACTATTTAGACTTTATTCATTTATTTGTATTAATTGTTTTAAATAAACATTATTGTATATTAATTTTAATAAATTAACAATTTGTGAATGGTTCGTGTAACTTTGTCGCATTTAATTTTAGCAAAGTAAGTACTGGTTCTTTTCTTCTACCCCAAAATATTACTGGCTAGACATATTTTTAACTTGCTAGCCAATGTAATTTACTTTTTATTTCTTTACCTTGTTAATGGAAATAAGGCAGGGACTCTTTTCTTTACACAAAAGTATGTTCACAAAAGTATGTTTGTTTATGTTGTCGCTTTGAAAACCGTCTATGCTTAAAAGAGCATTTGATTAGGCAAGACATTGAAGTGTAGAATGATGTGATTCAATTTTTAGATTCTTTTGAGGGCACATGCAAGAATTTTGGATGCTTATATCTTCTAAATGCAAATTTTGTTAGCGCTTTGGTAGATACCAGTTTATTTATATCCTTAATGCTAACTGTTCTCAACTAAAATGTATTTACCTTTACATTCATTCATTTGGCATACGCGTTTATCCAAAGTGACTTTCAATTGAGGAAAAACAGCAAGCAATTCATTCAAGTAAAGCAATATTCACGAGAAGTGCCAGTAATACAGTTTCAGATATAAGGTTAAGATGGTATAAGCAAGCATTTATAAATGAGACCCCAGATCACCAAACTTGTTCTTGGCCACTGTGTGAGGTGTTTTTACACTTTCAGGATGTTTTCAATATAAACAGTCTTTGAAAATCGCGATCTTTCACTGGCACATATTAAAAGGGCCAGTACCCAGCGATCTCTGCATAATTCACACAGCATGAAAGTACTGTGCTCAGGACCAAATGTAAACCAAGAAAAGGCAATAAGAAAACCAAGAAGTAACCCAAGAAATGATATGTGTACGTATATATGGAAGCTGGGAAGCGAGAACCTGTTCCAAACCCAATAACATCCTGGGAACCCAGCAATACCGTAGCAGCCGAGAAAACGTCAGCAGAGGAAATTAACAACCGTTTCATTGGAGCAGACAGGATGAATCAGATTTAACTTGCATGATATGCTTTTCATTCATTACATGGGGATAAGTGAAGGGGCTCTGGGATTGGGCCGTCGGCCAAACCGCTGGTTCTCATAGCAGTTTTATAACTTAATATGTACCGTGAAACCTTACAAGAGATGTCTCACATGCCACTGGCATCCAAACGTTTGCTGGCTGGGTTTGTTAATTAAGGCTTTAGCTTGAGCCTGGTGCTGTGGTTTGTTCTATATAGCAAATGCAGCTTTAAAGTAGTGACAGATTTCATTTTATTTGCTAAACCAAAACAATACATTTGATCGGACCGAATGACGTGGCCAGTTATTTTTGAAAAGATGGTTTGTAAAAATGGCATCCATTGAGATGATATTTTGCTTTAAATGAAACACATAATAAACTTAACAAGCCATCACATGCTACATCTTATACTTTCATTTCTATGCACAGATTACATCTGTTTAGTCGATAGAGGTCATAACATCTCTTTCAAAGTCTACAAATGCATATTGACAAATGGCATGCTTATAAATACTGTATATTTAACTAAATAAAATACATAGTTTTTCCATTATAATATTTGATATGACGATTCTGTTGATGTGCAATAACTTTTTTGGTCTCCAGGAGCCCCGACAGGGAGTTATCTAAAGGAAGACATGAGCCACTGGCAGCTACATGCTCACTATTACCCCCCTCTTCTGCGCTCCGCCACCATTCGCAAGTTTATGGTTGGTTATGAGCTGCTAGCTAATGAACAAAGGGATCTAACACCTGAACAGGTATGTTATTGTTTTAAGGCTTGTGCTCACTGGGATGATAATCACGCACGTTTGTCTCTGACGTTTAACGCCTCGCGACTAAACAAAGGAACCAGTGTGAGTGTGCACAACATTTTTATATTTTGTTGAAGTTACAGTAAAACACGGCTTGGTGGCGCTCAAGCACAAAACGATCTTGCCGAGCACAAATTGATACCAACGTCAGAAGCATAGTGTTGCGCAGCGCCACCTTGTGTATCGGGGTATTTCTGTTTTCATTAAGCGGCATCTAATGTCAGGGAGTGAATTTGCATGTTCACTCGGTGCATCGCCAGTGAAAATCGCTTGGGTATGAACGTTGAGAAACGCCGGCGATTAGCGCACGCGATTGTCATCCCAGTGTGCACAAGGCTTTACTGTTGTCCCATCTCTAATTTGTATCCAATCTTTTATTTATTTATGATGTTATCAATATGTTACATATTTACATGATTGCCTTTGTTGCTGCATAAAGATACTTTTGACACAAAACAATACTCACAAAAATATCAATAAACAAGATTCAATTAAAAACATATAAGTAATATCAGTTGACACACTCTGTATTTGAGTCCGAGTATTGGCTCACTGTGTCTGACACACTGAATCTAGGAGAGGAAATGCAAAGACTGAACCATTTTTTGGGTTCAGGTCAGGTTCAGTGTAAAAAATGGAACAGTGTAAGTTGGGTCAGGTCGGGTCACAGAGCCTTATTTGTGGAATGGGTTTAAGTTGAATTCCTGTGCAGACCTCCAGATTGTATTCTTTCCCTTACTCAGGTGTATTATATCTATCTTTCCACTGCATTTAGAGTTTCCACTAAGCCCTATCTCCCCAATTATTCATAGTTCAACACCCAAGTTGTAGATAACCCCTAAGTTTTCATGACCTATCATTACTTGATCTCATTTTTTGCAAAAACCACAGATCTGAATGGCTTTAAAAACAGGTTTTCTGAAAACTTCTCCCATCGGATTTTGTAATAATTGGCTAGTGTGGCAGCTTTTGTCGCTTCCCGCAAGTTTTCAACAATGGAGTCTTAAAGTGCTTCTAAGGCCCATTCTAATGTCAAGCTTAACAGTTTGGGACCCCTATTTTTTGTCACTAGAAGCATGGTTTGTCATATTCACAATGACTTATTTTTCCCAGCTCTTCCACACCTTTTCCACCTGCTCCATTAATGGGTCCAGTCACGTGGTTCCACGCCTAAGTATTTCTGTCAGGCACACCCACTTCAGGGTGACCCTGTTAAGTCTGCTCCTGTCAACAGAGGGGAGCAGAAAAGAAATTGAGTCCCCTATTTTCTTGTCTCCCATTTCTCGTTTCTCGAAGGGAAGAGGATAAAGGACGGCACGACGCGCTCCTGATTGATGCCCATCTGGACGTATTGATTGATAGCTTGATCAAATTACGGCCCCTCTATCCGGAGGCTGTCAGGACACTGGCTGTCAACGCTGATCTTTCACGGTGTGACTCTGTCCCTCTTGCCAGCCGAGGTCCAATCGACAGCCCCCCTTCTGACAGCAATCTGAGCCTGTTTCACACTTCTTACAAACCCAGTTTCCACCCTCACATGTTCGGCTACCTGATTGTGAAATGTATCAGCCGCCAGTGAGCTTTATCAGTCCCAAACCAGGACATCTGTTTTCTCCCAGCTAAATATAAGTGAGAATGGTTTGGCTACAATAAATTGCACTTGGTAATCTTCTTACCTGACCTCTACTGAGCTGGCCTTCCATTGGTGGGAAATTGAACGGCGAATGTTAAGCGTGAGCGCATGTGCACCCTGTGCCTGGGTTGACCAGAATCCCCAAACAATCATGACAGTCATGCTTTTACTTGTGTGGCAATAAAGTTATGCCATTTAGGTTTTCATAAAACATAAAAGACATGTTGGCCATTTTTTAAATGAGAAAACAACCCTGGGTGAGAAATGCACCTTTTTGACCCAATGGTTAAAGAGAACATATAACATTAGGGAAGGCATGGCTTTCCTCTCACAGTATCCTTATAAAAACATTCAGTATGCGTGTGTGTCAGCAAATTGTATTTATTTGGCTTTAATCAAATAAGTAATCTAAAACATACTTAATATGTATGGAAATCGGTCAAACCATTTCAGATTTGAAATACATTAGAAGAAATCGTGTTAGTAGTTGTGTTGGATTTCAATATCGACAATATGTTTGCCTCATAGCATCACAGCATGCATCAAACAGTGTTTCTTTCATCTTTGTTATGTTCTTTACAAACTTTGTCTAATTAAGATCATTGACATATAAAAGACCACCTTTCACCATCCAAATCCTTTACGAGCGGAAAGAGCGGCTTACATTTCCAAAAACCTGCAACACTCGGACAAGCAAAGTGCGTACCTCTGATCAGACCCTGACGTGGCGCTAAACACTTTTCCACGTCAAAGACCGTTTCTATAAATATGAACGTTGCCGTGGATTTTTGCGTATGCACAAACTATGGCCAAATCGCTCACATATGGCAGCGCCGCTCACTTACTGTCCAAACTGTCCCCAGTGCACGCAAGCACCTATTCATGTGATGCTCATTGCCAAGCATTATGTGATTTTTTTAGCAGAAACGCAAAACATAATCCAGCCGCTGATCAGACTTCGTGACTGAGAGGCTTTCGTTTGGAATATCCAGAAGCACCACTGGGGTAATGTGATGTAACATTTATTAAGGCTTTATGATGCGGCTCTCCCGCGGCGGGCCCAGCCGCCAGTGTTTATGAGACTGACCTCTCACTCAACGGCGGCAAACTCTGCCGCGTCGCCAAACGCAGAGGAATTAAAAAATGTGGAGGCTGAGAGTTTGGATCAAAAGGTGACAGGGGACCTACGCTGCTTAAACACAGCCCCTGCAGGAACTTATTCTGTGTGGTGGAGACGCAAATACCTCACAATCTGCTGTCGCTTGGGGCTGCCGGTCTCAATTTGTTTTTCAGAATGCACTTTTACAGCAATTTTGCTTTTGCCTGCTGTTTTAGTTTTTATGCATCTCACCCAAAAAGCAGCAAAGGGCCAAGCATATTTAATAAATCAAAACTGTATTTAGTTCTTTTAAAATAATAATAAGGTTTCAATTCTGTGTGTTCCTTTGTGAGATCTATTAGGGTTTTTGCACCAAAAAACTGATTCATGATTGATGATACAATTGTACCAGTCTGTTTCACTGACATTCCAGCACAGTCTCACGGCAGTTCATGATATAGTCACGAAATTTTATCTATTGATTCGTGTTGGTGAACACGATTTTCCCTCTTTTTTTGTGTCACTCAGCACGAACTTCCATCTAATGTATTTCAATAGGAAACATCTTTTCTGACCTCCACCACGAACATAATCCAAAGCAAAGTTGTATAACTGCTGTGTCACTGCTGTATCACTCTCTGCTGTGCTTTGCTATATATTCATCTTCAGTCTTTCAATCTGTGAAATATAAATGACCTTTGGTTTGCTATCTACAGGTTGTGTTACAGAGCCTCATTTTTTACACATAAATACAATCCATACTATAATAAATATAATTAAACACTGTTTTTGGTTTGGCATTATAGCTAATGTATGGCAGGGTCTGTATACTGTGTTATCTAACTTTTATTTTCCCATATCCACAGGCTGTCGAACAGTTAAGAAAACTCGGAGAGGAACATTATAAGATGTTAAAGACAGAAGCAGGTGCAGGAGAGGAGAACTAAGAGAGATCATCTGTATCCAATGGCCAACTAATAAGAACATAAAACTGGTATATGGAGCTGTAAGACCGTTTGAGTGCATAGTTTGAATCTGAACGAACTACTTTTGAACAACTTTTTTCTTTGTTCTTATTCAAGTTAGATAATTGAAACCAAAGTTTTTGTTGAAGGCCACAACAAGAAGGCTACTCAATGAGTGGCGATTGCACATATGGAATATGGAGTGAGTAGAAATTGTGATGTACACAATAAAACTGACTGACTGAAACATTTGATCCTTAAATGATCTTACTCAGGGTTAAGAAATTCAACTCTGTTGCTTAACATATCCTGAACCGTTTTAAACATGAATGAAAAGCGACCATTCAGTTGCGCAGCTTATTGAGGTGGTTTGCGTATATTTGTGTACACTATTTGGTCAAAAAGGACCAAAAACCAACTGTAAGGTGCTGTATGTGATATTTAGGAGGATCGATTGACAGAAATGCAATACATAACTATGTCTACAGAGGTGTATCATTACTGTCATGACTTCGGTCTGTTGTCTCTGTGTGCCTGCGTGTTATGTTTAGCTTGTGGGTTTGTTTTGATGGGTGGCCACGTGCTTACCTGTCATTGTCTTGTCCTCCCCGCGCGCCCTCTCGTCATCTCATCATTTTCTTGCTCCACCTGTTCCTTGTCATTCTCTCTTGTTAGGTGGCTATTTATTTCCCATGGCTCTCTTGCTCGGTGCGAGACTGTCCAGTTATGTTGACGAGACTTATCGCCACATCTTGTCTAGTCCGGTCTAGCAAAAGTGAGTTCTAAACATTTAGCAAGCCGCTCTCGGCTCTTTTGGACATTTTTTTCTGTGTCATGAGGGTCCAGAGCTGCTGTGCTTCCAGTCTGTTCTCCCGTTTTCCAGATTGTGTCCCGTTGCCACCAGTCCCGGTCTCCCCACCGTCATTCTTCGGTGCAGGACCCTGGAAGCTACCCAGAAAACCTGTGTTGTAAAAATGCCCTAGTAATCACACACCTTCTGGACAACAGCCCAGAACGCCTTTAAACAAGGCAGAAATACAACTCGCCTAGACAAGCTTTTCTTTTAAAAATCTAAAACTGTATCATGTATATTTTTCCCAGTTGTCCTGTTTTCTACAGTATGAAGGCCGTGTCTTATCTTAAATGTCATGGCCCTGATGCCGCACTCCTAATGAGGAAAATGTGTTCAGTAGATCAGTTTCCTTTTCCAGAACTGCACCTGTCAGACAGGAGCTCCGTTTACTCCAATGCCCAAACGGCTGACATTGAGAAGCGAAACGTTTTTCTTGTCAAGCCAATTTACAGTGGCATAACAGAAGGTCTTTTTTCTCCACCAGGTGCTCCATCATTCTCTCTGTCAGTGATTTTCAGTGTACTTAAGAGTGTGAGTGGGCCCAGTCTGTCTGCCGCGGCATCCATCTGTTCAGGTGTCTGTTGTCACTGAAAACGAGGGGTTAGGATTGTTCGGAGCAGACGCGGGGATGTTTGAGCTCTTGAGCGTGCATAAATCTTAAAGAAAACGAAACCGAAAAGATCTGATATTTTGACTTGAGACCAGCAACGTCTTTCCCCACAGAAACTTCTAGTACACTAAATAAGACTGTTCTTGATTTGTATTTGCATTGTACACAGCAGTAGAAACTTTTAATCTTTTTTCGGAGGGTTCCGATGTTTTTAGTGACACCAAGACGTTTTTTGGGAAGCTTAGAGAAAAAATACTTTTGTCATCTGTTGTTTCATAACAACCAAAAAACAGAAATGTAACGAGCACAGTTGCAGTTAAGATTATCTGTCCTTGATTTCATCTGGCATTCCTGTCTTTTCTATTCTCACAATACTTCAATTCTTTAAATGGTTTTCACAGTGAAAAATGTTGTTATCGGCTCAGTTGTTGTTGGCTCCTCGCCCAAGGTTGCAGATTGATACTGTTCGATCATTTGGATTCCCATAAAAGTTCAGTTGTTGTCATCTGTCCACTCTCAAGTCAGCTGTAAACACCACGCGCATCGCATCAACCCCTCAAATATCTTTGGCACAGTTTATAGGTTGTGAATTCTATTACTAACTGCGCTTGTCTAAAATTGATAAGGAGATGTGCGTTTATTAAAAAATATAATCGACCCAGGGTTTCCCCCTTCCTGTACGTAATCGAAGCGGTGACTGACATTGATAATAGTGGATCAATTTTGGTTTTAGAAGACTATTTAAAGAATCTATAAAATCACAGGAGGGCTTATCCCTCACGGTTGGGTTGCTCGCGAGTGACTTTTGCTGTGGGGTTTAAAAATGTGTTGAAAGTGGCTTTGTAAAAGATTCACGGAAAGATTCAATGCTTGGGATTATGCCAAGAAAAATGGTAGATATCTGCACAGACCTGCTTTAATTCCAAGCACTTTGCACGTGCTGCGTGACCTTTGGTGAGTTCCAACCTGTAGGCCAGCAATAATTAAATCTGAGGCTTTTTACAAGCACTTCTTTTAATGTCTTGCCAATAATTAATGCTGTGATTTAATGTCATACATGTTATGCCAGTAATGTAGGGATAGATTTAAAGAGGAAAATGAACATTGAGGCGCTGTCAAAGGTGAAAGTGAGTGATGTTTCAAGAGGGCAGTAGTCTTCCGCAATCTACCAAAAGCTTTTTATGATATAACCAATTCTCAATGATTAAGTTTGTTGAATGTCCTTTTTCATTCTGAAAAGTGCACATTACTGTAGTAAAATGGGTTCATTTAAAAAGCATTTGGTGTTTGTTCATTGATGGTCTAAAAAGCCATATTAGCAGAACTATTTTGCCCACAAACATTCCATTTGAGCATTATTGAGACCTTCTACTACACTTCACAGGTATGTAATAGCACACAAAATGCCAACTGTACTTTCACGCCTATCAGCAGAATGTAATCTGGTATTTCCATACACTATGATGATTTTTGGTTCACAGTTTCCATGCATGCCATGCATGGCTGGATGCTCGATTTCAAGTATAAAATGACAGCGTGCATTGCCTTGGCTATTTGTTATGAAGATCTCAAACCAGTTGAACGCTGTCTCGTAGCACGTCCCCTTGACAACGATCAGGAACATCTGTCTAAAGCTGATGGAATGTTGGCAGGCAATTTTAAGAGGCATTTCAGGATTTCAGAATGGGAAAATCATTGACATGCGTGACACTCATTTCAATGATATTCCCTGGAAAACAATCGCTTCTCGGTGAAATGAGCAGAGCATCAAAATGTTGCAGTATGGTCTCCTACACGGTTGGATGGTCAATGAGCAACACACCATGCTGATAAGACGAAGATGAAATCACAGTCTTCATTTATTGTCTTCAGTTTGCTTTATTATGGCAAAATTGTATGCGCGAGTTGAATGGTTAACATGTGAATCTTGGCATTGTGTTTTCATTTTTCTGCATTCAAGGTTAAAGGCACAATTTGCTTTTTGAAAAATACTAACATTAGTCTCCTAGCAGTCAAATTATATGATCCCTCCCTCCCTGCGAATCAATATCAGAAGCCACGCCCCCTCCAAAACACATGAACGCGCACAGCTACTGCATCATTTCCAATGACAAAAAAATTCTGGAAGGGATTTACTGCTCTGCATTTAAGTATTATCTTGAGGTGCTTCTTGTTTGCCACATCCTGTTGTCCTTGAGGTTTGGTGAACAGATGCTCAAGTACTTACCTGCACTCCTACTGTGTGTGTGTGTGTGTGTGTGTTTGTGTGTGTGTGTGTGTGTGTGTGTGTAGCCTCTACCTGAACACACCTGCTGTAAATGAGGCAAGAAATTGAACGCTTCACTTGGTGGAACAGTGCCGTGCCCCCCCCCCCCTCTCACTTTCTCTTGTCCTCACTTCAGTGATCCAGACTGTATTTGCCAAACTTTAAATGTTACCCGTCTCCATCACAAGCTCAGGAAAGCCGTTAGAACGTTTAGCGTAAAGTAATCCAATTGAAAAATAAAAGTGCAACAAGCATCTAAAAGAAAATCATTTAAAGAAAAAAGAATGTAAATTACACTTCTGTTCTGCATGCTGTTGCAGCTGGATGTTTTGCAGAATTAGCTTATCTTTTCTTTTTATGAGAGAGAGAGAGAGAGAGAGAGAGAGAGAGAACACTAAATATTAAAACATTTTGTTTGAGACCCATAGCAAGTGAACAACATACCTAAATAGTTGTTTTATCAGTTGTTGCAAAGTCTATGCGTAATGAATCTATTTGTTATCATGTTTTGTATCTTTAGTATTTTGTATTGTGTTAATGATGGCTCTTCCAGTGTCACTTCCGTCCATGTTCTATGATCTGCACATACAGTGCTGCTTGAAAGTTTGTGAACTCCTTGAACTCTACAGAATTTTCTGTTGTTTACCTGCTTTTTATAAATTAAATGTGAGATGTATGTTGATTAATTGCATATGTTTGGTTAGAGGGAATTTTGGGAGTAGCCAAAAAAAACAACATGAAAGATTGAATTATTGTATGTGCAAAAGTAAGTGAAGCCCCAGCTGCATTGGTAAAGTCAAACGGGATACAGATTTACATTTACATTTATTAATTGGCAGACGCTTTTATCCAAAGTGACTTACAATTGAGAAAAACAGCAACTCATCAAAACTATCATCAAGAAGCAGCAGAAAAATAATAAATGAGGTAAAGGCCAACCCACACATAACCTCTAGAGAATTGCAGAATTGTTCACAAACTTTCAAGCAGCACTGTAGTTTCTGCTTCTTCACCTCATGTTTTTGGACAGTCTGTTACACTTGTAGGAACCTACACAGTTTTATCCATACTAGACTATTATTATTATAGACCTGCTTCTAAACATGAAATAAACAGGAACTCTCATTGGCTGATTTACCTGACAGTCTCTTCCTGTTGGCCAAATTGCAAAGTGGGCCAGACTTTATGCCGACTGTCAGAAATCTGTCTGTGTGGAATTACTGTTGTCTTAGTTCAACAACTATGAGGACACATTGTTCAATGAGGGCTAGGAGACATCTTACTGAAGGCCCATGACAAACTGCTCTGGCTCAGCGCCATGCTTCAACGATTCAATGATAGAACTGTTTTCTTTCTCCTTGCACACTATTCTGTGTTGTCCATCTGTCATCTGTTCTTTGTCTTGTTCTTCCACTCGATCCTGTTTATCTAATGTAAGGTGATATGTCGTGCTTAAGCAAAGCAGGACTGTTCCAAAAGCTTTTACCATAAAATTCACCTGTCACAACTGTTTTACTGCTTTATTGACTCCATGCTTTACAAGAGACATCATATAGTAAATTAATTATGTCTTCCTTTAGATAAAAAGAGCCAAAGGTTTTTTTCATTTTTATTAGCGTGCAGTATGCATAGGGCATTTTAAAATGCCCTCATGCCCTTGTTTATTAAATATGTTCAGTGGCGGTACAAACAAGATTTCTGTACTCCCACATGCACATAACAGCTAATCGTTTTATTTTTCTGTGTGGTCAGTACAAATTTGCAGCTAACGGATATAGCTCTATTCACCAAACAACACAAACATATGGATTTTATATGGATAAACCTTCTGTTTGTAAAAACGCTGACAATGCATTATAGGTTGTGTCTTTCATGTGGCAAATTCGTGACATAAATATGGATTATTACGAAGGGCTGTGCTTTTTGTCTTGTTGTTAGCTAAAAAGCTCATTAAGATTAAATCCCATTTGTCCTTTTTAGGTAAATGCAACTTTTCTTGTGTTGACCTGACTGTACGAAATGCTTGGCATGCTTCATTTTGCTTGTATTAAGTGTGTGTAACCCATGGGGTTAAAGTGGGTCATTCTCTGAATAATCCACCAGTCAAAGCAACACCTTGCTATTTTGGGATAATAATCTTTTTGGTTTCGGGCAGCAAAAACATTTTTTTAGAAATATCACTTTTTAATGTATAACAAAATAACTTTTTGTTTGCACTGTGTGACACAATACAGTGAATGCTAGTGATCGGTTAAGCTGTTTCAGACACAGCATGGTTGTACAGTATAAATACAGTAATGTCTCTGTTGCGTATCATTGCGTATCAGGTGGATATCTCCAAAACGACAAAAGCTACTTTTCACAACAATAACTCTTGTCATTGATTAAAAATATATAAATAACAAAATATAGAGATACTCCTCTATGTTTTATGACAGTCTTTGGCAATACAGCAACTGATGTATTTGACCACACTTGCAAAACAAAACTGTGAGATTTCATGACTTGCAGTAAATATGTTATTCTCCCTTATACAATTTATTTTCCAATTTAAACGTGTCATTTATTACAGTAGCCTACACACTGATGCTTCTAAAATGTAACTATATGAACTCTGTCAGTTATAATATGTTCCTAAATGAAATATACAACATATGAACATAAAAATGTGACTTCAACCCATAAAAATAAGGTAACAAAGAGCACAGATCAACACAACCGAGCCCCTGGGGTTGTACATAGCAAGATCTGAGTTTCAGCTCCAAAGTGAGAGTATCATTCAACCCAACTGAAACAAGACTAGAATATTGTAGTAGTGATAGATGTGGTGGTCCCAGAAGACAGTAGCATCAAGGAGTCTGAAAACAAAGAAATGCAAGGACCGTACATGAAGTTTGGAATGATGTGGCAAACTAGTTTCAGGAGCCATGGAGCCTTTGGAGCAGCTGGAAAACTGACTTCAGAATAGCACAGTGGAATCCGAACACAGCCAGAAACTTGGGGGTGGTACTTGATGATCAGCTAAACAGGGTTGGCACCCCCATATCTTCACTTGGTAATACAGACTTATGTTCCTGCCCGATCCCTGCGCTCCGCAAACGAACAACGTCTTGTGGTGCCATCCCAAAAAGGGAAAAATCACTCCTGCGTACCTTCTCTGGATCCGTTCCACATTGGTGGAATGATCTGCCTGCTGCTACAAGATCAGCAGATTCTGCAGCCATCTTTAAAAAACGCCTGAAAATACATCTCTTCCGTCAACATCTGACAGATTAACACTGACTTCTATTCTTTTCTATCTCTTTCTCAAAAAAATGTTTTTTTTAATTCCTTAGCTTTGTATACTGTGCTAGGCTTTACCAGACCAGTTTTTACTGCACTTATGCATTTTGTTATCTTATGTTGTTCCAGTTGCTTCCATTGTTTATCTCATTTGTATAAAAGCATCTGCTAAATGGCTAAATGTAAATCCTTGCCTACTTCAGCCAAACCCTGCATATTAAAAAAGATTAATATTAATAAGATTAATAAGATCTAATATTGTGACCCATATGTGACTCGAGACTTGATGCAATTAACCAGTGAATTATTATATTTATTTCTGTTTAGTGTGTAATGAAAGATAAATATGTACTTAATAACAATAATTATTGGATCTTTAAATGTCTTTTACTCAATTCAAGTTTATTTATATAGCGCTTTTTTTATTTTGTACATGCAACAAAATGACTATAAGCAAAACATTACATTTGTAAAAGGAAAGTAAGAACAACAAATTGAATATATACACCCCCATTTCACATACCACCCCAAAAAATAAAAAAAGAATAAATGGCGCACACACAAACACATGCAACCACATACGCTCACACAGCGCATATGTTGGAAAACACAGGCGCACGAACACAAGTACATACACACCCATATGCACACCTTCACAAAACACCCACACAGTGTTATTACAGAGAAGCCAGGATTTAAGAATAAATATGCAGATTTACAATGTTAAATTAGAACTAATGGGACAGAACTTCCATTGTGTTCTTACATTTAGTCATTTAGCAGATGCTTTTTTATCCAAAGTAAAGATGGCTACAGAATCTGCTGATCTTGTAGCAACAGGCCACGGACGTGGAACAGATCCAGAAGGTACGTGTGATTGATTTTCCCCTTTTTGGGATGGCACCACAATATGTTGTTTGTTAGCAGGGCACAGGGATCTAGGGTGCACATAAGTCTGTATAAGCGAGTAAAGGTAAGGGTGCATGTGCCGAATCGGTGGTGGTTTTGTAGGCCAATGGGTCTACTATAGGAAGCCAATGTAACCTGACGATGCCTATGGTGGTTATGAATTATGCACTATTCATTTAAGTATTTAAATGTACATATACACACTACATCACAGTACATTTACATTTATTTTTGAGTACTGTATTTGTTTTACTTGCTTGATCAAGTTAAGAGGCATCCACTTTCCTCCCATTAACATCTCATTGTTGGTGGAGCCTGAAACCAAGATTACTGTAACTTAACTTGAATCTGCATAGTTATTATTCTTCCTAAGTAGACTAACATTATGCAAAAATGAGATGTAAGCAAACATATTATATTCCACAAAGTGTAAGTCCCAAAATTCAATGTATTTTATTTATCGTTATTTGATGATTGTGTTTATCATCATGCGCTTCATGTGTAGTGATGAGCTCACACCCGATACAGATGATTAATTCAGTCCACAGTGAGTAAGCTGGTTTGGCATTGGCCGTTTCTTGTTGGTTCACATCTGTCTGTGTGATTGAGGAAAACTCAATGCCTTCCTGCAAAACACGTGCAACCACGGGCAAACGTTTTCCCAAGGGAAAAGAGTTTAGCTTCATCCCTACTGACACATGTGCAACAACTACCAATTGTGTCCATCACCCACTCGGCGTTGCTAAGAATGTAATTGTGGAGCTGACATATAATTAGGGAGCCTGTCTGTGAAGTAAGACCACATGAAATTAATTGAGTGTCAGGATGTTTTTGGATCAAAATCAGCCCAGTGGAACTCCTTTGACAACAGTCCAGGGTGCGTGTGTGGCCCATGTTGAAGGCAGGGTTTAGGTTCTTTGAGCTCCTATTAGATCTTCTGGTAGTTACTATGAAAGTTTGAGGTTTGAGTTTAATGTTGCATTGTGTTAACCGTTAACATTTTTCTGTACCTCACGCAATGTTCAGAACGCAGTAGAATGGGTGTGGAGATGGCGTTTAAATGACACATATCTGTTTTAATATTTATGAAATGATTATATTAAATGAAAGTTTAGATGTGAACTTTAAGGGAATGATGAAAGGATTGGCTTGACTAATAAAGGTCGGGAGCAATGAACCTCTGTGTCAACTTGCCACTGTGAACAAACGCATGTTTACATTAAAAAACAATGGAAAGTGACGCATTGCAATGGGAATAACACATTCTAGGTGAGTTGGCTCTCTCTTTTTCATTCACACGCACGTCCTGCCTCTTTATTCCTTTAGTAATAACTTTACTGAAGCAGCACAGTGCACATTTTAAAGACGTAGCGGTTTGGTATTAGTAATGGAGGTTTGCTTAACTCATGCTGGGCTGAAATTCATGGCAGAAGAAAGTAGTTCACCAGTTCTTTTCAAAACCTGAGGGTCTTTACACACATTTGTGTCGTCGAACTGGGCAGGATACAATAATGCAATATCGCTCTTGTAGTCTATATCAGTATGGCTGTGATTACCTCCGGAACCTCTAGCCTAATTATTGATATATAAACATATCACAAGACTACAAGAGCGAAATTGCATTATTGGATACTGCCCAGTTTGGGTCTGGACTGGACCTACTTGAAAGGTAACAGGATTTTTTTTTACATATGTTATCCCTGATATAAACATCATTGTCAAACAAAATGGAATAAGTTGGCATATGATGCTAATTAAATATTTAATATACACTATTTGTAGACACAGGTGGACAAATCTATTTATACACTGTTCAGGGATTTTTTTTTAGCAAAAACAGACCAGTGTGATTTCAGCTGGACTAAAGCATTGACAAAGTTGAATTATTGCTTTAATTTAAAGAAGTAAATGAACATCAACACACTTTAAAACCACAATGTGTGACAATTGTCCAAAAACTGGAAATTCGATTTAGTAGCTTCTGGCACCTCCTTTTGCAGCCATTACTTCAACCAAACATCTTCTGTAACCACTAACCAGTCTCTCACATCTGTCTTTGGGGATTTTTCCCACTTGCAGAACTCAGCCAGTTGAGAGTGGTTGGAAGAACATCTGGCATGTACCGCCCGCTGCAGGTCAGACCACAACATTTCAATTGGATTGAGATCCGGTCTTTGACTAGACCGATCAAGAGTGTGAACCTTCTTTCTTTTAAGCCATTCCTTGGTGGATTTGCTTGAATGCTTCGGGTCATTGTCTTTGCATCACCCATTTTCGGCCCAGCTTTCTGACTGATGGCAGGAGATTCTCTTTGAGAATTTGTTGATATGTCTGAGAATTCAAGTTTCCCTAATAATATGGAGTCGACCTTGCCCGGATTCAGAATAGCAGCCCCAGACCTTCACATTTCCACCACCATGCTTCACTTTTGGGAGGAGGTTCTTTTCCTGGAATTCAGTGTTGGTTTTTCTCCAAACATGGCGACTTTGAACAAAATCTTTTTTCTGTCTAAAGAATGGACTTCCAAAAGGGCTCTGGTTTGTCCATGTGCTTAATGGCAAAGTTGAAACGGGTAGTTTTTGTTTTTTTTTGAGAGCAGAGGCTTCTTTCTAGCAACCCTCCCATAATTGTGGCCCTCCATTTGTAGATGATTTGTCTTACAGCGGATGGATTGAGTTGGAATCTCTTGAAGATGGTCTTATAGCCTTCCCCAGACTGATGGGCTGTCACCGCCTTCTTCCTGTTACCCACTTGACTTTACCAATGCAGCTGGGGCTTCACTTTTGCACATTCAATCTTTTTAATGTAGTATTTTGGCTACTCACAAAATTCTATCTCTAAACAAACATATGCAATTAATCAAAATGCATTTAATTTATAAAAAGCAGGTGATAAGAAAATAAGAAAATCATGGTAAAACAACAGAAAACTCTGAACAGCTCAAGGGGTTCACAAACTTTCAAGCTGCAAGTTAGGTATATATAGACCTTTTGACAACTTCCCAACTAGATCAAGACTAGTCTAAATATTTTTTATGTAGGCGTTTAATGAAGAAATCACTGCACTTAATACAACACATATTTAATTAATTCATGGGTAATTGGTGGCAGCTATTTAACACATTTACTGCCTTGATTTCCAACAGAAGCAAGAGGAACATTCAGTTGAGCTTTGAATTTCATAAGAGATTATATAAACTGTCAGCAGTCCATTTCCATGAAACACACACAGGGTGTGAACGCTAACTTGTCTGCTGACTGTAGAAAATGTTAAATGAGGCTCATTGCTTAAGTCCCCTGGTTGGTATCGCAGATGGTCGAACGTCTGGGCCAGACCTCGTGGAGGGTGCCATGCTGGTAATTAAAAGCGGCGCAGAAGGTATGTGCAGGAAATGTGTGTAGTGTGTTGCGGTAAGACCAGACGGTAAGACCAAGGTAAACACCAGACCCTTTCAGGACGCCATCAGTTTCTGACTGAGGAACTTCCTGTTTGTTCTGTTCGATTCAGTATGAGAAAAGATTATTAGAATTGTTGTCTGTGGATTGAATGGCTTACAATTGTGGTTTATTTTTTATTCATCGATTAAGTTTACATAATAATAAAAAGCATTATTATGAGAGCTATTTTAGAAGGATGTTTAATAGTGACCTGTATGATGGATCTTTAGGATTTAGGGACAATGCAGTTTTTCACATATAATCTCCCAATTAAACATGCTTTAAAAAAATCACTCTTGCCTTTTATATAACCTATATAGCACTCGGAGAGCTGCTAGCACTGTCTTTAAATATATCAATTTCTCTAAGGAACAAATTAACACGATTCTTACTTTCATAGTATTTGTAAGATGCTAAACATGCTCATGTAATTGTTCATTCACTTTGGGCATGAGGGCAAACTTACGCATTGTACTTATGACATGTAGACTTACATCATGCTCTGAAGCAAAATAAATAAGCAACTAGCAGTGCATTACATAGCCGTCATGGCAGAATAAATAAGTTCAATACATACATTTGGATCAACTACAATTCATGAATATGTTAAATCTTCAACTCATGGAATAAAAACAACCCGCAGAATCAGTTTGTGAAATATGTCTGTTTTAAATGCTGTAAATTCTAAAATACTTTTTTAATGTTTCACTTTTTTGTTAAATTTATACCATTGGTAGAGTTTTTAGTAATGCAGTGGAGTCTGCGATGACACAGGCAGTGATAGTGAAATATTATAATGGACTGCTGGAGGTTGATCCAAACACACCATTTCTGGATGAAATTCCTTGAGGGCTGTGCTACCATTCAGTGAGGATATTTATTTGATCAATGGCTGCCATCAGGGTGTAAAACAAGCAGTGCTGTTTTATATAAAAAAGGGTAACATTTCCTTTTTTAAATGGCAGCTTTAGGCGTGTTTATACATTTCAGGGTCGGTCAATGATTGGTTTTTGTTTTGAACATACAGCAGTAACCTGTATTTTGTTATATTTATGATTGTGAATTTGCTTGTCTCGGTGGAATGCAGAATTTTTGTATCATGTCTGCTACATGCTGATGTATTTACCTTAAGAGGGACGACTTTTATTGTACAGCTTCTGTTTTTCAGCACCAGGTGCAGACAGTAAGGTACATAAATACAGACAGTTGTTCAATAACCAAAAAGTACAGCTCAGTTGGAATATATGATGAAATATTAAAAAAAGAATGTTGCTTCGGCAAAGTGTCTGCTAAATTACAGATCACATTACTACACATCTCTATTTTGAACACAGACAAGAAAGCAAACACTACAAACTGAAGCTGAACAGGACATCTGTGCATTTTTATCAGAACATTAGCACAGAACATTAGACATCAGGCATTTAAGTACATGCAAATAAAGCTTATAAGTGCTTAACATGCCCTGTCTATTACATATGGTATTCAGCAGAGGTGGGTAGAGTAGCCAAAATCTTAACTCAAATAAAAGTACAAGTAACTAGGGAAATTATTACTCAAGTAAAAGTCATAAAAGTAATATGCAATGAAAAATCTACTCCAGTAGCTAGTTACTAGTTATTTTGGATCTGATTATATACTATTCATAAAGTGTATATTAATGCAAATATTTTTATATTAATATTATATTTGAATCAATATGTTTAATTATTTAATTATCATTATCATAAGAAGATATCTTTGCAATATAAACACACAGAGACTGAGGAATAGACAAACACAGAAGGGAAGCATTTCTGTGAATTTGATCTAGTCCCAATGTCAATGTAGCCTATACACAACTTATTTGGAATAATAGACGATGTCAAACTAAAGTGAACCTGCAGAGTTTTGCGTTTACACAGTGCATTTAACTAACTTCATAAGATGATCTAGAACATCTGTGGTGCTCGTATTAAATACAAACTGATTTTAGAAAAAACTTATGTTTCCATGTTGTGTCACATGTGTGTGTTGTGAAAAGCTCTTACTTGTAAACAGTGAACCACACGCCCATCAACACGTTTTCTTCCTTCTGTTCTTCAAATGTATATTTCTGTAAGTGTATATTAAATGTATATTATAAGTCCACGTGTCTGTGTCTACAGGTCGCGCGCATGTTGTTGTGTCTGTTACGAACAGGTCGCACATGGCGGGCCTTTATCATTGCTGGCAAACAATATGACGCAATTGCAGTTTTTGGTTTGATATAATACATTCATATCCACCTTATCCAACGCTCTTTGGCTGTGTCTCGTTTCGGAAGGCTGCGTCCTCCGGAGGTCTCATTCGAAGGCCGCTACTTCATCGAGGCTGTCTCGTTTCATAAAAGCAGGTAGGATACTCCGGACACACCCTTCGAATGCGACCTTCATTCACAGGAATGCGGAGGACACATGAGGTGTATCCTTCTTTGCTAGAGATAACCCACAATTCTTTGTGTCAGCCAACGTCTTTTATTTGAATAAACACCAGCAGCTGCACATTCAATCAAATATGTGGCATTTAAATGTTATTTTTTTACCTCAGCAGGCAAATAGTAAATAGGATTAAAAGTGTTTAGTGATTTTTAAACATCTGAAACAGTAATGCAAGTAATGATATTTGTTGAACTCTTTTGGCATTGTTTAGGCTAGAAAGGAAACAACTTTTCACCTCTTAAAATCACGTAGAAATCATTTGAATTATTCTGACAGGTGTGAGAGCGCAATGTTTTGTCATAGCAAAGTGATACTTCCTGTTTCCTTCTCCGCCCGTGTCCTATAAGGACGTCTTGTTTCATTCTAAGTTGAGGATCCTTCGTATACCGCATCCTTAAGAAGATGAGACCTCCGCAGCACACGAGGACGCAGACTTGCGAAATGAGACACAGTTTTTGTGTTCTGCGTTTGTTTTCCTCTACGAGGAGTAACCGGACGCTTTAGAAGATTCAGATCGTGCTGCGAACTGAAAGAATCATTTCAACTGATTCGTTTAAGAGTACATTCCACGAGATTATCAAAATTACATTTCATGCAGTGTGTAATGTTGCCGTGTTTGAAAGTAAGCAGTTCGGTTGTAAATCCGAAGATGAACGAAGAACAAAGTTATTAGCTTGGAAAAAAGGGAGTTGACTCTGAATCACGCGAATGAGTCGTGACTCATCCGATTCTCTAACCTCCGTGTATCTACGTCATTACATTTACATTTACATTTATGCATTTGGCAGACGCTTTTATCCAAAGCGACTTACATTACATTGTACTATACATTTGTACATTTTGTATAGTAAGCAAGTGGGGGTTAGGTGCCTTGCTCAAGGGCACCTCAGCCGTTACCCGCCAGCCCTGAGAATCGAACCAGCAACCTTCTGATCATGAGTCCAACTCTCTAACCACTGGGCCACGACTGCCCATTAGAAATAATCCCCGCCTGCTCGCGAAAAACTTCAACACACCGGCTAAACCATTCACAGCAGACTAGACCATCTGACCAATCACATCAGACTAGACCATCTGACCAATCACAGCAGACTAGGCTCACGGAAAGGCGGGGATTAGACAGATGAATTGCGGAACGAATCATTTGAGAGTCAGTCAATAAGTAAGGTAATAATAACTGCTTATAATTCCAAAAAAATAGTGGTTTTACACCATGTATGTGTACACTATAAACCAAAGTAGGCCCTTAAAAATCACAAGCTATTTACTCTTTAACCTATTCAGACAGTTTTGCCCATTGTTAAATTAATGTTTTTAAAAGAATCATTTAGGCCTACTCGAGAATGCCCCAGTAAAAAGAGACGACAACCTTAAAATAAATAACGCATTTAATAATCCCTTAAAATGAAAGAACATCAAGCAGTGTAACGAAGTAAAAGTACAGATTTTCTATTAGAAGTCTACTCAAGTAAGAGTAAAAGTACCCACTTTAAATTTAGCGCGTTACTACCCACCTCTGGTATTCAGTCTGTCTCAGTGAAAATTCAATACAGGTAAACTCATGAATGAAATACTATTGAATTAACACTACATGGCTTGTTTATGTGGTTGTTTTATGTCTGTTGTATATCTGATCAATATAGAAGAAATGTTGGCTTTGAAGTCAAGTACACTTTCAAGCAAGCTGGTGTGATGAAAACTGAATCAAAAGAGAGCCAAAAGAAGCTGGAATGGTTTAGACTTAAGCATGGATGCTTTCCACTTTGTGCAGAAAATTGGTGTTGCTTGCACATGCTAAACTCACTGCCACACTGCTGGGTGTTATGGGTGGTTGCCCAATTTATTTGGAATGGTCAAAGCAGCCCAACTTTCCTTAAAGATTCTTGACCTCTTCTCAATAAGCCTGAGGTGCCATACATTTTTTCAATCTTATGCTGAAGTATCATTCATGACTCCATATGTGAGAACCTTGGTGATGCATCAAAGATGAATTAATATTAGCAATAGTAGTCATAAATAACTAGTAACCACCAACAAAATTAAATTACCATGGTTCAATTTGTATTTTTCCGAAATAACATTGTAACGGCAGCAATAAGCAGTATAACGCTATACAAAGTTGGGTTCATGAATCCAGTGCAAATTCAACTGAACTAAACAGGTATGTAAGCAATAGATTATTTCACCCAGTTGATGTAAATGCACTGTGGTAACAGTTCTGAGTGTTTTTAAAGCCCTAAAGTCAAATTCTCGGAATTCACTTGATATCTGAAACTGCTCGCCTGTCATCACAAGCGCTCTTAAATCAACACCTATGATGTCACTGCCGCTCTGGTTCGCCAAGCGGTAAAGTCGTGGCCTTCGTAAATTGTAAAAATTGACTTCGCAAAATCCTCTTGCTCTGGCCGTTGGCCAAAATTCTCTTTTATAGCTCTTAAATGGATCAATCCAGTATATATCCAGCATCAATGTCACCTCAGCTATTGGTGATTTAGGGCACTGCACTAGGAAGAAAAGGGGGTTATTAGGGGAATATGGCAGTAGATTAACTGATCTTCAGATAAGGTTACTTTCAAGGTTAAAGCAGTTAGATTCACTCAGCTGAGAGTAGAGACATTAAGTGATTCATAGTCAATAGGACACATTAGCAGAGTAAATGAGATGGCAAATATTACAAGGTCAGATTCGCAACAAGCATTTGGAGCTCTGGACAAATCTTTCCATAAATTCTGTGATTTCCAATGGTGTTATATAGAGTTACAGCGTGTGTTAAATGATGAGGACATTTAATAATAAAGAAAATAAGGATTGTGTTTACATGAAATGCTGAATTAAATGAATAAATATGAAAATAATCACATATATCAATGCTTGCTGAAAAAAAGCCCCTAATGAAAAAAAGACAAACATTAAATAAATACTACAAAAGTGGCTATAAAATGCAACATTTCATTTGTTTTATTTGTCATTTACAGTAATCCATTCAAAATTTTTTGTCAATCAGTCCAAGGTAGACTCAATATTCTGTCTGTAATGTTTTGAATTGTTAGTCTAAGAACATATTTAGAATTATATAGTTTGATGCAGAATTATGCCTTGTTGTGTCACCAAACACAGACAGGATAAGACACACCAATGTATTCTTCTGTGGGATATTGCGTATGGTATTACTGATCAAATCAGCCAATCAGATTTTAGGGTTTTGTTGTGGGAGTGCTGGGACTTTACATTATATAGGGTATGTTTTGCCAAGCTTTGTAACCCAGGGATAAAAGCTCTGCTAGCCTTTTTTCACAATTTCAAGAGTGAAAAACACATTTTACTAGTATAGCCACTTTTTTGCAGCACTCCAAGCAAACCTAAGACATAACCCAACAATAGCTCACAAGATCTCATCACTACTTTAGAATGAGAATGACAGTTAAAACGACTCCTCTGCAAAAACCATCTCTGCTTATAATCATACAGGCAACTCTGAAAGCAGGTGGGCCGATGCAGAGCTCATCCTCACTTTGCAGTGTCATTCTCTAGATTAATGGCCATGAAAGGAGGCATGGGGTCATATAATCATTCAACTGTAGGAAACTATTAGGTAGGCCATTTAAGACTGCACAGGCTGGATCTAAGCCTAGATACCAAGTTAAACTCACTGACATCCGTGATAAATGCTGAAGGAGATGTTGAGGGAGGAAAATACAACGATAGGGAGGCTTATTGAACACAAAAACAAAGTAATGGGAACTTAAGTGGTTTCAGGGGTTGAGAGGCCATTTAGAAGGTCATTGTTGGTTTATTTTAAGGTGACTCACTTCAACGTAGGAATAGGCTTGGGAATTGTGAACCATTTCTTATTCTACTCCTGTTCTTTTTTTGGAAATATGTGAACTAAATAGTTTTTAAGATGTTTGGTTCTCATAACACTTCATTAATGTTTGCATTTTACAAAAATTCTCTGAGCCCCGTCTTGCTCACTAGATGCTTAACCCGTGTGTGGTGTTCAGGGTCCTTATTTATAAAACGTTTTTTTTCCAGCTTTATAAAGCCATGTGTACACCAGAACCTGCACAAAATTCCCTTCATAAAACTCAGTCAGCGGAAGAATGGGCATGTGCGTACATGCACTGTATATTGACCCCATCTGCTCCCTGATATAAACATGGAGCGTGCAAAGCCTAGTTTTACTGTGCATAATGTCATTTGCATATCACTTCCATATGCATATTTTGATCCATGTGACTGTACAGGACATTTGGAAGATATGAACCAATCAACCGTTCTACCACCGGATCCAGCAAAATCCACAATAATACCAATGTCCACCATTGATCATTGTGTTTATATATTTTCAACATTTTCTCAGGACATAAGTCTTGCAATTTAGTTAAGAAGAAATTATCATTCACCTCGCACTCCTCGCTGTCATTTAAACATTAACATGTTGCGATCATTTATTTTTTCCAGTCTCTGACATATTTATTCTAGAGAAACATGTTTGTATGTATACATTTCCTCATATATTTCCCCACTTTTTACTAAAATATACAAAGAAATTAAACACATTTTATAAATATACCTTGTCAATGACAAATACCATATGCTACCTATGTTGCTTAAAGTTGGGATAATGTCAACACCTGTAAAGTATTTTGCATAGATTGTTGATGATTGTATCGATTTAAAAACCAAATAATGCCGTGTGTCCACTAGACCCACAAACGATGGCAATGCAAGGGTTAAGAGTAATAACACATAATTTATCATATAGCTGCTTTCAAACAATACATATTGGGAAAATATATTTACGCTGCTATACTGAATCGGAAAATAAATATGACTTTGTAATCTGAACTGAATCTTTTTACCAACACTAGCAGTTGTATGCATGAGCTCAAGTCATTATTAACTTTTATTACAGACAGGATACCAAAGGTTGCTGCAAACCAACAATCCTTGTGTGACCCAGAACAAACCATTTCTCATGCGATAATATCCCTCCCTCAAGATGGAGGATTCAAGGTGATATTTAATTTAATTTAAAGGTATTAAATGGATGGATAGTCTCAATTACAGTTTACCAAAACTAAATGAACATTACAGTTTTAATATGGAATTACAGAACTTCAGAAGCAGGTCAACACTTTGTTTTACGGATTGTCTAACTTACTTAACCTTTGAATTGCGTTGCTGTGTTCATTTTCCACAACCCACCTGTGCATCAGCTAAACACTTTTCTGACGTTTCACTTTCGTTCATGCAATGACTCCGTCACATTAAAAGGTTACATTTAGAGGTATTTGGTAGTCCTCATTCTAAAAACAGATTGGGGTAGACCAGGTACTGCATTTGACATCATTTATTTCATTATAAAACTGATTTATTCTGTTTTCGACAACACCACCCAATTAAAGCGAGGGGTCTCTTTAATGTTTCATTATCTAGTTGCAGTAAAACCACGCAACATGCTATCTGATACCATATAATGTGTATATCATCCATACAGCTGCTTGTGAAAATGACTTCCTACTCTCTTCTCACATGTGGAATGGGCCTATAAACATTTAAGCGATTTTCCTATATGATCCCAGCCAGATCCAGCAGGATTTAGCTCTGAAATGTCCACGGGACCAATGCGTGTAATATAGATGTCCTCCCTTTGACACCCGAGAACTCCAGCTAATAAACATCTGCGCTAGGGGAGGGTTAGCATTCCTGCAGGGTCATTGTGGACACGAGAGGCATTAGAGGGGCTTAGTCAGGCTGCATCAGACCTCAGAGAGGAGAACCGGGGTCAGCGTGTCTTTTGTGAAGAGATGTGTCTTCATGAGAAGCTTTTATGAGATGATCTGAAAGCATCCAGATACATCATGATGGAAAGAAAGAACTCATATTAAAGCATCTTTTATCACTCTATGACTTTCCCAGTGCTCCTGTCATCCTATTATGTAAAAAACCGGATCAGCCTGCAGACTGAACATCAAAAATAGGCTGGACCAATTATTTACTTCTCTCTTTGCCAGAAGGAGGGGGGGGTATGGGCATTGTAGGTTGACTTTCATAAACTCCCTCCATTACGACATCCTGAGTGTCAAAGACTACGCAAGTGTTTCAGATAATAGGAAATACATGAATTGCTTTGAGGAGAACTTCTCTTGTTTCTTATTAGGAATAAAGATATAGTGTATGACAGCAGCTATTTATGCACATTTTAAAAAGACAGACACAGCTAGATTAAGGTCAATTTCATTTTGGCTTACTGACACGATCTGTTGTAAAAGTAAATGAATTTGATTGTCCTACTAAAAAATGTTATATATATATATATATAAATATATATATAGTATTAAAGTATATTGTATACATACTTACCATGTCAATGTTCACATTTACATGGTCCTTTCTCTAATTATCAAATTATTTACATATGGCTCAATGAAGTATAAGGATTTTCGACATGCCAATTTTAAAATACAAATAAATAATAAAATATATTGCAGTTATTCAAACATTAAGAATGTGGTGTGCACATACAGTAAATACAGATTAAGATGTGAAATGAAGTGATTTTAATGTTTTTCATCTATGAATTGCCCAATCGTGCATGGTGCATGTGGTGCAACCGTGATTTGTCTCGACATGCTTAACATTTTATTTTTTACAAATCTTTAATAACAAAATATTTGCATTTCAATGTTTTGGTAAGTAATCATCTTATATTTTTGTTTTATAATTTTGTCTTCTTAAATATCAAAATTAACAAACGTATTTTCCCGAAAATTGCACACCACCAATATAAATGTTTTAAAATACCATTCACTTAAGCATACTGTATTATATGAGATTCATATTTGAACCACAACATTTAGATATATTTTATTTTTAATTTAATACAATTATTGATATAATTGGTCGCACCACATAATAAGTGGTCGTTATACGTCCTTAACCCTTACTGTATATCAAATTAAAGCTGACATGTTTCTTTAATGATTAAACATCAAAACACTGATAGTTAATTGCTTCTGGAAATGATACTCTGATTAAAAAAAGATTGTTTCTTTCTTTTGTCTTTTTTTGTTGATCAAAGACAATTATTTCATAATTTACTCACCCTCATGTTATGGTCATGCAAATCTGTATGACATTCTTCTGCAGAAGAAGATATTTTGAAGAATGTCAGTGAACCACTGAGTTTCACAGAATAAAGAAAATCATACAGATTATAAAAAGCCTTAGGCTGTGGTGTAGTCTAGTTTTTTTTTAGAATTAAATCCATTCAATTTTCTATTATGATTTGGGCAGGGTTCTATAACAATTTAACAATGAACATTTGTGCCATTCTTTCAAGGTCCTTTTGCACTTAGATTGCTGATAGTGTCTCTATCCTGAATTTTAAATCCACAATGCTGGTCTCAGATGTAACGCCCACGGACCGTTCGCCTGATACATAAGGCACACTTTTCCGGAAAAACTTCAGCGAGTTCGAAGTCGTCCTCTGATTAGTTTAATTCCACAGGATTCCACGTGTCGCATTCTTTTGTCGTGTTTACATTAGTTGCGATAGGAATTCATCACGATCGACTAAACACTAAATTCTTAAAAGTATTTACGGTTCACGGCGTAAAATCATAAACATTGTTGTTGCTGTTAACTTTTGACACGTTCGTGAATGTACACCGGTCTGTTACTGTGGGGACATTTCTACGCCTCTAAACATGACACGGCACAAAACAAAATGTGCTTGGTTGCTTTACCTGTCAGCCATATGGAATCTTGTGTGGGCCTTTGCCAAAAGTTACCAGACCTTCAGTATGAGCGAGACTAGCCTGGCCAGGATTTCCCAGAACGGAAACACGAATGGACGGAGGGGAACGTCGGCTAGAGCATCATCGGGCTCATTTCTGTAAAATGATCGTGACATTCGCTGAAGTGTCACTCGAAGAAGCAGTGTGTGGTTTGAGTTTGCTTTTTGTTTCATATCTCCCGGTAGCACTAGAACCAATGGTGCAAATGTCACAAAACGATGTTGTTACGTATCCTCACGCTTTTTTAAGTGGGTGTACGGAAATTCTTTCTAGTGAGTATACGGCACTAAAAATATAGTCTTCATAGCAAGCCCGGTGCTTATCTATTTGCTCACCGGGTTTCTTGACCTTGTGAAGCTATTTTTTTTTTTAAGATAGTTAAGTGTGATTATGAGTTTCTCCTCTGTATTCGTAACATCCTCAATGTTTAATACCCTGATTTATCTCTCGCTGTGGGCACCGACAAGATGCTTCTCTATAAATGATGGTTTCGGTTTAACCTCATAGGAAGTTCACATTAATCACAGGCAAATAGAGAATGAGCAGCTCTTCCAAGAGTCTCTCTGTGAATGACCAATGCCAGGAGAGGAAATATATTACAACTTATCTTTTATAAAAAACAGAATGGAACAGGCTCAGGCTTTAATTTATAAGTTGTGACCGTAGCAGCCATGCAAGTGGGGCCATGCTTTAGTGCACTCACAAATGTTTCACAAGAGTAACACTTCACGAAAAAAGTATTATTATTAACAAAATTATTTAATCTTAAAAAAAAAAAATCCTTACCAACTGTCTGTGACCGCAAAGGTCGAAAATACTGTATATTTAAAAAAAAAAAATAATAATGCGTGTTCCATCATATAGCTTCAAAATTGTCATATATTCATGGTCCTTATACATTTAAATACAGTAAATACTTCTGGAAGCATTAAAATGTGGATGGAATCCATGAACATTGCCAAACCACCACCCGTGTTATACGAAAGCTTTTCTTCCTGTTCCATGAGAAGAAGAAAAATCTCAATTTTATACTATTTTTACAAAAGCAAAACACAAATGAACAGTAATGGATTTCCTTCATCTTATCGTGCCATCATGTTTGACACGTTTTTAGGCCGTAAAACTGTAGGGTTTTCTCTGGTCAAAGTTTTCCATGCAGGAGAGTGACAGTTACAATGCTATCTCTTCTCGGATCGTCTCACACCCGGTTCATCTTTTGCTGATCTGTGAAACGCCCTCCAGTTACAGACAGATAATGAAAAGAGTTTACAGATGTTCAGGGCAAGTTTTAAGGCCATTGCACATAGAGTCCGAAATTTTGGTATTCGTCATCCTAAAATTTTGTCGACTCTGAATAGCCATATGTGTGGCTAAGATGCAACGGAGCCTCACACTATCCTTCATTGCCTCATAAAACATTCCTATCAAAGTTTTGTGGGACATGCAGAAAAAATAACACTTTCAAGTGGGGACAAAGAAGAAAGAAAAAAAGGGAAAATTGCTCTCAGACCCACATCAAACAAGACCGTCTATTGTTCGAGGCGTCAAAGATGGTCTTTTCATTGGATGTGTGAGGGTTTTTTTGGCCTTCTTCATCGCTTCACTTGATGGCCGTTTTTTTTAGAATAGATGACTTCAGTGGTTGTTAGTCTGGCGGGCAGGGGAGGTGTTAGTCGAGCAAAATGGTAGGTGTGCACGTGTAAGACATGCAAACATGGTTGTTTTTTGTTTTGTTGTTGTTCCCTCAGCCTTCACTCATTTACAAGCAGCGGTAATCTCGTTGCACAGTATGACGTGCGGCACATTAGCCGTGCACATTCCAATGGCGAAGTGTTTCCCTTGTAACATGTAAAAATTGAACAGCAAGCCTCCATGCTAAGGTTGTCATCGCACCACGGCATCTGCAGAAAATTCATTTTGGGTTTTTCCATCAACTCCTCTAAACACATTAAAAGGCTTTTCTTTCGTTAAAACGTAACTCAGACGCGTCCGATTTCATTGCTCTGAGAGTTGAACGATTGATTCCATACACACTCGACTAATGAATCCAAGGCTGTTTTAAGAACATGATCACATTTTCCCCAGCAGCTGCAAACTCAAAGCATGCCCAATTGGAGAATATCAGGAATCAATCATTTCAGAGAAAGAAAGGATCCCGAACGCAGGTGCATTGCTTGGCCTCTGGTGCTGCATTGCCTTTTAAGACTTACCTTAACGCTTAAAATGTACAAGTATTCACCCCGTCTGTGATGGGTTTTAGGGAGTTATTAAAACTATAATGAACCGCAATGACCTACATACCGTGTTAAAGTTTTCCCACAGCGTAATGAGGAGAAATGTCACATTGCTCTCGGGGGTCTTTCAGTCGCCGCACTTTTGTTCTGGGAGTTGTGAAACGGCGTTGATGCTAATAATACTAACTAGCCAACTCGGGAGCAAGCGTTTGTGAAAGGAAGCCTATTGGCAAATAGCTCGATATTTGAGATATGGATTTTGTACACACATTTGCTTTTTTTCTGTTATAGAGTGAGCTCCCGAGACTCAAACCATTCAAATCCCCCTCTTCCTTCCCATATCGATGTAGCGCTTATCATTTTCACTGATCAAACCTAATGAAGTAGAATTAAATAAAGAGCTGGTATGCCACCGCAGAGAAGGTGCCAGATATCGATAGTTTGTAGACAGAAAGATGAGAAGTTGCTTTACTGACTCAAGCTTTTAGTTGGGATCTAGTTCATTAGCATAGCAGCAAACTTGCCTCTCTGTGGCCTTTTCTGAACAATTCAGATTATTGCTCTCTCAACATAATATTCCAAGGACCCAGAACCACTTCGGACTACTGCTGCATTAAACTAAAGCAAATAGGATTTGTACTTGAATGTCCTTGCCAGACTCAAGCCTGAGTTAACCAGAGAGTTTAAAATGATCCCCAGGCTTTCATAGTTTACTCAGTATAGGTTTATTAGCAAGCATTACTATTAATATAACATGTACTTGAAACTTGGCTTTTTACCTCAAGTTGTGCAGTTTTTCAAGGACAGCTGTGTTATTACTTTAAGTAGAGGACATTTTATTGCTCAGAGGTTGTTCTTTGAAAGCTTTTTGATAGAGATTTCATTTAAATATCTTAACTAATAACCTAACCCTAACTGTTATATTTCTTCGCTTAGGAGAGCAAATCATGACATTGATTGTTGAAACTCTAATGGAGACATTTTTTAAGCAAAAGTTTCCATTTCCATTGTGTTGTCTGTATAATAATACATTATCAGAGCTAAGTTAGAAAGGACTGCCACTGAACAGCAGCAAGGAGAACTGGGTATTTTAGTTTGGTGGGGAAATTTTAGCAAACCCTTGAATTTGTTTTAATATGTTCTCTTCTCTTCTTTACTGGCAGGTCTCAAAGTTACAGCCTTGTTTTATTACCCACAAAAAGTCAAATCCGTCCCCCAAAAATTAATGATCATTTTGTGAGGGTTTCTCATGACCTGTTCAAATTGCTGTCTGGTTAAAGGTTATAACAATCAGATCTCTTGAGTTTGGGTCCACAGTATGGTTATTTTAATAAGCCCCACAAACAGCTGAATGAATTTGACTTTAGGTCTTAAGGGTGTTGTTGACCTCAGACGCAGCCAACAGCTCCAGATGGTACGGCACTGGAAACACGTGTGCATGTGCATGCATTTGACAATTCAATAGTACTGTATTGTTGTCACGGATCTGCCAGGCCAGAGATTAGCTTATTATAGAGAGATGGAAGGGCCTGCAATACTCAGTGCTTGAAGTGGGCCAGTACACACAGGTACGCAGCCTCGTGTTAGCTTTTTATATCTGATCTGACCACTATATTTAGGCTTCAAAATGTATAAATGTTGTGTTAAGTTGTAAAGATGATCTTGATAGACAAAACGTGTAAGTGTTAAACACAGAGCTTATTTTTTGCCATTTTCCAAAAGTCAATGGGTCAATGGGTAATCTGATAATTGTGATTATAATTGATAATTGTGAGCGTCTAAACTTGCTTTTAAATCTCACTTGGCAAAGCTTTCCTGTGAAGACAAAAGTAAGACATTAATCAGATCAAACTCTAGAAGCAAAATCCCTTTTATTATTTAATCACCATCGCCTGTTTGTGGTAAACATATCCACATCCCCATGCACCAAAGCGATTTGCTTTTGACCCCATGCCACTTCATTACACGGGCGCGTTACACCCGGTTTGCAGCATTTCCACTGGCAAGCAACTTTACAGCTGCGTCTTTTTCATTACTGATTCAAAGAAGCATAGAATCTTTTTATGAGGGCCAAAGCCCTGATCAGGTCCTTTGTGTCGCATGGGTTTTATTTATTTCGTCTCAAATGCATTCGAAATGTTCAACCGCAGAAACAAAATAGGAAATAATTTCAACCAGGGCTTGTCAACTGCCATTAACTCCCACCACAGATGGTTGGTGTTAACAAAGCTTCCTCCCTGTCCGCCTCCTGGGGAACACATTCCTATACATGCAGGGAAAGAAGCAAATGTACTTTTTATATTTATTGATGGAAAGTTTATATTTCATCTTGTACAGTACAGAGAACACCTCACGTTGCGTGGGCCATATTTCAAGACGATATGGGGCATTCGTCTGCTCTTGCAATATTAAAAAAAAAGACATATTTACAAATATTTTTAAAGAATCTATAGACAGCATGAAAGAAACCCACAGACTTCCTGCACATAACGTTTGTCTTTCTGGTGTCATCTGGTTCAGTCAATCGTCAGTGAAATATTTCCAACCACTTGTGCAACTGAGGGGTGTAAACTGAAAATATTCTCCTTGCAGCTTTATGTTCCAGTTCATATTTTGATGTATTTTTGTAGAAGAATCTATAATGGTCCTCAGGATGTAGAAGCCTCTGGCTTTGACTGTCTCCAAAGACATCTAAAATATGTCCAACTTCACATTGCCTGTGCGCTGTCCGGATAGAAAGATTTAACTGTGAGCAATACCACAGAAAATCTCCCCCTTTTCTTTAATTAGAAACAGGGCATGCACTGGCAAAGCGGCGCTAGACTCACTTGAGGTTGAAGAAGAGTGAAGCTGCATTCACAATAGATGAAGTCTGTCCCCACAGTACTATTAAAGGCACGACCTTCAGTGATTCACATTCAATTTCACAGAGAACAAGCACAATCTCAGGCTATTTAAACCCTCCCCTGCACAAGATGCTGCTTAATAAAACCTACTATTCCTCATATCATATTTCGATGAAAAAATCACTTTTATGTCATGCTTAAATGTCCACTTATATGGCCTACTTGCTATGCTTCATAGCAGGCAGCTTAGAGACAGCTTAAACCAATTTGTTTGACTATTTCATATGGGAAATTAACCCCCTTACCTGGTAAGGACACAATTCTGAGTCACAGCTTTTAAATGTAGCACCCAGCAAAACTGCATTGTCCTCATGTTAAAACCATTCAGAATCAATAAAATGAGAGTGTATATAGCGTTAAAGTGTTAAATTGGCTTCTTGTGAAACTGTAAAACAAAAACAAAAATAATTATAAAGTGAATAAACTTTTTAGTTAAACACTAATATAATGTACCTAGTGCTAGGCATTGCTCGTTTTTAGTGCTATAGCTATACAAATGTTTTAAGTCGTTTTCCACTAGTTTTCTAAACCACTAATAGAAAGTACATTTTCTGTGTGAAAATGAAAAGTGCTTTGGACCAATAATAATAATAATAATAATAATTTTTGTGTTTAAAATTCTTGCAAAAAAGTATTAAAGCAAAGTTTGTAACTAAATGTCTTTTTCTTAAAGGTCCAGTGTGTAGGTTTTTGGAGGCTCTATTAACAGAAATGCAATATAATTTACAGAACTATGTGTTCAGAGGTGTATAAAGACCTTACAGGATGAAGCGTTATGTTTTTATTATAATGAGCTATTTCTATCTACATACACCGTGGGTCACCTTACATAGAATTTGTCATGTTGTTTCTACAGTAGCCCTAAATGGACAAACTTCTTTACAGAGTGCGTTTCTAAATATGTTATATCTGTTGGAAAAGAAGCAAAAACATGACAACATATTAATCCTCTCACAGCCTTCGTAGCACTTCAACGGGAGGGGGGGGTGAGCGGTTGGTTGCTATTCGCAACCTCACCACTAGATGCTGCTAAAAATTCTACCCAGTACCTTTAACTTAGCAGGAGTGTCATGTATATATTTATTAAACAAGCAGTAATCGTTTTCAGATCATCTGACTAATAAGTAATAAATTAATTTTATGATGTACGTCTAATGCATCTAATTCATTATAATGAAATAAAAATCGTCATCAATAGCAATAAATATTGATAAAACTTTATTACTTTAGCTTATCCATGAACATGATTTCTCATTCACGTCTGATGAATGGAGTTACCATCATTCCGCGTTCCAAGCTACGCCGTTGTTGTTTAAGTGGATTCTACATATTGTAGCTTTAAAAGTTTGACAACAAAGAGAGATCACCAACAGCTCTACAAACAGTTCTTTTCAAGCTTTAAAATTATATCTCAGATTCTCATGGACAAATCTTGACTCTGCTGTCTCTTTTCAGTGAAAATGTACTATAGATTTACTTAATTTCTAGGTGAAAGGAACTTAGCTCCTGTTTGTTTGCATGGCAAGCAGTGCCCGTCCATCATTGTGTGGCAGCCACAGATGTTGTTCCAGGAAAACCAGTTACCGTTCATTCTCATCATCATTCATATATTCCCCTCTTCTGGTTACATAAGACTCTGAGAATGATGCCGTCCATCATAGAAGATACCATTTGACAGGGAACATACTTAACGATTCGTCAGGTTCAGGGCTCGGGCCCAAGTCATACTCAATTTCAGTGAGAGAGGGTGGGTTTCCATGCACAAGCCAGACGTCTAACAGACAATTATATCGGGCTTATTCTCCGCCCCTGTGGCACCTTAGATTAACTGTGTGTAAGAGATCACAATGGAGGTGAACTGTTCACTCTGCAGACAATAAAAGTATCATTTCTCTCCATCCTAGCGAAAAAAAGAGACTGCGGGAGAGAGGAATTGAAGAGGATTATGGGATGCCATTATTGCCGCTGTGCAATCTTGTAATTGGCCCCAATTGATCACACAGCACACAAAATGAAGTTGCCTGTTCGCCTCATTTACAGGAAATGTATGTACCACAGTCTGCTCATCAACTTGAGAAGCTTGTAAGAGACAAAACTGCTAAATAGTTTGGATCTGTGTATTTGCATTTGCAGAAATGTACTGTGAAACCTGTTAAAAGTAAGTAATGTGAGCGAAAAAAGAGAAGACGAAAGACACATAGAAATGAATGAATACTGGAAAGATGACAGTTGTATAGATCTTTATATATGAACATATGTCAGCTACTCTCCGCTGGTTAAAAGTAAGTAACTTTTACAGTATTCTTCTCACCACAAAATTATAATACATTTACGCATTTGGCCGACACATTTATCCAAAGTGACTTGCAGTGCATTTAGTGTATACATTTCTTTTATCAGTATGTGTGTTCCCTGGGATCAAATCCATGACCTTTGTGTTGCTAGCACAATGCTCTAACAGTTGAGCTACAGGAATACTTTTTGGAAGATTAATGATTTTACATTTACATTTACGCATTTGGCAGACGCTTTTATCCAAAGCGACTTACATTACATTGTACTATACATTTGTACATTTTGTATAGTAAGCAAGTGGGGGTTAGGTGTCTTGCTCAAGGGCACCTCAGCCGTTACCCGCCAGCCCTGAGAATCGAACCAGCAACCTTCTGATCATGAGTCCAACTCTCTAACCACTGGGCCACGACTGCGATTTAACTAGTAATACAAATGTATTCTTTTCCCCTACTCTGAAACATGTTTCTATTATTAGCATACTGGAGAAAAACGTTTAAATGACTTTAAAATGACTGCAGTGTCTGTCAGTTCTCCAACAAAGAGGCATTACGTCAAGGTCAGTATGTTTTCCAAAACCACTTTTTCTAATGTCTTTGTGAAACTTTATAGACACTATAGTAAAAGCCTCATTTTAAACCTGTTTTTTAAAGATACTCTCTTGAGTATAAAAGCCACAGGGATTCATTTTGAAGCATTAGCATTTTTATTGATTATGCTTGGTATTAGTGGTTCCAAGTTTCAAGGATGAATATTAGAATATTTAAATGCTCTTTTTGCTAGCAATGACATTTTTTGAAGACAAGGTGAGTGGTGATTTTGCATACAAAGGTTATTATAACTGTGCTATGGTATTCTTTTAGTGTGTTTGCCATTTGGTTGCTAGGGTGTTATGGATAATAGTTTCTTATAGCCCCTAAAAATGTCTCATAATTTACTTACCCCCATGCCATAGTTGGGAATGATATTTCATAACAAGACAAATAAATAAAGAGGCATACCTGTCAACTTTCCTGTGTTGCCCAGGAGTCTTCTGTTTTTCTCATCCCCTCTTCCCTCTGCTTTTCTTATTTTTCCTGTAAAACTCCGGCGAGCGGACAGAGTGGATGGATGCTCATACTGTAGGTCTTCCGGATTTTGCTACCCAAGTGTGGACAGGTATGGCATATAAAGGGTGAGCTATTCTTTTCAAAGGGATCACCCTGAAGTCTCTATGACATTCTGGTGTCTATAGATGCTTTTGTCATTCACCTGGTAAAACTCATATGTCTGATCTTTGCCTAAACCACATGACCTGGTCATCATTGATTTCCATAGATAAATAGTGCTGGAAAGCGTGGAGGTCAAATTGTAACAATATGTAACAATAATTTTGATTTGAATATTTTTTGTTTGCAAAGATTAGGAAAAGCTCTTCATTTTATCTTATCTTACTGTAGATTGCACCCTTTTGTATAAGACTGAATTAAACAGGCTGTTAGTGAAATTGATCACGTCTCTACAGCCCTTGATTTTATGAAGAAATTTATGAAGCTTTGCCTTGTAGTTCTGCCATGGTCTTTCAGCAGAGAATTATGCATTTGGGAGAAATTATTTGTAAGAGAAATGAGTGCTTACAGGATGACTAAAAATCACAAAGCATGACTTGAAAATGATAAGGGCATATTTATTGACACAACAGTATGAGTACCCCTGAGCAAAATGCGAGGCTAACGGGATTTGTATTTGCCTAGCGAAACTTGAAAACCTATCTATATTTCAAAGCAACCAGTATAGCTGTTTGATTGTATTTGTTGAGGTAGAAATGTTAAAACCATAAGATATCGCTCTTCCTAAATCAAACACTTGTTTTCTCTTCACTTTCTTTGTTGGATGTTAGACAGTTTCTGCTAACACATTCACCTTTTCCGAACATCTTGTCCGTGTTTTGGTGGTGATACCCGATACGATCTCAAGCCCTTGGCTGTCAGGAAGAGGATGCAAGTGTCAGGCATAAATTACAAGCACCAGCTTTGTTCTGCAAAGGTCCCATGATGGCCCTCCTGTGGTCATACCGGTTCTCCTCATCCTGAGATGCTTCCTCCTGGCTTCATTGATAGATGTGATGTCACCACCCACCATGTGCCTTGAGAGGAATATTACACTTCTGCAGCTTGGGGATTTCCTCCAAAGGACTCTAACCCAAAGTCGCATAAACCTCCCATCCTCAAGCCACGTTAAACTTGACAAAGATCAAAGGGCATCAACTCTTTTTAGGCAGATGATTTGCTGCTTTTTTTTTTACCCTTTCTCAACTTTTTTTTGAAGTGACCTGTTTTGACTGTACCTGTGGACAAGCCTTGATTTAAATATGACATGCCGCTATAGTTTGTGACAAGTTACACAAAAATACCACAGCTTGAAATCAAATAATACAATGTTTAAAGGTAATGAATGCAAAACAAAATGAATCTCAAATTTTTCTACTAACCGATCACACCCAGTGTGCATAAATATGACTTAAAGCATTGTATTATGCATGCCAGGCCACTGGCTGGCAATGTCACTTTTTTAAAGAAATACAGCACTCCTGTGCACATACCTTTGCCATGTCAGACTGAACACATCATATGCATGTGCATAGCATAGTCTTACACATTTTATATCTATTTTTAAACAGAGACAATAATTGTGCAAAGTTTGTGTCTTCAGGCCCCAAAGTGTTTTTGTTGACTAACTGAACGATCAAAAGTGTATTGAAATACATTTTTTATATGCTATATACTGTAGTTCATTGCAATGCTCAAAACAGGGCAAGTTCTGTCACAGAGGGGTCCTGGATTTACACTCACAAAGACGTATCGCTGCATTCTACAGGAATGTCAAGACAAAGTGTGCGGTGAACAGACACGTGTGAAAAAAGCATTGCCTTTGGAATGCTGTCAAAAAAATGATCAGTGTAAGTTCCCAGAAGGCTTTATGTAATATCAAACCAATTGCAGTGACAATATTGTCTGATTCTCATATCTCTGTGGAAATTGCTAGATCAAGGCTCTTTTTCAAAGGCCAAACAACAATTCCTTGAGCAATACAGTATAAAGTTAGACATGGCATTTAATTAAATCTGCTTGTGCTCGCTAATGTTGTTTAGAAGATTTCTTGTAAACTGAGAAATATGTCTTCAGTTACTCTTATCTGAATTTATACATATATTATGAATTACATTGCTAATTTGACATTTAGCAGATGCTTTACTTACATTACCACATGCAACCTGCCACATTTTGGTCTATTGCCCAGATCTTAAACAATGCCACATTATCTCATTGCTTTTATAATTTTGTTACTTCAGGGGCACCTCTTATCATATATTGTGCACCATTACATGAGACTTTAGTGCCCGGTTTCATAGACAAGGTTTAAGACTAGTCCTAGACTAAAATGCTAGTCTGAGTTGTCTTTACTTATAATAACTTGCAGTGAAATATCTTAAAATATGTCAATGCCATTGATTTGTCTTAAGATCCTCACCAGTAATATTATTTACTAAGGCATTTTTAAAAAAGTGATTTTAATATTCTAATTTAACTAAGGCCTAGTCCTGGCTTAAGCTAAACCCTATCTGTGAAACCGGGCCTAGATGTTTTATATGTCAGACCAGCAGAATCAACAATACCCTTGAGCACATACAGTATACTCAACAGCAATTTTTTAAAGATTCTTTAAAGTTAAACCTCAAAATGTCCCTCTACTTGTTTGCTCAGATCTTTTAGGTTTCAATTGAAGAAACTGTTCCTGACTTGCGTTGCTATCAGTGATTTTTGTCTTCAAAATGTACAGACCAGCCCGACTGTGACAATCACAATGACTTCTGTCTTCTCCCGAGACACATTTAGTCCAAATCCAAAAACATTTCTATTCTTACTTTACATTACTTTTGTCAGAACAGCTAATGTTAGTTTCACAATGGATCCATTGGTGTGCCGAACTCGGTACAAAATGTGGTTGATTTTTGAACACAATCCAATCCTAAGTGAACTGGATCTTATTATTTTCACCTAACAGTTAACAAAGCGTAATACGGGTAATCCTCCCATAACACTGCATGAAACCCACTAGAAAGCCTCTGTTAAAAACATAAATGCAAATGTGAATTAAGGACATGTAGATGAGTGGTAATAGACAATAATAAAAAGATATATAAATAATGCATGATGAAAATGGAAGGACCCGTCCGCTTTGAAATGCATTAGTGTCACATTAGGTGCCTGGGAGCTTGAATGACTAAACTTACTATCTGTGCGGTCCTGAAATATGTCCATCCCATAGACCTATAGTGCATTTATATCAACTCAATCATTCAGAGATTCTTCTGAGCTCAACAAAGCTACTTTATTCATATACTGCTTAACAAACACATGCTAATTATTAATATACACGTTAGCATTTTGGGATTTAATTGAATCCCTTGTGAGGAAACATTGAAATGTTTGTTTTCTGGTTGTACTATCATTAATATGTTAAAAAAATTTACCTGAAGCCCAGACACGAATAACACATGTGTATATTTTATTCTAGGGATATTTTGAGAAATTGAATCGCCACAAGAGTAGCAAAACTCACAAACACATCTACTGTATTATCAGGAAAAAATAAACCTGCTTTTATTTGTAAGTATAGGTTACAGTTCTAATGAAAGTAGATGTTGTTTTGATATGGGGCCAAATGTCTGACATTAAGATTGGAGAGAATTATATCACATTCTCAACCCGCACATTATCAGACAGCAAACAATCACTGTGTAATCAAAAAAGTTACGTGTTTACAGTTTTAACCATACTGTAATTTAAATGCATGCCTGTTTAAAAGTTCAGCACTCTGAAACCTTCCAAATAAACACATTTGACTTCAAAGAGGAAGAAGGCAGAGAGATAAAAAGCTGCACTGACATATTGAAATTGAGCCTTTTTTACTGAAAGTGGTGGTGTTGAAATACACAGACCCAAATGAGCTCTTGAACTTGAAATGTTACAGGGCATCAGCGAACCTAAAACATTGTCATTATAGCTAATATGTTGTCTTTGACATTAGCACATTAAGCTATATGTGACAAGACTGTGCTTGCTTCACAGTGTGCACTGACTAGAGACTATATGTGTGATTTATTAATTTATGAATGGTCACATGACACCTTCTTGTCTCTTGCATACAACAAACTTAACAAACAAACCATTATAACATATCCATATCACCATGATGCTTAATTAATGGGAGCCTTGGGCTTGTATCTTTGCAATAATAATAATAATACAATCCTAAAAAGGAGGGCTGGGTCACAGTGAGACTCTTGTGTTGCAAATGTTTGAAAACTGCAGAAAACACAAAGGTGTTTTTGCTGAGCTGTTTGTCTTACCATATAGTAGTTTTCCAACAAATATGGTTGTACAATGGTTTTACTTTAAATAGTTAAACTGTGGTCACTGTCCAATAAATAATCCAGTTGCTTAGCCATAATTAGCATTTCTTTCTGAACTTTCTTGTGACCCTGTAGCAACTTTGGAGACCTCTATAGTATGTGGTTTCATTTCGACATGTAGTACATTGGAATTTAAAAATTGCACGCATTTAATGGTTACAAAATTTAGAATCTATTGATTCATGTTCCTTTACAAGAATGTATCATATTTTCATGTCAGTCAGCACAACCTTTATTTGTGTCAGGGAAATTCGTGTCCGTAAGACTGAGCATGGGCCAAATACCAGCTTCAAGGTATAGCGCGGTTTTAAAAAAAGTTACGGTTTTAAAACCACAACATTTTCTGTTATACCATCCCCTAGGTATGAGCTCTTTATTATGTCTCAACAAAGACGGAAAGTGTAGGAATCCATCAAGTTCTGTGCTTTTTATTTGTTTAAGCTTCATTTGTTGTTTGCTCATCTGCATTCCATTTATTTATATTTGTATGTAAGCATGGAAGTTTAATTACTAGAAATGCATGTAAAAATGATTTTTAAAGGTTGCTCATTTTGCTTAATAAACATACTTTGATCTAACATGTTTGTATTGGTTTCTTATTCAAACACAGTTTAAATGTGTAATACTGACTTAAATATGTGACATAACTTAATCCATTTGTGTTGGGACAACATTATTCATTTTCATTGACTAACTGAAACTACACAGCGGATTGAGTTCCCAGCATGCTTTGCTCTCATAACAGGATTTAGACCGTAAATGTTCAAATGAAGTGTTACATTGTGTTTGTTGTCAAGCAGGATGTGAGATAAGGACACTTTTAAGTGTTCATTGTTTTGTAATGTTGAAATTTACAAGATCTTCTGTTATGTGCACATTTGTGGAGATGACCATAATGGTGAAGAGTGGTGGTTATAGGTTGAGGACAAGATCATCTGTATTCTTGCATGTTCTGTATGCAGCTTTGCAATAAATATTGCTCTCTGAAAAGTAAACTCTCTGGGGCTTCCATATTAGAACCATACAAAGAGGTTTATTTTTAGAAGGTGACACACTGAAGCATTTAAATGAATTACGTTCACAAAATGAGTCGAATGAACTTAATTTTTACTTATCCATGTAAATCTCATACCGGCCCATGCCTACGTGAGACTACTAGATCTGTTATTGTTGCACCTTTTTTGCCAAACTTCCTTTTAAAAATTCAGAGAACATATTTCCCTGTCATTTTTCTATGCGGGGAGAAGCTGTTAACATCCAGTGAAGATATAATATTACTGTTGACTTTCTGCTCGACTCTCATTTACATTTCCCCATATGGTAGTTATGTATTCTTTAGTGGTGTGCTGATCACAATTGATTGCTCTGTTTTTCAGATCCAGAACAGCTTCGCTCAGTCACAGTTTTGTGCATTTATTTATATTTTACTCGAACATGAAGGACATTCTACTGGTGGGAAACAAAACCTGCTGGTTATAATAACATTAGCCCACTAGAAACGACCCTGAAATGCAAATAAAATAAGCACCCCAGTTCCCTTTTCTCAAAGAACCAATATTGATTTTTATAAATTGTAAACCAAAAAAGGTATAGGTATTTTAGCACAGTATATTAGTTAAAGACAGTCAATCCAAGAAGATGTTATGCAGTGGTTCTGTGCAACACCGTCTACTTAAAAGCAATTAGCATCTGAATGCTGCGGTCCTTCAATCCAGAGCTGGAAACTGTTCTGTGGTTTCTCTGAAGATTCTAGGGTGGTCGAGTCTTTAAACTAAAGACCCCCAGTATGTGTGGCCTAGTGGGAACCGTGGTTGACTCATTTTAACATGACGCACACAAGCTGGCATTTTTATCACTTTAATATTAAGGTAAAAATATGAAATTGGTTCCGTTTTAAACTGTGAAACATTTTTATTTGTAATGTAAATGAATAGTCATACTGTATATCTGTAAACTCATTTGATATATTCATAGAAAATGAAAGGTCATCCGTTTCAAATGGTGCACTTACTAGATCATTTTAAGCTGAAATATTGTTCTTCTGTGGTGTTATTCCGATGGCCCATTTTGAGATGCTTTTGATTATTTTATGTGGTGTGCATAATTACATTTAGCACTTTACAATAAGGTTACATTTGTTAACAGCAGTTTAGTTTAACAGCATTATTGTCTTACGTAGCACAGAAACATTTGTTGAAATAGCCAAAAATAATAAATTTGAATGTGTGTCAAAATTATCGATTTGTCTTTTATGCCAAAAATCATTAGGATATTAAGAAAGATCATGTTCCATGAAGATATTTAGTACATTTCCTACCGTAACTATATCAAAACTTTAGTGAGTAATATGCTATGCTAAGGACTTCATTTGGACAACTTTAAAGGCCATTTTCTCAATATTTAGATTTTTTGCACCCTCATATTCCAGATTTTCACATAGTATATCTTGGCCAAATAGTGTCCTTTTTTAACAAAAATTAATGGAAAGCTTATTTATTCAGCGTTCAAATGATGTAAAAATCTATATTTCGAAAATTTGAGGACTTAGGACTGGTTTTGTTGTCAAGGGTACAACAGGGCGTATGTATGATGAATGCTGTTAAAGACATACATATTAATATATTCTACATAATATTAAATATGTATAATATATGCAATTATTTTGATGTATTTTATGCATTACATCACATTTTTAATAAAATAAATGAATTAGTAAATGCTAAAATGAGCTTGACATCAAATGTTAATAACTTAATAGCTATTGCTTATTGTTCCTTGATCTAAAGTAATGATTATATTTCTCTATCAAATCAAATAGATTTTTTTAGAGTAAACCTTAAATAATTGTGGTTTAACAGCAGTAGTCAACAATATCATTCTATTACAATATAATCAATTATAATATTTTAAGTATAGACTTTAATTCAAAGTTCCAACATGACACAGCCGCCAAGACGCCCCTTTGGTTGTCATTTCATTTTACGGCTGCCTTTCAAGTGGGAGGTCTAAATTTCCCTACTCGAGTTGACTGTAGTCACCGTCGAGACAGGCATGTTCCCTTCACGCTCAACAAATTATGCTTAATTTCTCTCCTGAGCCCAATTTACTCTGGGTTTTGATGTAGTGCACAATGTATGCCACATTAAATGCTGTGGCCCACAGTAATGCAAACGGACTTCCTTTCAAACGTCAAAGAGAGCAGTGACTTTACTGGAACTCTCCAAAGTGCTTTATCTCCAAGTTTTTGATGGAGTGATGCAGATTTATGGGGAGCAGTTTTAATTTGACCTCTCTTTTAGATTCAGATCAATGAGTTTCATTGGAAATCCCACAGAGCCGGAGGGGTGTAAAGAGATTGTTTCATTACAATACACCATGGCACTAGAGAGAACAGTGAAGACCAGTGAACAGTAAAATCCCATTTTAGTCACATTGTCCATATTTGTTTAACTTATATCTTGAAGATACGTTCGAAAATTATGTTACGCTTCCTGTTGGTGCTTGATCAGAATCAGAATCAGAAAGAGCTTTATTGCCAAGTGTGCTTTACACACACAAAGAATTTGTCTTAGTGACAGAAGCTTCCAGTGCACATACAGGTTAAAAAAGTGAGGCACAGATAACAAAATAGTCATGTAAATATGTTAAAAACAAAACACATTTGACAAAAGGACAATATACAGTATATGTAAATGTGTTATATACAAATTATGCATGCAGGGGAATGTGGATAGCTGTATATTAAATCAATAACATATGTATAATAATAAATATGAGTATAGTTGTGTATTGCACATGTTTTATTGCACAGTGGGAGAACATTTAACTGCTTATGAGGTAGATGGCCTGCAGGGAAGAAACTGTTCCTATGTCTGGCTGTTTTGGTGCTCAGTGCTCTGTATATGGAAGGCAATTCCTGCCAAATTTAAATAAATAAATTAGATGATGAAAATGAAAATGAAAAACAGATTAACGATTTCATTTTACAACAAGACGTACACAATATGTGCCAAAATGAAAAATCAAATGAAATGATTTCATTTTCATTTTTTCACTGACTGACAATGTGCTGTACCTGTCAAATTAAGAAAGGAAAATGCAATTGGTAATTTGACATTTCATTTTCACTAAAATCTCGAGGCAAGACTGCCAATATGAAAATGAATATGCAAATGTGAAAAAGAAATTGCAAAAACATTTTTATTAAGGTTTTTATTAATGCTCACGCAATAACAGTGACACAATGAAAATAAAAATGTAAAATTTCATTGTATTTTCTCTTTTATTTCACAATTTTCATTTGAAAAGTCAACCTGCATGCAAATGACATGTTAATCAGTGGGTGGGGCTTACGGAGGGGACGTGTATCCGCCATATCAGACGAGCACGAGTGAGTGATCAACAGTGGCGTAATTTTGTTTTGAAAAGTGGTGGGGACAAAGACGACCAAAAATTGTTTCTGTAATTTTTTTTTAGTGCACAACTTTATTCAGTATTTAGGACACAGAATTTTGAAATCCACAAACTGGCCTTGAATGAGCCTGACTTACCTTAAAGAAATCAAAGCACTGTCACAGCTTGGTCTCCCTCTCAAGTGCTTTGTGAATGACTTTTTTCAGTTTTATATAATCCATAATACCACTACAGAGGAAAAGCAGTGACTAATGCGATTGCTTAAAGGAAGATTTTCAATTCAACCTGACAACAGTGGCGAGAAAGACAGACGCAAGAGATGAGATCCCCCCAAAATTTGAATTCTATAAACCTCTTTAAAACTTCCGCTGCTCAATGGATAAACAGACTAATAAAATCTTCTGTTGCCCAAAACCCATTTGGATTTCTCAAAGAACGCAATTCGCACTAAAGACGGGGTATATAACTAGCCCTGGGGTGTGAGCTGGCAGAATTCACTATCTAATGTCTGTGGAACACTCCTATTTAAATACTCAACTCACCTACACAATGAATTATAGCTCTTAGTCTATTATTAAGCTTCATTAAAATAAATCCATAATAATACAAATTGTTGGAGGTTTTGCCATTTTATTTGACAGCGTGTGTAAAAATGTACGAATCATTCTCTGTGGTAAAGAGCCCCGTAAAGTATGCTCCTCAGTAAAAATGTTGTAAATATTGGCCCTGTTTATTCCAGGTATTAAAATCCACTGATTCGATCCCAAATGGACAACCGAGACACTTGGTATTATTTGTCCTTGACTGCATCTCACCGCAATGAGACTTTGTCTATGAATATATATTTAGTATTAATATTCATACTAAAACTGGTATCTGGTACATCACTCTCTGTCAAAAGCTCATTTAGCTGTCATACAGTTATACTCTTTGTTCGTTTTGATGCATTCATTTCTTTTTCAAGACCATTTACATCCAACAGAATTAAGCATCACACCAAAAGAGACATTTCATTGCTCAACACCAAAATGACAGACATTGCTCGGTCTGTGTTTAGGTGGGAAATACCTAGTTTAAAAGTGGAACATTTTGTAAATGAATAATCGCAGATGTGAAATAATACTGCCATGTAATACGAGAGTGTTACAATGTGGAAAAAGATTTCATTTGAATTCTTGACATTCATTGCCATGCTGTTATACAGTTATGTTCAATTAGGCTAATGGTCCTGTTTCTAATGCTGTAACTCCCAGGGATGTTTATTTTGGGTTGAAATGGTCTGTGGATGTTGATGTTGCCGCATAGTGTAAGGATTTAATGTTGTATTCTTTTCCCCAGAACATACTAATGTTTACATGATCTTTCACTTTGTGTTTATGTGAAAGGCACAATACTAGCATAGTGGAGCTGACGCGCGCGCACGCACATAAACACACGTGCGCACACACACAAAGATTCTTAGGGTAAAAACTGTAGTGACAAGTCAAGAAAAAAAATCGTATCATCACCACTGTCAGTCACACTGTTGGTACAAAAATTTAAATGAAATTAGCTCAAGTCACTTGAAATTAAATGACAGAAGTATTGTGATGCCCCTTTCTAATGAACAGGTTGACTACTTTATGAAATTGGTTAAAAAAAAGAATTGGAATTGGAGAGAAGGTTCAACAATAAAAATGTACATTTTGTTATAAAATCGTTGTTTATTCGCCCATATGCCATTCCAGACTTTTACATATCATATCAAACATAACATCATGATGAACAAGACCAAGATCTTATGTTATCAATGTGCGGCCATATGTGTAGTGAACTTTGTGGTTGAATTTTATTTGTTTCATTTAGAAGGGACATCTTGCATTGTATTGACCCCCTACATTCTTTTACGGACACTATAGGCAGATCCTCCATGGCCACATTTTCTTAAAATTAGGCAGCAAATATATTTTGTTTTAGCTTTGTAATCGTTTTTCTAGAAGCATATTTTTACTCAAGTAGCATGTTCAAACTTTGCATAACAAGTATAACAAGAACGTAAAACTCATAAAACCAGAATGTGCAAAGTAAATATATTATTCCTAGCCACAGAAAGTGTCAATAAACAATTATTTCACATCTATATTTTAACATCTGATGTGAAACCCATGTGTATGTGAAACAGAAACATACAGTCAAAAGTGTGCATACCCTACGTAAAAATGATCAAGAAAGGCTGTGAAAATATAAAATAAATGTGATTTTTTTTAATGAGAAATAAAAAGATAACAGCTCTGCGTCTTCACTTAAAATACGTTTGGTTCTCCATCTTATAAGAGATTGAGGCCGTTTATTTATAGAGAATTGCTCCAGCAGATTTCCAGCTAGCAGGGACTTCAGGTTTTGATTTCTTATCTGTTGATATTTGCTAGAATCTATGATGCCATCTATATCCAGGATCTTCAGCAGAAAGAGGTTCATTTTTTAATTCATCTGATCTTAGAGTGTTTGAAAAGTAACAGACACTAGTGGAACTTATTTGCAAAAAATGTTGACAACTTTTGTGAATAAGAGCATTTAAGGAAACACACTGAATTTTGCACTGTACTGTTTTGGATGCTGGTACTGTATAATAGATTGATGAGGGACACAATCAGTCATCTAAATGATGTATGGATGTTCCTGACATGAAGAGTTTTCCTCTCTTGCTTAACATTTAGAGCCAAGTTATCAACAGTTAGCAAACTGGTTGCATTTCTTATGTATTGCATACAAGATCATACAAATTATTCCCTACAAATGAACATTATTTTATTTAAATAAAATGAATTCTGCCATCTTGAATATATTTTAACCAAGCATATCACAACGCAATATTTTATGAATATTACAATATATTGGTTGTACAATATAACTATTACAAAACACATTCTTGAAAAACACACTTGATTTATAGCACTTACAGCTTTCAGTTAAACTTACAAGATATGTAAATACAGTTGTCTAGCTTTATTGCAAAAGTAGATTTACATCTGTTGGCATGCATGAAGCAGCCTGCCGAAATTAACCTGATGAAAATGCGCAAAGAGAAGGCATTAACCCAGAATGATTCACTTAAGTTCAATGTGCTTCTGTATTATGCATGGGGGAAGAACACAGTTGGGGGAAAGAGCTTGCTCAAAATTGAAATTAGCGTGAGCAGTGTATGGGGAGTCATATTTACTTGATTCAACTGTCTGGAGCTGCACATGCCTAATTACTTTCCTCCAGACCAACCGCTGCTTTGTTGATGTTCAACATATAAATAACATCAAATTAGTTCATTACTACTGTATATTCAAAGCAATGTAAGGAATATACCCACATTTACTGAATATGTAAAATGAGGAGTTGCAATGCAAAGTGCGTCTGACATGTTTTCTTGTAAATTAGCATTTTTTATCAGACTCTTATGTTTTGGTTCAGTAATTTCACTTTAATGGCAATAAAAAGGTTATTAGTCAGGACTTAAAATGCCCTTTTTCTCACAAATGTCACTTTAGTCATTTCATAGTCTTTAGCCCTCTAAGTGCGTGCAAGCTTTTTTGGCAAAAACCTAAATAAAAAAACAACAACACTTCATTGGACAAGACATAGTAAACAATTACAAAACCACTAAAGATGCAGCTAAAAACATTGCAAATAGTCAGAATATAAATGATTATGAAACTGAATTATGAAATGATGAAACTGAAGCACACATTAGGAGGTGCTGTGATTCATGTGACTGCCAGGTCCAAGTCACAAGTGCACGGCACTTGTAGGATTCTGCCAACAAATAGACGTGGCGTTTAGCGGTTTCTGACAACAAAGCGATATTTCTGAATGCCGTGAAGCCAGGAATAAGCGGATTTGAAGCAAAGGTAATGAACAAATAATACATGCCGAGAGCATTTGGTCAATCGAATTTTTCACGGAGGCTTTTGCATCTGAGCTCCTCAAATCTAAGTATGATAAATATGGACTACTGTTAAGATGTCCTCAAATCCATTTAGCATTTGTGTTCTAGGAAAGAAAGTTCGACAGTGAGTAAGCGAGGAATTTTATTTTATTTTTGTGGAGGTGTTAACTATTCCCCCAAGCTTACTAACCACAACGCTGTATTAAAACATCTAACACATCTGCATATTTTTATTGCTTGTCTGGAAACATCATGCACGCTGAACTTTAAGGGCCCCGTTGTGTGCGACTACAATTATGCAACAGGTAAAAGTGATTTATCTGAAACTCTTTTACAGATTCTGACCGTAAATTAACATTAGTACCTGCTCTCTGAAGACTTCAGATTCTCCTGAATTCATTCTGTTCGTTTCAAGACCAAATTACTTTTCTAGCCCTGCCGCACCAAAAATCCTCTCTGCTAAACCACTCAAATATTCCCTCAATATCCAGTTCAACACCCGCTGTGTGCGTGATTGATCCCAGAGCTGACCGCATCTCCGTACGTGACAGATTTAGGTTGTTCCTCAGCCTATGAGAGCATCTGCTCTTTGCCACAGAGGTAATTGTACATTGCCCAAGGGAGAAGTGTGCTTGAACCAGCACCCCCATCTTCTGAGAACATCACAGTACTATCGGATCCCTCGCCATGTTCATTTTTGTACTAGGCTGGCATGCATTAGAAGAGCGAATTTGAGGAACATTAGCATACTGTGCTTTGTGTTCTCATAAGCTACTTCAGGGAGAACAACAGAGACTACTGTAAATGTCCATCATTTGATCAAACAAACATTTGAGGAAAACTTGCCGTGTTGCCTAGCGACAAGTTAGTCAATGTAAACTTCTTAACCTAATGACAAGAATCTTTTGACAGTGATTTCTTGCTAGTCCTCGAATCAAGAAGCTGCTCTTATTTTTAGCTTCGCATTTTATATTCCAATCTCTTTAAAAAGCAGCCAGTATAAATTGACATCAACCATTTTTTGTCACGTTTATGAATGGCTTGTTTATAGTAGGAAATTAAGGTTGGTGTAATGAGTACACCCTCTTGAGTCATTCTGTAAATAAGGCCACAGCTGGGGGCAGATTTCAAAAGGAGAATTATTGCACCTTGGTTATTTGGTCCTGTATTACCCTGCTGGCTTCAGCTGTGTTATCAGTTAAATTACAGACCTGACTCATCTGATTTACTTTCGTACAAATTGGTCACTAAGGATGCCCAGTTTGTGTTTGTTGAGCAGCTGCGCTGTTAATGAGAAGCTTTTGAGAACCACAGAAGGCATGAATTCATATTAAAAGAAACATCTTTTCTATTTTTGAACCTCGGAACACATTTAAACCTTCCAGACCATCAAGTCAAGACCTTCATTACCTAGAGTGTCACTTCTAGTCTGTTGCTTCTTACTTTTCTCTATCAACTGAGATACAAGAACTCAGCAGAAACTATGCAGCATCTGGTCATTTGGCCTACTCAGTGTCATAGTTGAGCATACGTAAAAAGTTATACGTTTGGATCAACTTTTCAGCAATTTGTACACTACTGAAAGTAATTTCTCTTTGAAATACAGCTGATCACATTTTTTGTAATGACGATCATCGGCGCCATGTTGATTCCTACAACACATGCGATTTGTTGGGTTGATGAATTAACTTTTTAAGATAACTGCAGCACTCAGCTGTTTGATTATAATAGGATTGGAGATGGTTAAAGAGTCAGTATTATAGTTAGCTGAGAGTTTTAACATTACACAAAAAATGAGAAAGCCTCAGGATGTCTCAATGTCTGTTTCCAACTATTACACATTGTGAGGGTCTATAATGATCAGGAAAACCATCTCATGGGCGTCATTGAATCAGATAATTGCCCCACCTGGACATTTTGCAGCTGTTTGCAGCCAATTCTGAAGACACAATTATCACAAGAATATCCATTATTTTAGGGCAATACTGCTAAATACAACATAAACACAAACAAAATGATTTTCATGACCTATACTCAACAAATTCACATATTTAGTGCACAATATACTTTCTGGCTTACTCTTTAGCACTGTTGAATACTTGGCCGAAAGATGAACGAATCTTTCTAATAATAATGCATAGCTGCTTTTTTTCTCTATTTTGTTTTGTGAAATCACAATTCGCTTCTGCATTTGGCCTGGACTCCAGAAAACCTAAAGCGGTTCAGAAAAACTCAGAGCTCTTTAGAAAACATGCAGATGGCATATTTGATCATCTTCTTCAGTACAGTATTATTCAATGGTCTGTTTTAAATACTGATCGCATTTATGTTAATTGCCATTTGTATTCATTGGCTTAGAAGCTTAGATGGGCTCCATTAGTTTTCTAAATGGGATATGGAAATCAGCAATTTCATTTTTGATTAAAAACAGCTGGACTATATCACCCATACTATCAGCATTATTCTCATTCAAAGGCAATAGCAATGATTTTGGACGATGTACACTCACCTTGGGATTACATCATGGTTGTGTGTCAGTCTGAGTTAGACTATTAGAGCTATCTGCATTATTCTGAAATGAACATGAGATTCGTTTATGACATGATTCATGCGAACATTATACATTTCACTGCTCTGGCACTCTGCAAATATATCATTATCGTATAAAGTAATGATATAGACTGAATGGACAATTGTTAATGTCGTCCAGGTAAGTGAGTTTATTAAAGGCCCGCTAAAGCATTATTCCATGTATTGACTGTCAGGATTGGTAGATGAGGACCCAGATGCAGGACAGCAGGTGGCAGTAAACACAAAAAACATTAATAACAAAAGGCCCACGAGGGGGCAAAAAACAATACAAAACTATAACATAACACTCAGGCATAAAGCAAACTAAAACAACCCACGATGGGGCAAACAGAACTTAAAAGACTAAACAGGACAAAAATGTAAAACTAAGATGACTAGATAAAAACTCTAGAAAACAATAGACTGGACTGGACTGGACTGGACACAACAACTCAGTGCAAACCACCAATATTACAACAACAGCACAGGACAATGAACACGAGGGCTTTAAATAGGAACACTAACAAGGGATAATTACACAGGGTGCAGGTGTGGGTAATGAAACACTGATGGATTGACTACGGGAGAACAAGGGGGCGGAGCTAAGACGCGCGACATGAAAACACGCGGAAAAAGGCGGAAGCGCCCGAGCCGTGTGTTTCCCCACAGAACGGTAAACACAAAGACAACATACTGACGCAATCCTGCCCGTTATATCATGAATACAAGACATAAACAAGGAGGACAGGATTGCGGAAGTATCCGGGGGCCCCACGCCCAGGCCACGCGCTTCCACGAACATGGAGACCTGGCACTGTCATGGCCCCGCCCACAAGACTCTAGGAATTTACAAGACAAGAAGGGCAGAACCATGCCATTGACGTAGACCGTTTCTTAACACCAAGTTTGGACACAAGGATGGGAGGAGGCAGTCCGCTTATATTGCAAATGAGTAGCCTACTTGGCACACTCAACTGCGGTATCAAATACGCGCAATCCTAGCTCATTAAAAAAAATTATTTCTGTGTAGCTTTACATTTAAACAAAGTAAAATAAAAAATATGACACAAAACACATTTGGCAGACGCTTTTATCCAAAGCGACTAACATTACATTGTACTATACATTTGTACATTTTGTATAGTAAGCAAGTGGGGGTTAGGTGTCTTGCTCAAGGGCACCTCAGCCGTTACCCGCTAGCCATGAGAATCAAACCAGCAACCTTCTGGTCATGAGTCCAACTCTCTAACCACTGGGCCACGACTGCCCCTACACAACAGTGCTTTCTGTTTTTGTTATTTAAAAAAATATTAATATGTGATTCAGGAAACATGTGCCTGCTCTGATTATCCTATCTGCTTTATGTTTACAATAAAATAAAATATGATATAAAACACACAATGTAGGCTAATTCAATTGTGTAACCGATGTACATGATTAAACTGAGTAATTCCAAAGGAACCTTTATTCAGTGTAGCTCCTTCCATTATTAAAATAACCAGTAGCATCATAGACTGGTAAAGCAGAATTTAACATTGTCACAATCCCTGTCTGTTTCTCCTCAGTTTTCCCCATGGATTACAATTCCCACGATCACTCACCTGTCTGCATCACCCACACCTGCCAACGATCATCACCTGGATTCTATTTAAACTCGCTGTGTTCTCCCCATCATTGATGTGTCTCTGTTAAACTTCTGGCTTTGTTAACCTGTGTTTGGTCTCGTGTTTATAGGGTTGACCCCGACTAGTCGAAGATTCGTTGCTTAGATAGGAGGAGTCTGATTCGACCGCCAATCTCACAGTCGAATCTTAGCGTGTTATGGGTGTTATGCAATGGGGATCATGCCGTTTTGGTTATATAGACAATGCCGTAGCAGACTGGCACGCACTGCGCCGCCAAAATATAATTTATGATGTAAAGAAATGGGACAATTTGTAGGGTTGGGTACCGAAACTCCCGGCGCATATGAGCGCGATGTCTGGCTATGAACCGGCGCAGGATCGCATCCCTCCGCGTCTTCTGTGCTGTGTGCGTTCCACAAGCACCCACAGATGACTGTGTACACCATTTTTTTGTCGATTACTTCATGTTTGGGCAGATAAATATGAATTAACACTTTGTCTGTAAATGCACGTAGTTCGTTACTTAGACTGAATTTTGCGCTGCATGATACAAAAAATGTAATCTAACCAAAATCACCGCATATAGCAAACACGCCGCGGACTTTTGGAACTCATTCACTGCATTGAAAGCCAGCGTGCGCGTCAGGAGGACGGAAAAATTGACTTTTTGACTGTTTCAATGGTAAGATGCTTTATTACACTTTACATGCGGCAAATAAAGTCACTTTATTGGTAGTTCATTGGGCCATTCATCAAGTAGTTTTACAAATAGTTTTGAGCTGAGGTCTGGCATTGTTACGTGATGTTTAAAGTAAATGGCCATTCATTTGACTTTTTGTGGCTTGTGTTTTGAATGTTACCCTGCATTTCCGACATTTTGCCTAAACACATTTATTTTGCACATTATTGTCACTTGAATCTGGCTTATTTCGTTTTTAAATGATTTATTATGAAGGTATCCTATATTCTGTCCTAAACCAATTTTGTAAATTAATTTTTGATGTTACGCTGCGCTCTTGTTACAGTATAACCACCTGCTGTCCTCCCAACATGCGCACGCACACTCTCTCACACGTGCGCACAGCTACCTGCGATTCGATTATACCCAGCGGCCATTTCAACGTATAATCGCCGTTAAATCAACGTCATGGGTCAACGTTGAATGACCATTGGATTTTGTTTTGATTTTGAAAATTGAAACAACGTTGAAATCCTGACGTTGTTCTAACGTCTTATGTTTCAACATGGGTGAATTTAGGTATAAACCATCAACGTTAAATTAACGTTGAATTTAGTGTTGATTTTGAAAATTGAATCAACGTTGATATTGCAACAGACGTTACTTTAAACCTTAAATCAACTACTGAAAATTTTCTAGTTTGTAACTGAATCAACATAGGATGAATACTATAACCATTCTGAATGCAATTATTACAACTTGTGTGCAAAAACATGGTAAACGGCAATTCTGACTGAATTACAGAAAAGTATAGTAGGATAGTATGCAATTGTTAACATTCAACTTGTGCTTAATCACAATATAAAATGACATCAAACGGCAATTTGAAACAATATGGCATGATTCTGAACAAACAAAGGAAAGCAGCTATTTGATCTTTCCATAATAAAAATCTTTCAAACACAGTTTTAAAAGTGCAGAAAATTCATTTGATGTTCCAAAAATACATGAAAACCCTTTTTTAAGATGCCAAAATGAAATAGAAAAACAAACCAATTTTTAGAACATTTTATTTATTTTATTTTGTCTAAAATACAACTAATTTATTTGAAATATATATTTTTAGCAAAAACTTGCTAAACATTTGTTATTGTTTTCTTACGGCCACCACCACCCATCTTTCTGGTTCAAATAATTGGACATAACTCCTTCAATATTTGATTGTGTTGTACTGTTAGTACTGATGACAGCATCTAACGAAAAAAAAATCAAAAGTTAGGTCGGCATCATAATAAATGCTCTACATTTGAACCCACATATAAATCCTGTGTTGTTATTGCCAACTATTTTCCAAGGCTATATTAATCATTTTATTAGTCATAATTTAAAAACAATTAAATTAGCTTATTGCTAAATCAACAGTAGGGTAGTGTGTGTGTATAGCACTCTGCTCCTATTGCCCATGCCAAACTTTGTTTCCTTTCATATTTGACTCTTACATGGTGATGAAATATAGTGTGAATGGTTGGTGGCAAAAAAAACTACAGGTATATATTAAAGTTATACCTATAACAAATAATCACGTGACGTTAAGCACAAAGATTTAAAAGTGAAAAACAACTCCGGAGGTCCTTACGTTAGCAACACAGTGATTACAGATAGTTACAATTTGAATTTCGGCGGGAAGCTCGAGACACATTCACTGTATTACACTAGCACAGCTCATAAAGTATTGAGATTAGACTAACAAAATAAATAAAACATAACGAAGTAATGAAAATAGTAGACCAATATGTGGCCTATAAAGATCAGTAATGTTAAGTGTTAAAGTCAAACTAACTGTCGTTAGCATTTTAATTACCAAGCGAAATATTGTTGTGCATTTGGTTAAATCACTTGATGGATGAAACAATTACTTGTCTTTTAAAAATTATTTCCTTATTTGCTTACCTCCTAACTTCGCCTTTTCTTTCCGTGCTAGCCGAGAGCGTTCGTGTGACGTTAGACCTGTCTGGCTACGCGAGAGCTCCTGCAATCTGCAGTGCATTCTGGAATCTCGCGAGATTGTCCCGTTTTTTTCAGTCCTGTTGTTGTTGTGTGAGAAAGTGCATCTAACATCGGTCACGCCCTTATTTTGCCTAAGCATTGCATACTTATGTTTTTTTTACTTTTCAGTGGTAGTTAAATCTCTTTTTTTCCTGTATAAGAAAACCGGCTTAATGATTATGCACGCTTTAATATAAAGCATTTTTCACTTCCAGCTTTTGTTAACTATTTTATATCACTTATAAATGAGTTTATACAAAATGAATAGTACTTATTAAGATTGATGTGCTTTGGAATTGGTAAAATGTGCTTGGAAAAAATTATGATCAGAATAGAACTTGCATAAGAAATCTGCACACTTTATAGACATATATATATATATATATATATATATATATATATACCAGAACATAATTATCACAGATAATTTACTGATCCTACAAATGAATTAATGGCTTCCAAATACAAGAAAACAATGGACAACATCTGGCATCCATTCAGCCCTTTAAACTGTGATTTTTTTTTTTTAGTATCAATTCAGTGTTTGCCTTTAATGTAGTGGAATCTTGCATTTCCCCCTATCATTTCCCCTAGAAATAAACAGTTGAAGTGCTCCGGCCCATTGGCTAATCATTTTCTTAGAGACTGTTAGAGAAGAAACGCTAAACTGTTTTGTTCCAGGCGCAATGTTGCTTTCTTGTCATAACGGTTCCCATGGGTGGACATGTGACCAGAGAAAGGACAGCATGCGTACCACCGACCCTGTGCCTGCTTCAAAGTGTATGTGCAAAACTACTGAACGAGGGCATAGGGCAACGGTGTCTTGTTAATGATGTCAAAGGCCAAGGCTTATAAAACCTACCCAACACTCCAAACATAGTCAAGGAAATGGGGAAGATGTGAAGTTAAAGCAGATTTGGTACTTCATCATAGGCAATGATTCTTGCCATTGAACATATTTGTATTTGTAGATCTTATTCATACAGATTGGATTAGGTGGAAGAATGATCCCAATTTTTATATGTATTAAAATGATAATGACATTATTTATGTCTAGCAGATACTTTAAAACATTTGTTTTTTGTCAGTATTTTCATAAGGCTCTACCAGACAGAAACACTAAAACACTTCTTTGTTGTCAATTATGAAGATAATGTTTATGGTAATGAATCAATTTCTTTAGCTCTTTATTATCTGTAATGCAAATAATAAAAAAGAATAGTATGATTTTTTTGGTCACACCATTGTGTTTATGAATTATTCTGTTGAGTGAATGAGTCAGTGACTCACTCAAAATAGATAAAAATGTGCTAGCGGATTCAAAAGATTTAGGTCATTGGAATGAATCAAAATCCCCACCTCTACTTTAAAAGGAATTATAAAGTAATAAATAAGTCTATTTGCCAAAGTTTTGCTCTGAATTATTGAAGGTTTCTTCAAGAACTTGAACAGCAAGGCCAGTTTGAACTTGATGTCATCAGTGGCGGTAAAAAAATGATATACAAAAACATTATATATATATATAAACAGTTTGAAGGTAAGCTGAAATAAACAGTCTTGCTTCTGATGTGATGCAATGAGAGTTTATAAGGCACTTTTATTAAACCAGCACAATAATATAGCTCTCAGCAAGAAAACTCTGAGCTATCCTCTTGGTGTAAATCAGTTGTTTGTCATGCCAGAAATGCACTTACATGCTGAAACACTTCAGCAGACAAATTTCCTCACCACAGATTTTGTTCAATAGAATCCAGTACAGCCAGGTAAAAAAAGAAGTATGGCAGAAGTCTTATGTTTTTCCTATATGTAAAATCCAATCATGATTATGCTGCATTATAAACGCTACAGCAGAGTCTCTGTTAGTTCTTGCCAGAGTTGCAGACCTATGAAGCAGCTTTGATGCCAATATCAATGAGATCACTACACATAAGACTAATGTCCATGTATTGTCCTTGTATTACTAGCACTTCTCGTGAATATTGCTTACTTCGATGAATCGCTTGCTGTTTTCCTCAATTGTAAGTCGCTTTGGATAAAAGCGTCTGCCAAATGAATAAATGTAAATGTAAATGTAAATGTCCATAGAGGTTGGCCGAAGCCAGTCTGTGACCAAGCTTGGCGGCCGTCTGTCACCACCTGGGCTTCCAGGAGCTTTTCATGTGCCTGTTTGGTGTTGTGACTGTCCTTTTCTAAGTTTGACGGATGCTATATGGCTAACTACTTGATCGTAGCGTTACTGGAAATGTGCAGCTGGTATCCAACAGTCTCGATTTAAAGGTTTGACTAGAGCTCCCACAGATGTCCTGAGAAATATGTCTGGCTCCTGTAGCATAGACCCTCTTGGCCTGCTGTCGCTAATGTGGAAGAAAGCACTAATAACTAATCATAGCCATTAATATATACAACCTGTCACCTCAAGCGGGAGCGAGATGCTAAGCTGAGCTGTCTTTTCCCCTCTGCCATTTGTGTTTGATTAGCTTTGTACTACCGCAATGCAAACAAAGTCAAGTGCAAGGGTTGCATTAAGTTACTGCAGAATAGTTTGCACATGAAGGCTAGTAGCTAGAACTGAAATACTGCATAAGCATTGGGCATCACAATCCTCACTAAAACTGAATATGGTATCCTTGGATGTCTTGTGCCAACAGAAGTCATAGGACAAATGCACTGTGCCCTATAACTACTAGCATTTGCGTTTTATATGCGCTTTTAAAGCAGGTAACCAGGAACACATTGCTCATAAAACCCTTTTTCCACTTTGGCCCCTGGCCCTTGTCATAGCCTGGCAACTTCTTGTAAAAATCAAGTTTTATACACAATGGTGGGAAACATGTGAACTTTGACCTTAGCCCAGGTCAGAACCGGGACATTGCTGATTCCTTCGTTTGATGAAGACAAGTGAATTCAGAATTTTACAGTACGGGCAAGTGAGCACATACAAACATACAGTAGCTGTGCAGCATGTGCATTACTGTAACCTCTCATTTAAAAGAAGGGCCAGTCTATCTTTCTAAACTTAAAACGAGTGGTGTAGCTAGGACAGTTAACATTCTATGTTGTACATTGTTATATCTTTTTTTATTGTTCAATATTTTGTGTATGAAACCGATATGTCTGGCTACAACGCAAAAGTAATCTATCTATCTGATTCTACACATATTTTTGAATTCAGTATGTTGTACAGTATGACATCACTTATGAAACATATATGACTTCATAAATTATTAGAGTGGTCCTCATTCTAATGTGAAAGGTCTAAGGGGTAGTTTATATTCAATAAACTGCTAATTGTATGAGTGTATTATTAATAAAAAAGTCATAAGAAAACATTCTTCCATCAAGTGATATATGGTGGGCTGGTCATGGTGTGAGTCACAGGTGTTTGTTTGTTGCTATTTTATAAATGCTTTGAACGCTGAATTAAGTCAGAAGGCTTTGAACAATAATTGAATCCAAATGACCTCTAATGACCTACAACATAGCAGGACATGGATTTATTGCCTCCAAAGGGACAATCCAGTAGATACTTTTGGCGACATGGCAGAAAGAGCAAAGGGAGAAGGTGTTATTCCTGTGGGATACATCCACCTCTACCGGAGATTTTGAGATATCTGTGCTATGAAGGGAACTAAATAACAGTGTGTGCAGATATGTCGTCTAGGAGACTTCCCAAAGGAGCAGTCCTTCTGAAAACACTGCTGCACACCGTTAGCAATGCCACGAAGACGTCCTGACATAGTTCCACATTGTCTTCAGGGAACATCCTGTGATGTTCTTGTAGAATATATCAATAACTGTTCGGTGTGGATAGAGTTGGTTGACACCTTTACAGTGCCCAGGAGATTCAAACTCAGTCTTTACTTGAGCTGAAGTTTCCAAAGCTTTGGAAAGAAATGATTTAGCAATATTCAAACCTACAATATGACCAGTGCTGCTATACTTTGAAGTCAATATGAAACGGCGTTCACAACCCATTGTACTTTTATTATGTGACATACTGTATTTCAGTGTAAAATAGAATATTCAATGATATAAAAATTTTGTTTTGATTTGTATGCCGTTTTTCACAATACACATTTTTATAGCTGTTTTGCAGAAAACTAAAAATGTATGACAGGTCCATTTTCTTTTATTTATATAGATCTTTTCCAAATGCCAGACTACACTTGAAGTTTTTTGACCAGCTTACATATTCGGCAGACTTTTGGTGCGCAGTTTTTTTTCTTTCAGATAACACGGATTAGTACTAAACACTAAAACATTAAATGCAAAGGAAACACTTGATAAAAAAGTAAGTAGGATCATTTTTGAAATGTATCAGAATATTCAGGTGTGTCTCATAAGATTAGTATTTAACATTACATTCCGTAACCAAAGAACAATCCTACTGCACTCATGCAAACGTTCCAATGCAATTTAGGCTAACGCTTGACCACGCTGAGACAGAAATAGTATGTCATCCTCGATGCGTAAAGGTTAATGTTGTGTTTTAAATCCACACTTCTGCACACATGCTCTTGATTTGTCCATTAAGTTCAGCAACTTGAGCAGCAGTTGAGTGTTTTTGAGATACAGTATGTTAAGGGCTTGGACCCGAACTATTTCCTGGCATTTACTGTCTCTGTGCAGCACGTTCTAGAAGCTGTTATACCCCTGTCAGTATCCTCTCTGTACAAACATTACAATGGCAAAATGACATTGTAAAAATGAAAACACACCCCATCATGCTGGAGGCAACTTAGATCAGTGAATAATCTAGGGGAAAGGATGGTTGGGTATATATATATATATTTTTTAAATATAAATATATATAAACATTTGTTTTCCAAATGCAGACACAATAATAATTCACTGATGCATACCGATACTGCTATTGTGACCGTAAACAATCAAAAATTGTTAGCTGGAATTCCTGTTATTTCTGTATTCGTAGCATCTTGAAACAATCAAAAGTAGACCATCCAGATGCGTGAGAAGTTTGCAGGAAGTTTATTTAATTTTGAGCTTTGACCTGGGTCACGTTTTATTTCTTGTCAATTTAAAAATGCAATATTTCTGCTGTCCAATTGTGAGATATGAGCCACTTGCAATGTCATACAAGTTTCTAACAGTAGAATTCTTTTGGAATCATTGTGTCCTTTTTATGAGATCAGAAGTGGGTTAATACCAATACCAGAGAGACAGAGAGGAGACTGACTGGGGTATAACAGCTTCTAGAACATGCTGCACACAGATCGTAAACGACAGGTCTATAATACCTAGAGAAGGCTATAAGAACCTCTTTAAATAAAATGTTTATTATTTCACTCATTTACAACTGGATATTGGTATGAATGATATGTAATATAATGTTTAATGTCATGGCTCATGGTCTAGGGGTATGAGTGTCGTAAAAATCCCGGACGAGCCCTTCTATCAGAAAAAGATGATGCTTTTGCTTCCTAAACTCTCTGTAAGTCACTTTGTGTAATGTTATGTAATGTTCTTCTGCATTCTCCTTCAAAGCAGCCTCCCACCGGAAAATTACAAAACACTTATACAAATTCCAAAGGTTATACACGTTGCCCGCATTACAGATATCTATCAAGCACTTCAACTTTCAATCACCTTACTAAACACTTCATGTGGAAATGTTTTGGCCAAGTTCCTCGATGCTGGAAGGATTCTCACAGTGTGCACATATAAGACTGTTGTCTGTCTGTTGCTATGAAGATGAATTATAAAGTAAATATTTGTTCATTTGAGACTTCTCACTCTTAGAATGTGTTTATGAAAACATCCTCTTTGTCCAGGCCTGAGAGAAGCTGACATTTTACAGTAAGAGAGTGCAGGCTTGAATACATTTTGGAAATGGGGCTGAACCATTTTTCAGGCTTACGAGACCCCTTTAATCCAATGAATCTCCCCCAGGTCTTCCAGATAAATCGGAGTCAGGTTTTGGGTCTGTGAGGTACCAAGTAGCACTTTATTGCTTTAACAAAAATGGTGCTTAATAAACCCTTATAGAGTTCTTTGTATTAACGCTATATAGCACCACAGTCTACAGAGTCGAGTTACAAGAGCTCACAGGACTGGAGGTGCCATTATTGTTTTAGTTATACTCGCATGACTGACCGGGTAATACGCATGCGCGTGACATCATCGTTTTCAAACTCTTGCGTTTTCAGGATTTACATGGAAACAAGAGCGCCATCGTTTTCAAACCTTCCACTTTGGGATCCATTATCAAAAGTTTACGTTTTCAGTCCCCTAAAGCGCCGTTTCCATGTAAACGAATGGCCAAATTAGTTTTGCGTTTTCATTTGAAAACGATCTTGTGAAGAACCATGCAGAGCTTAACAGGTTCTTTATACGCTAGCGGTGCTATATAGCACTTCAATCATCCCAAAGAACCGCTGAAGCACCATTTCTTATGCTGTGTGCAGTGACATGGAAACTAAGGAAACCTGGCAAAAAGGGGCATTTTAATGAATGGAAAACACACTTGATTAAATGCACAGAAAGGCCTTCATGCAAAAGGGCAGTTACATGAATGAACGACTTGTATTATCGAGTTGGCCCAGACATTTGTATTGGGTTTGAACACAAAGTGGTAGACGATCTTCATGATTTCAAAGACTGGGCGCAGGACGTGAGGTCATATTTTATTTTAAAGACTGCACAGACGGGTGGATTAGTTTGTTAATGAGGCCTTTACAAGCAGAACAAAGGAAGCAAATGGGTGCTTTACAACCTAGAGTGTTAGCAAAAGAGAGACCGTGCAAAACAAAGGAAGTGCCAAGGCTGGAGACTTTTCTTAAATCAACTATTTATCAGTGTTGACTGAATCCACTGCTTTTAAAAATATTCACAGCAATTATATTGTTTGTATTGGAAGAAAATGCATATCTAGTATTAGACATACACATCCGAGGTACATGTTCATTTCAATTCACACTGAAAGAGAATCTGTTCATCTAAAAAGTCCAACTACCCATTATTTGACCATATATTTAACTCAAAAACAAAGAAACGTACAGGTTCTGCTTATAGAAATCTAGTCTCTACTGTCTATATAATATCCGATGCCATGAACTGAAAAAAAACAAATAATCAGCACATGCGTTAAATTGTCATTGCTTGTTTGTCTCTCACTGTTCCCTTGCGACAAGTTGAAGGCGAGAGATATTTGTACCATGCAGATAAAACTGAGATCAATGTAGACTAGCCAAGCATGGCCTTCTTTTTCGTTTGCTTATAGCTTTTGTGATTGCATATTTCTGCCAATACAGATTGCACAATGAAGCCGCTCACTTTCAATTATTTAGCACTGGCCCTTGATGTTACATCATTAGATGATATTGAGAACGATAGTGGGTTTTTGGTTTTGCTCTCTTTGTTGCTGCTGATATGCATTGGGGTATGACACGTCTATATTTGGAGAGTTTTCATTCAATTTTTCAGTCTCTTTCTGAATAGGGGTCATATCACTTAAACATACATATTGTAGCAGATATACACAAATACACACATTTCAGCGAGATGTCCTGTCAGTTTTTAAAGAATGATTCATGCAGAAATGAAATTTCTGTCATCTTATTCTCACTCTCATGTTGTTTCCAACTTGAATGACTTTTTTCTGTGGAACACAAAAAGAGATCTAGGTGCAATATATTTCCACTCTTTTTTCTAGACAGTAATAGTGAAGAGTGACCGATGCTGTTGACAAGAGAGCCTAAAAATAAATAAAGTTCAAATAATTCTTGCATTACAAACTGCACATTCTGTGTTCTATAAAAGCTATAGTTTTGTGTGAAGAGCAGACCATTTTTTAAGACACTGCATTGTCAGTAAATACCTCTTTTTCGGTATTTCTTTTAATAAACAAATCTCTACATTCACATTTTGGCAAAATAATATACTGCTTTTCATTTTGATGATCATCTATCATCCTGTACAATAAAGAAATGTTTTAAAACAAGAAGAGTAATAGGAAGAGTTTTGACTTTTTCTTTAATAAAACTATTTGAGGTATGAAAAAAGTTTGGATATAAAGGGCGTGAATTTGATCAATCTCTAGTTTTAAACATCACTTGCTAGAAGCACAAACATAGATCCCAAAAGTGCTTAGTGCCACGTCACTTTTGCTTGTCCGACTGCTGCAGGTTTTTTGAAATATAAGCCATTCTTGCCGCTTGTGTAAGATTTGTATGTTGACAGGTGCTCTTTTAGATATTAATGATATTTAATTAAACATAGTTAAAAAGTACTGATCAGAAACCGTTCAGCTGCGCACAATTTCACAATTATTTGCGATTTATACATTTCGCATCTGATCACCCGTTTTATGTGCGTACGTTCGTTCTATGAATCACACCTACGCACTTTTAGAAATGATCGTAAAAATACGTTTTTACGCTGCATTTTATAAATGAGGCCCCAGAATCATAAGTTTAATTACCTTAATGTGTATTTTTCTCGAGTGAATCCAATGCGTTTATTACATTTCTCATCTTTTCAAGACTTGAACAAAGATAAAAATGACACTGCTGTTAAGGTCAAACTTCTCAAGATCAGCCCATTTGTTTAAAGTGAATTGAATTCTCTGTGCATTTTGACCTTCAAAACACAGTAATGTGTGAATGTTTTCTTTCCACATTCATCTGATATATAAAAACTGTCTGGTTTGTTGCGCTCTCTGCAAGAAACAGAAATCTGATCCCTTCCAAATTCTTCACTTTACCCCTGCTCTATGTTTTCATTTTCTTCTCTTTCCATCTCCTCTCCTCTCTCTCCCTTCCACTCCATTTTCTATCTACCATATGGATGACAAATATTTCCCCCCGGTGTGCATTTAAAAAAGACATCTGATTGGAAAACAGCCATCGTTCCACAAGGGAGTAATGACTGGAGGCAGAGGAAGATTTGTGCATCCTAGAAGCACAAGGCTGTAATGAGGACAGAGGCACAGCACGTGATTTTAGATGTGAGATCAGTCGCTAAACTTCAACACACAATGCCAAGACACATCTGAATCACTTCTTGACATTAATGTTTGCTGGCGTATTGGTATTTAGCAAATTGAGTCAAAAGTCTTTAATTTCACGCACAATCAACATGTGTACTTGAAAATATTGGTTTAATATGCTTAACATTTCATCAATGTTGGTTACAGCTGTAAATAAACATTTTGGAATCAAAACATGGGATGTTGCTAGGGTTCACTAGGTGTTTGTTAGGGCAGTGTACTGTAGTTGTGTAGTGGCCAAAAAAAAAGAGTCCACCCCAAATCTCTATTTTACAAGTTTGAGATTTTTTTAAACATTTGTACAGTAATAAAAAACAGGCATGAAAGTCCACTGCAAAAACTCCTAAGAATAACGCAGATTGTATGCAAATAAGAAATTTGGAATTTATATGAAATTGGCACCGATTGGTTAAAATGTGAATTGCCATGGTATTGTGTTAAAGGTGCAGTTCTCCGTGATCCAGTTTTTCAAACTTTAGTTAGTGTGTAATGTTGCTGTTAGAGCATAAATAATACCTGCAAAATTAAAAAGCTTCGATGCCAAGCGAGATATTGTGTTTAACAGAATTCGCTTTTCAAGGACTACAGAAAACTGCTGGTGTTGGACTACAACCCTCTACTTCCCGGGTACATGATGTCACTATTTTGAGTTTTTGAATAAAATCCGCCCACAGGAATACGCGTAAAAAGGGGCGTGACATTTCCGGACAACGTGCGCTAAGCTGCTGTCGAATCACAACACACTTGACCAGATACACAATCGGAACCCGTTACGTATTTCTGAAGGAGGAACTTCATTGAACAAGGAAGACATCAGCCCGTTTTTATGACAGTGAAAACTGTTGTAAAATATAGAGAAAGGTCAATTGTGTGAAAAATACTGTATTTTTTCACAAACGAAACATGAACACATGTTGTATTGCGTTATATTGTAAAAGCAATTAAAGCTCAGAAAACACCAAAAGAATGGCACCTTTAAATATTCCAAAATTAATATTGAATGGATATGTCTTGGATCAGGATTTCATTGGTCATAATAACAGTACCATTCATGTCTGTTTATCTATTTTCATCAAAAGTTCATCCACTTACAATATAACCCCACAAAATATTCTCCAATGTACAGCACATCCCAGCCATCGAGACCTTGTTGTACAGTCCAAACTTGGATGCGGGGAATGTTTAGAGTTGATTGCCAAGTGTACAACGCCACGCTCAAGTGAAATCATACAGAATTTACAAGCAACACTGTAAACAGTCCTAATCCACACACGGCATGTTTCTCAAGATGATCGTACGTTGCCTTTTAATTTCACTGCACGTTTTATAGAGCTTGACATTTGCGGTTTTATGCTTTTGTCATCTCTGTCTTAGTTCCATTGTGATGGCCAAATTCTTTGCCACAATGAATTCTTGAACGCTTGCAAACCTGAATGTTTGAAACATCTCATTCAGCCTGTCAATGGGGAGATGAGGGTTTCAGGAGTCTCATAGTTATGGAAAGCATCAGGAAAAAGGGTTTTCCAGAAATGAAAAACAGCATTACATTTACATTACATTTATGCATTTGGCAGACGCTTTTATCCAAAGCGACTTACATTACATTGTACTAAACATTTGTATAGTAAGCAAGTGGGGGTTAGGTGCCTTGCTCAAGGGCACCTCAGCCGTTACCCACCAGCCCTGAGAATCGAACCAGCAACCTTCTGGTCATGAGTCCAACTCTCTAACCACTGGGCCATGACTGCCACGATCATGAGTTGTTGTTGTCAATACTGAATTTTTAGTTACAGTACTATGCTGTGAACTTGAGCTAACTGTGAATTGTGTTTTAAATCCAACTTTTTAGCAAGCCATGATATATCATGATTAAGATGATCTTTTTGTCAAACTTGTTCATGAATGCGAAGCAATTTTATATCTGTGAATGTAGCGTGAAAAGTATAGCTTCTCCTTTATGGTTGTTGATGTATGACGTAGTGTTTGGATGATTAAACTCACGTCGTTAACCGTAATCCTGGGTGAAAAACGGCATTGTTCCCTATGGAGTTCCCTTGCTGAGATTATAGCGGAAATACATCGGCCCGTATGCATATACCCCATTCTAAGCAATTCATTAGCAAACTGGCCTCTATTCGATTTTTTAAATCTCTAGCCAGTGAACGAAAGTCAGTAAACAAGAATGAATAAATAAATACAGTACGGTAACAAGATGACCGACAGCTTTTCCATTGTTCAGTGCCACAAATAAAAAAGCTTGAAAAAATCTGTGCAACCCGAAAAAAAAGCGTTTCAATCCCACGACGGATGTTTGTTTTTGTCGTGAATGACAACATTCACATAATCATTTTATGAATTCATATTTTGATTCTGTATGATTCTTATGAATGCCACAACACTGCAAGCTACATAAAGCCCCCTGTGTCTTTGTAAACCAAAACTCTTGGTTTAGAAAATTCAGCAAGCACGCTGGGTAAATGACTAAATTACTGAGGCTGACAGCCCAATCCAGTGCTCTGTAAACACTGACTTTTCGTAAGTATTGCAAGGACACGCAGAGACAGTCGTGATGTAGTACGGTCAGGTTTTGTTGCAACCGTAGGAAAGATACAGAAACATAGTGCCAGCTAAAGCAGTGGATACCTACCTGATGTAATAGACAAAGTTTCCCTTGATTTCACCTTGGCCAGAAAGTTCATGGTTACGTGGTTGATGTTGTATATTCCTTTCAAATCTATCTGCTGAGATATTACTATTGCTCACATGGTGGTTATAGAGATTTGAACCCTAAGTACTAAACTGCAGTGAGTAATTCATTTCACACAGTGTGTGTTATGGACATAAAGGATGCTTTAATTCATTTGGCTTACTGGAGAGAAATGCTACTTTCAAAGTGAACAGACTTACAATGTTACATCTACACAGAGTAAAAGTGGTGAAAATTGGCATTTGCCACCACCTTACAACCACCACAAATACCCTAGCAACTGCATATCATTGCACTAACAACCATTCTGAAATTCAAGTGTTATTGAAATGCTGTTTGTATAACTAAAACCAATCAATTCGTTTGTACTTAAAATTCAGGTAAATGTATTTTTTTTTCTTAAAGCTTAGGTACATTAACCTAGAAGGCAAGCACAAAATTAAATTACACAATCACAAAAGCTACTCTAAGTCTACTTAACTTCTTCACCATCGCACTGAAACCGTTCTCATTACTTAAAGGGATAGTCCACCCAAAAATGAAAATTCTGTTATCATTTACTCACCTTGTCATTTCCGATATTTTGAAAAATGTCAGTAACCAAACAGATCTCAACCCCCATTTACAGCCGTAGTGGGTAAAATAAATACTATGAAAGTCAATGGGTGGTGAGATATGTTTGGTTACTGACATTCTTCCAAATATCTTCTTTTGTGTTTTGCAGAACAAAGAAATGTAAACCGGTTTGAAATGACAAGAGGGTGAGTAAATGATGACAGAATAATTTTTGAGTGAACTATCCCTTTAACCGTCCCACTCCGTTCAGATCCGGGCCAGTTGGTAAGGAAATAGTTTCATCTCACTGCGGGGCTGATAACGGAACTCTTTAGAATGTCACTTGTTACCTTGGTAGAGACTGAGCAATGACTTTATTCAACTTTATTAAACCAGCTACAGCTGTTAACCAGCTAAATTTACTTTATCTACTTCTTCAAAAACATGCTATTTTGACTCCAGAGAGAAACTGATATCTTGGCAAACGACAAGAGACCAATCCTGAGTGGTGACATCATTACACGCATTCCAGCCGCATGATTCAGCAAAGTTAGACAAACTGCTGAAAATTCCGGGCCGAGTAATTGTGCCGAGCCGAGCCTGGCTCACGTGAAAACATTAATGTAACCTCTTTAGACAGTTTGGCTCAATGGTGGAAACTGCTCTTAGATTCTTAGACATTGATTGGGTTCCTCCTTCAATTTAAATAACCACCAGGTAAAAAGATTCAGTCATTTAAAGTAATAGCACAAGTATTTCTCAATAAGCCACATGACTTCAGGCAAAATGTATGTGCTGTACCAATCGCCAACACAAGTGCCAGGAGAAAAACTGTAACAATTGGTGAATTGGTTGCTCAATCAGACGGCACTGCATAATTACTGGTGGGCAGATATCGATCCTTCAGAAAGACCTTGTAGAAAGAGCAGAAGATCTTGTCTCTATTGATCTCATTGGACATGTGAAGGCTGAACCAAGCAGTTATTATCACTAGATCTTATAGCTGCAACGAAGCCAAAGCACGTGGAGTTAAAGATGCTGTTTTTTTAAATTGCAAATGTTTTGTTACATGCAAATTCGCAGTTGCATTCCTTGTCCTACTAATTTCAAACGCCTTTAAATGGCATATGTAATAAATGAATCGCATGTATTATAAACAATGTTACTGTACATTTGTGTTATTAAGGAATGAAGAAAAGCCATGCATGAACCATGCAGTCTGGAACAGGAAGCGTGAATAAATACCTTGCAATATTACGGTTTCGTATGAGTGGTTGTACTTGCACGTATCTAAAACAAATGTGTGCGAGGGTGATTGTGCTAACCTGTGTCTGCCATGAAAAAGAAATAATCAAGAATATCCATAGCACAAGGAGCTGTAATAATATTACAGCTCCTTTTGCTATGTAATACCAGTAAATACGATGATCATTTCCCAGCTTACATTTACATTTAGTCAATTAGCAGACGCTTTTATCCAAAGCGACTTCCAGAGAAACTTAGATTCAACCAGCTTTAAATGAACATTAAACAATACTATCTTCATAATCATTGTGACCTACATGAGGTATTATTCATATTCACTGTATCAAAATGCTTGTTTTGACCATTTTTATTTTCCAACTTGCAATTTTAGCCAGCTTGTGGACATGAATCCAGCACAAAGTGTTCAGAGAGATATTAAATGCATCAAAGAGGTTCTAGATTGCTGTAGATAAAAAGAAGAAATCTGTGATCCAGACACACAATGGGCCTTTATATGACAGAGTTGTTTGATATTCAAAACTCAAAATGCAAATGAATATAATACTGGCAGTGTACTTGTGGTATGTGTACTTCAATCAAAGAGAAACATAATGTTATCATCTGTTGGTGTGGACGGTGTAAATTGGACCTTAAGAATGTAAATTTTTCATTTTGTATTTGTTTTACATTATAACAGAACTCTACTTTGTGGTTATTTATATGTGTTAAACCTTAAATATGTAAAAATGAATGGGATGGTTAAAGACAGACCCAGATTTGAATAATACATACTAATATGGGGTGCATATAGGTTACCTCATATGGACGATAATAATAGAGAACCTGTGATTTTCAGCGAAACGGAAACCCGTGTTAAATTTTTTGTCGGCTTACTAACATGACCTGTAATAGTCATGTGATTAATGATCTGTGCCTAAGAGCATGTCAGCAGAAAAATATGAATTTTGATGGCATTTAATGTGATATGCATCATTTCATCAAAGTAGAGAGTGCTTTGTTCATAGATCATCATTCAGCACTTTATTAATGATCTAAACATATGGAGTACAAAAACCTCAGCACAGTTATATGTAGTGCTATAGCAAAGGTCAGTTCATGTGCTCTCAAACAGAAATAACCAATCTAACACATGGAACAGGAATGCTGGTCTTATGTTGGCGCTGATATTACAGTCAGTAGCAAAGAAGCTGAGACCAATCCTTTTGTCTTTGGAACTGTCTTAAAATATTTTAGACATGGCTCAGAAAAGATCATTTCCACTAGTATTACAGTAATTCCACTTATCACTGTATATCACTGTGTGTGGTTTTACTTCTTTAAAGGGATAGAGCTCATGAAAATAAAAATTATGTCATCATTTAATCGCTCTCTAGTTGTTCCAATTCTGTATAAATTTCTTTGTTTGGCTGAGCACAGAGAAAGATATTTGGACGGATGCTTGAAACCAAACAGTTCTTGGACTCCATTGACTAACATAGTAGGAAAAAAATACAATGGTAGTCAAAAGTGCCCCAGAACGTTTTGCTGTCCTACATTCCTCAACAGAACAAAAAATTATAACGTTTTTATTTTTATTTTACCAAGATGGTGGCCAAGAACTGTTTGGTTACCAGTATTTTTCCAACTATCATTCTCTGTGTTCATCAGAACAAAGAAAATTTTACAGATTTGGAACAACTCAATGGTGAGTAAATGATGACAGATGACATATTTTTATTTTAGGGTGAACTATCCCTTTATAGCATTTATACAACATTCACACTTCATCTGTACATGTCACATTTGTTAAAACTAGGCTATATGAAGAAATGCATATCTGAATAAAATTATTATTTTAATACTATCAGACTTTTCTCTTCATTCTGATCGTGACAGGTGCTCATGGCGGTAACAGCGATTCTTCAGATCGGATAATCAAGTACACACAGTACAAGAAGTGCGTTCTACACTTTGATGATCAGTCTAGTGCTGGCGTGTTTCAGGTATCAGCCTCTTTGAAGTATTGCAGATAAAAGTTTGAAGACAGAAGAAGCTTTTTGTTGTCAGGCCTCTAGACAAATGGAGGGCAGAACGTACAAAGGCGATGTTTATACAGACTCAAAGTCAAGAAATTTGTGTTCATAGTGCAGAATAGAAGTGTCTTATCCAAGGTAACTTTCAAGGAATGTGCATATCAGTCGTGTCTCTGCATCAAAGTAGCTCTTTTCACATTTCTAACTAAACAGATTTGTGTGTTAATGCTCTGTGCTAGTGAAGATAAAATAATAATGCTGATTGATGTATTGCATCATAGACGCTCTTAGAAGATATTGCCAAGTTTTGAGGCGGTAAGAAAAATTACACCACTTTACAAATTGAAGATGTTCTTTCTTTTCCTCAGGATGATATATGGAATGGATTGCTTATTTAGCTGGTGTAAGATGGAACTTTTTATGATGTAAAACATACTGTATAGTAGAAAGCACAGCCTGTGAGGATATGAGGACAGAATGAAGCCAAAAAAAAAGTAACATAAATAAAGTGCATAAATAAATACAGAAAAGTTAATTATTTAAAAAATGAGTTCTAGATTTAAGCTGCTTAAATTTGTTGGCAAACTAATTTTGTACTTTTATTGAAGAAGTAGGTTTTTTGTAAAACGGTTAGTTCTACCAGAAAGACTCATGAGGCAAAATACTGAAACAATGATATATATTAAGCTGATGACAAGCAAAGGTAGCGTAATATATAATTGAGTTCTTTGGCGTAAGCCCCGTCATTGGCTTGCATCCAGAGGGTCGCTGATTCTTGCACTTCCTGCCTGAAGATAAGGCAGGGGCGCAGCCAACCCCCCTTGGATTAAAGGACAGGGACCAACCTGGTGGTGGGGGGGGATGGTGGTGAGTGTCCGCAGCATCGTCTGCAGACGAGAACATAGAGTAAGTAATGATCTTATATACTTCAAGTGTTAGATCAGTGTTTCCCAATCTTGGTCCTGGAGTACCCCCAACTATGCAGGACCAGGATTGGGAAACACTGTGTTAGATGATGATTGGTTAGATCTATGCCTAATGAGTGATGTAACATTAGAGTATTCCCAGCAGAACTTGCACTAAAGCTTACAGTAGGAGCATTGGTTCCACTGGGAGACCTGCACCGAGAATAGCTTTTAATATGTGTAGAAGTTCCCTCCTCCATAGGACAGTGCAAGCTCAGCTATGATTGCCAAAAGATCTTTTAGGCTGAACAGATCATTTCTGTAAAGTGACTGAAAGCAGTACAAAACTCAGGGAAAGATCAAGTATGTAGCATGTTTTGATTTTTAAAGGTAACTGAAAAATCTCCACATTCTTTTTGGCACTTGGATTCAAACACAGGAATCAGTGACAGTAAAGATGCAAGATCTACATCCATACTTGCCAGGATTTGAGCCCTGATGTGTTTGGCCACTAGGGGTGGCTCCAAGGCGACAGCATTAACTTCCCTCCTCAAGTGAAATGAACCAAATGCTAGAAAGCTGTCGAGGAACAGAGGTAAGGGCTGTATATTTATACCCTTAGAGGGATGATTACTGGGTGAGCTCCTCCAATGTAATTAGGATCCATACTTGCCAGGATTTGAGCCCTGATGTTTTGGGCCACTGGGGTGGCTCCAAGGCGACATGCATTTGATGGGACGGGTAGTGGAGTTGCTGTGAAAAGAGAATATTGTGATTTAGTCTGTAGAAATGAGGTGTGAGAGAGAGGTGAGGGGGTACAATTGGCAGGGGACGCAGCCTCACGCTTGAATCGGCCCTGGGACTTGAGGAGGGAAGTTAATAGGAGCGTGAGAGGGGAAGAGAGGAAAAGGTGACGTGTGAACCGATGCTGAAAGTGGAGACAGCCTCACGCTTGTATCGGCTACTGTAGCTGAGTGCCACAGGAAAGAGGAGAGGTTTGTGAAAGTTAACCTCACAAATCTCAGCGGAGGTAGTAGACCATCCGGGTATTTCTCACCTACTGTTTTCTGCATACCGAGGTTTCAGACATCCTATTCATGACTCATACTTATTCCCACGTACTCCACAGTCTTGTGGACAAATGCAGAAGTATTAGTTTGTAGCTTCTATCCAGCAGTTTCGCACAGTCGTTATGGAACACAATTATTCTTTCTCGTTTGCAGCTGGTTGACATCCGTGGCTGGTGAAGAAGCAGTTGTCCTGGGGGCTAGGATCAATACTGGTGTGGCATTTCTTAAATGGAGCAACATTTATAAAACTTTATTGCTTTACCTCATCCATGAACATGATTTCTCAATCACATCTGATTGATTATCATCAGTGGTGTGTACTACTACCATTTGTTCCCCTGCCAGTTCCCCATGACTCTACCGGACTACACTCCCCAGCATTCCCTCCCGCTTCCACACCTGTCCCTCATCATCATTCACTTGCGTTGATTACATTTGCACCCGCACCCCATCAAGAGACTTTATTTAAGCACACCTTTGTTCACTGTGTCTTTGTCTGGTCTTGATGTTAACTTTGCTATGTGTTTTGATTAGGTAAATGCACTAATATTATTTAGGATGCAAACATTCTTTCATTCACACGCACGCTTTGCTTCATTATTTCTCAGTAATAAGTTGGCATTATTAAGTGAGTTTTCACTTTAAACCTTACGACTGTAGCACTCCCTGTTGAAAAAAACAGCATATGCTGGTTAGGTATGTTTTAAAGCAAGGTAGCTGGCTTGAGCTGGTCATGTGCTGGTGTTAAACTGGTCCCAAGCAGCTAGTTCCTGCCTTAAACCAGCACATGACTAGCACACAACCAACTTAAACCAGCTCATGACCAGCACACGACCAGTTTAAACCAGCTACCTTGCTTCAAAACATACCTAACCAGCATATGCTGTTTTTTTCAACAGGGTGTGTGAAGAACAGCCCAGTGTGATTCATGTATTAGTCCTTCAGATGAGTTTTATGAAAGGTATTTAGCAATTAAGGCCTGAATCAGAGAGATTGCTCATCGATTAATCAGACATGATACTTCTTTCATGTACGAGCCAAGAAGATTAGGACGGATGTCAATATTGTTATTTCAGTCTTTTCCTCACTTGTGGAAACACTGCACTGTAAATAAAACTAGAGGAAATGTGAGTGTTGCTTGCTATAGCAAAAATGTAGATGTTAACATGTTTAAACATTAATGTTGCCGTTTTGCCATGGTGCTAACATGAATTAGCATGTTGTAAGATGATGTTAGCATGTATACAGTCATTCCAAAATGTATTAGCATAATGCTAGCACGTTTTAGCATCCACACTGACTGAATCAATGATTTCTTTCTGAATCTTGTCTCATACACATGGACATGGCTCCTCCCAAACTGTTGCTATTAAATTAGAAGCACACAGTTCCATAGAATATCATGATATGCTGCAGCATTAAGATTTGTACTCATGGAAATTACTAAAGTCATCAAACCTGTTTATTAAATAGGGTGACCCAATACTTTTGGCAAAATAGTGTCTCTCAATAAAAGATGTAACAGTTGAAAATGCATATCAAAGTAAAAACCAAGACATGAGGTCAAATGAACTGCCAGTAGAGCTCTGAGACAGGATTATATCAAGACACAGATCTGGGGAATAGTTCTAAAAAAGATTCTGCTGTATTGAAGCTTCACAGAAGCATATAGCATCCATTAGTCATTAATGGAACCAGATGTCTTACTTGAGCTGACCTGTCCAAACTCAGCCATTGATGGAAAAGGGCCTTGGTTAGAGTGCTGACCACTCTGTTTGAACTCCATGATCATATATGGAGATGGAAGAAACTTACAAAAGGGCAAACATCACTGCAACACTCCACCAATCTGGGCTTTATGGCTGAGTGGCCAGACTCAATCCTCTTCCTCAGTGAAGACACATGACATATGCAGAAAACAAGATTTTTTTGGTCTGATGAATCTCAGTTTCAAGCATCATGTCTGGATGAAACCAGGTGCTGCTCATCACTTGCAAAATACAATCCCAAAAGTAAAATGTGATGGTAACAGCATCATGATGTGGAGGTGTTTTTTAGCAACAGGGACTGGGGGACTTGTCAGGGTAGAAGAAAAGCTCAGCGGCACAAAATACAGAGATAATGATCATGAAAACCTAGTGCAGAGCATTCAGAACCTCGGACAGGGCAAAAGGATTGTTTTCCAACAAGACAGTGACCCTAAGCACACAACTAAAACAATGCAAGAGTGGCTTATGGACAACTTTGTCAATTTTCTTGAGTGGCCCAGACAGTGCTTGGGCTCAAACTCAATTAAACATCTCTGTATAAACCTAAACATGTCTGTCTACTGATGATCCCCATCCAACCTGACAGAGTTTGAGAAGATCTGAGTAGAAGAATGGCACAACATTACCAAATGCAGATGTGTAAAGCTTGTCACATTTGAGGCTGTAAAGGTGCTTTAACCAACCTCTGAGTTAAGGGTATGAATACTTATACAATGTACTTATTTCAGTATTTTATTTTTAATAAATTTGCAAAGTTGTCACAAATCGGTTTTTTGTTTGGTCATTATTGTGCATGGAGGGTAGATTAATAAAAAAAAGTTATTTTAAGATGAGGCCAATTAAAATAAAGGGGGGTGAATACTTTTGCAAGGCACTGTACATGTGTGAATTTGAATAGAATTTGACAAACAACAAAGGAACTTTTGAAAATACATGACAGGAAAGAGAATTTACTGGATTCAAATCCAATATGTTTCAGGTAAGTGCATTTTGCTTGCCGCCAAATAAATTTCAATAACACACAATCCTGATTATCCCTGGACCATGAAACTGTAAAGTGAGATGATACAAGATGAACATTCAGAACTTCTATCAATCTTCTATCTTACAGGAAAGGCTTTTATAAAGGTGAATGCAACTGTGTTGCAGGTCTCTGAATATGAATTGTCAGGTACTTTAGAGTGGGGTCAGTGAGATATGGAATAACCAGGATCATGAAACTTTAGAGGGTGTCAAAGGGCTGAGATGAATATATGAACATTTTAGCCTGTTGGAAAGGCATCCTATGCAATAAAATTGATCAATTGTGCTTCTCTATATTTTCTTACTATGACATTTGTACAATTGTATAACCTGGAGAATGCATTGCTACAATATCAGTGCATTTTTAACAAAATACATGCAGACAACCGAAGAAATGCATCATTAACGTTTGGTTCTCTGCAAATGCCACAAAATTTGACGCTACCAGTGTTTTTCACTACCTGGAAATTGAGTTGTCTTTGCCTGTGTGTTTGCTGCCTATTTGTTTAAGAAACAGGAAATAAAATTGGCAACCAGTGAATCTGCCAAATGCCATCGTTCCATTCTGCAGTGGGTAGCAGCTGAAGTTTTTAAAGCTGATAATAATGTCGGCTCATCAGGCTTTGAGCACTTGAAAGCACTGATCCAATTGACTGATTGTAATAGGCCCTGACTAATGCCGGCCAACACCATCCGGATGGCACAATTTATATTCCCACGCGTCAGGGTATAGCTTGCTCCCGAAAGTCCAACTGGGAACACAAAATGGGCTGTGATCAAACAACCTAACCCACGTTCTGGCCCTAATAGGAGGCCTTAACTGTGCCTGAAACTGGGACAATAATTTTAAATCTTTCATTCAGTCTTCTGGAACAGACTGATGCATTAAAGCTGAAACGTCCTGCTAGACTGATGAAAGAGAGAGAGAGAGAGAGAGAGAGAGAGAGAGAGAGAGAGAGAGAAAGAAAGAGCAAGAGAATTATAGAATGTGAGAAAGGGTGAGTTGCTCTTATTTAGACATTATTCACATGAGCTGAAACTATTTAAGTGTATAGAAGATCAAAGACACACTGGAACTCTCTGGAAACGGGTGTGTCCAAGACCAGAATATAACAATTGAAATGCAGTGGAAGTTAATGCCTGACAAGGAATGGAAAGATGCCTGAACAATCAAGAAAAGACATCTGTCTTATCTTAAAATGCAGAGTGGCTGACATCTTGCAATATATAAGGTGCCACAATGTAAACAAAACAATATATCATTAAACCGTATTTCAATCAGATGCAATACATCAAGTTTCCAATGACAAGCAATTTGTACTAAACATAGAACTGTTACATGACTATTACATGCAGACAGAACCAATGTCATTATAATTGTAGGCTACAGTTATGTGGAGCAGACTTTTGGACCAAACAGATTACAAACTGAACCATTAACATTAACCATTAATGTTCTGGTGCTTAGTGTCACAGTATTACTGTATTCTATATTTGCTATATTTACTCACTATAGACTCACAGATTTAGATTTTTTAAATATCATTATAAAATATATTTTGCAGCATATTTTGGCAAAGAGATTATGTTGAAGGGTAATAGAGTAACAAAGTTGTCACTTACTCTGAAAACGATGCTGCTAATTTTGGTATTTTGGGTATCTTGGTACTTGATGTTCCATTTCCACTCTTCATTATTTTCATAACCTTTATGAATTTTTTTTTCTGCATAGCGTTGGATCATCAAGACCAAACATTCTTGCTATTTCGTTCCATGAATTTAATGCTTTCTCTGTATCTATATGGCCGTACCCACCATAGAGGTCCCCGAGGTCCGGACATCGGGTTGCGTTCCACTTGACTTTCAGACAGACCCTTACGAACTTCCACTTTCCCTCTGGGGAAATCCCAGCTGCATTTTTTTGGGGGGGGGATTAAACTCATAATAGGTGTGTGCAAATAGGGAGCAACGTGAGGGAGCGATCTGGCCGGATGTAGCTTCTGAAAAGTCTCTGATGACCAGCAACCCAGGGTTTGGATCTTAGAATCAGAGAGTTCTAACAGTAAGACATGTTTGAGGTCTCTCTGGAACCAAACACAGGTTACCGGGCAATTGGAGTCGTCCACGAGTAAGTTTGACCTGTGGGCGTCAGAGATGCAGGTAGGCTGAAAGGGCCTGAAAAGAAAATTCCTTCTCTATAGTGATTTGTGGGTCTGGCTTGATGAGAGGGTGGATTCCGCTGGAGAGACGACTTTGGGGGACAGAGCTTCTTGTACCGAAATGTACAGGCAGCTTAATTCAGCCCTCGGGTGAAGTGGACGTCGGCGTGTCTGAGGCCTGTCTGAGGTCCATTTCTTGATGCCGGGGACAGAAGGAAGGACAGTGGCGTAGGAAGATGCCGGAGAAGGCGGCGGGCACCTTGGAGGTGAAGGCAATGGAGAGCTTTGCCGTCTCAGAGTACAAGAAGCGGCGCAGGAGGGCCGGCGGGCCCTTGATGTAGCTGGATGCTCGGTAGAAGCTTGTGATGCGGTTGAAGCGGTCTGGCTGGAGCTGGTGAGCTGACCGGCGCTTTGAGACGCGAGAGGATCCTGGGAGTCGAGGGAGTTATCCTTTGTGTGATCTCGATTTCGGACATCTTTGCGGAGGGAATCATCTATAGGTATGTACGATGATTGGTTCGTCATAACATATTTTATGTGATCTTAACTTCCTGTAGTTTTGTTTTCTTTGCCATATTGTCATAATACTGTAGTTTGCATTATGGGTTATGACTTTCAGAAATGACATGATTATGGTGACTCATTTTCAGGAAATGCTCTTCATGTGGCAAAAAACCCCACCTGAATATAATGAGCAAAAGTAGATATAGATTTCTAATGGCCATCCAGAAATTTCAGGTTGAGAGAATTTTTTAAGTCTTTCATTAATAAGTTAATGTAACCCTTACTGTAACCCCAAGATTGTGTGTTGGTGGCTGATGGAAGACATTTTTTTTTTACACTTTTTTCCACCAATTAGACAAGAGGTTAGCTGGGCTATTTCAGAAAAAAGTATCTGAATGAAACATTTAAAATAAGAGACGTGCCTTATTAAAAATCTCCTGACAGAGTATGCTAAGATGAAAACCATCATCGCGCCCAAGTTTTTTAATAGCCGCTAAATATATTTATTTTTTAATCAATCCGTGATAACGACTGTATCTTCGATCGATCAACAATGTCTCTGCGTCTTCTCTCTTTCCTGACTTGTTTGATGTGAGTGGCGCATGCGCGTCCTCTCTCACACGTACACATCGGCCATTTCTGAATTTCAAGAACGCAAAGAACGGACTTGTGTTCTTGCTAGACCAGACTTGCCAAGTTCAGAATCAGGTCTAGTGAGGACGGGAGGACGCAGACCAAATTAGAAATGGACCAGCAGGGTACTTGATGCAGTCACTCAACTGCAATATCAAATACATGCAAACCTAGTTCATAATATTTATTTTCATCTATATTTATATTTAAACAAACTAAAATTAAATAATGGGATATAAACAACAACAGTGCTTCCTGTGATTTAATATATAAATATGTGGTTCTGGAAACATACTGTATGTGCTGCTATGATTATCCTAACTCTTTTAATTTTCATAATAAAATGAAATATGTTACAAAACACAATCCTTTATTAAAAAGTATAAGGCATTTGTAAAAAAGGAAATATACAAGAAAATAATTTAAAAGTACAAGGTGGCGCTCTCAAGTACAATGCTAAATCAAAATAGAAAGTGAATAATCACTCTGCAGGAGAACTTTGCTCGTGTAGCGTCTGATAGCCCCGCCTCCCTTCCACTACGTAAGCGAAACTGCCACCGTTGCGTTCGTGAAGTGTCCAGACTTCCACACTTCATATTGTCGGTTAAAAAAAAAGTGCATCGTCCGGGTACTTGAGAAATGGCCATGCTCTCTCTCTCTCTCTCTCTCTCTCTCTCTCTCTCTCTCTCTCTCGATGAGCTTGGTGTGTGCGTGAGCCTCAGGCTTGCCCTCTACTGATGAGTTTGTGTGTGTGCGCACCTAGTTAGCTCCATGTAACGGTGTATTTTCCATGTTTCCGAATTTGCTCCAAATCGTCTGCTCTGCATTATAGTGATCTATAATTGAACTATCACTTGCAGGTGCTTATATAATACAGCAACACATTGATGAAAAAGAGCAACAGCAGTAAAGGGACAAATAAGTAATATAGCCAAAATCACAGCATAAAGTGTCTCTTTAATGTAGATGTATTGTGATTTTGTCCAGTTATGTTGCGTTTATAAATCAGCAGTAAAGTGACTGCTGGTGGCATTTAGTTGTATTAAAATACAGTAAAATGTGACAGATCAGATATTTCAATTGCCAGATGCAAACACGACGTGATGACGTCACAAATATGCTTCTATGCGGATTAGGGGGCAGTTGTGGCCTAAAAGTTATAGAGTCGGACTCGTAACCAGAAGTTTGCCGGTTCAATTCTCAGTACCGGCAACAACTGACGTGCCCTTGAGCAAGTCATGAGTGTGTGTGTGTGTTCACTATTCACTGGATGGGTTAAATGCAGAGGTCAAATTTCGGGTATGGGTCACCACATCTGACAAACAGGTCACTTTCAATTAGAAAATCACATGGGAAACACAGAAAACTAATGCTATATACCTGCCTTAGGTTAATAACTCGTGGACAAACCATGCAATCTCCTTGACAAAAGTGCCTCTTGCAGATGGATATTTCAGCATTCCAGTCTTTCTACAAGACATAATACGTTCAGCACCCAAACTGTTTTTACCAAACTTATTTTGTGCTGTGTAGACATGCGTTAACTTATGTATTTTAGAGATAAATGTAACATTACATTGATTTATGAAGAACAGACCTTCTTTTACTGGACGCACAGACTGGGTGAATAAGAATTATGGGTTGAAGGTGACGTGTTTATAAACGATCCAGACGCATAATTACTGTGGTGGCAGTGACTTAGCATAAACATTGATGGCCACTTATGCTGATTTGGGTCTTGTGACATCTTTAGATCGCCCTTGGGTTTTAGCAAAGGCTGCGGAAAGGGTTATGGACCACATTTCAAGGTTTGGAGTGATTTGTTGGTTTGGTTCTGGACCACATACAGAGCTCAGGCCTACACTTCGAGTAAGTGTGTGTGTGTGTGTGTGTGTGTGGGTGTGTTTGTACATGACAAATACAGCTGGTTGCTCTAATAATATTCATCCAGTCTAGATTTCTGTCAACAGGCAATGATTTTTCTGCACGGAGAACCAGAAACGGAATAAAGTTTTAATTGGCTCTTGCGGCTTACACACTTTCACATTATTAAATTGCATAGCTCCTGGTGTTCAGTGTATATGTGAACTATGTACAGGAGCAGAGATCTCATTAAACTCATTGAATTTCGAGGAGTCCATTTATGCAAGGTACATTACAAAAGTTTAATGGGATGAGTTTTGTTACCTTGAAAACACACTGCAACTTTCTCGTTTAGCATGTTAGATGGAGCATAGAAATGATGGTTTAATATATCTGGTAGGTTTAATGTAAATTGTAAATATTAGACTGTTTTTAGGAGTAATACTCCTAATACATTTAGGAGTTCATATCAAGATTATTGAACAAATCATTCAGCTGGTCCATTTAAAATTGCTTGCTTGGTCGGAGCCTGTGGCTGTGGAAGGTGCTCCAGACACATGGCGCAACTGTGCCCTTGGAGACCCGAGTTCGAGTCCCGACTCGGCATTTTTGCAGATCCTGCTCCCCTTTCTCCTCCCAATCACTTCCTGTCTCTCTACACTGTCCTATAATTAATAAAAGTGCAAAAAGGCAACAAAAAAAAGCTGGATAATAGACAAACCTAATAGCAGTAAAGCAGAGGAGCTCACACAGCTTTTGAGAGTATTTTTTACCATGGTTGGCAGTAGATTGCTCATTTAAGCCTTTGACAGTTTTACACATCAGAGTGGAAACTCATGTATGAGAGAGAGAAGGAAAGAGAGAGAGAAAGATGATTCTGGATTCTGTAGCACAGACAGATGGTGGAATGTTTATTGAATTTGAAGGTTGAGAAATCTCAAACAAAGCAGACAAACGATGCGTGTATGATGCTGCTTATATTCAAATTAATTTCTTTGCTTGAGCATGAGCTTCATTAATGTATTTGGCTTAAAGTGCTGCATGCTTGAATGCATACTTCGGTCTAGCAGTTTAACAACTAAACTCTCACTTTTTTTAAACCAGTCTCAACATTTCCCAATGGATTTACTTCAGGTGCAAAGTGGCAAGCTACAGCATCACAACTGATGGCATGTTTTATATGCTGTGTTGTTGTCAAGTAGGTCTGTAAAGAAACTGTCTGCTAGCATTCCAAAATCTCAGTGGTGGTTGTTATAGTATTGCATTCTGTTTTACGTCTAACAATATTTTTTCCAACCTTTATCCTCAAACCTTGATATTTAAGTATATGGTTTGATGATGTCACAGATGTGTGATACTTATGCATCTAATCATGAAATATCAGGTACAAAATTGGTGAAATACAAGAAATATGAAAAAAACAAGGTGGTTTATCAGGCTTCCTGTGTTCATGCTACCTTATGCAAATGCCCTTTCTTGTTGGTATCTGCAATGTGTAGTGTGCAGGTCAAACCATGAAACCTTGAAATGCCCTATGGATCACTTTATCACTTTCACATTTTTAAAACGCTCAGAACTATGTTAATTTTCAACGAGAGTACCTTTAACTTAAAAAGATGCAGATATCCTTGTTTAAAATCTCATTACATTACATAAAATTCAGCTATCAGATGTGAGGTAGTATTCAATAGAGCTTTAACAGCAGTTATCTTACCTGCACATCAATTATTAAAGGGGAGATACTGTTCTACTTCTACACGAATGTAATATTAATCTTAGGGGTCCACAGAATATGTGTGTGAAGTTTCAGAACAAAATACACCACAGATCTTTTATTATACCAGTTTTGCATGTGAGGATAAACCCGCTGTTTTGCTGTGCGTGTCTCTTTAAGTGCAAATGAGCAGCTAGTCTCCGCCTCCTTTTCAGCTGAACACACAGCCAGGGCTCTGAGCCTGTGCTTCCAACGATAAAACTAGAAATAAGGGTCACATAAAGCGAATGAGACCTAAAGCGAATGAGAAACTCTGTGTCTGGTTTTAAACACCAAACACATTGTTTTCTATAAGCAAATGACTCCTAACAAACGCGTCACGTTTTCTATGCAGAAGTGCACATGAGAAACCGGTCCCGTATTTACAAACCATACACACTGCTTTCTGAAAGATGGGTCACATAAAGCGAATGAGAAACACTGTACACCAATTCACCAAAACACCAATATTTTACCCGCAACCATTGTATAGCATAAGAATGAGAAACTGAGTACAGGTGACAGAACGCGGAGGTTTCTGGGAAGCGTAGTGCACAGCGGTGACATATATGATGACATAATCTATATAATAAACCCTTTCGCGTTTGGCACAAAATGCGAGCAAATGACTACAAAACCTTTTTGGGGGAAATGATCTTTGGAGGGAAAACTGTGAAATGGCATATATGTGTTGTTTTCTATATTAGTTATAATGCAACCAGAGCTACGATTCGGCGCTCAATCATAAAAGCTTTTGTGTTCTGTCTCATGACATTAAGTTAAACTTTCTCTATGCTAAATATGCCAAGCTCGCATCTGTGAGAACCCGGGATGTTTATATCAATGTTTGCGAACCATTAACTGCTCAGCTGACCTGCTAAATGACTTTGACAAGAGTGAGAAGTGGCTAATGTAAATAGCACAGTTTATTTACCCAGTAAACACATCACTTTACTACACCGGCTAATTATCAACAGCTTATAGTACATTAGTTTAGGGTGCTTGTGGTAGATTTGAAAGGCAGCCTTATATTCGCACCAAAACCGTATGATTAATGTTTTACAAGATGTACTGCAAGAGAAGCAGTCGCAAATATTCAAGTTTTCTGTTTACATATTTCAGGACCATGGACAGCAGAACTGACTGTCTATAAATCAAAAGACACATTTCACATTCAAGATTAATAAAAATGTGTGTAATCTGTTTATATCTATTCTGTTCAATAAATACAAACACATCACATACCATTATAATCAGCATTCACTTATTGCGACATCAGATGAAGTGAAGATTAATTTAAAGTCTTACGGCAAAAAATAAGAAAAGAAGGGGAAAAATACATTTATTTCTTATTTCAAACTTCTCCTGTAGATTCCGCTGCGTTATTAGAGCACAATCTCTCCCTGCGGCTCTGTTCTCTGCTCAAATGGCATTGACACAATAATACATAATCCAAGTTGAGCAGCAGTTTAGAGCTGAAGGCTTTCTCAACCTGCAATTATAGACCGTGTGGCCTTTTCCATTGTTATTTAGACACAAACAAAGGTGCAGATATCTGAAATTCGTGACTATTGCTATTACTATTAACTAAGTTACTGGTTCAACGAGAGGTTTGAATCTTAGCATATACAATGGCGTCAGAAATGTCCCCGTTTCTTTCTAAAGATGAAACCACTTACTTTTTAACGTCTACCCTGTTGTAGTAGCATTATATTCATTTTTCATTAATAATAATTTTTCCTTTCAGTCTTTCATTTTCCAATCGGCATATACAACTCACCATATATGGTCTTGTTACCTAAGAAGGGGGTCACACCCACACTTGTGTACTGCCATCTGAACACAAAAATGAGGTTTGAGAGCTGCAGCAATGGAAAAAATGACTTTAAAAAAACCATTTCCTTACACAAAGCTTCAAATGTTTTATAGACTAGTTTTATAATATTTTTTTGTCCTTGTTGGAGTTTGACAGTCATTATTGAACTCTCATTGCATCATGATGATGTTTATGAAATTCTCTCTTCGTGCTCTAAACAAATGCAGAGAGGTGAAGTGAGACGGTATGCAAGCTTTACTTGGTTTTATGCCCATCTGGAAAAACAGTTCACAGTTCAAGGACAGGAAGAAGAAAGAGCTCTGCAGTGAAAGTATTTTAAATATTTAAAGACTGGATCCTTCGAAATATGTCCATAGACATTAAGGGTTCATTATGTTCTCTGTGATTTCCAAAGATTTTTTCAAACCAGTGCAACAGCATACAGTACGTGGACACACATTAGTCCTCCCACTGTAGGAGTTTTTAAACATGTATTTATTATTTGTATTTTTATATTGTATATTTATTTTATTTTCTCTCTCTGTATCCAAGGCCATAAACTGCTTTTGTCTTTTAAAATGAGTTTAAACTTAACGTAAGTAACAGCTTAGTTCTTTGGTTAGTTTTAAGGCATTAGCCTGTGTAAATAAATTATGGCAGAATGTAATTACTTGCTAAATATTCAAGACATAATAATGAAATGGATGCCAGCTGTGCTTGTCTAAATCCATTTCAGATGATTTGTAAATGATCTTTCTGAATGTCCAGCACCTCTGGTGTCTGGTGTTTTTGTGCAATCGTGCGGAAAACCACTCAAAAATGTGCAATTATTTGAACTTGTTCGCTTGCTATCTGCATTTGCAAATTCGATGATATGATCAGAATGTGTCCATGACCTCCACTAACTTGTATTCAACAGTAAATTGATTTTCTGGGTTTATTATATTTTCATGCATATTGATGAGCTATTAATGCTGTACTTATATGCATTAAAGGCTGTATGTTACAGTGATTTTACCAGTTAAAGGGATATTTGATGGATTTTATTGGTGCGCTACTTATTATAACTCAAATGTTGATCAAACATAAGCAGTCTTTAAAAACACTCCCAATTATATTGAAATGCATACTGTGTACGCATTAGTGAGTGTGGTGGTGCTAATAGTGTGTCGATTTGTGACAATATGAGGCTGGGAGGAAAGAAAATCACAGTATACTCGCAACAAAAACACTAGATTACACCACCGGTGTTTACTAAAATCACAGAAACATGCAGACTCGGGTAGTTTAAAAAAAAAAAAATGACAGTAATAATGTTTAATGTAATTATTAAAAGAACTACTTGTTCACAAAGTGTATTATTATAATAATGGCCACTTTAACAATATTAATATAACATGAATATAATACTAAAAACAGTACTAGGAATAGGAGTACAAAAGAAAACATTTCTTGTTTGATATTTTACTTGTTATTTACTCATGTGGCTTGGTGGATATTATTGTAATAGTGTGCATGGAATATTGCCAATTCAAAGGATTGTCATGTTGGTCCAGTTCAACAGCTGGATATTCTCCGGCAATCGTGCAAAACAAACTTATGATCTAATGAGTGCCATGAGTTGCCTGCCAGTCCCATTACAGATTCCCTACCAAGATTAAAAACTTGCAACAGACATTGTGGTTGAAGGAGTTCTGTTGCTTTCTTGAAACATAAACCAGTCTGAGTGCGGAAAGTAACGTGGAAGATGACGCATCAAACCACACCAAAATTATTTTGCTCCATGATTTGAAGTCTAGTCTATAAATTCCAGCTTTGTGCACAACTACTTCTTAAAAGCTGAATGAGGTGTTTTTCCTGAACAACGGCATAACTCACTCAAGAACATGATCTGCATGTCATACTAATAAGGAACCATGTTTCTAACCACTGCTCGAGAGTTGTAGTACCAACCACGCAACTTTGCAATGTTGTTTGTGAACATTCATTGGAACAATGGTTTTGGGCGACCATAGTTGTCTAACAATGCTTTTTGTAAACATAATGTGCATTGTGTCAGATTTAAATATCCAGCAAACCTTTGATTAAACATTCAAAGATGCGGAACGTGTATAAATACGATGTGTTTTCATATTTCAAACTACAATTTTAAGTCATGTGATTTCTACCAAAGAAACATAATTCCCTTTTCCAATTTCATCAACTTAAAATTGAGTGCAGAGTCGAGTGCAAGGGCCTGGAAAGACCCTAATAAGTGCAATGTGGTCAGAGTTTCTCCTATGAAAATAAATGTCAGACTTTCCAAAGTAATATGTGGCTGGAACATCATAAATCAACATTGTGTGCAGTGCTAGGCCATTTCACGTGTAAATGCAAACCAGGCTGGTCTGCAAAACAAAGGCACCTTGACTGGACAACTGCATAATTATGAAGGACTTCATTTATATGAGCAATGTTATGAGTAGCAATGAAATAAAAAATCATATTTGTATATACAATGTATACTAAATATATACATTGGTTACCTCTAGATACTATTCCACCAAGAGACAACATCCATCAACCTTTTCGACGTGTGTACTGTAAATGCTTTATTTTAATTTATTTTAATAAGATCTGTCTGGCTTTAAGGCTGGTTTAGTTGGCTTCAGAAACACCATCAGGTTCCTGTTTTTGACAGCTTAATTTGAGCAATTTTTTTTACTTCCAGCTGAAGAACACGTGGATGCAGCTAACATCTTAGAAATTATATTTTAAACACTGATACAGTGTTGTTTTCTTTCTATTTAGCCACTGCAGTGAAGTTTGAGGGTACAGTCATTTCAGTGCATTTTATGAGAAGGATGGTTATTAGACATTTCCTATTTGTTGCCACTGCACACGTATCGCTATCAGAATAATTTGAAATGCTATGTAAATATTTTAGGGTGATTGATAATGTCAAAATGTATAAATAAATAAAATTATTGTTTCATTTATTCATATTGTCCTGTAAAAAATCACATAAGGCTTTTGTCTCTACTGCTGTATCATTTGTCACTCAAAGATGCATTAGCACTGTTCAATCATATGGTAATATACAAAAATAACCATGTTTTTACAAAATCATAATGAGGTCTGTTACAAGTGAAACAGTTGAAACAGTAAAGAAACGCACAGGCACCTCTCTTGGAGGTCTGACTGCTCATCATTTTATTACTGGAGTAAACAGCCCCTGTTATCGGCTGAAAATAAGTATGGGTCACCGCAATCAAATGACAGAAATACGCATTTATATCACACAGTAAATACTGTAATAATTAACATTGTGGTTTGCACATTCAGGAAGTTGTATTGTTTAGGTGTATTTTGGTGTTATTTAGGTGCTATTCATATTTTCACCAAATGTTACTTATGATGAAATACAGGATATTTAATTCATTCTAATAAAACTTTTAGATTTTTTTTAACTTGTGGATATTATAAGAAAACAATTAAAATCTTTTTTTAGGACACAACAAATGTTACAGCAAAGTTTACATGTTCATTTTTGGTAGCAGGGCTGCTTTCCTGTAGCTCAGTGGTTAGAGCACGGTGCTAGCAACGCCAAGGTCATAGGTTCGATCCCAGGGATTGCACACATTTAGAAACAAATGTATAGTATAATCGCTTTGGATAAAAGCATCTGCCAAATGCATAAATGGGATGGAATAAACATGGAAACATTTTACAAAATAATTCGAAAATTGGATATTGGACTTGGATATTTACTAGTCAATCACTTTTTTCTAGTGTTTTGTACCCTTTTTGTGAAAAATGTCTAATAACAAGCCAAACTATAATATGAGTTTGATGCACTGCCACATTGGCAAACCAAACAATTAATCAATTTTACTTCCACAAACAAAAAGGTGAACTTTTTTCAATTACCGCAAGAGCAGCTGGGAGCTAATCCTACAAGATGATGCATAATTCAGCGAGCGGACTCTCTGCATTTCACACTGCAAAGATGATCTGTTGACATGGGAGCTAGAATTTACATGTCAAAGAATGTTTGTACAGGTTCTGCTTTGGCATTCAGAGAGAGCTGTAGCTGAGGCTGTTCATCTGAGGGGTTAGAAACTGCCATGTATCAAGTCTCTAGTGAATGTAAATGGAGATTGCTAATTTCTAAAGAGTTTATTTTTGCTTCTCTCTTTTGGCAGCATATCAATTTAAAGAGACCAAATAAAAAACACAACTTTTCCCAAATATTGTGCCTTCATGCGCCATAGGCTATTTAAATAAATGCATGTGCGAATGAGATTTGAAAGTTACGGTTTAGGGAACATTCTTAACTTTCTTGCACAAGACTGTAGAATGATTTCAGAAGACTTTTATGATGCACTTTCGTTGCACTGTTTTGACCTGTTTGCATCCTTTAAGCATTTTTTTACTTTAAGAATCTTATAGAATCAAGACACCTTTAGAATGTACAGGTTTTGGAGGAACATAAGGGTAAAAACATTACTACTTTGGGTAAACTATCCCTTTAAAGGTTGCACTGAAAGTAATAACGCTGGATTAGTTCCTGATTAACTGAATAAAACAAGCCAGATTTTAAACTGCTCTGATGTGATGATATTTTCAATCTTTGTCTTACATTTGACTATAAAGAGTTAACAATCTCTTCTGAAGTAAAGCTAATGATACCATGACTATCGACCAAGATGTCTTCCCATGCTATCCGTCAGATAAACGTTCTACATCTGACTTCTAACTTAATGAAATCAACTGACTGCCTTTCTGGGTGAAAGCTTCAAATGTTTAAATTACACGACTAAGTAAGCAAGATTAATTAATATGATAATCAAAAAGGTGAATGTGCTCAACTGTTTGCACAACTTTAGCAACTTTGTCAAAATGAAAGCAGAAAAAGTCTTATGGATCCATTCTTCTGCAGAGATGGACTAATTATGTAAAGTAACGCAAGTATGGCAAATGAATTTTGCCTCCAGCTCTGTGAAGGTCTGGCGCTGTGTGCTTAAAAAAGAAATATTAAACGAAACAGAACAGTACAGCAGCTCGCATTATAGAGCAAACAAACACTGCAAGAAAATCTGAATTACTATTCTAACATGTCCCTGGGTGATTTTGGGATGTAGATTTCTCATAAAATAGTGTTTTGTGTCCCAAAGTTGTAGCACCTAAATTGTACTTGATCTCTACAGCACGTTTCCCAAAAGTACTATTAGCTTTGTACAAAAGTGTGTCTCTGCTTCTGATTACTTGTAGTGTAATGCGAGCAACATAAACAGTCAATCAGCTTTACTCTTTCTGTAACAACATTGAAAACTCAGCAAATATAAAGGAACATCTGATCAAATCATGAATAAATCTAGTGGCAGAGGTAGGCTACTGAGACGGATTTCGGTGCTGGAAATCCATTTATCCTTTGCTGAAATCTCCATGGGTGCGTCTCAATCAGCTCCCTTGTTCGGTAGTCAGGGCACTGATCAGGGGTCAGACATTTTAAAGGGGAACTCCGCCCAAAAATACGATCTTATTTTTGTTTATTTGCGCACAAAAAGTATCCTCGTCGTATTATCTTAAATAATGCTGAACCACCGGAATCACATGGACTATTTAACCATGTGCTTCTATCACTTTCTACGCTTTGACGTTTGATTGCGTTGCAGTCAATGGGGGGACCGGTAACGCATCTAAACTTTCCTAATTTGCGTTCTGAAGATAGACAGAGGTCCTATGGTTAGCGACTTCAGGGTGAGTAATATATGGCAGAATTTTCATTTTTGGACAGAGTTTCCCTTTAAGGCTTGCAAAAATCTTTAGTTCCCTTAATGCGTTAGTTCCCTTAAAATTCCCATAATGCAATGCAAAACCAGTGTAGGGTTGAAAAGTAACAGGAATTTAATGCTGTGTCACCACCCCCATTCTCTTCCCAAAGGCACCATTTGCCTTACTAGGGACCAGAGGGCTGGTGATAGAGATCAAACACAATTGGCTGAGATATTTGTCAAATGCAGTAGGGGTTAAAGGTGGTCTCCCATTTAGTCAGTTTGATTGTATCATGTTAGGTTTAGTCACATGGTCAAATAAAGGATACAAATCTAATGTAAAATATGCTCCACCTCTTTTTCTTTTCCCTTGAAGCTCCTCTTCTGGGCTGCTCTCCTGGAGCTCGGCTCTGGGATTCGGCTTTTATTTCATGCTGCTCTTCTTTACCTGAGCTCTGAATGTTTTTCACACACTGACTAAAGTTACTGTATCATTTACCATTTTATGGTAAATCACATTTGGTAGAAGAATTTGTGTGGAATTTCAAAAAAACCTAAAGCAATTATGTGTGGTTTGCTGTGATGCGCATCACTATCTATGAATGCTATGAGAAAATCTGTATTTAATGATGTAGTAGTAGAAAATATTAAAGATATTTGATTGGCTGATTGGGAACCTCACTTACATTTACAAGGTGTGCAAATTTAATAGAGGAGCTAGTTGGTCAAACCCAAAGATTTAGAGTTTAAGAAAGTCTCCAAAATGTCCTGTTGTTTTGTTAGCAAACAACCATAGAACATTCAAAACAGTCTTTAACCTTTAAAAGTTGTTAAAATTTGACAGTTGTGTAGCCAAACTAGGCACTAAATATAGGACCCGCATTCCTCCGAGAGTAAATAAATTGCCCAGATTGCATAAAAAACACGCATTAACATTTAGAGTTAAGTCTAAGTTCAACTGGTCTTCTCAGAAGAGCGCCTGATGAGCACCAATATTAATGCTAATCGTTAATATTCTTGATGATGACACTCCATCAAAATCAATTCAGGCTGCAGACCTCAAGCACAGCTACAGTCTCATTTCCATGCGTCATTTATCAGTAATTAACATAATGAATGCGTGGACATTTTACCAGCCGATTACTCGCCTCGTCACTTGGACACGTTCGTTACGGGTCACTTTCTGAGTTGATTTCAATGCTGTTTTCTAACTGATTTATGAGGATGGTTTTTCAAGATTTTACTGTTCTTCCGATACGCTGCCTGGTTGGAGATATCTGAACTAGTGTCATTAAAATATGAAAGATGGATTAGTCGGAACAAATGCACAAAGTAATTCTATTTTAGTTCGATTTTTTATTCAAGTTTTTGATGTTGATGTTTCGAATAATCATGTTGAAAAATCGGCCAAATATTGGCCAAAATAACTGTGATTATGATTTTTGTGAAAAACCCCATGTATTGTCACGACATCATTTCCTGTGGCTTCCGAGGACAGAGCTTCCATAAGCAAAGCTGACTAAGATCATGTCACAAATCAGGTCGCATACTTTCAGGCTAATACTTTTATTACTTTTAAGGATTAAACGCACTGAACTGTTTGTCTGTGCAGCGATGTTATGTTCCCCATAGTAATGAGATGAGAAGCCACACAAACTATCAGCAGCTACACAAAATAATGTCAACTGTTATGTTCCCTGGATGCCTTTAAATCTGACATTTGAGTTTATAAATAAACCGCCTCTCTAAGACAAAGAAAAGGTCACAGTGGGTTATCGTCTAGAGAAGTGTAAATATATAGAGAATTGAATATTGTCACAAGTAAATAGAAAATGTCATTATGAAAACACAGAAAACAAAACTGTAATTGTGTATAGTGGTTGTTTTGGTCAGTCCTTCCAGTATGGGCCTTGCAGACAACTAATATTGTGTTAGTGATGTTAGTAGGGCCAAGGGAAATTTTTTTCTTACTGTAAGCATCAAAATTATAACTTGTAAAGTAATGGCAGGCTAAAGCGGTCCATTTTGTTGGCAGTACTTTTGAAAGGGTAACACACATTTTTGTAAGCAAAAAGCCAACAGCTTGTATTCCACACGATTTGCAAATGATTTGGGTCTATGACCAAAACGACCGTAATTTCACTTGACCTTTACAGTAAATTGCTCTAGGGTTTTGTTTGTGACATTCTTGGCTTACCATTGGCTCTGTCCTGCTTCGTTTATAACACACAAGTGCCTCATAAGTTGAGTGATGTCAAGGATGTGTTTTGACATCTGCCTGAGACCCAAAACAGTTACAAGCTCAGTCTGATTCACTACATCCACCCAAATATGCAAATAACCATTTTTTTATGATCATATGTGGCTGTGTTGTCTCCAGTTGACACAAAATTTGTTAATTTATTGATGTTAACATGACATACATGTTCAAAAATGTACATGGTTATCAAAAACATGTACGTCAATAATATTGTAAGTCACTTGATAAAACACTATGTAAAAACAATACAACGTTCAGCATGAACTTAAAAAACCCCACATTTTAAGTATTTTGTTGTTGTTGGTAATTAGTCATTCTAAAGATATTTCATATTACTAAAAAAATATTGCGGCATAAAATACTTTCACTGTAAATCCCAAACTTTCTCACAAAAGATGACTCCACACAGGTCTTAAAGCCACTGTATGTCAGCATCCTGTCCACACACATTTTTATAGACTGAAATTACCAGCCAAGTTAAAAAGCTCAAAACTTAGAAACTTTTCAAAGTGCCATCTAGCCTGCAGAGATAAACAACATCTCCTAAGAAGCTCCATAAATGCCAAAAGGCACAAAGATGCCTTCATGCATCACAGCAGTGCACATGTACTCTGGAGATGGTCAGTATGTACCTTTACTTCTTTGAGACATCTTTTCATTCTGCGCTGTTCTTATCTCAATGTGTTTTCTTCTCATGTCTACCGGTGGGTGTACTTTATTAGCAGGCGTTTTCAAAGCAGGGTAAATGGAACCACTTCACCCACAACAGATATCTGTTTCACAGAATGACATTTTGTTAAAAATTAGTTTTGTCATTGTTCCCATTATTGCAATATTTTTGGTATTAGTATGTAATATTAAATTAGTTATTTAATATTAATTGTTAAATATTTAAAGTTTTTCAGTTATATAAAATTCATGTCATGGATGAACTATGAATGCATTATAAGGATTGGGAATTTGGGGTAGATAATCCCCTTAATGGCCTCTCTTGAATTTAGAGACATCACAAGAGAACTGATGTACATTCCTGAATATAAATCAATGATGAAATATATATTAAAATAACAGTTGAGATATACAACAACTGTATCTTAGATCATATAACCTGACATCCAGCCTCACCACATTAGGAAGTATCATATAGTTTCAGGTTCAGACTGGCAAATCTCTTCGGTCATTCAGTCAACACAAATTCAATAATTTAACTGATCACAGTAAGATCCACATTTACAATATGTCTTTTCATTAGTATTCTGTTTTATACAAAATCAGCTTGATTACATTTTAAATTAATAAAACAAATGATACTCGCGATGTTAGAATGACATAGGAGACTCAGTTATTCACTCAAGTAGTGAAAAGCAGATTAATGTGACCATAGCAAGAATAAAACACCCATTTACATAATTTGTCATTGTGTATTAAATCACTGTCAACAGTTTGCCTTGTGCAGAGCACGTAGTTATTTGTCACTACAAAATGTGTGTGATGCAGTGTGACAACAATTCCCACAAACAGAACATATACTTTAGACATTATTATTGGCAATATATCCAAGTGAAATACATGTTTATAAAACTTACTCTAAAAAAAAAGGCTTTGGTTTTAAATAAATATCCCGTTATTAATGTCTTATTTAAAAACATTTCATCAGAATCCGCTTCACTTTCACAGCAGAAGCTTTATTATCTTCTTATAGTTGTTCAGTAACAGCAGAAACCCCAAAGCACTGTTATAGACCCAGAAAAAACAAGTTTCCTCCTCATTTTCCTATGAATTTAAATAAAGATGAGTTGCTAAGAATTAGTAAAGAGATATTTGTAGGCTACTGTAACTAAATATATTCTTATACAGTAACTGATAGTTCACCCAAAAACACAAAAGAAGATATTTGGAAGAATGTTGGTAACTGAACAGACATACCCATTGACTTTCATTGGTTTTGTGTCTATAATAGAAGTAATGGGTATCGCCATTGTTTGGTTACCAATATTCTTCAAAATATCTTCTTTCATGTTCTGCAGAAGAAGAACATCATAAAGCTTTGAAATGACAAGATGGTGAGTAAATGATGACAGAATTCTCACTTTTGAATGAACCTCAATATCCATGTGCGAAACATCATAGACACAAATTAGACTGAATGGCTTTCCACAGGGCATAATAATAATTATTCGCATTAAAACCTAATTCTGTGACATGTCAGTCCTCACTGAGCCCACAAAATCTCAGTGTGCAAAAGCAGCCATAAAACCTGGCAAAACCCCTGATTTATTTTACCAGCCAAAATGCTCAAAACGGCCTCTAACCCTACACTTAGTCTAATTGAAAAATTAGAGAGCAGTCCTGTTTTCACATCCATTCAAATAATGTTCTAGTGCACCCTTTCCATGAGTTTCATCTGTATGTGTTTATATAAGTATATAGCTATGTGTGCATGTTTTATACAGTAGCATGTTTATGTGAAGATAGAATGCATTTGACATCACACATGCAGCATGTGACTTTAATTTTAACAAATTGTTTCTTTACATATAAAGTGAAATGATAATTTTGCATCCCATTTGCTCAATTCAAAATGATTAAATTGAGTTTCAATTGATTTCTTTAGCGCTTTTCACAAAGCAGCAACTGTACACAGAAAATACATTTTAGCACAATCACAACAGCAAATTTGACCAATAATGATGTAGTTAGACAGAGTAAAGCAGACATACATGTGAAAAAAATTAAAGCAAATGTCATAAGTCAGCAATAAAGTAAAGAGTAATAAATTCAATAGGGTACTGTAAGATTTATGGAGCTTTCACACAAAAGTGAACATGAAAGCAAAAGCTTTCACACGTATGAGCATTTGAGCTCCAAAAAGCTTTTTTTTCTCATTCGCCTGACAAAGAAACGTGCTGTCCAATTAGATTTGAGCGTTACATTGTGTGCCAGGAGCCGCTACTGGGCGATGCAGTGATGCTCTTCTGTTTTAAATATATATATATATATTTCTCTTAATAATTCGTTTAAGAGATTTGTTTAGGGTTTGGTATTTATACACCGTAAAATGACATATTTATTTATTTATTAATATTAATATTCATCAGTAGTAGTTCTAAACATCAAGCATATAGAGTCTGTGGTGCTTGATAAGTCACCATTTATTCAAGTATGAAAGAGCCAGTCTCGACTGGAAGGATCAGTTCTCCTCTGGAAGATTACCATAATGCTGTTGTTAAATAGAGAGAAGCTGTAAACAGTTTGTGACTTTATTCAAAAAGCAGTCAAACCAAGCCATCATACAAAATGTTAGCTTTAGAAATTCATTTTTCTACTCATGACTACTCAAATATTGGCATTCACAGTGCAAATGCACAGAAATGTGATTCATATGCTTTGCAAGCACTAGGAAGTGAACATAATGAAAAATGTGTTTGCTAGATCTGATGTCAGAGAGCAGTTTGTATGCATTTATCTCTCCTCTTCTCCACCCCCCGTTCCTCCATTGAGGTTTGGCCTGCGTTTTATCTCGGACCAAGTTTTAAATATTTTCCGGCGCAATTTTTTCCTAACTCGTCTTTCTTTCAGCAGACGTATGCCACAAAATGTGTGAAGCTCAGCAGCTGTAGATGTCAAGTGTATATATATTTATTCCACTAAGCCTCTTCAAAGGCGGTTTTAGTCCACAGCCCCGTCTAATGTTTCTCCATTGTTTGCATGTGCCTTGTGACCCTCTGAGATCCTGGTTCATATGGGGGACAAGAGCTGCAGTCCACTTATTGTGTCTCCAAAAGAACAATTGGAACTAATGTATTCCATTTATTTCAAACAGCCAAGCGTGAAGTTAAGAACTTGTATTATGATGACAGCAAACATGCCTGAGAACTTTCCCTTTCGGGCTTCCTGAGATGGAGACGTGCAATTAAAACAAAAGCAAAAGCCACTCATCGAGGAGACACCTTCCGGGGTGTGTTGACCTTCAGAATTGTACGGAGCGGGAATGCTGTTGAGCGGAGTTTGTGGCGTGTTGTTGTTTTTTGCGGAACGCTCTTGATTTAGAGCTTGGAGGCTCGCTGTAATTACGTTAATTGCAATCAACTATACAGCATATGTATAATGATAACCTAACAAAGTTCTTCCAAACAGACAATAGTAATTGGGTGGATTTGTTGTTTTAAATCATCTGCGAGGAGTTTGGTGAATGCCACAATGTCTACTTTACAATCAGCCAGGTCAGGGTTTTTGGATAACAAGTGAGATGTGAAACTGAATGGAGTGCATATGTGCAGTGCAAATGGCAATATAACAGTGAGGAGCCCAGAAACAAAACAAGGATCCGTTACACAAAACTAGCACTGCAGTCTTCTCCCACTTTAAGACTCGTGCAGACTGTCGATGAACATAACGGCTGTATATGTTGCGCTTGCTATAACAGTCGGTCTGTGCGAAGAATACATTTAGTAGAAATTGTGAAAAAAGTGTAAAGTGTGTTTGTTGCTGTGCTTGTTTGTGCGTGAGGCTAATCGATGGCGCACCGCTATTTTACGTGCTAGTATTTGCGATCAAAATTGTTTTCCAGCTGCATTTAGTCCGTATATCTAGAGTCCTAAGATTTGTGCAATGTGGAAAAACATGAAAGCGGAATCCTGCTATTTAAATGTCATCTGCTGGTTCTGTGTGGGCTGAGTGAATGAGTTGCACAGAGTTTATTTCATGAGCATTTCACTTTGGCTGGCGCAAAAAATCCACCGCTGTAATATTTTCAGTTCATACAGTGCACCACAGTATTTTTATGTGGAAAAATATATTCAAATCATATGATCTTAATTTCTCCAACTATATTTAACATTATTGACCTGCACTTGTTATTTCAAAGATGATAACAAACATTTAGCCTTTGCTAAAAAAACTTCTGCAGCACCAGTGCTGTGCAAAAAACTTTTAACCCTGTAAGACCCAAATATAGAAAAAATGAGCAAACATTTTTTTACCTCTAAGATATTGTTAGAACAGGTCTGCACTCCCAGGCCAGACCTAAAAGTAACACCATTGGAGATTTCAGATCTCGTCTTGTTTGTTGCTTCTCTGTATCGAGAAATTCCGTTGGTTATGCAGTGGTTTCCTTTCATGACATGTTTTTCAGGGCCCCTGCCATCGCACTTGTAACAACGCTTGTCAAATTGCTAGAAGCATGAAAGCTAGCAGAAGGAAGGAACAGACATTTTTGCATTAGGAGTAATGCTTCAAATAAGATGCAAAATTAATTTTTAATCATGACAAAGTTGCAGATATATTAGATACTATATTCCCGCCAAAGTCAATTGCTGTTTGTAAATGTTAAGCTCAAACTTAAAGCAGAGATCTGGTTTCGAACAGGAAATGAGAGAGCGGATGAACGGCTACTGAGAGATAAAGCCACTATAGTAACCTTAGACACATCTTTACAGTTCTGCAAGCATTTGCCATCATTGAGAAAAAGTCATAATGTGTATAAAAAGAGGGTAAAATAGTTAAACAAATAGTTCAATAGTTTAACATTAGATTTCTTGTTAAGGAAAAGATGAAGGAGTTTGCAAATGTTTTATGATAAGTGTCATACATGGGGACAGTTTAATAAAAGTTTGAGAAAAGTAATTGAGAAATTGGTGTCGTTGTTTGTTAAACAAACATTGGTTCAAAGAACTGTAAGTGGTATATACGTTTATTTCTGTTTGCATTTGAATAAAGTTTACAATAATTTTTATGATAATTTTGAGTTGTTACCAAGGGCAAGAGGTGGATCCCCCTGCGGTTTACTTACATTTCATATTTTTTTGCCTAAACAAGACTTATTTTCTTAAATAAGATTCAAGAATGGTTAGACATTTATACTGAAAAACAAGACAAAAATACTAAGTAAGAAAGCCATTTTTTGCAGTGTACAGAATATTAAACACGAGTATCTGTACATGAGTGAAGGACGTGTTTACTTTGGCCATCTCTGTGCATAAGGAAAGTGCTTTGTACTGGTGGATGTGCACATGTTTGCTTGCTTTGCGTGCAGTACACATGATGTCCTTTATTTGACCTAATGTCTTCTTTTTTGAGTAGAGCTTGTTAGAACTGTTTGTTAGGTTAGGGTGCTTTAGTAAGAGACTTCTGCTGGTATGACATCCCGCTGTCTTGTCACTGCAGAACGTTCTGTATGTCAGATGAGATGTCCTTCATGCAAGAATAAAAGATCAACGACAATTCTTTAACCTGTAATAGGTTAAATATCATTTTTCAACAACAAAGTACTTATTAGTCATTAAACCACCCAGCAATACTTCAGTGTCTTCCTAGTAGCGTTATAGCCCAGATCACCCCCACTACTGCTCACAATAGATCACAATAGAAACCTAACAAAGTAAACACCGTTTCAGTTCCCTAGCATTCCACACTCGACCGTTTGCCAGTTTTCCATGTTAAAGCACCCATTTTATTTTCTACTGGTAGATCATTTACAATTACCACCGTCTGGATTTTTTATGAAACATCAGCAGTGGATAATGTGCCATCTTTTGTTTGCAAAATGTATCCTAACACATGTACAGTAATTACCAAATACCTTCAGCAGTACTTTCAAAGTTGGAAAACAGTGACACTCTTTACCCCTGCTAATGGATGTCAGCATGTATAGGATATTATTTTTCCCATTCTAATTGGAAATTTAATTGCCCAAGGATTAGTCCTGAGAGGAAAGTAATTGCCTTGGCAGACATACGAAAGTTCCGAATTCTGAAAACGATTCTGGTCAGAGGTGGCGTTTGACAAAGACATATTTCATATTCTGTGTTAACAAGAAATGTATCTTTCACAGCTTCGGCTCGCTGCTATTAAAGGGACTCGCTGAAACTTGATTATTTCCCCTCACAGCCAAGTATTATCAGTGAAATGATGGAGACCACTAAAGCAGATCAAGGAGATATCACACATTCAGACATCATCAGCAAGCAATTCTGAGAAATTTTCTTCAAAGCTCTCAGACCGATCGGTCACATCAACACTGTGTGCTGTTTCATAATTTGTCTGAACATTCATGTAAATGATTTACAGATTATAAAAGCGTTTGTGAAGCATGCATATGGAAAGCAGACTGTGTTGCCCGAACATATGTGTTTGTGGGCCACCCGTCGAGTTCAGTCAGACAAACTTAATAGACAGACTTCATCATGCTACTGAACATTTAGGCTGTATCTTGCTGAGGTGAACTATTTCTTAAAAAAATTATGGAAATGGTTATTGAAATAAAATTGTAATGGAAGTTGTTATTGTAGTTACTAGCCAGGGGTCTTGTTTTATTTACACCGGTTGAAGACCCATGGCATAACATTTACATTTACATTACATTTATGCATTTGGCAGACGCTTTTATCCAAAGCGACTTACATTACATTGTACTATACATTTGTACATTTTGTATAGTAAGCAAGTGGGGGTTAGGTGTCTTGCTCAAGGGCACCTCAGCCGTTACCCACCAGCCCTGAGAATCGAACCAGCTACCTTCTGGTCACGAGTCCAACTCTCTAACCACTGGGCCATGACTGCCCACACAATTGCATAAGCAGTAAGGTGGTCAATGCTGCATGACTACAGTCAGAGTATAGCATGTTTTTGTTCTAAACATTCTAAAAAATTAATTCTAAACATATATTTTTCTATATTATTTAAATGACTTTTTATTTACAAATGTGAGTGTAACATTTAACATGTTACTGATTCGTTATCAACAGTTGTTACATTGTTATTATTAATAATAGTTTTCACTCAAAAGCTTTTTGATTGCAAACAAGCTTTCATCAGTTGAATAAGAGACATATCTAAGACCTGACATTTGGCTTTTCTTTGTGTTGACCGTCCATCTGAATGCAAAGCTTAACATTTGGTGTCAAAACTGTCACATTGTAAACACACTTACCTGGAAGCCAGCAAGTCAATAAATTTGCTGGAGACAAAATTTGCATAGATTAATCTTTCTCTCTCATCATCCAAGGACATGGTGTATAAACATAATCCTGAGTGATTTCCACTGGGTAACACAGCGTTGGTTCTGTCTGACATTATATGAATGTGGTTTTGTTCTTATTTATTTTTTTATTTACTTCTCAGTTCTCCCTGGACTGAACAAGAGCAGCGTCTGTCAGAAAGCTGTTTGGTGTGTTTGAATGTGAGATCTCTCTAGTGACTCACCATTTATACATGGTGAAAAGGTAAAGATAGCACACCATGATGCTTTTGTGACAATGCGTTGTTATCGTAAATTGTGCCTGGTGCAAAATGTTTCATTTAAAGTTCGAAATTTGTTGTTTATTTACAGGGCTTTTAGATCCCTTACTTTTGAGATATATATATATATATATATAAAGAACTGAAATGAAGATACATTTTTATATTGTGATTTGATATTGTTATGGTACAGATGTGGTCAATGAGTTATTATTCACAACACAGTTGTTGGTTAAACATTATGAATGTGTTATTTGTGGTATAATATTAATTCTCTTATAAAAGTAACTACTATTCTAGTAGATTGGATTGTTTCGATCATTTAATTCAATGCCAGATGTTATTGAGCCATCACCAAATGGTGCTGAGACTCAAGGTGAAGTGGACTCATATCCACACAAGTCCGTTTCTAGCCTTCGGTCATAATACGGCTCATATAAAGGGGAAGTTGGATAAAGTTCTGTCCAAGGATAAAATCAAATCCATGACTAAATTATACTGTGCCGTTGGTGACTACCCATTGAACACATGTCCACATTTAATCTTCGTCTGGAAAACGAGCATGCAGTGTGCCTCAAAGTAAGATGAACGGCCCCCTTCTGTAGATAGCAAAGAATCAAAAACTTTTGATCATGATCCAAGGTCACTCTATTTAGATTTTTTTCTGAATGAATCCAGTGTTATCCACACCAATGCTAAGATTACCCATCAATCATTGTTATCTTAATATATGATGTATGCATTATTCTTCACAGTACTGTATGATGGAATACCACACTCTCAGATTCAAGGCTAGGAGAGATTGCATTCCACATTTTTTACAAACCAACGCACAGTGCACCAACTGAACAAAGATGACAAACTCAAAGTGGATATTTTCTTAGCATTTCTGGTCCGCGTGCAAGACAGTTGTTTTCCCCTGTGCTGAAAAATTCCCCTGATGCAACCCTGGTGAAACATTTCTACACATGAGGGTTCACCTTATCAAAAGTATGGATAACCCTTCGGTGAATGTGTTTGCTGAATGATGCTCCCATCATAACAAATGAGCAGAACCACGTAGTGATATTCCCCGTGCGATTGCACAAGTTCAAAGCGTTCACCGCACAAAGATGCCGCTTGACAGACTCCAAATGCTACGATGTTGATTTGCTGTCGAAATGACAAGACAAAGTTGTTTTCTGTGGTTTCTCAGCAAAGTGTTTTAGTGTCTGTTCCTAAAAAATGACATGTCAGTAGGTGCGTTTCCATTACCCTTTAAATTGCGCAAATTTAAATTGTGAATTGAAAATACGCTCAATGAAAATACGTTAATTTTGCAAAAACTCCCAAAAACATTTCGCGCTCGCATGAGGTGTTTTTTCAGGCAATTCGAAAAAGGAATATTTTGCAAAACAGCAATGGAAACGTTCCCCCCCCCGTGCATTTACAGGTCACATGGCATACCTCAAATGTTGTCATTTGTTTTTGAAATATGTGCATTGCATAGCAACGCTTTGTCAATGTGACCTTGGTTACATCAGCAGAAAATGAAGGTCACTTTTTATTTAATTGCACAATAAAGCCAAAGACTTATTAGGAAAGTAAATTTAAATGTAGATTTCATCCTTTGATGAGGTATTGCAGACTGTCTCAAACACGTCCACACACACATACACGCTCAGACCATTCTGGACATCCAAAATATGCCTGAGGGAATATATCTGCCTATGATCTCACTTCCCTCAGAAGTTCTTGTCAGGAACAAACATCTTCAGTCAGTTTTTTCAGTCTTCTCACCATCTATGAACCTGAGGCAAGTCTCAGCAGGATTCTGATATTAGCATTTTCATATCGTCAATACAACGTGATGAGATGTACATAAAAATAGCCCCAATCAAACTAGCACTTAAGAACACCAAGGGGAAGGCGAGAAAATCAGGCCCAGTGTATGGAAGTTTTATAAGATCTTCTTTTAAAAACAAAAGTTTGCTTGGGGACGCTTAGGGAACAGTGACATAGATTTATTTGATTTATCTGTGTGTGTGTGTGTGTGTGTGTGTGTGTGTGTGTGTGTGTGTGTGTGTGTGTGTGTGTGTGTGTGTGTGTGTGTGCGCGTGTTGTGTTTTCATTGTGACTTTCACATCAACTACAGTTTGCGTGTGTATCTCTTAGAGGTAGAGACATTCTTAAGAAAATGCTTGGGAAATCTTTTTCAGCCAGGGTGAAAATAAAAAGCTGGTTTTTGTATATCTGTCAATAGAAAAACAGCTGAAATAATATAATGACACACTTGAAACAAATTGGAATACGTTTCATTTGGTAAAAATGCACGCTTTTAAATAGTCGTCATTGAAGAAACATGCTATAGTTCATATAGTTATAGTTGTATAAAATTATTGCTTTGTGACCAGCCCAACACAACAACACCAGCTTGGGCAGTGGTTTTAGGTGATGGTATTGCACTTTATATACACTTTTATCTATATTTGCATTTCTTTTACTATTTACTAGTTAACATTTCAATGAATATTTAAAGTAGACATAAGGGGTTTGGGGCTTTTAATACATAAATCTTGATTTCTGCATCTGTTTGATGAGCAACACACACTGCAACAATGCATCATGATGTTTATAAGGAAAGAGAGACACGTCTAAACTACATATTCCACATGCAAATAAATATTAGGCAGATCTTGTTAGACACTTGAAAGACGCTTGAACATGAAATGACCTAGCAAAATGAAGTCTGTACATTAAAAGATTCAGAATCAATTAATTCTAGACATTTAGTCCTTAAGGTTAGAACGAATCCGGCACCACTGTGGAATACAAACACTGCTGTCTTGTGAGTGCTGTAATTACCTCCAGGAAATTTGTCAAAAAAGAAACATATCTCACTAGTTTTGCAATTTTTTCGCCAAACCTGGCATAATTAGTTTGTCGTGAAACTGAACGGTTGAAAAACTCAGAACAGATGCGGTGCAGGTTTTACCCTGCTAGGAGACAGTTTCAAAACTCCCAAATGAACACACACACACACACACACACACAGCTAATTTCAGCTAATCAAAGTCTGTCAGTGGAACAAAGTGAGAGGCCTTTTACTTTGTACCACTGACAGATTTTGTAAGCTGAAGAATAGAAAAGAACGCAAGCATCGATAACACTTTATGAAGTTGACGAGGCTAAAAAACTGAAAATAATACTGTATCTTTCAGAATGACCTGGAAGGAGGGAAGCATGTTGTAATCATAAAAACTTGGGAGTCAGTTTCTTTCCCTGGGTGACCATCAAGCCACCCAGAATACCCCAGCAACCACATAGCAACTTGTTAGAAAGCTCTTAGTACACCATTGTTTCAGGTTGCCGAGTTTTAGGATTTTCTTTAAGAAATGAAGAAATAGATGAGATAAGAAAGGTACATTTGAGGATCAGATGTACCGGAACTGTTTTTTACATTAACCAATATTCAATAAGCAATCATTTCCATAAAATGTTTTTATTACTTGCGTGGTATGTGAAATGGGGGTGTATTTATTCATTGTGTTGTTCTTACATTCTTTTTATAAATGTAATGTTTCGCTTATAGTCATTTTGTTTCATGTACAGCTGCTTTGTAACAATGAAAATTGTAAAAAGCGCTATATAAATAAACCTGAGCTGAGAGTTGAAAGTTCTTTCAAAGCAAGCCAACTTCTATTGTATTTATAATTTCAGAAAGTACTGAGCAGCTAATCTAAAGTGGATTTGAATGGTAATATCAATAACACTCAATGATATCACTATTTTAGCTCATCACCTTGATCCGACTGCATGTGACGGTATGATCCTGCAGTGTATTGTGGGTAGTCTCTCCAATTGGCTGAATAGTGAACAGACTGATAGGAGGGCCAGTGGTGGCTCTGCTCTTCTGTAAAGTGGCTCATGTTTAATGCACAGGCCTGCTGAGCTCTGAGTATTGATTTGTAAATGCACGCCATGTGTGTTTATCCGGCTGAGATTCCTACCATTGTTTCAGGCGGCACATTTGCATATAAGCAAGAGCCCAGGAGAGAGAGGAGTGTGTGTTGGGGGTGCTGGTGATGAGCTGTCGGTTAGATGTGACTTGATGGGGAGAGAGAGAGAGAGAGAGAGAGAGAGAGAGAGAGAGAGAGAGAGAGAGAGCTCTTGTTCTCAGGTTCTCAAATTCACAGGAAGTGAGCTGCTGATGTTTATGACATTAGACATACTGTATTTTTATGAATTGTTTGGCATGCATTTGTTATACAGTATGTTGTTTAGTAAGTTCACATTTTAAATATTTATGCCCATTGTTTATTATGATTGATTGTTTCATGTTGCATGTATTTTTTCGGACATGTTAGATGTGAGTTGTTTGTTTTCTATTTATTTTTATTTTGTGTTTTAGGTAAGAAATATTTACAAATATTATAAGAAATCATTTTATACACATGTTTTCAATCATAACTTAATGCCAAAGTGAAATGGACAATATCCAGTAAATTCCCTCACAAAAGCAATTCCTTCAAATTGCTAAATTTACATGACATGGTTTTGCCATTTTAATGGATTTCTCAGTTCGCATTAAGTCTCCTCTGAAGTTTTACAGCAAATCTCAACAATGTCTCTAGGACTCTAATGTTAACACCACCATTCCCCATTAACTTCTAAAAGGAAATAATCTATGCGATCCATAACATCTTAATGTTTGTGTTCTTTGACAACATGGAAATTGTGTGTCCATTTGTAGGCTATTCCTCCAACAGAGGGACAAACTTGAATCAAAGTCCATATATACCTAAAACATATCCTGTGAATCTCCTGAGCAATAAAACATCCTCTGTGGAATAAGATGTTCCTCTGGGTGTATTTGGGAACAGCGTTCAGGGTAATGCGAGCATGTGCCGGTCCGCCGGTCTCTCTGGCAGCCCACACTTCCTGTATCAGTGGCTAGGGGGTGCAATGTGGACAGAGGAAGCAGCACTAATATATTCCTCACTGGCTGGTCACATGGGGAGCCAGTGCGAGTTTAAAAGTGCTTTGGTTTCTCTTCAGCCAGTGCAGTGTGAGCCTCTGCCGGAGACGCACACACACATACGTACACACAACACGCCTTTGCCTACAGCACGGCAACTTTCAGTATCGGAGCTTCTCTGCCACACATCTGTGTGCGGCTACAGAGGACAAGACAGACATTAAGGAACAGAGGAAGATAAGGCAGGGAGAGGAACCCGACGCTTTTTAAGTGAGTACCTTGCTTTTTAAAATAAACTGTCAGTCATTTTAAAGTGGGCTGATTTTGATGGACTTGTCTGTGTGCGGTGGGTGCATTCGGATTTGTGCATGTAGTGAGGAAAAGATGAGCAGATTTTTGGTGTTATTTTGGGAACAACAAATGATTGGCAAACGTCACCTAACGGATTGTTTCCTGCTTGAACCTGGTGTCACCGCGCGATGTAGCCAGCGCGAGCGTCCCTGACTCTCAGCTGCGTGTAATGCACGTGATAAAAGGATGCGAGCGTGTTAGACAGCCGCGCACCATGCGAGAAACGCGATCCACGCTGCTTCACTCCGGGAAGAGGAGGCAAACAAAGTGGCCAGCTTGCCGGAGAGAGCGAGAGAGACGGGGGTGAGATTCAGAATACGGAGGAATGGGAGAGCAAGACAGGCAGCAGAGTGAAAGTGGAGGGGCACTGGGCAGACAATTAGCCCCGGTTTCTGTTATCTGTGCCTTTTTTTGTAGCCGCTGCCCTGAAGGCGCGGGTCAGGGGACGAGCTGACCCGGTGTCAACACTCCTGCATGGAAGCCATTATCAAGACCTGATTGATTAGTTTTAGCGGAAATCTCCTCATCTCCTCCCCCTTCTCCTTCTTGGGATACAGCTTTTTGTTCCTCTGCCGGTGTTGTATCTCGCAGGGTTCCTTGCCTTTGACTTGTCTCCCAGACTTTCTTCACGCAAACGTTACAGTACAAAGTTTTTTAGGTCTTCGTGACACAATTGTCATGCCAGAAACGTCATTGGAAAGTCAAATGCTTTTCCTTTCAACTTAGCAGAACATGCTCAATTTGTGTTCTTAAAAGTAGGGTCATTGTAACGCACACACATTTCCGGAGTTGTTCTTGCAACAGGTTTCATGAGATTCACCCACGTCTACATTCTGCATATCCACAGGTCTTTTAGAACTACTGGGAAGTAACATCGGTTTATTGGTGGGCTAAAACTCTTCATCTGTAAAACGGGGACATGCTGTGATGGTAAAACTCTCTCTCTCTCTCTTTGGTTTTAAAGTCTCCGGCCTCCTCACATCAGCCCACAGGGGGTCAGCTTAACTCTGGTGAGGTTGACAGTCCCTTAATGACTCCCTGTTTCATGCCTTATTGAGAGCGCTGACTGAATGGCTGCCGGACACCTACTTTTCTTTTTAAATGCTTTCCCCGTTGCATTTGGGTTCATAAAACCCCTCGCTGAAGGGGCTTCCGCAGACATCTGAGCAGCCTGTCGCCGGCACCTGGTTTCAGTTTGAGTTTATTCACACAAATGGGGGAAAAGAGAAACACGCGCTGGTCCGGGAGCTCTCGTGGACAGACTGTAAATACAAATCACAGGCTCATTAAAGGAAGTAAAAGAAGTGCAGTGCACGTGCTCCGTTTGGCTTAATTGAATTAACGCTCCCCGACCGGCGCGTAAAGGATCTGGTGAACGTCTTTAGCGCTGAAATCGCCGTGGGGACTCCTCACGCGGGTGCGATCGAGACCCCATGCGCGCGTTCCTCGCTCTAATCTCGTGTTTATCCTTCAAACAGAAAGCGACGTAAAATAAAACCAGCATAATATTTCCCTTAACATACTTACCCCTTGGATAAACATCCTTAAACAGATGTCAGAACGCAGGCTGATCACAGACAACGGGGGCTGGCGATGTCCTCCTCCCTAACATACACAAATTCTCCAAATTAAAAGCTGGTGCTTGAGGAATCCGCCAGGAAAATGCTTCCCACTTCATGCTACCGGTCTGCTATTCAGAGCCAGGAATGCGTCGAGTCAAAAGAGTGCTTTATGAACTATAAGTATTAAAACAGATACATCCTGCTGTTGTCATCTGCTGTTTTTTTATTTATGATTTCATTGATTTATTACATTGGCCTGTTTATAAAATTCAAGCCTGTGTTTATGCAGTAAATTTTTAAGATGAACAGCCATTTCATTTTCCTAACTTTCAATTTAACCCTTCACTGAGCAAAATAATGTGACGTTGCTGTGATTCGACATTAAGTCTGTGAACATTACATTAGTTTTCAGCACACTGCATTTAAATGCAAAAAGATAAGAGAATTGAATATTTACTTTTATATAGACTGTTGATGTTTGCATTTCCTGAATTACCAGTGCTTGCCTTGTGATCAGTTTTTATTGCTGAACATTTTAAAGCTTACATCTTTCAATTCTTGGATAGATAAATAAATAAAAGGACTGAACTTATTCAGAAATCAAATTTCCCTTACAGAAAAGACACCCGAATTTTTGTGTGAATTCCCATTTGAAACCCATGGATCACCTGTAAAAACCCATGGGATAACATGTGCAACGGGGTGACATGTGAAAAACATGTGATCACATGTGGAGACATATCACCACATGTTGCACATGTTATCCCATGGGATTTTTGCTTTCTGTTACGGTCTGAATGGATTCTGTACATGAATTGGGCTGAATGTATTGCAGAACAGTAATACTTTAGGTTAGAGGTTAGTAAAAAACCTTAACAGATTGTTTGAGGATCGTGTTATTCAGTACATTTACTTCTGTTTGGAAATGGAAATTTATCAACCCATCGCAGATGACTCCATTTTTAGTTATGCATCAAATCCAACCATACATGTGTTGACCTTTGGAGCTCAAAGTCAACTGCTTTTCTGAATATTCATCGGACTCCAGTCCACAGTGATACTCCGCCTTTTTTAGATTTGCCTCCGCTTGAAGCTAATTAATCCCTGGGCTGCATGAAATCTATTATTCTGCCCAAAAGCATTCACTCAAGCCACATCAGTACCAACCTGTTAAGCTCTGTGTCTTCAAGGAACTGCTCACCCAAGACTCTAGTGTTATTCTAAACCTGTATGACTGTAGAAGGAAAAGAAGATATTTTGAGAAACGTCTCAGTGGTTCTGTGTCCATACCAAAGACAACATCAGAGGCCAATGCTCTTTGGTTAACAACGTTAAATAAATGCCCAGGGGTAAAATATCTTCTTTTGTGATCTGCAGAAGAAAGAAATGATTTTCATTTTTGGAAGAACTATCCCTTTAATCTCAGTCCTTTCCTTGATGGCACCCTTTCTGTTCATTAAGTATGAACAGATTGACATGGAGTATTATTTGAATTCCAGTTCCTTGACCCCTCATTCTCTTTAATGGGATATTTAAAGAGACACTTAATCCATTGCCACTATATGCAGCAGTTTGAGTATATTTACAGGCCGTATGTCAAAAAACGTTATTATTATTTGTATTTTTAGGCTTGGAGCTGTATGATATCATTCACTGACCACCATTTTAACTGTACAATTTTCAATAAAGATACAATTCAGAAAACCTGGCTCAATTGTAAGACTTGAACCAAGAAGAAGAGCACAAGAATCGTCTTGAGGCATATATACACGGCAACTAGAAAACAGTAAACTAAACCCCTGAATACCTCCAAGCTAAGAACAACCCAGAAAAATGCTGGAGCTCTTCTCCGGCCATGATGCGAGCTTTTAATCTATTAACTGCTGATCCTTAAACTCTAATCAATGCAGGCTTTTATATTTCCATTAAACGAGGAAGGGAAATGAATAAATAAATCATGCCGTCAGAGTGGCCGGGCCCCTTCTCTTGAAGAACCATCCCAGACCTCTTCTTCTTAGCGTGTGCATCGCAAATCGTGTTAGAGTTATTTACCCAATTTCTCTCCATCCCCATGGCTTTTTATGGTGTGTCTGCCTTATTAGTGACACTACTTTTGATAGTCAGCAGACTGAAGGGGGCTGGAGAATTTGGAGGAAGCAGAATCATTGTGTTGACTGGGAAACGTTAATTGCATTAGCATTCCCCATTTGGCCTTTGACTGGACTGGACTGGGGAACATGCCAGGCTACGCATGGGCTGCAAAGAACCCTGGCAGATCTTCAAGGTTGAGGGCCTGTGGCCACCTCGCATTTGTTGCACGTCCTACACGAAGCTTTATGTGTGAAGTAAATATGCATATGCTGCTTATATCCTTCGACAAGCATTCAAGTGTGATGTAAATATATAATGTGACTGGTGTGAGGTTACAGGTGTACATATCAGAATGGCTTTCTTTTTTATTATTTTACATCAAATTTAACACAATATAAAAGCAGTTGGTGCATTGATGCATTAGTTGGTTCTGATGAACAATTTCATCTTTTCTTTTATGTCTGTCAAGAATAAACTGTTCCGTTTTTAGCTACATAATACCCACTGAACATTAGACATGGTTTTCGCAACAACAATGCTGCAAATAGTGCGGTTCAAATACAACCATGCGTCTTGACTATGAGCATCATAATAGCAAGAAAAGGCTGTTTAATATTGCATAAGTCTACTTTTTCTCAGTCTGCAAGCCCAGTCGGTAAGATATTGTTAAATCCATTTAAAATAATCTCTTCTTCTCTTTTTAATTCTTAACATGCCAAGTTAACTCGTATTGTCACCTGCAAGCACGATTAGATTTAGAACATTTAAAAGGCTTTTAATTGAAACCGGTAGCTTTATTGACAGCGCTGTGAAGCCCTGCAGGTGGACTCAGTCTGGCCTGTAATCCTAGCAGTCTGGGTGTGATACGATTGTTTTCACTAAGCATACTGAATTAGCTCCACTCCCTGCTGCCTACAGCTGTTATTGCCTCCACACACGATCTGATTCCTTCAAGAGAAATACTTTCATTAATGTGGCTTAATAGCGCTGCCTGTCTTGGAAATTGCATGGCTTCCTTGAATGACATTTTAAGGGGGTCAAAACATGAGGAATTATAGGGAAGATTTCATGAAAATATACTGGGATTTTCAGAGCTCAAAACTTTCCTGTCAACATTATATTTAGCCTTCAATGATGCTAATGTCCCTTACGAAAATTAACCATGGTATAACTACTGTAAAGTAAGCAAAAATTGTAGCCATATAGTTTAACCATGGTATTTATAATAAAACCATGCCAATACAAATCAGTCCACCTTAAATTATAGTTACTACACTTTAACTGTAATAAAAGCATGTTACATTGTTTAGGAATTTTAAGGGACTGATATTTAAGGCTTACGGCACACAGATAACTTACAATTCAGTTTACCATTAGCAGGTTGCTAAGCTAATTATTCTGCAATACTTTTCTGTTTAATACTTCATTTAATATAGATACATGTTTATTTACAAGCTTTTTTGAATTGTTTGTTTATACGCCTTGATTTAATGCATTCTAGCATTGTCTCAGCTCTAAAAATGTATAGGATGCTGCTTTAAAGCTTGTCTAGAAGGCAGCAAAGAAAAGTAAAATCATTGGGTGCGTACTTATGATACCTTAACCTATTGCCTTTGTAGGCAGTGCACAAGGATTTGGAACCGAGCATATAAGTAGACCTGAGGGGAAAGAAAATGAAGGGCTAGAAAAAAGTTAAAGCTTTAAGAAGAAGCTGCCTAATATTTTCAGCATAATCATGTAATTTGCTGTTCCAGTAAATCCCAATTGCTCTAAAGGAGATGGATTTGGCTTCTGGGCTGGCACAAAGTAAAATCAATGCGATGGAAAACACAATTTATAGAAGATATTTTTCGGTGTATTATAAGAACGCCTCTTAATGCTCATGTTTGGTGGCCAGGTGTTGTAACTGCCCACTTAATGAGCACCATATAACTGTATGTCATCAACAGATGGCACATTTGAAAAGAAAACTCATTTATTTGAATCTTCCTTTGCGGCATTTAAAAAGAAAATAATTGGACTGTGATTCGAGTGAAATGCCACGCTGAGATCGCTGACATCATCAGGCTGACGATATTTCCAGAACGAGAATACCCCCACTGTTTGCTCCTCAGGGGTCTTATCTGATTGGCATGGATTCACTATAAATGAGGCATTTCAACTGAAACTATGTTTTGTCCACATAATTTACTTGTAAGGCTTGTTACTTCAGTTGCACGCATTCGTCATCAACATTTTGTAAATATTTTTCATACACTTTGAAAATGAGTCATGGGAGAGACTGAATAAAGACATAAGGATTTGAAACTTTGCACCTCATTCTATATATATATATATATATATATATATATATATATACTAGAAAGTGCAAAATGAAATGAATTTTTGTCCCTCACATTCATCAGACAGATGTTTAATTAAAAATGCAAACATTCTTGTACTCTTGGAATCTAGAATTGCACGGTTCTTAGAGCGTTCAGCTGTTCAGCAAGATCGTAGTGCATGAAACAAAATGATTATGTACTGTTCCATAATCACTGTTCTTAATCATTCACATAATGAAACAGGACAGTGAGATTAGAAGTAGTTGATCTGCTTAGAGAAACAGCCTCTTCTTTAACTTTCTGTCTGTAGTCATAATTATTCCTCACGCACTGCATAGGGAGGCTGCTTCCTTAAGATCATCATTAACTATAAGACAAACCATAGCTCTTGTATTTCCCCCTCCTGAAATAACCAGGTTTTGACAAATGTTCAACACAGGTGGCAGAATGAAGCTGGGGTGAATTTATAGCTGTCCCACAAAATCTGCACTTGTCCTTTTTATGCCTTCCAAAATAATGAGACATTCTGATTAACTGGCAAAATAGTGAGCAGAAGAGATAGAGGGAACAAACGCGCTAATGGTCGCTGAAAATAAAACGCTTGACAAGACTGCATTAAACTGTTTGTAATTTAAGTGCTTTGACAGCTTAGGTGAAAGTGTTGTGGAAAATATAGTGGAGTATAATTTACCTGAGAGAGTGTGAGAGACCGTAGCCAAAATTGAAACCTTGTGTAAACAGTTAGAAGTGAATTTCAACTAAATGGTACACTGTAAAAAAAATCCGTGAAAAAACGGATAAAGTACTTGCAGAAAATTACTAGTACATTTTCCTTTATTTTACGGACATTTCTGTTAATGCTAAAATGTAGTTTAATGCCGTGCAAAATGTAAAATACAGGTAAAACAACTGTAAAAATGAATACGAAAAATTCCTTCATATTAATACAGTATATTGTGCCCTATTTTTACGGATTTTTTTTAGAGTGTAAAGCATTGGTCATTGTCACCAGATAAAGGTGCAAGTATTAAGTTTTTATAATAATATATAAATATGGAGGCTGACACTTTATTTATATATTTTTTTCTCAACAGGTTTAAAAAAAATAAAAAAACAAAAGCCTATAACGTTGATTTATATTCACCTTTGATGACCATAAACCATATAATCACATGTTATAGGGTCAGTTGTCACAACTGGTAACTGCAGTGTATGCATGAGTGGTGTTATTATGTTAGCTTGAACTCACAACTGGATTTGAGGAAAATGTTGATGCCAATGTCAACCAACAAAACAAGCAAGTGCGTAATTGGATTTTTGACTTGAAACCTTACAATTACTTAGATATAGCCCTTGCGACAACTCCCCCATGTGGCAACTAGCCCTGGTCTACTATAAACGACATTTGCTAAACCTCCGGCAACTTCATTGGCAAGCGGTTGATTTTCACCCACTTAATGCTCTCAGGTAATCAACTACATATTCAACCCATGCAAGTTATAACAGTAAAACTGATTCAACTAATAAAGACTAACAACTATTCCATAAATATACTTTTCCCTTTCAGCCGTGTGCTGTTTTGTGAAGGTGACGCTTGCATTTAGGCTTTGTTCCGAAACCTAGTAAGCTGTTATTTAAGGCACGATTTTAGTGCAGAGAAGCTAATCCCACAATGCATTGCAACAAGGTTGGTTAAACCCATGCAAAACGACAGAAATATTGATTATAAACATGATTATATAAGTATTGATAAAAAGTAAAAATCAAACTTTTAGGAGATATTTTTGTATAACGTATATTTTTATTCTCATTCGAGTATTGTGGCATTAACCCAGTGACATCCTTACAACAAGCTATATATTTGGATTTGTAATCTTGTGAGGTTCATCTTTCAGTTTGAAACGTAGCCATAATGCTACTTTAAGCACTTCAATTGTAGCATAGTTTTCTTCCAAATAAGCAATATACCTGTCAGTTTGCATTACTTTAAAGCATCAGCGCTAAACTTACAAGGATTTTAAACAAAGTATAAATGTCTAGTTTGGCCTAGTTATGACAAAAGTGGCAGGCGACAACACGGCGGGGTGCTCTGAGCATGGAGGATGAGAGAGCTAGAGAAGGTGGAAATGGTGTTTTTTGCATGTAAGTTTTAGTGATTCACCTCATGAAAAGTGGGAAGACATCGACGAGGATTTGAAGTCAGGATTGAAGGACTGTGTCAGGCTGTGACATCACAGCTCTTCAAGATTAATGTAGTGCATAGTTATTGATAAACAAATTTGCAGCTGACGCAATACGGACCAGATGGATTCCCTAAGATATAGACAGCGTTCGAATGATTTTGTAGGAGCACGCTCACATAAGCCTGCGAATGACAACGTTAAGCTCGTATAAATTGCTGCTTGCTTTAGCTCGTCCTGAAAATTTGTGAAGCATTTCTCTCTACAGCTAAGACAAGGGGGAATTTTCAACTTCAAACGCATCCAATGCTCGAACCGACAGCAAGCCACAGCTGTTTATCCCTTTCCACATCACATGTGAACTCTTGAAGGAGGGTTAGATGTTCTCAGCAGAGCAGGAGACAGCACTCTGACAAACTATGATAAATTAGTTGTTTACTGACATTTTATGGTGGCTGAGGATGGTGGTTAGGGAGGAGATGTGTGTTAATGAGAAGGAAGGATGCAGAGGAGATATGCTTAAAGTACATTGATAAGAGGAAGTCTAAAGAAGACGTGCAGAGAGAAGATGATAAGATCACGCCACAAATTGGAATATGCGAGATGTAGCCCTCGTGGTGCTTGTTCAAGTGATGCCTGTGTTGTCCTCAGAGTGCACTGAAATCTCACAAATATCATTTTTTTCCAAGCGGATATTCCCAACGGAGAAAAGAACATTGCGATTCACTCGTGATAATATCTGTAAAGAGACGTAAAGTGGTTTACTATAAATGATTTGTATATTGTTTAATTTAAGGTTAAACTGCAAATGTGTGTATACCCTATCTGTCGAAAAGTGCAAATTATTTGGTTAAATGTGTTAAGACTTTGGTTTTGGCATTTTGCAAATCAGTCCATGTGGTGCAACCGTAGATTTGGACTCGAGCGATGAAACCACTTCAGAGAATGCAGGGCTAGCAGATGAAATAGCATTTTAATGCACTTTGTAATGATCTCATATGGGCACCCCGAGTGCCTACCTCTCATCTGCCCTTAAAATCCCCTTACTGTGCAGATACTCCCAATGTCTGGTGCTTCATTTGTGAGTTTTCCATACAGTGGGTGGGGGAACACTTTGTCTCGATCAAGGACATTGCTGACAGCCTCATATTTTGCCATCCTCATAAACACTGACCAATCCAAAACAACACAGCGTGACGACTTCATCGAACTGGTGCCGAAAACACCTAAAAAAATCACGAATTTTTTACTTTAGGAGAATGACAACATGTACATTTTACTTTCAAAGCTGACATTTAAAAAGAACCAATCAGATTCTCTGTCACGTCGCCAACATAACAAACGTGCCAGCGCCTGGATAGAGCTGTAACTGAAGATCAGTATTAGCTGTCTCCTTAGCATTTTAAATAAGATGCAATGACATCACTTACATTGGCAAAATAATGTGGCTACCAGCGCAAGTTTGGGGCCAATATGGGCATTTTTCCTTCCTCATCCAAATAAATCTCTGACACTCACCTCCATTTCAAAGAGAACAATTAAACGTTGAGTCAAGGCTCCAGAGAAGAAGAGAACCGGGCTGATTTAACTTGTCCAAAGAGCGCCACACAAGTTAATGCAGAATAGAGCGACACAGATGAGCGCCTAATAGTTTGCTCTGAAAAGGTGTCGCTTCATATCACTGTGCAAGCCATTACATTCCGGTTAGCTTCTGAAATTAGCTTTTGATGTCTTTCCAACAGAATGGAAAGGCACAAAAAAACATGTTGCCAAACATCGTGAGAAATGACCCTGTGATTAATTATACATAATTGGTTTTGCCTCAGGATTTTACATCGGATGACCCAGCAACAGTGTTAATCTTATATATTGAAGCCTAGAATCTTTTGAAATATTAAAAGAAATATTTAATGTAATATGTATATTAAGGAATTTTACATTGTTTTTTTATAGAATATTTACATTTGAAATAAAAACAACATTTAGAATAACACAGGATATGCCAAATTGCTGGCATCTTAGAGGGATAGTTCACCCAAAAATGTAAATTCTGTCATCATTTTCTCACCTTCTTGTCATTTCAAACCTGTATACATTTCTTTGTTCCGCAAAACACAAATGAAGATATTTGAGTAACCAAACTGGGGGATGAGATCTGTTTGGTTACTGACATTCTTCCAAATATCTTCCTTTGGAACAAAGAAATGTATACAGGTTTGAAAAGACAAAAAGGTGAGAAAATGAAGTTCTTGGGTGAACTATCACTTGAAGGCTTTTTGTACGTTTTGTAATGACAGAATATGTTTGTTTGTTTGTTTAAGACAACCTTGACGTGAAGAGGTTGTTGTATTTTGCCCTGTTTGCAATACCAATGTCAAAATATAGATACCGTCCATCAAAGCAACTAATACTGAACATAAGATGTCGTGTTTTTGCAAGAAATATGCACAGTGTCAATGTGGCTCAGCTCGGCATTCGTTTTCCCATCGTGGCGCTTTCTGTTAAAAACTCGAAAACATTACAGAGTTAACAGATTTTACAGCAAAGGTCAACCGCTCTCGGCATCCCTCAGCGCGCAGACGTTTAGCGCGCTAGCATCTTTTACCCACCTCCTCTGAATAATCTCTGCTGATCGTGGACTTGGCAACTACCTGTGTACTCATTAATTGATTCCCACCGGTTCGCCTCCGCGGCCGTGACCTAACTGACATTGCATCACCCTGTAAATGGTCCAATTAATTTCAGGGATCCTATAAAGTCTGATGTCTTGAGCAGGGCTGACCAGTGTTGGCTATCAATTATGTGTCCAGATGACCTTGTGTAGCCTCATGCTGGGGGCACTGCTGACCAGACGGTCCCCTGCAAGTGTTTCGGTAATAGCTGCTCTTTCTGGTTGCAGTGTGGATTTATTAAAGGTGAATATAACTAATGTCTGTAGTTTCCCATTATTAAACACATGGCCTCGTACGGTAATATATGCAATAGCTGAAAAGCCAAAGTTTTTGCTATCAACATAATGATACCAGCACCACCCGGACACTCCGGCAGCTATAGAGCAATGCCCTAGCATTGTGGCAGAAACGTTTTACACAGGCCAACAGCAGTCACATTTTCTTCTTCTTCTTCAAAAAAAAAAAAAAATGGTTATGTAAGGCAGGTAAGGGTAATTTGAGATCCAGTGTGACCAATCAGAATGGTTCAATACATCATTTCCTGTTTTATTTAGTTCAGTGTATTGCTTTTTTCTATGCAAATCCTGTAAATGGCAAGGAAACACTGAAACTGCACTGTCAGCTAATCTACCAGCATAAGTCGCTTTATCACTAAATACAAAAAAAAAAAACTTTCATTAGGCAGCTCAAGTGCCGGCCCATCTGTCGGCTTCAGGTGTGAAGTTTTCAATTTCCGGTTGTTTTTGTGCCTTTGTCCTTTTTCTCAAATAAAACGTTTGCAGAAGCGCTCGTGTGGAAAAGCGCAGCTGGTGACACCAGCGAGGTGAGTGTCTGGTTGCGAGTGTTTCAGAAAGCCGGGCTCTCGGTCTTTCCGCACTAAGCACTTTCACCTGCTTTACAGTTATATCAGCAGCAGTGACACGGTGATATGTGCAGAGCAACATCCATTAAAATGTGTTTGCTTCAATGTCAAACAAAAACTGTAATATCCTCAGGGAGAAACGCGCTGTGAGCTGTTTCTGTCCCCCTCGCTCGCAGAACGCGACAAATGCATTTCCTGCCCAACGCTGGGCGCATACTGAATGACTCCAGCTGATCAAAGAAATAAATAAGTGCTATTTTGAGTGATGAGATGGCTGAAAATCTACATCATGTTTGGTTGGTCAATCATAGTGGACGAATATTATATATTGTACTGTATAAATGTGGTGCGATATAGCGTTACTGATAATGCTCTTCTGGGGCTTTTCTCAGCAAATACTGTCCCATTATTATGGAACTTAAATGAATAGCTGCATATTGTTCTGGATGTCCTGAATTTGAATTTCCATTCAAAATAAAGACATTTTGCTATATAAGATATAGACCTATACCTCACGCCAAGGGTTTTTATCTTTTGTAACATAAGTATGCCAACATCTGTTGTGAAAATATGATGCCATTGTAAACCCAACCGCTCGGGGGTCGTTCTGCTCAGAGACCACCAGACAGTGTTGATATTTGCAGCTGGTGGTGAGAGGAAGATTGCTGTTACATGGTTGTCTACAAGCCAGCGTCATGTGATGTCATGTTCACATTTGTTTGGCTATGTTGCTATGTCTGTTGCCTTGGCAAGTGATGAAAGCACTTAAACAGAGTATTGCATTTCCTGAAATGAGAGGAGAAATGACAGTGACGGCCGGCTGCCACGAGATTCACTCTGTATGCTCGCTTTGTAACCAGATCAGGCAGCGTGTTGCAGACGTTGAACATGTGTTTTCTGAAATGGCTAAGGCCTGGTGTTATTTGTACACATTTTTTAGATGATTGTGTTGCATTCAGCGTTGTCGATTGTTAGATAACCCTCCAGAAAACCCCCCCAGATGAGGTGGTTAGTCGGTCTTCCAAGCTGGTTGGATTAGATGGGGAGTTTCGAGAGGTTTTGGCAACAGTGACCATGTAGTCCAAAAATCACGATGACCTTTTGTGACCTCGCAGTTTTCAAATATTCAAATGTTGCATTGAACAGTCTTCATTCATGAGAACATGGTGGTGCTAGGTGTTGCTAGCAGAGAAAATCTGGCAGACTGTTCAAACCGGTCCCACGTCGGCCTGCGTGATTCATTCTTTCACTGCATCTGGCTCTGTGGGTTTACGGTGCACTAGCATGTAATCTACAACATTCCCCGCCAGATAGCCGTCCTGTCCTAAGGAGTAATACATAGTGTAATCCATCCTCTTGCCCCTGCCTTGCTTTCTTTAGCAAACCCTCAGTAAAAAGGCCATTTTCACCACCAGCATGACTAATTGACCCAAATGGTGCTGCAAAGTTCGCCTGTGGTTTTGTAGTTGCCAGTCATGTCGTGTGGGTGCAAGTATCCGAGGAAAAGAAGAAGCGCCGTGTCCCGTACGACCCTCTTCCGCAGCACTGCACCTTGGGTAATCCGAGCTTGTTTGTTTTTATCCTCTGCTTTTCTGCCTTTGATAACCCAAATCCACTTACGCCTCCCATATCCTTTTCTTGGTCCGAGCAGAAAAGCCAGGCTTATTTTTAACCTTGATAGGTCAAAGTGGAAAATTATAAAGCTGTGGAAAAAAAATTAAGGGACCACTCCAAAACTATTTTCAGTTTTCTGTTGCTATGTATGAAATAAGACAACTTTCATTCTCTGTTCTTCACATTGCTGTTGGGGGACTTTATGTCTCTCCAAAGGTTTGTTTCTGTTGACATTCAAGAGACGCTGAACTGGAATGGCAACAATACATGCAGGAATGCCGATTAAAGGCAAAACTGGAGTGCTCTCTTAATATTTTCTCCATACTATTTTTCCACAGGTTAGGTTAATTCTATATTAATGCGATCATTTATTTATTCTACAGTTATGTTGAATAACTATAGCCTGGAAAAATACATATTTGATCAAAATGCTTGTGCTTATATTTATTATTATAATGCTTATTATGGGAATTTTTAAAGGATTGGTGTGCTATTTCGTCTATAAGATAGCAAGTATACTGTTTTCTTGTCAATAACCAATAAGTATAAAATAGAAGTAAATCTTTACATCAAAGACACCAAATTGTGTATTATTTATAACATAATGTAACCTCATGTACTAACAATGGTCAAAGTCACACAATCTTATTGCTATATGAACAATGAACTGAGTATTCATATCTGAGAGATGTACGAACATATGAACGCATGCGCCTTTGTAATGAAAAATGTCTTGTGTAGACGTGAAACTTCAGAACATCTGCGTTTTGCAGTCCATCACATAAATAAAGAGCTAAATATACCTCCTGGAAATAATGCAGAGAAGAAGGTTGAATTTATCTAAACATAATCATCATTCTTTTGCGGTCATGCTGTGTTGACCATTTGAGTGGGCTCACGTACCATCTGCTCTGCAGTATGCTAACAGTTGTTAGACTGCTGTTGTACATTGCCATGCCGAAAAAATGATAAAATAACGTCTTGTGTTATAAAGTGGTCACTAATCTTTCCGAGGCTTTCCGACTTGTGTGATCTTGCGTGATGAGATGACAATGCCATTATGTGATGTAATCTATTTACAGGCATCACTCATAAGAAAAGTGCATCTAATCCCCTTGTTGAGATTACCTTTAGCAGTTACTAAAAATTGGACTGGAAGGATGACTGAGTTGGTTTAGGTTTGCATCATTTAGCCATTGTAAAATTGTATGCAATTATATTGACCGGGGACAATTGTTAAGAAAGTAAACAGGGTCCGTTTTAATTGAATTTAATGAAATCTTTAGAAGCCTTTTTATTTTTATATGATGTAATGTAATAAATCAGTGTTATGTTATTAATGATAGGCATTTTCATTTTCAAGATGGAGGCAGAAACCCTTTTCTATGCTGTACCTTAGACTTTGCCGCAATGTTAGATGTTACCTTTGCCATGCAGAAAAACATTATTTTGGGATATTGTCAAAACAAAACCATATAACTATATATTGTAAAGCACTACCATTGCCCTTTAATACAATCTCAAATATGTCCTCTATGCTTTATGCAAATCTGGTTAACAATATCCAAAAAACAGCTGCCAAGTTGGTCTATTTGGGTTGACAGGCTGTTTATTTTTCCATGCCCTGTATTAACACCATTCACGGTCACATTGAGAATCGTCATGAAAATGGTACGAGTTTTTAAACTGTGATTACCCAGCTGTCAGGCGGTTGACTCGCGCTGGCGCAGGGAGCGGGAGATGAATACCAACGCAAAATGAATTTAAATAATAAAGCATCTATGGGGCCATTGGATTGTCAAGAAGGCACCTTTGCTTTCTCATTTCTCTTCTTGTTCTTCTCCACCCATCTCGCCTTTAGGTTCTGCGTTTACTCTTTTGTCGGTTAATATTACAGGCGCAAGGTCAGCTTTGTTTGTAAGCGGCATCCGGAGTCTGATATGGATTTTAATCGAAGCTTTGTGGCTCGTCACCTCGCTTTAGCTCCTCACCTCTGCCTGCTTTAGGATGTGCCGTGTCAAGGTTCATATTTCATGCTTCCAAAGTTTTTTAATTGATTGCAATTAGAACCAGCGGGATGGTGATCTCGTGTCTTTAGCCTTCGTGGCTTTTTTCAAGGTGGAAGAGAGAGTGCTGTTTTTTGCTTTAAATGGCACACATCATGAGAAACAGAATTGTTCTTTAAAAAAACAAGTTTGATGTATTATGTGGACATATCCTAATAATATCCATATCCTGACAGTTGTAACTCAAAACCATCTGGTCCAAAATGTACATATTTACATCTGTTCAGTGTTTAGCAGCTTACATTGTTCATACGTACAGATGGTGGAGTTCATTAACATCAACAATTTTTTAGATAGACAGTTTTTTTTTTAAACAGGTCAAGTGGAATTAAATTGTCGTGTTGCAATGGCCTTCATGTGGCTACTTTAATAGACAGGTGGTCTATGAATTGCTGAAAACAGTTATGTGTCTTCTATGTTAGTAAAGATAGACTGCAGCAATTGGATGCGAGCGCACTTGTTTTTAGCCCCTACCCAATGGGTTCTTTTATTTTGTCACCAGCGGGCTGCGATCAATACGAGCGACGTCAGTAGGTCTGCTCATCAGATGAGAAATGGAACCAGACACCAGATGGGGGGAGGAAAAGCACTCACAACCATTTCCATTATCTCAGTCTACTCATGTGCTCTAGCACAACGATTCCACTCCCTTGATAACGGATGCTGCCAATTCCCAAGGGACGTCCTGGCAAGTGTAGGATGCCCAGTGCTTCACCAGATCTTCCATAATGTTAATAATTACATGGCAAGTGCGCCCGGCTAGACACTCCCTTTGGTTACATACCACCCAGCTGCCTATAGCATGTGTTCAATACTCAGAAAAGATCCTTCAATAGGTTCTTCCAGCCTTTGACTGGTGGAGAGCCATACTGGACAACCTGGATCTGCCAATATAAACATTTTCCAAATGTCTGCTGTACAGACAAAACAAAGCTGACGTCAAAAGACTATACACAATTGCCTAGACACTGAACTTTAACAAATACCTTTAAATACAGTAAAACATAGTGAACAAAATGAGTGAACAAAACCCTGGATCACAAAACCTTAAACCTTAAAGTCTTAAGTAGCACAGGAACATTTGTAGCAATAGCAAAAGATACATTGTATGGGTCAAAGTTACCAATTTTTCATTTATGCCAAAAATCATTACGATATTAAGTGAAGATCATGTTTCATGAAGATATTTTGTAAATTTCCTCCCGTAAATATATCCAAACTTTATTTCTGTATAAAAATGGCCGGAAACACGTCTAAAAACTTTACTCGCTGCTGACGCTCTTTGGGAATAACTTACTCAAGTTTGGTATCTGTGTAAAGCTTAGAATTTCAGCTTTCAGGTTCATCTATTCTCCACAACGTCATTACAGCGGTAAACTAAAAGAGAGCGTTAAAACAAACCTGTTTCTTATTAGCAGCGGCCTGCTACAGCCCCTCTGATTAACAACTTTAAAAGAGATTTTCGCAATGTTTTGATTTTTTGCACACTCAGATTCCAGAGTTTGAAATAGTTATATCTCGGCCAAATATTGTCATAAATTAAGATATATCAATAGAAAGCTCATTTATTCAGCTTTCAGAGAATATATAAACTACATTTTGAAAAATGTCATTGTATCTTTTTATTTTATTGTTTCCATGTATACGGACGTTGTCTTTATAGTGAAGATCTAATGAGAATTTTCATAACAGTACAGTATGATCTAGAAATACGGCAAACAATGTAATTGTTTTGGAAGAATGCATTTTAAGCGATTATTTTACAGAAATACCATCAATAGTATCTTAACAGTGAAAGCAAAATATTTCAACATAATTTGCCAGTAAGAAACAATACATCAGTGAAACTGTTATAATTTCTTAATCAAAATATAGTTCTTATTTGTGTCACAGGTCTTGCTTTTTTGTCTTGGCCATCATTTGGTATCTAGTAGAGTTTTAGTAATTTGGTGTCATGTGGCTGTGAGGAATTTCAAACACTTCACATTTATTGATCAAAAACGTCTTCCTTCATCCAAAGGTCTAGACTAAAGTTATTTGATTTCACCTTGTGGGTGAAAAGAAATAAAAACTAGAGCACTGAAAGTGTTATAAAGTTTACTTGAAGTCTGCATGATTCTGAATTGCACTACAGTTCAATGACATTCATTGCAGTTTAAGTGACCAATGCACTTAAATATAAAATAGTAATATCAGTTTGACTCTACATTGTAAAGTTGAAAAACTGTCAGTGGAGTTACATTCAAACATTACAGAGTCACTCATAATGAATGACAGCTCTCTCTCTCTCTCTTTCTCTCTCTCGCGCACACTGTTTCCTGTTTGCTCTCCCTCTTCTCTTTGAGAGAGGCACGTTGTAAAGGAAATGCCGAACGATCGGCTTCTTTCCGTGATCTCCTCGGAGGACGCCTATAGCCTCCACTCCATCCCGCTCGGCACATCACAAACACCACGAGCGGCAGCAACGTGATCCTACGCATTATTTTTTAAAAACACATACCAAAGAGAAAGGCGCACAAGGAAGTCATTTACTCTCCGCGTCTGAGCGGGACTCACTGATGTCTGCCGGACCCCTCGAGTGATTCGCTTTCTCGGGTTTCTCTCCCTCTTTCGATCTCATTTTTTCTTTCGTTCTGTCTCCATTTCGCTTGATTCTTGCCATGTGTGAGCTCTGACACCTTGCTACATAAGAACAGCTGGAGAAAAACTGACACCCAGCCGCAAGCGCTTGAAAAATCACAATGTAGCGTTGGTGTGATTGTCTACGGCACAACTGTCACACTGTTAACAGGAAATTTGATGGAAATCAAACGGAGGTGACCATGATCGTCTGGCAGGTTGAATCTTTTCAGATCAACCGTTAAGCAGCTGACTTTAGCAATCTGTTTTAACAGTACTGTATTTTTGTCCAAATGGATATATATATATATATACACAGTATAGAGATATTTTTATTGATAAATCCAGCTCTGCTTAAAACAGTGTCTGTGTTCCTTCAGGACAGTCAATGTCTCTGTCTTCATGGGGGACTGAATTTATCTGCACTTGTAAAATTCAGTCCTCGTCCGTTCCTCGATTTCACTGAAAAATGAGCTGACAGACCAAACTGACGTTGTGCCGATAGACGTTCCGCCTCAATTTATCCTTAAGAGAAAGGATGATGAGAGAAGGATCAGCGTTTGAGAACAATTGGTCAGTGGCTGCCTATAGCGGGTTCTACTGCGAAGAGCTTAAGCTTCAAACGTGAAAGAAATCCATTACGGCGAGGTTTAGAAACAGTAAGACACGTGGCATTACGGGTGACGATTTCAAGAGTCCCATCAGTGTTTTCTTTAAGGGTTTGAATCCGCCAGCCAGAGGTGACTCTTAGACATGAGAGTTTGAAATGATGCCATTAAACCTGCGACAAAAGCAATGTCATTTGAAACACTTTACAATAAGATTGTATTTGTTAACATTAACAAATGCATTGACCAACATTAATCTTTGTTTCATGCCAAAATAATGTTTTATGGCTTTTTTCTTTTTAAAACCTTTTTTAAAAAATTTTATAACCCCATTGAAGGGGGTCAATTTAGGACATGTAAATTACAACACTGTTCTAAATTTACTGTAAACCAAGACCTCTTAGAGTTTTTAAAAATAATGCATTAAGAATGACATTAAATCGAAATTTAACCAGATTCGATGTTTCCGTAAGAATAAAGAGAATGTTTAAATGTTCTGTTCAAAATTAAATTAAAATATGGCGGTGTTTATTAATATTAGGCTATTAATGCTACATAAACATTTATAAGAATGTAAGTCATAATTGAGACCAATTTTAAGAATAGTGGATAATGTAAACCTGTAAAACCTGTCCAATTTTTGTCATATGGGACAGACCCTTATGTTGGAGCTGGTCTTCTCTTTTCCCACCTTTACTGGGAAACTCTCTCTCTCTCTCTCTCTCTCTCTCTCTCTCTCTCTCTCTCTCTCTCTCTCTCTCTCTCTCTCTCTCTCTCTCTCTCTCTCTCTCTCTCTCTCTCTCTCTCTCTCTCTCTTTCTCTCCCTCCATCCATGTGATTTGTGTGTGTGACTGATACTGGCTCTCTCGGGAGTCTCCGTGCTGAACTTGAGCAATTTCAAACATTAATTACTTAAGTGCTGCTCCCTGGGGAATGGAGTCTCACTCCACTATTTGTTTTCCTTTCCAATGCACTCTCTCTCTGTCTGTCTTTCTCTTATTATGTCTCTCATATCTGTCTCTCCCTCTTACCCTTTAGTTTGGTGCCACCACGAGTTGTGGATTACCCTATGCTTTCATAGTAATCTACTCATTATTAGTCATTTATAGTATTTACTAGACTGAAAGTTCAAAGGTGCAGCATCAAGACTTAAACATTTAAAAATAAACATGTATTTTAATGTCATTACCATAAAATTCTGGTAACTTCTACAAGATATATGCAACAATAAAGAGAAAACTCTCAGGAATTACCTTAGTAATGTGTCACCATGTTAATCCACCTTCAAAAGCAGGATGATTTAGACTCTCTACAGCCCAAAAAATACTGAATCATTTATGTTAGTGCTTAAACAAAAATACAAGCTTAACATTTATGCGTTTAATCCTGCTGGCCTGGTTTACTACCACTGTAGGCGCTTTATAGTGAACACTATATTTTTGTTATGAAAAAAACAAAACAAGGGATGACTCAAAATTATTTTGTATGTTAATTAACATTATATAACAAACACTGTTGATAGAGTTAAACTTGCTTTGAACCAAGAACATCCCTTTACAATTTCAGAGCAAGAAAAAACATGACAATGTAGAAACATGAAAGAAACATCTTTCGCTTTAAGCACTTGACATGAAACAAAAAACAATAGGAGCTTTGTGAATGTGGAACAGTTTTGGTCATCATACACTTTTAGATCTTTGCTGTTTGTCATAAAATAATTGTACTAAAATTCAACAAATGCTAGAGAATACTTTTATAAAATTACCAGCCACGACGCATGCTAATGAATAAAGCAGCATGATGAATAATGAAAAAAGTCATTTCCTTCAATGTGAACACAAAGGCCTGGTTTCATAGACAAGGCTCGCATCTTCACATTAATTTTCAAAATTGGGTTATGCTGTTGGGCGGGGATCATCTCACCCATGTGACTGGGATGATTCCCAATCATTATTTCAATTTATTTGTGTTATGCTGAAATACAGCCTATACGGTAAACATCACGGTGATATCTGAGACTTCTACTACAATTTATAGGTTGTCATAAACATTTGAGTTGAGTAACCATCGTATCTGCCTGAACACCTTCCATCTAGAGCTGTGGAAACAGATAAAGTAGTTGTGAATGGTTTTCTTCGAGGGTATAAGAGGTCAGAGATGTGCTGGAGGAGAGAAAGATAGTTCTCAGATGTCCTTTGTCTGCAAGTCTCTGATCCTCTAGCGATGTGTCCGGACATTAACGCTGTGACCCCCACTCAACCCCTTTCGTCCCTGCTGCTACGCGCCATTAAACTCGAGGGGCTGTCTGTGAACCCATCCTGAGAAATCTGAACACCCCGTCGTAGGTGGTTGTGTGCAAAGGCATTCGAGTGTGGGTGACTGTAGTTCTGGTGGTAATGTTTGCATCTTGATCAGTACACATGACCTAGAGACAACAAAAAAAGAAACAGCTAAATAAATGGGTGAAACTGCAACACTCAACATAGCCACTATATGCGTTTTTATTTCAAAGTCTGACCAGCCCAAAACTGCTTTACTAGATCCAATTGCACCTCCTCCTGAGCACAAACCTCTTATCTTTCCTGTTCTCCTCCTAAGAAACAACAGCTTCACCGTCAAATAAAACACACAACTGACACTATCAATAATCGATTCAGAGGTGCTGTAAAACCCTCACGCCCTGCAGACATGATATAATCTACGGTGTAGATGGGCTGGCATGAGAAAACGTGTTTGAATAAGATGTGGCGTCGCATTACGATTAGCTCTCCCGGCTTTGATACAAGCGGAACACGTATCTGATTTGTTTTTACAAGAAGCAAGCACAGTCGTGGAGCATTGCTGAATCTTTTTGTTGTTTATCTTTTATTGTAAGTTGCATTTGACTTGAAGTTTTAATATCCAATTGCTTATTTCTACATGTTGAAAACCTACAAAGTTAAGTCATCAGCTGTTAGGACAGCACCACACACCGACTAGTAAACAAATCCTGGTGCACACGTCCGTCATTCAGATAAATTGAGACAGAGTTGGCTTGGAAAAATGCTGTGCATTCTTGCAATCCACTTTGTACATCAGCAGTTCTTTACATTGCATTTGCATTAAGCTTGGCGTGAATGAATCGAGTTGATAATAGAAGCGGGGTTAAACCAAAAGTGTCAATAGCATCTATTGCCATTCCAATTTATCACAACGGCGGTTGTGTGTGTCATGTGACCAGAGGTGCAGAAAAATGACGACATGACGATGTTGATTGGCTGGAAAATTGCAATCATAACATAAGGTAGAGCAGTAAAAAAAATGCCCCATGCTAAAAATACAAAGAGTCAGGTCAAGCTAGTTGCCAGAGATTTCTGCAGTAGCTACTGTTATGAGTCTTATGAGCTTACACAGAGGTAGTTAGATAAAGAATATTACTTGTCTCTGATGGTCTAAATGTGCGATCATTATTGTGCTTTATCCCAACACCCTTTCGAATGATTAAATCCCTGGTGGTCAAAAGCAAATCCCAAATGTGAAATCAATTAAACAGACTTCCGCTGCCCCTTATTAACTGCGCTGGAGACTCTTCATCATCCACAAGGTGAATTGTCCTTGAGAGTTTGTAAAAAGCAATCCTCACCATGAGACTCTTCAAACTCTTTAAAATTGTGAGAATGACATTGTGCTATTCAATTTGCCGCGTTTTGTAACTTAGCAACTTAACACGCCGCTGGAAATGTCAGTTCTCTGCGCTATCGTAATGTGCAGTGTATCGGCATAATCAGAGGCGCTGTACCCTTTCCACCAGATGCCTCGAGGCTCTCTCTATTGTAAAAGGTCATCAAGCCCTTCAGCTGAATTCATTTCTGGAAAAGGTCTCAGATAGGGCCAAACACAGTGGAGAAAATCCAAGGGATAAGGTTAGCAAAAGGCAGCCAAAAGTGGAATGACATATCTTCAGCTTTATTCCTCCAGAGGTAGAACCATATTTGGAAGGAAATATCACGGAGCCTTGCTTACAGGGACATGAACTCAACCTCAAACTTAAGGAATATTTGTCCTGTAAATATGCGCTTAGCTATTTTTAGCCATGGGTTTTGAAACCAGAGCTATAAAGCTCACTCTAACCATGTGCACTTTAGATTAACATAGTAAGTGAGTTTAAAGGTCACAATGAATATGTCCGTAAACTACACTCTTAAAAATAAAGGTGCTTTAAAGGTTCTTCACAGCGATGTCATAGAAGAACCGTTTTTGGTTCCACAAAGAACCATTCAGTTAAAGGTTCTTTAAAGAACCATCTCTTTCTTACCTTTTCATAATCTGAAGAACCTTTTTTCGCCACAAAGAACCTTTTGTGAAACAGAAAGGTTCTTCAGATGTTAAAGGTTCTTTATGGAACCATTTCGACAAAAAAGGTACTTCTATGGCATCAAAGAACCTTTTGAAGCACCTTTATTTTTAAGAGTGTAAGAGGAAAAGAATCTAAATAAAGTTACAGAATGCAGCCGGAACTCAAGTGTTGCTCTGCTATGGCAACAGAGATGGATTAGGGACAGGGCACACACGCTGAGAGGACACACATATAGCGCAGGCTGACCGCTAGGGCTGTAGGAGGCGGTCGGGAGATGAAGCAAATCCGGCTGGTCGTATCTTTTAAAGATACAGATTTTATTGTAAGGTACTAGACGTTGTTTTATCTCAGTTCTGTCCACCGGCACATCAGACGGCACCAGGGTCAAGAATCAAGGGTTATCAGATCAAGTCTCTGTGTCTCTAAGAAATGTTCTCAAAGCAAGAAAAAGCACACAGATAAGGTCGGATGTCTTTTACTCTCATACTTTGAAACAGAATGACATTGTTCTGTCTTGCATTAAGATTGGCGAGGGTTCAGTGAAGTGAAAAGCAGCATTTTGTTTTGGTGTCCTTGATGGGCTCACTTCGTGACAGGCTACTTAGTCTGAGATGTATAACTCGGCCACTCAACTGTAAAACTTGGGAAAAAAGTGTAAGAGATTGATGTCCAGTTTAAGCCATTGCACTATAGGGACAGTAATTAAAACCACATTATCGCAAACACAACATCTGGAATCTGTACGCCTGTGAACGCTGGTAGCGTCGATTCGTCATCTGGAATATTCAAGTCACTAATAATATACCTTTTCTCATTTCAAGGTGCAAGTCCAATTGAAAACTTGATATGCTTATCAATTACATTAGACTGTCTGTTGTTTTGTGCTTTGCCATAGGTCTGTCTTCAAAGCTACTGTAAAACAAGACAGCTGCACGAAAGAGGATTTTGTTTTGTTTGGTACACAAATGGAGTAGTTTTGTGTCATTAAGTTCAAAGGAAAGCCAGTCTAAAAAAGAGAGTGCCATCAATCAGACTAATGCATCTTGGGGGAAATGTGTACCAGGATGATGCATAAAAAGCTCAATTTGATCAGATATGGTTATCTTAGACTTTGGCATTCTGTCATTTTTAACATGCATCATCATAGCCTAATTTTCCATTTCTAGCAAGTGCGTTCGCTTGCAAGGTCACGTTCTAGCTGCTTCTCAAAAACCCTGCATATGTTGTTTCTTTTAATAATTCACGCCAGCTGCATGCATGTGGCCGTTTACATCTGCAAATATTCCGTGCATCCCATTGCATAATTTAGGGTTAATGCGTTGATTGCCGTGTCACGCTTGCCAGGTGCGCCTTCCCGATTTGCAAATCATCCCAGACAGTTGTTGTGGGATATTCTGCATTATCTCCCTACCGCAAAATTGCCCAACACAGTTCAACAAGCATGCAAATTATAGCAGTTAAAATATATGGCACACAAACAGGAAATATATTGAAACGAACTGCCTCGCACATCACATTGAAGGTTATCGTCGCATGGGGTTATTGTTTTAGTCCAGATGGGTTGCTCGTGGATTCTGCTGGCACGGAGGATACATGGATGACTGCCTATTTCCTGCCAAACACGGCCCTGTCATTGGTTCTGCGGCTCGCCTTCTACAGAATGTTCTCTGTGACATTGCTTCCTATTAAGCGTGTCAATTAGACTTAGGCGAGATCTCCAGATGGGTGTTGTATGGTCAGGACTGTGTACTGGTCCAGATGCATGGGCTTATGAAGTGAAGTACGAATGAGACGTGCCAAGATTTGGCAATGTTTTTATCCCAGTAAATACTGTACCGCCTGTGAAGTGCAGCATCATCACTGTGAGCTAAATCATATAGGAGCGAAATGATTTTTATGACATTATTCGAAAAAGTACTAAGATAGTAAATATGATTTGTTTTTATTTGTGGAATCCTAGCCGACATTGTTAGGAGGGAATTGGAACCAGAATCCTTCGATTCTTCACGATTTCCATCCCTACTTTCAAGTAGATGCTTTAAGCCAAATATACACTTATTACAGGGAGCATAACCGTTTCCCTGGAGTAAACTGAGGTTAAGTATATTGATAACATCAAAACTTAATCGAGCAACCGTTCTAAAGTTTGAACCTACAACATTTCACATTTTCATAAGACACAATGTTGTTTAATATACAGCGGACAGCATTTGAAAGGTGATTTTTAACTGAAGAATACATAGTTTAGGAAGCCTTAAATAAGTGTTGCAGTCAGGTTGGCTTGGAATCTTTAAGTTGACTATTTATCCAGGAACAGCACCAATGGCCATAAGAGTATAAGAGCAGATGCGATACGACAAGTCTGCCGGTACCTCCAATTTGACAAAACTGAAAGCGTTTTTTCCCTCTTCTGCAATAATATCTCAAATGACTCGAGATTAAACTAGAGAACATGCCCTGTGGTTGCCAGAAATAATACATTTAAAGACATCTGGGATCAGTGTGTGTGTGTTGTGGTTTTGACACAATTTCCCATAGCATTCAGTGAAACTGGAGAAGATAACTGAACACAGATTTTAAATTTTATTCTAATAGATAATTTTCTGGTGAATTTTCGTGCAAAGCTTTTAGTAGCGAGGAAAGCAAAATTGAGGTCACCTGCTAATGCTGTTTAACAGCGATTGTTTAATGAAAATCTGAATAATAACAGTATCTCTCTGCATGGTTGGCATAAAAACTGGAAAAAGTGTTGGTTTGTTTTTTTGTAGAAGTTAAGCCTCACACGTGTGTGCAAAGAATGCACAAGGTCAAAGGAATTAGTTCAGGATTCTTAAAACTTTGTAACACTAATGTAAAATATACAATGACACACGTATCACACAACAACTTTGGACAGAAGTGTCTTTTATGTGTTGAATATGAAAAACATATAAATTTTTGTAACATTCTTTAGTTCCTAGGTATATTTCACTTTAATGTTATTGTCGCTCTCTGGTATTGAGATCGTTATTATTATTATAAATATAATTTGTCAACAGCCAGCTGCTTTAATGCAACTTCATGCATTATTGCGTTTTTAATTCTCATCACCTCTCCTCTTCTTGTGAAAGATGCTTGCCTTGCCTTCATTATTTGGAACATTTGGAACAGAAACAAGACATTAGGACAGTACAACAGCCAGTATATTTTATTGTTGTCACCACTTAGCTTCTCTAGTTTGACTCTGAGGGTTTCGTTGACATTAGTACAAAATATCAGTGCCCTGTTTCTCCTTAGAGACTTTGCATATATATATATTTGATCTTTTGTTTGCTTTTGAAAATGCTCCGGCCCGTCATATTGCTATTCAAGAAAGCTTTCAATGTAATCTCTTAATGGCCGAGTGACTCAATGTATTCCTTCTATTTTTAACTTCATTAGAAATTCACTGAAACACTTTCTTTCCAATAACCTTTTCTGTAGTTCTTGTTACACACTACAATTCCAAGTCTCAAAGTTCTCCGTTCTGCTTCCCATGATCCTTTGCAGCATTTGCCACAGTGACGTTCTTGGTTGTGTTGTATATCTACAATGCCTAAACGTCAGGGGCGGGTCCAGTATAGGTGTAAACACAGCTTTTTATTGTTCTGCCCTCTCTCATCACATGCCACTTTCATTCTCAGGTCATCTTCCATAACCTCATCTTTCTTCCACCCCCGCATTAACTTACAATGACTTGCAGAATATCAGCGCTGCAAACCTGTAATTGCTTTCCTTGTCTCTGGTCCCAAGTGGTTCTTTATACTGAAGAATCCATCTCACTCCCATTTAAAGGAGGGTTCCCTTTCATCTGTGCCTGGGATGTGTAATGATAATATGAAACCGGATTTAGCCTGAGTCTCTCTGAGTGCTGTCTTGGCAGCGGTTGCCTCCCTTACTGTTTTTATTGATGGTGCTCTCTATGTATCACAGGTCTCACATCACCCACGGGCTGTCCTGTAATATGCCTGAGTGTAAACCAAGCCCCATGTGCGAGTAAAGGTCATAACTCGAAGGGTTATTTAATAATGCAACAAAGGGCCAATATGCATTTTACCAAAACGCAGCTGCCACTTCTGAGCTGACATGACCATTTATTATGATTTCTAAATTCAATGTGGAGATGTGCTTGTTTTGATATATAATGGAAAACGATTTTCAAAAATGTCGTTTTTTTATGGACGTTCCTATCGTTCATGATTCATCATAGAAATGATTTTCCTTATTTTTTATGAAGTCAATTCCCATTGGACAAACTCAAGTTCCGCCCTATCCTGTTTCACTCTGTTAGTTGCATAACTATTACATAAGTTTAATATTTACTTGAACAGGAAAAAACGTCTTCTAAACAATCAAGCTATTTTGGGGCAAATGTTCTCAAAGCTTTTCACCGCTGCTCTTTGCTGCTGTGTATAAACTAACCAATGGCCAAACCATAAAATCATTTAGTTTGTTGAGTGACAGGGTTTTTCAGTTCACAGGGTTCTAATTTACTGTATATAGTAAAGGCTATTATTGCGTCCACTTCAATGTGATCTCCGTTTAACAAAAGAAACTTTACAAGTGGAGACCTTTCCCTGAAACATGTCAGAATGATGAATGGTGTTGGGCATGATCTGAAAAACATCAAGGGCTTTGTTTGTCTGAAAGGCAGGGGCTTGCTGTCTAATTCTTGAAAAGCTGCCATAAAATCTTGATCTGGACTTGCTGCGTTGAAAATGGCTGATTTTGCTTATTGATGAGTTGCATGCTGATCCTCTGTTGTACATTATGGAGTAAATGGAACGGGGATGGATTAATCTCCAATTGATTAAAATGGCTTTTAAAATCCTTATTATTCAGTTCTACATTAAAGCCAAAGTTCAATCCGCTCTGTGTAAGAGACGTGTTGTTAAAACCGAATGTTACATATGAGTTAACCTGAGCTGAAATTATTCTTAGGGTAGTTAAAATAATGCAGTATGTGTCAAGAGTCCCTTAGGATCTAAACTGTAGTTAAAGACTAAATTGACCACAAATCCCTCGTTTTTTGAAAAAAGCTTTCTTTCTTTCTTTCTTTCTTTCGATTTTACCAGATTTTGAGGTTATAATATTGAATAATAAAAATATATTTTTGGATAAACATGCCATTTCCACAATTTCTACAACAAATCAATTTATTTATCATGACAATGTTCAGATTTTTTCCCAGAGTACATAAACTCTGGGGTTACCTGCAGTGGTTTAGTCTTTAACAATCTTTGCAGTACTTATACTAGTTTGGTAAAATCTGTGCCATTGTGTCAAGCTAGTGATATATGTACACCTTTATAGGCAGGTTATTGAAACAATCTATTTGTATTTAAACTATATTGCAACAATCCAAAATTGTGAAACATAAATTAGAATGGAAGAAATGTCTCAATGATTTTCTAAAGTGGCGATATTGTTTAAAGCTGCTGTGGCATGTGTAAATAACAACAAATAATTATATAAAATAAACATTTTACTGTTATGTAGAAATGCACAGATGATTTTGTCCTTCAGCCTCTATGTCTCAATAAAATCTCAAAATCTTTTAAAAAATCTTCCTCAGATTTTGGCGTCTGATGTCTGTTCGGAAGGCAGTAGTCTTCCGTAATCCACTACACTTTCACGTTTTGGTCTGGTTCCATTCTGCTTTGGCACGCCAACTTTTTGCTATCCAATCAATTCACATACAGAAATGCGTCACAAGTCAAATGGGTTTTGAATGCTGTTTCATGTTTCTTCTTTTTCCACAATGTCCCCAGGAGAAAGTAAAGGAAACAAGTGGAAAAACACAAAAGCAGCATATTTCTTTTGTTGAATCTGGGAACAATTATTTCTCCACCATTTAGCCATCAATCAAAGCTGCGCCAAGACCCAAAACGCTCACATTCCCTTCCTGACTGAACTCGACGTGAGTTTTATCGGGCTAAAGGATGCTGAAGGCCAACTGTGAGAGACCTCTTTATATTCCCATAGCTTTGAAATGTGGAACAGTCCAGAATCCACCTGACAGGAGATTTGACCGGTTGTTTGAGTTCAGTCAACCTAGACCTTCATTAAAACGAGAAAAAAGAAAAGGAAAGCAGGCCTGCGCTCTTGCCTCAAGTCTCAGTTATGGCATACTTATTGATCAGTTTCATTTTTAATGGAGCTTAGGGTCTGGAGGTACCTATAAAATCCAACAGGCATAAAACTACAGTGAGTGTCTATTATTCACAAAAACTAGAGATATTTTTTATGTACCAAAGAATATAGATGATGCTAGGTTCAAATAATTCTTTTATATAGTAAAAATATATACAATATGAAATGTTAATCAATTTTGAAATGCAGAAATTCGATGTTATTTGTTAAATAATCATTTTGGCTACAATTATATAGTTAATTTACACTTGAAACTTGAAAAAAAAAACATGATTTACTGTGTGGACATTGCAGAGTCAACAATGCATCAACAAGCAATTAAATTAAAACACTCAGTTTGCTCTATTGGCTCTGCACTCCCAGAAATTGCAAATCTTTGTAAAGAAATGTTTATAGTTATGTAATACAGCCAAGGATATGAAGCAAAGCACATCTCTCCATCCCATCGTCTTTTGACTCTAGCTGTAAACCATGTTCAGAGAGATCGATACTCTCTTAGAGCAGCTAATGCACTGTGAGCTGATTCTGCTCAACATGACAGTGGCTTTGCCTGTGTGGGGTGTTTATTACTGAGTGAACAGAGGAGGAAAGATATTCTTGGCCTTCTGAAATGTTAGACAATGAGAATAAACAAATAAAATAAAGCTGTTCTGCTGATAAAAAAACGTTTACATACCTCATAAAAATAATGGACATTTTGTGTCGTTTCAGGATGCTTGACAATTAAAAAAAGAACGTTTTCACAAAGAGGCTCATTCACGCTAAGAACAATAACTATAAAGGTATAATACAATTTTTATTCTAAGGAAGCAGTTTTACGTTTTAAATTTGTGAGCCCTGTAAATGGATGCTGATTTTTGCTGTCAGTGTTTATTGGCTAAAAAGAAAACAATAGATACTTCCCACAGTTTCTTTATCGTTAAAGTTGTTGTGTTGTATTCTATTAAATTTAGCAACATTTTTAAAACTTTATAGTTAGCATTCTTGTCATGGATAGGCAATCAACTGGTCTGTGAATGAAAATTTTTGAATCTTGCTTTTTTGGCAAATCATGTGGGCGGGCGACCAAATCTTTGGCTCTTGCATTTCTCTTAAAAAAAGACTAATCCCCATGCACCTCAAACCATCAAAATGCTAATTTCCTCTCTATTTGAAATGCTAGGGTGCTCTTTCACTTTCTAATTTTCCTATGGTGAAAAAGACCTTTCAGAGTAACATGAGGGACCCAGAGAGCGATCAATAACTCACTGAGGCTCATTATTTATTAGCCCACAGACTAAAGGCAGTCGAGGTAGGTGCTGTAAGGATTAGCTAGCGTGGCTAGCCCTGCCAAACGCAGTCAATAGACGCGCAAAAGTGGCCCCAGAAATAAACTCCATTATCTTTCGCTATTAGCATGCTATTAGCAGTTATAGATTGTGCTGTGTTGCTGTGCTGAGCTGAGCTCAGTCATAATACGTGTGGCAGAACATGATCACAAAAGTTGCTTGCGATTCCCAATGTCAACAGAACTTGTAGGAAAAGCATTAATATTAATGAACTTTTAATTTACCACCCTGTGTTGTAATTTTGCAGTACACATTTTGTAAGTGCAGATCTGGATTCACAGTTTTGATTCTACGAAGTTGTCTTGAATAAACAGGCGACTGCGCCACCGGCTTGACTTTGAAAGTAATGCCAATAAGAGTCAGCAGATCAATAACCTAATTCTAAGTTTTTGAGACAGGCTTTCTCCAATATGTGTGAAATGTAATTGTCAATTGAACGCCGGTGGTGCTGGAGCTCAGCTGGAGTAGGCATATTAAGTCAAACACCTGTCACTTGGGAAGGCTTTGTGCTCAAAAGAAGAAGGTTATTATGCAGCTTGACTGAGTCAAAGGGACATGAGACAGGATCTGGGGCTCATTCTCAGAGGAAGAACTGTCAATGTCTGTTGAATCAGCTTGTAATATGTGCCAGCCTGTGAATGTAAAATTCTTTCACGGTGAAGTGCCCTTTACTTTCAGAATATGTCTGCACTGTGGTCTTCTGCTTTCTGGTCACAAGAGTGCTCAATACATTTATAGCAAAAGTTTCAGAGCCAATGTTAGCTACAGCAACCGTTCCATTGATGGCTCAGTGGCTCCTCGATTCATTCAGCTGTATTGTCCACCACAGCAAAGAGGTTGCTGATGAATATCTTTGTGATGTTGAGTCAGGAGTTACCCATCAAGGTGGAGAGACCTGTAGCAGTTGCACTCAGTGATGCAAGAGAGTTGTCTATCTCTGTCAGCACAAATCGATGCACTCTGTCGAAGCGAAAAGCGCATATGCGCCAGTTTCCTGGTCGGTGCTGTAATTGGGAATTGGGAAGATGTTGCCTGCATTTTCAAAACTGAAAATGAAATCGGAAATTTGTGGAATAACAGTTTGCGAGAATTTTGGCCCTATCCCAAATGGCATCCTTTGCCCTTGTGTATTCCTCACCAAGTGATGTAATGTTGCATGGACTATTGGGTGCAGACTTCAGAAAAGGGCACATCGCGGTGCATCAAGGGTGTAAACAATGGCCTTGTGAGAGGACCCTTATGAATCATAAATTACCACCAAATGGGACACCCTACGGTCTAGTTGACTTCATGGGCACACACAAACCAAAGCCATAAAACTGCCACATTAAGTGCACCATTTGGGACAGGGCATATGGCTTTTTTTGATGACAATACTATACCTAAATCAACATTTACATTTTCTGTATTTATTGGGGTTTTTCATTTAATAAATTAAACATGCCTTGTACTTGCCACGAGTTCACCTACAAGCTTGCAAAGTTCAAAACACAAGACTTTCTCAACATTTGTACATTGACCTTATTATTCCAGACTGTTGTGTCATCTTCTCCTTATCACAAGGCCCAACTTTTTGGAGTGTAAGAAAGTGAATGACCACCACTGTGGAATATTCTTCCACATGTGTAATTTAGGTATCTGTCAGGGAAAGAGGGTGTGAGCGTGGAGCAGCTTTAATTGATTGTATGGCTAATGAGTACAGAGAGGAGAAGAAAGCTGGGAAAGCTCCTAATGACTCTGTCAGAGCAGTGATGAGTGCAGCACCTCACCAGGGTCTTGCCTTGCAGCACAGAAGGTCCCAGGGTAGATATCCAATGGTCGTAATACAACCTTTAGGGTATACACATCACATTTATATTTAATCCATTTGAACAGTTCATTTGTTTCCTTAGGGATCAAACCCATGATATTGGTGTTGCAAGCAACTTTCAGGAACCACATGGATGGGAGAGAATCTAATCAAATTCATTCATTCGTCTTTCTAGATATCACTATAATTTAACTAAACTCACAAAGCAACAGGTGCACAGTAATTAGTCATTTAGCAGATGGCATTATTCAAAGTGACTTAGACTATACTTATTATAGGTACCTGGGGTTAATAATCTCGGTCATGTTTGGACATTTAACCTTTCATAACAGATCTTTAACCACTAGACATATGCACACATTGTACATTCTGACCTACGTGTTTGCGTTTGTTCTGATCTAGCGCTGCAAAACGCACCCACACAAAAACGCTCACTAGGATTGAATGCACGCCTGAGGCTGTCTCGGGCCTCTATTATCCAATTCAAGGCAGGGAAGCATGCTGAAAACTGAACAAGCGGTGAGGTTTCACGGTTGACATCTACCAGGCTCACGGACAGCGTAGATCTAAGAGAGACAAGAGCCACTGTGGTATTTTGGTTTGAAGGACTTTCAAAGGCAAATAATTTCTTTGCAAGTGGGAAGAAAAATGTCTTTGGCTTCAGGGCTGACCAACTGTCAATCTTTCGATATTGCCCTCGATTCCCCTTTCTTTCTCATTTTCTTATTGAAAATCATGAGATCTTCGCAATGTGTTTCATTGCTTGCTTGGTGTGTCATATTAGAAGATCATAGTAAACAGTTTTTGTGGTTTTGTTGAGGAACAGATGTTGCTTTTGCACAGAAATGACAGTGGCAGACCCATTGTTCCACCACAGGGCATTCCGCCCGCCAGTTACCAGCTGGAAACTTTGAACCCTAACTATCTGAATGGCTGACTGTGTCAAACATCTGTTTCCTTTACAAGCACTACAATTTTTATTTATAGATGTTGACTATGTAACCTTTTTACCATGGCTGTGGACGTGGGTAATATGGTAAACATTAATAGCATACGATCCAATTAAAGCGCAGAGGAGCCGTGGATAGGTGGAGATTTCAAAGGTGGTTCATTGGACAGCTGGTTGGGTGGTAACCAACTGTGCTTCATTGGTCTTGCAGACGGCTTTGAGGAGAAAAAGAATGAAATAGAGAGTCCCACACCATCAGCCCTGGCTCGTGACTGATGTCCTCCTTAGGCCAGTAAACTGATGGAAAAGGATAATTACATCACGAGTCACAAACCACTGAGTCATGAGTCAAGAGACCACTTACCGTTCCTGTTTAGCAAAGACCTTCTAAAGATAGAGAGGTTTTTGGGCCCATAAACATTGGTAAAAAGAATGCATGAGGATCTTTGTCATTCTTAAGGATGACATAAGAATTTATGACTTCACTTTATGATAATGTGGCCATGCTATTGCCTATTATGAGATCATTTCATCCAGACGATTCCATGCTAGCCACACGAGTCTCCGACTGCCTGGCTGACATCTCTTCTTGGATGAAAGATCATCACCTGCAACTCAACCTGGCCAAGACTGAGCTTCTCATCATTCCTGCCACCCCGTCAGAACAGCCCCAGCTTACCATCCAACTTGGTCCATCTAAGATAACCCCATCGACTTCAGTCAGGAATCTTGGGGTAATCATGGATGATCAGCTGACTTTTAAGGATCACGTTACTAAAACAACTCGGTCATGCAGGTTTGCATTGTACAACATTAGAAAGATCAGACCGTTCTTAACAGAACATGCAACACAGCTTCTCGTCCAGGCACTTGTCATTTCTAGACTGGATTATTGTAATGCTCTTCTGGCCGGTCTCCCAGCCTGTGCCTTCAAACCTCTGCAAATGATCCAGAATGCTGCTGCACGCCTGGTCTTCAATGAGCCCAAGAGAGCACATGTCACACCTCTGCTCATCTCTCTACACTGGCTCCCAGTAGCGGCACGCATTAAGTTCAAGGCACTGGTGCTTGCTTACAGAACAGCCACTAACACAGCACCCATCTACCTCAACTCTCTCTTACAGACCTACATCCCCTCCAGAAGTCTGCGGTCTGAAAACGAGCGGCGCCTCATTGTTCCTTCACAGAGAGGCATGAGATCCATCTCAAGGACATTTTCTTTCTCCGTTCCCGGCTGGTGGAATGATCTTCCTGTTTCCATCAGGACTGCTGGATCAATTTCACAATTCAAAAAACAGCTAAAGACCCACCTCTTCCATGAGCACTTAACTGTCTCATAAAAAATAAAAAAAATTCATTTTACCCCTATTTTTCCTTTTCTAATGTTCTCTATATACTTGCTTATACTATCTTGACGTTGTATTTGAAACCTTGTATTACTAGCACCTCTCGTGAATATTGCTTACTTAGACGAATCGCTTGCTGTTTTCCTCAATTGTAAGTCGCTTTGGATAAAAGCGTCTGCCAAATGAATAAATGTAAATGTAAATGTATTATGCAAGTACTGCTACTGTCTACAAGAATCGGGAAAACTGCTTATCTAAATTGTTAGTAAAGCTTGGGTTTTTTTAAGTCACCGAAAAACTTTTAAAGGTTGCTGGACAACTAAAGTAGGCTCATTGTGGAACATCTTTTGTAATGGACACCTACACCCTGGATGGGATCCAGCCCAACAGAAAATCTTTACTATCAGTAGATCTTCATCAACAGAATGCATGATTAGGCCCTTAAAAAGCTTTGAAGCTCTGTGTGACACCCCCCTAACACTTGCTCTTTCATTGGTTCCCAGTTAACTGATATACACAACACTGTCCTTATCCAGATTAACACAAAAACAAACAGTAAATTCTGTCCCCACACACACAAAAGAGGGTGTGTGTACAGAGGGTAAAAGCATCTTGTGTGCATTCCGCTGTGGGGTGACTGCTTATTTAGTCTCACCGTAATGGCCCGATCTGCTCAGTGCGGTTAGCACACAGGGTGGTCAGGGTTACGACCAGGCCTGAAGCGGGAAGGGTCTATTCATGGGTGCTGCATTTTAAGGTTCTTGTGGAAACCAAGTAAATAGGCTAGTGTTTTTAGGTCCCATATAGAGCCCAGTTTATAGCTAGTTGAGTTTCTCCTCAATAACTCATTTAGAGTAGATACTATATATTTAGTGCCGAGTGGGATTGTGTGTAAATACCGGCAGTTTGCTCTTTGCAATTTCTACTTGCACAAGGGCTCACACACGTCGTTGTGCAGGTGAGTAATGACCAAGAAGAATCGTACTTAACAATCTGTATCACAGTCTATAAAACGAATCTGTTGGTGGCGTGCATATTTCTTCATAACGTAGCCATTTAGCACTTCTTTGATGACATGGACAGATGAACATTCATTGCACAGGTCCAACAACACTATTTTGCCATTAAATTGTTAAAGGTGCCATATGCATGATAAAGTCTTTAGGCCGTGCGCTTTAAAATACAGCTGTCTTTGGAAACAGAATACATTCGCTATAATTAGATTAGAAACTAGACTAACACTGTATACATGAACATTGTTGCGTGTTGTGCACATTCTGTAGGTATTAAACATCATTATTTGACATATAAAAGACCCAAAGTCAATTCAGCAACATCAGGGGCTTTAGTTGTATTTAATCCGGATGGTTTGAACGTCAGCATCTGTGATGCACATCCTTTTCAGATGGTTTGGAGATGGTCTTATATACAGTATGCGTGATGTACAGATGATGTCATCAGGGACGCGTTATACTAATGGGCAACATGGGCTGCAGCCCAGGGCCTCGAACGCCAGGGGGGCCCCGAGACAATTCTCTTGTACACAGAACGCAGAGCATCGTTGTCACACACCCGAATTAAGCACCACAGCGGAAACACAGTACATATAGGACATCGTCACCTCAATATGCACATTCCAAAGTGCTCAGGAGCTCCTGGCGTCTGCTGTTGCTAAGCAACTACGAGCCACGCTCACCTCAGTGGCGGCTCTGTAACTGGGGGGCCAGACAGGGGCCACTTATGCTTTTAGGGGGCACACTAACAAAAGTTTCCTCTATATATTTCCATTACCTGTATGATGTAGAAGGCGCACAGGCTCTGCATTCGGTCTTGCTTGTGTAATCGCCTTTTGTCGCACAAGCATCATTACAAATTTCCAAAATTGCTCGGTTTTGGTAAAATACAATTCCAGATTTGTAAATTGATCAAGAAGAAGCCCTTTTAGTGGGGAGTGATATTTCATTTATTTTATTTTATTTGCTGGACTGTTTCTGATTTGTATGATTATTACTCCATCATATTGTTTAATATATCTACATAAGAGTGTGCTTTGTGTTTGTTTAATTTTATTGCCTCTTTATACAGAGTTTGATTACCAATGCATTGAATGTAATCGGCATATAACTGGGGTGGGGGGCCCAAAACTGCGTTAGCCCAGGGCCCCGCCACGGCTTAACGCTGCACTGGACGTCATGCCCATTGTATTATGCGTGCAACCAAACATGCTTCCCCTTGTAGACTCTCTGCCCCGCTAAGGTGCAAGCCTGTTAAAAAAGATGGCGCTAAACAGTGATCTGGTATTGATCTCGGATCTGTTTTTAGAATAACACCAGCACAGCAGGCTGAAGATCACAGCCCCGCAGGCTTTGACAGGATTGACATTGTATTTTGCATGCGATTAGGGGTGATGTGACAGGTTTAAATGTCAGGGATATTGGCTGCATGTGTGCATGGCAGTGTGCCACGTGCGCTGTAGCACGGGTGCTAATCTGAGAGATCTCTGATACGCAAGACTGATGGAGGGAATTAGTGTCAGGAGGGGGCTTGGAAGAAAGACTTTAATTACAGGATATGACCTCAGTGTTTGTGTATATACTGAAATCGAAACAATTAATTGATATTTAATCGATGGCTGTTTGATCACATTTAAAGTTGAAAATAGGTTGCGCTGGTAGTATAAAATTAGCCGATGATTTTATCGCACTTTCTATATGGCTTTAAAGCTTTGCAGTCATTCATCACATCTTTGATTTCAACTTGAATAACAAAAAGGTTTTCAAGTTAATACCCATTGTATCCTCATTGCAAGTCTATGGAGACTTTGTTCAATCCTAGCAGCCTCTATTAGAAAGCATTGATATGCAACTGAAGATTTTCAAAGTTCACCGCCACTGGCACTCCGATTTATATTCAACATGTAGACCAATCTCCATATCCTTTAGGCCACATAGATTCATAATAGAGAACGCTTTGGCAAAGCTGAAAGATTTTTCTAAGGGAATAGAGGGAAAACGGATAATAAAGTATTTTTCGTGATTTCAGTCCATCTGTCAGTTAAAGGTGCGGCGGGATATTCTTGGCTGGTACTATCTTGTGATACTTCATACCTTCTTTGCAAGTATTCAGTTTGAGCTTTCCAATTTAAATGCAAATTTTACAGGACATCACAAGAAACCTGAGACGGGAGCACACAAAATCATTCGGCACCAGCGATGAATTATATATTGTAATTAACCAGAGAGAGAAATGCGTCTATTCAGCAGCAAAGTTCATAAATAAGAAATGAATAAATAAATATGACAGAAGATAAAGATGAGCAAAACGGTTCACAATCAGGCAACATTATTATAAAATCTCTGGTGCCATGAGTGTTCATTAAGAAAAGGATGCTGAGCTGTCAGATATCAAACGTATTGTTCTCGAGTTTGATGCGCTAAATGCTACTTATGGCCGCCTGAAATGTGAGGAATTCTGAAGAAATGACGGAGAGAGAGCATTTTAATTTCACTCCTGTCAGTCCATTTTAGTTCTCGAGTGCTGGAATAAATATGAAGTGTCAGTCAACAGAATAAAGTGTTTTCCTGCTTCGCTTGAGAATTTCAACAGAGTGATTGAAAATCAAAAAGTCCACTTCAAATCACTGAAAACTATTTTGGATGTATCTTTCATTTGGACATACGTCGTGATCTGCTGAATTAAGATGCATAAACCGTATATTATAGATGTAGAAGGAAATATGCTTGATTTCAGACTTTGCTGTACTGATATGTAACAATGCATAGTTAGCGAAGTTTGAAAAAATGTTATTTTGTGTTTATTAAACTTCTAATGTTGTTGCTAGAAATGGTACTCTTGTCATGAAAAGCCTTGAAGGTGCAGTTCGATGATAAAGTACAATACCGATTTTCTTCACACGAGGAAATAGTTTCTGTGCGCGTATTAACTCTTTTCTAGTTTAGCGATAAATATAACATGTTGATAAAAGACTAGCATAGTATGCAGACCAATGAATCAGAACATACTAAGTAGTTGACAAAAAGCTAAACATCCACAACATTAAAAGCCCACATCAATAAACGTATTGCACAAACAGTACAGTATATGTACATCACTCGCACTTATGTCTTCGACTTCAGCCGAGACATGTTCATTCCCGCCAATAAAAACAATGGGAACTTTCACTATAAATGGGCTACATTCTCCAACATTAGCGAAGCGGTGTTGTGATAACAATGTTAAATACATAAATGCAGTGGGCATGTATTTTCTTTCAGAAGTTAACCATCCTGATAATGGAGGGTGTTAGAATTTCCTGTTCGGCTTTAATGAATAATTACTGCTGGGACTATTAAACACACACAAAAAATGACGTGTATTCATCCGCGTATTCATCCAGAAAAACTTTTTTGTTTCTTTTTGGTTATGAATATTCCCCATTTTGCTGTGACTAATGCCTCTTTGTGTTTGTTTTAACTGTGTGCTTTTTGTGCTTAAAGAGACAAATTGTTATCCTGACCCTAGCGCATATTATTTTTGGTAAGAATTTCAAATGTTTCGCTGTCCTCCCACAGGAAAGAAAAATCACGAGTGAGAATTAGTTAGGATTCTTAAAATTCAGAGGTAATCTCAATAATATCTCAAACTGTCTTAAGATACTAAAGTCGGCCATCAAAAGTTAGTAGTGAACTCATTTCTCATCTATTGCTTACTGTTAACAGAGTCTGTTAGAGACACAGTTGTGATTCCTCACTCCATAGGAAAACAACCAATAGAAGATTAAAGTTAAGTTTGAAAACAAAAATGTTGTAATTGTGTCCGGTGTTAGTAGAAACAAATATATTTAGAAATTGCTAAAAAAAAAAAAAGGGTAATTTGTTAACTATGTAATAAATGGTTACATATATGGTTGTATGTTAAGCCATATATACAGGCATTGCTTTGTTTGAGCACTTTGACACAGCAGTGATGTTTGTATGGGGCAGGACAATCTGCTTGGCTGACAAAATTGGCAAACAGTGACGGTGTTTAATACTTTTTTTGAATCCTGGATCCAAACAGCCTGGCATTGTCTTTTTTCCCTCCCTGAGGAATATTAGTCTCTGTGGACACAGATTCACTGTATACTGATGAGAGGCTATAAAGTAGCAAGAGAGAGAGAGAGAGAGGGAGAGAGAGAGAGAGAGAGAGAGAGAGAGAGAGAGGAAACTGTCCTCATGTTGTCTTGGCATCAGTACAGCCTTGTTTCTCTCCGGCAGGCCAGAAGCCTTAAATTCTATCTCTATGTGTGTCTCCACAGATGGCCAACATTGTGACGTCCTTCTGCTGTGTGGTGCTCGCAGCCGTGGTGGTGGTCTATGCCCAGAGACGCGGCCAGCAAGGTAAGACCACATCTAAGATCTTTCCTCCATCTGCTGCAGGTATCTGTCATCATATACAATGAAGAGACAGTTTCCTAATGGGATCAGCTGGGTGGTTTCAATTTCTACTCATGTTTCATATCTTGTTTTTTACTTGTCGCTTTCTTTTCTGTGCTGTCTGTATGTGAAAACAGAGAAGTCACAGTGTGCGCGGAGGGTCAGTGTCACCTGACTGTAGGGAGGGGTGTGTGAATGCTATTTAATGCATGGCCTGGCCGCCTTGAGACCCAGAAACGAATCTGTCATTGGTTTAAAATCTAGCACGATCCAGAACAAAGCAATCCTTGGAGTGTGTGTGTTTGTGTGTGAGAGTGTGTTTCTGTGTTTAAACTATGTTATCTTTCTGCTGTCTGTGATAGGTTCTCACATGTTTGGGTGAATAAGCAGCTAGGTTTCTGCATGAGACACTCTTGTTTTTGTTTTTGTTGTTTGATGTTTGAAAGGCACTGCCATTTCTTTTATTATTCAAGCTAGATGCAACAGGACACACTTTTGTAGAAACCAGGAGCAACACAACAAAAGAATGACTCTCCACCTTCAGATAAATTGATGTTTCCTTATTTTGACAGAAGGTTGACAATTTGGATGAACTTGACCCACCGCAATGATACTTTTATTTCTGTTGCCTATACGTGTAAAAAAAAATGGATTTGCAGTGGCGAAGCATAAATTCTAGTTTAGGGTCACTTGACTGAAATGTTTCTCATGATCTTTAAAACATACACAGAGAGAGAGGGAGGGAGAGACCTCAGGAGGTTTTCTCTTTTCAAGCAGGTTACATGCCTCATCATTGCCATGTGCTTCTTTGGCTGTGCATCTGCACCGATACAGTGATGTCATAGTAATGACATGTTCACTTCATCCATCAGTAGCGCTGCTTATCTATTGCCACGCGGATTCCGATTGGTCAGCTGATCGCGTTTAATCTAAACGGCAGTCACCACAGCACGGCAACAATGTTTGCCAGTACACACGCATGCTGCAATACAGATACACACATAAAAAATCGAATTGAAATCACTTCCATTAAGATACACAAAGACACAGGGTATGTGCAGGGAAATAAGTGAGTTACCACAATCCTTTACTCCGTTTCCACTTGCTTACACATCATTTGCGTTTAATGTTTCATTACGGTCTGATTTGGAAGATCTAATTGCTGTCAAATGTGTCTCAAAATTAACCAAGACAAAAGCAAACATTTGCATGACTTAACAAGAAATGGGAAAAACGTTATTGTCAACGAATTATGACTAAACTCTGTTTGACACTTGGTGAAAAATTACATCTTAGTTAAATAAATGATCAAATGAATATTATGCCATTTTATCTCAGCAGTAAATGTACCCAGAATACTTGAATGCTCTGATTTGATGGTCGTTTGTTCTTTCTGCAAAGCCCGATACCGCAGTCCACATCTGTTCCAGCAACAAACTATCAAAGCATCCTAATTCAACTTGGAGTGGTGACTGGTGGGTTTTCTCCTCATGCCCATGTGATGTAAATAATGACTTTAGGGATTTGTAAAGCTTTCAAGTTTGATTAGGGGAAAACAGGGTCGGTTGCCAGCTAGAAATCTTCAGTGATGCATTTGTGAGTCAAAATACATTTTCAACAAAGATTTGGAAGAGGCATGTTAATGTTATTTTGTAGATTACAAGTATGATCCTAATTTCGCAATCTAGATGTGATGCGTTCCTTAATAATGAATATGAAGAAAATATGAATGTTAAACAAACGTAATGTTACCTGATGACTAAAATTGTTCCTACCCCAACCCCAGCTCAAATGCAGTGCTCTTTTCAGAGTCATGAGTTATTCATCTCTGAAGCAAAATCTGACCAGTGTTAACCAGTTTGCAGACATTTCCAGTAAGGAACTGACTGAAGATTTTTACATTTTCATTCTTTCTACCGTGGGTTGGCGTGCACATAAACACATTTTCTTCTGACACTTTCAGTAGAAAATCATTTTTCCCTCCCTCATTTGACTGGTGAAAACTGAATAGACTGCTCATTTTAAGCTAATTTCAGTATGGCTTCTTCGGTTACAATAATCTGAAAGTCTTAAACCAGGATTTCAGCATTTGACACATCACAGAAATAAAGAAATGGAAGTGCAGTTCATCAATCCCATCCCCATCAAAGAAAAGGACAGACAAAGCCTGTTTTATGTCATCAGTCAGTGAAATTGAGTCTAGACAAGCCCATTTCTGCCATTTTAATTATTCATGAGACCCAAAGTGAGAATGAGAGTGAATATATTTCGGGACATCTATTGTCTTGGTCAGTTGCAATTCTGCTTAGTGTGGAGAGACTGTTGAATTCAATCTGTCACTTGTTTGTCCCCAGCACCCCAAAGGGCCCCAAAGGATACAAGTGGCTTGTTTGATGATGGCATCTTGATCGAGTATAGCAATGTGGAATAAATAATGTTGGTGACTGATGTATCACATGTCCAGACATGCTGGATTATAGAGCTGGCAAACAGATCTAAGGCTAATGGACAAGTTTAGATCTTTGAATTTTCAAACCAGGATTAGGACAAATCTTTGGCTTAGGTAGTAATCTGTGATTATGGACGGGACATTTTTTCCGCTGGCACTCTTTGTTAATGGATGATTCTCTAAATCTGTTAAAATCAGCATCTCTTTGGGGTGCAAGTGTGAATTCTATCAGTCTGGCTGCGGTAGAGGTGCTAGAATGCGCACGCATCTCGCCACCCTGGAGGATCCGTTGGCTTTATTTGTGGTGCAATTGTGCATGCAATGTTTATCTAAAGAGCGGCACTGTTCAAGTGAGAAAGTGTGAAGTTTCATTGCCTGTCGGCAGGTGGTACAAAAAGAAAAAAAAATGAAACTTGCTGTGGCAATCTTCAAACCTGTCCTTGTTCACAGCTGGCCATGGTAATGCTTTTAATACCATCGGATACCAAAATGTTTGCAAATGTGAACAAGCTTACCGTTTGTTACTTGTCTAAAGAATTGTTTAACTCTACAGATATTATATTTTGCTTACATGAATAGTTCACTCAAAAAGTGCCCGAGCACGATTCCCCCCCACTGGCCTGCGCTAACACTGTACTTCACCATCCGCACCCAAGCACGCTTTCATCATTATGATGCGAACATAAACGAAGCGATCTCTCTCAGCACAGTGGAATTCATCGTAATGTTCAGTGTGTGGCTTATTTAGTGTTTAACTTCATGCATTATGTTTGACAAACCTAACATGTGGAGTAGTGCTGATCACGGTGACACATCTGCACATAATGGTGCTGTCTGTATTAGATGTTTTTTACGGTTACAGCTGAACTTCAGAGAGGATTATAAACAGTCGCATAACTTACGTCATGCTTTCAGTGGTCAATCGAATCGAATCGAATCGAAACAGGCTTTAGGTGTCAAACGCGCCCGGGAACAGTGTGAGGAAGCCCTTAATCAGAATGTCATGCCATACCAGGTGTTTTTGACCTCCTTTCATGAGCTAAACACCAAGGTTTTTATAAAAATAAGCCATCATACTCTATTGCCTTACTTGCATGGAACCAGACATGTTGTTGAGGCTCCAAAAAGTAAATATATCTGTCATAAATGTAATCCAAACAACTCCAGTGGGTTAATAAATCTGAGAATATCTAAAGCAAAATGATATATGGTATAGGAGAGAAAATTATTTTATTTTTTACATTTATTGTGTGGATCAGCGTTGTTTCTAAAAGAGAAGATCAGGTTCCCTCGTGTAGCTCTTGCATTCATAAATATTACTCTAGCATTTTCTTGCACTGCTATTTGAGGGTGATATAACATATAGGCCACTTTTATTCATTTTGCCTTACATAATACATTATATGAAAAATGTAAGTTTGTTTTTTGATTCATTATTTATTTGCACAGTACTATTATATTATATTTTTATATAAAGTAAATGCATCTAATGTAACTCATATCTAGACTGTGTTGGCATCCAAATTCATAAATAGCATGTCAATACATTCGGCTTTTGCATGTGTAGTAACTCAACATGACATGCTATTTTTCAGTATGGACTTAAGTGCAAGCTAGATGTGAGATCTGGTGTACAGAAATCTAATCAACAAATATCATCATACATTTCTGTCTGTTCTGCCTTACACAAAGATATTATATGGCTGATGTTCTTTTGGCTGTTTTTGGAGTTTGACACATGTATTCACGATAAGATGTAGTTGTATAGCAACTTTATTTAGTTTTTGTGTTCCACATAAGAAATAAAATCTAAAAATGTATGATTGTTATGTTTATAATATATATAGCGTCATAAGTTTACCTTTTAAGTCAGTTGTGGTCTTCAAAGCAATTTCACTTATTTCACTTTCTGTTTGGGCTCAGACTTAAACCTTCATTCAAAATTCCTTCTATGACTCCCACTAGTGCTCAGCTGCTTAGACTGTCAAAGGATCAAAGCCCTAATGGGTGAAAAAAAATGAATGACCTACATAAAGTAAAGCACACCTAATGCTGGGCAAGCTGATTTAGATACACTCTTAAAAATAAAGGTGCTTAAAAGGTTCTTCACAGCGATGCCTTAGAAGAATCATTTTTTGGTTCTCTTTCTCACTTTTTTATAATCTGAAGAACCTTTTTTGTGACACAGAAAGGTCAGATGTTAAAGGTTCTTTATGGAACCAAAAGTTTCTTCTATGGCATCGAAGAACCTTTTGAAGCACCTTTATTAAAGAGTGTAGCTCTAAATGACTGTATGAAGAATAAGCATTTCCCAAGTGCGACTAGACCATGAAACTAAGTCTTCGGTCTTAAAGAGGCGGTTGTGTCCCAACCTGTGTTTTGTAGATGTGGATGAAGATTATTAATATTCTATTATCTTTTGCATTATGCCCTACCCCCCGGTAAATTCTTGGCATCTTATTTTTTAGGTGCTGGCACTGGAAGTTTGGTCCATTCTTCTAGACAAAATTACTAAACTGCCATCAAGTCAGATAAAGATGATTTGTGAACAACAATTTTGGAGTCATTTTACTGATGCTGAATTGGATTGAGGTCTGATCCTTGACTGGCAAGTCAAGAACATTAACCTTTGTGGTCACTCTTTTGGCTGATGTATCGGTTGTAGTCCTTTTTTAAAGCTTCATTGTCATCTTGTGGCACATTTTCCTACAGGATATTTTCCTTCCTTCATATGGGGTTTCCAATTCCTTCCACAAAGCAGCATTCCAATGTATTATTCTGCCACCATCGTGTTTTATGTATTCACCATGAAAATGAGTTCTTGTTGTGATGGGCTGAATGTGGTTTATGCCAAACATCGCTTAGGCCAAAGGTTTTATTTTCCGAATAAAAGAACATATAATCTTTCTCCAAATTGTTGAGTATCTGTCATTCTTTTGGAATTTCTCTTTTTTAATTAAGATTATAAAATATGTGCGAAGTTACTAATTAAACAAGTGAAGAGTCTATTTGCAAAAACAGATAACTTCGGGTTTTTAGCCTTAAGGTGTTTCGTGAATACGGGCCCTGGTCAGTGTAGATTTCTGACTTGAGTTTTAAATCTTTTAAGATATTTGAGAGAGCATCTGTGTTCTTTCTTAAAATGTTGTGCCGAGTGCTATGGTACATCAGTGCGTATACCATTCAAAATCTTGGCATCCACACACACCTTCATTTGTAAATAAAAACCAAATGTGGAATGAAGTTCTTGAAGATTATATAAACAATATACTTTTGTTATAAATGGACAAACATTTAAAAAAAAATTCACTGTGCGCATTCAACAAATATAACATTAGTAATTTACTGTAAGATTCAAATCAAGATAGTGTAGTGCAACAAAATAAAAGTAAGTGCACACGTGCATTATATAATATTGCGATTGAATGTACATGTAGGAACTTTTGTAGGGTGAGCCTTATATGTTATACCACATATAAAATGTGTGTGTGTGTCCCTATAAACTGTCAGATATCAACTAATAAAGTGTCTTGATACATCACAGCTGTGACGGATGTGAAGTGGATCATTTTTGCACCACTAGCAACATTAAACAAAACGATTTACTAGACACAGTCCCTCTGTCCCTTATACCCAACTCATATTGGACACCAGGTAGTCCTGCCCTGAACCAGAAATGTATACAACAATGTATCAAACAAACTACGGATGGCTTACTTATAGCTGTTTGAGCATCTTAAATTGAGAAGTATTTTTACACAGACAACATACCAAACTTGAACTTTAAATCTGCGTAAGTGTTTAATCCTGTTAATGTGTATTACTGCATCACTGCTCTCTCTCTCTCTTTCTCTCTCTCTCTCTCTCTCTCTCTCTCTCTCTCTCTCTCTCTCTCTCTCTCTCTCTCACACACACACACACAGACAGCAAACAAAATACGGAGGTTCCAAGATAGGACAATCTAAGTCTTAAAGAGGATTTTTAATATTAAATCCCTAGTGTCAGAAATATAATTTACAGGTATTTTTCAACCCTGGCTGTGTAGACATTTTCCATATGCTTTTTGTTTTGTAATTGTGTGATTAACTTTCCTCTGCCCTACTCAAGTGTTTTTTCTTCTACTGTGCCTGGAGCACCACTTAAAATTATGCAGATACATTTTCTGCCAGATGTCATGTAATGTTACAGAAAATTAAGTGTACATAAAATTCTATGCACTGGTGTGAATATATACACATAATGCACGTCTTCAATTGCAATCTATTCTAATATTCTAATACTAGTTCTAAAAATGTTGCACAACATTAATGGACATGGGGATACGAAATAGAACTAGAACCCGAGACCCCGAAACATACATAAGAGAAATATCCTAAATCTCTGGGTTATCTTCCACAAAAAGTTGAGCTCTCCTCAGCTTTGCTACAATTGATTCGCTATGATATTCTATGTCCTCTATGTTAGCTATCAGAGTAAGAAAAACACCCTTATGCTCTGTCTGTAACCTTTTCAGCCAAACTGGCAAAAGTGATTCCAGCAGGGAAATTGGTTTAAAGGAAGGTTGAATTGGATTTCCAAGCCACATTGCCCTGAATGGTTACTGTTGCCTTAAACATGCTTGTTGGGCTAAAAGGATTTCTGAGACATGCATGTGAAGGAAGCCAGTTCCATGAGTCATATGCTTCATGAAGCATTTACACAATGACATGCTGCTGAGAAGACCTGGGCCCGTATTCACGAAACATTACTGTGACTGTTACCATAACTTAGGCCGCACTTCTTTACATTTTTATTCACCTAAAGCTTAGCTTTATTATTGTTTCATTTTGTAACCGAGTAGCTCATGTCCTCAGAGGCTGTTCAGGTAGCTCATTCAATAGACTTTCTCTCACTTGACCCATTCCCATTCCTGGTCACTCGTAGATGACTTGACCCTGTCTTCAACCTGTCACTAGACTCGTCGCCCTCAATCCAGACTTTATGGAACAGGACCTCTTAACTTCAGCACACACCTCCAGCTGCGCCTTGCCGTATTCATCTATTTGAGATTGTTGCCTCTCCAGGACCTTAATAACTTAAAGGTTAATGATATGTCCATCTTTCTTCCAGATCAGAGGCCCCTTTCATTCATCAAGCTTGGCCTCTCCCGTTTTGTTGTTATTGAGGATTTTCTTTATGGAAGATTTTTTAACAGTTTTGCTATGTACCTGTTGCACTTTGCTTACCCTTAAAGCTGTAAGCCCAGAGTTTTCTGGAATTCATTTTATTGTTTAAAGCATCAGCTTTAACTGAAAAGCACAGACATTTAAGGTGTAGCACAATGTGTGGGTTGTGTGTGTGTTTGCTTCAGAAATTTGTGGGCAGTCGTGGCCCAGTGGTTAGAGAGTTGGACTCGTGATCAGAAGGTTGCTGGTTCGATTCTCAGGTCTGGTGGGCACCTAACCCCCACTTGCTTACTAAAATGCACAAATGTATAGTACAATGTAATGTAAGTCGCTTTGAATAAAAGCATCTGCCAAATGCATAAATGTAAATTTCTAAATAACACAACGTTTACTCTTTCCTTCTTTTTGTGTAATAGACTCAAACGTGACAAATGTTATTCTGTAAGAGTATCCGAATAGCTCTGATAATAATGTTTTCAAGATTTTGTTGAGAAAAGTTGAGTTCGTACTGAGATCTTTGACTTCTGAGATCAGTTTTGAGATTTGTGAGATTAGGGTCATGATCTCAGTAAAGAAAAAGGGGAAAGCAAAGGCCCCGTTTCATTTAAATTCCATCTTATAAATGGACAACGCATCGCCTTTATTATTTGTCTTAATAGGTAAGAGCCAACTAAAACTCAACATTGAATTCAATGTATTTATTTAAAATATTTCACATTCTTTGGCATGAATCTCTGTTTTAGATGGAGAAGAGCGTGTCTGCAGCTGTCGGTGTTAGGACATAGAATAAGACCAGAAAACGAAACCAGTGACGTGATTGGATACCTTAAATGAATGAGTGATGTAACCAGCTGCTATACTGCCAGTCTTCCTGGCAGAACTATTGCTTAGGCTTCCATTTCCTGAGAGCGGCAAGACACAAACCAGACACGACACCAGAACACTAAGGTTTAAGAGCCCTAATACAGTGATACCGCTTAACCCGACGTAATATAAGCCCAGGATGAGTTCAGTGTAGAGTGGACAGTGTCTCCAGCAGTCCTGAGTGGATCTCATGTTCAGCGTTTGAGTGTTTGATTTCAGGTGATGGGGACTTATTATCTGAAACAGTGCAGGTTGGCTACTTATCCTCTGGGGTGTATCGATCCAGCAAGCTCTCTGGGACAGCAAGACCATTCTATTCTTACCGATGCATTTACTCTCTCTCTTCCTCTAGGAGTGTGCTTTCTTTCTTCATCCTTGAGAACATTGTGTCTCCTTCACTGAGTGTGGAAGTCATCAGTGTGACCGCACTTACTGTCACAATGTGTCATATAAAAGTTTTTAACTTGTACTGTACAATGTGGGGGTTAATGACAGAAAAGGAGATATTCAAAAGAATGTGCTTTTCACGTGAATTTTCCTTGAACAAAGTGCAACAATGAAAAAATTGCAATATAGTGTATGACCAAATGTCTTATCATTTATATCTGGTGCTTTTTTGTTCTATGGAAGTGAGATTCAGGTTTGGAAAAACATCAGGGTGGGTGAATGAGTTAATCCGCAAAACATTATAATACTTTAACAACTTTCTCATTGTTGGTTTCTGATGAACTTGGTAGTATAAATAATCCTTACAACCAAGGAATCGGGCCGACAAACATCTAAGAGTGGCATAAAAAGTGATGGGATAGAGCTCTTATTAATGCATTCTTTGCTTCTTAATTGTATCTCGCGGCAAAAACACATGGGAATGAGATTCGTTAGCTTGCTAACTACATCACACTTGGCAAAAGCTTTTTCCATATCTTAAAAAAAAGAAAGGAATCCTTTTTAAAAAGGCCCTGGTGTTAAATATGCTTAAGTCATTACAAATTCATACTTGGATTACATTCCCAGCTGAGCTGATTTTATCAGGCTAGATAACAAATAGAAAGATGTAAATCATTACATAAAACATCTGCAAATGAGTGAATCATGGGGTTTTTAACCAAAAACAAAAGTAGTTCCCTTTTCCATTACGTTCTATTCTCTTTGTGGCAGACTGTTTTAGCTACCGTATTTATTCAAGTGACTTCTGATATGATTGGCTAACCTTTGCATGCCCAGTGTTGCATATTTCACACTATTGTTCATCATATATACAGTATATATCACACTAAACTCTTTCGCACAGTCCTGTTTTCCGTTGGCCTACACGTCCTTTTAAAAACTGAGTAAATGTAGTCAGCGGCCCTTGACAATAATCACTTCATAAATGACTCAAGCTGTGCAGCAAGATCAAGTGCTTGTGATTTCCCAAAACAGTTGCTAAATGTTTTATGTTCTTGCTTGAAAAGTGTCCTGACTCCACTGCATCAGCCAATCCAGACCCCCAGTGTCACTAGAAACCGGAGAAACGGTTCACCTCAGTGTTTTGTTCAATATTCATTATTTACATGAACACCATCCCAGATGTGGACACAAACGTGTGAGGATGTCAGAGATAAGTTTGTGTGCTTGGTGTTTTTTAAACCCATATCTGGTGTTGAGTTGATGTAAACACTACGGTCTACAGATAAAAAGTTACATTAATCATTATTGATTACGAATAATCTGCTAAATTAAGCAAGCAACTCACAATCTTTACATCTCTTGCAATTCTAAACTAATGGTAATGAAGGCTTTGACTCATCAGGAATTTACAAAATGCTAACCTTAACTAAGACTGAAGTCGTAGCGACAATAGTGTAACCAATATATTTTCATTGGAAGTAATTGTGTGACAACGGTTAAGGACACAGTGTTTCTGTTTCTTTTGTTTATCACACATTTTCATGCCTTCCTTGTGTTGCTGATTCTGTATGAGCTCATTAAGCTGTACACATTAAATGAAGCATTTGTGATCCGTCTGGTGAAGCGCTCTATTTTTGTCCTTTATTAATCCTGCCAAAGATGTTGACGGTGACAAAATAACTCCCCGGACAACTCTGAGCTTTGCGCTTTGTTCCCCGAGTACTGTATATCATCAGATTAGTTACGCGAGACGGGCGTAACTTGATGCTAAACTTGATAAAAGCGTTGGACCTTCATTGTCTCGTAATGCATTGTTGAGGAAAAAAGATGCTATTTGTGGTCCTTTGGCAATTAAAACTGCCGACGAGCAGATTCACTGGAGAATAAAACGTAGGTTGCAGCTTACAGTTTTCGCATGGGGTGCAAACATAACTATTTTTTTTTTTTGCAAGTCTTGATTCTGGAAGCACATGCAGGTATATTGTATGCAGGTTTCCGCTGGTCCGGCTGGTCTAATTTGATGGCTTAAGAGGGGTCTTGGGCCCTTGTCCATCTAGAAGACCAGCTAAAACCTAGCTTTGTCTTGATGGGAGGCCAGCTATGATGGATAAACCACCTTAGGCTTGTTGAATCTGGTCTTTTCAGCAGGGCAGGCCTGAACATACAGCCAGAACATTCTTTCCGCATTCAATTGAGTGCATCTGCTTGTTCAGCATTAGTCGCCCCTATACCACTCACCAAGGCATTCAGATTGAGCCAAGTGACCCAAACTTTGACAACGAAACGATGCCTGCCATCTGTTTCTGACTCCATTTGATGTTCTATGGCCCATTCACTACACCCACAAGCATAGCACTTCCGAGTAGCTCTTTAGAGCCCGTGTTGATAGTTGTATAATACACCCTCACAGTCTTTCCAACTCACTTTTTCTCATCACCAAAAGTTATAGATGCGTTTTCCCCCAAAGACACTCGCTGAGACGGATTCTATGTTTTTCATTCCAACCGAGCACTGCTAATTTATCAAAGTGAAGTTAGCATTGTGCTGGTGTGAGGCCTTGCTTTAAGAGAGCATATTGGCGTGTGCGAAGAAACAGAGAGCCCACAGATGTCAGGTGGCAAACTCTGGGCATTAATCTTAACGCCTCCATCTGCACACGCTCTTGAAGAGGTGCATGTTAGAGCAGTGGGGTGAGGAAATCCAGCGTTGCTTGCATTAACCTTTGATATCAGCTCTCGCCACTCTTACAACTCACAGTCACCTACATGCAACACTATGATACAGACGCAAACCTTGTTTTACATTTCAATAGACAAAAAAGAAAAACCTTAGAAGTGGATCTCTGCCCTCTGGTTGATGGCTTTCGCTAAGCCAGTGAACTTTTGAAGGTCACAATGCTTGTCAAGGTCTTATTAATATTGTTATATTTATGGATGTCTTTACAGGGAATGAACATTTCTTGAAATATGCTTATGTGAAGATAAACTTTGAACTTACTGTCACTTGGAGCCCCCGTGCACTCCTAAACTGTAATTTAGTATGGAAATAACGTATAGGCTACTTTGAGTTAAATTGTGCGAAAATAATTATGTTTTATATCGCCATAAATGCCATGACTGTAGTCTTATTAGTATAATTAATGTACATGATGTAATATCTGTTTTGCATATGTGACATCGGCAGTTAATCTACTGATAGATGAGTCTAGTAGATTCAATACCTAATGTCGTACCTCAAAATAAATTCATAACTAATATTTATATTAATAATAATGAATAATAATGATGACAAATGTTTTCATTTCCTGTGTAGGTTAGCAGCTAGTCCATCTTACACCAATCAGGGTTAAACTATCACTAGTTCCCAAATGTTTCCAGCATTTAAATCCAAAGACATTCACAACCTCTAGCAGCAAAAATTACAAAATGCATTAGAATGTTGGCCGCCTTAACTGTTATGCTAATTTGTAAAAGTTGTATAATCGCTGCAACTGTGCATTTTAATCATTCAGAGTGCACAAGTACTTGACCAGCACTTGAGAAGGGATGGTTTCAAGACGCCTGCATTGTGTTACATTCAACTGTTCTTAGTCTGGAGGGAACACAAGAATGCGCTCTTTCAGTCTGATTTCATGGGAAAACTATTTTACGAGGTGACAATTTTGTATATTCATAATAAATATGTAATTAGACGTTGGTTCTTTGTGCACCCCCCCAAATGTGATAAATACATTTCATCCAATGCGTCCTTGCTTGTCGCAGTTTCCCAAGGACATTTATTTTGAGATCTACGGGTGGTCCGTCCTGCTAACAGGGTTGACGCAAGAGTTGTCCCAAACTCCTTGTCTCCCTATTCCCAGCACAGGCAGCACAAGATTGCTTTTCCAATGCACAAGGCACTTCATGAACAGTGTCAGTGAAGACAGCATGTCTGCGCGACTAGAACACATTGTTCGCATACGATTGGGTATATTTTGCTTTCAATCAGTATTCCACCCATAGCAAAAGCAATACATCACCTACCCTCAGCGATCACCTGGTGCTATTAGTATTTCATCAGTGTACTCTGATCTGAGTAAAATTACACAGAGCAAGTATTCTGTGGTCTGGTGTACCTTTAGGCTTGAATGTGCTTATCGACACAGTAAAAAAATCTTTGATGGCCTATAGAAACGCTCTGTTTTTAAGCTCCTGTTTACATTTCTATAAGGCCTGATCAATTCAGTTAAAATATGCACTCTTGCATTGGACAGACACAACATTTTATGTCAAAACTTGTGTGATCAAAAACTAACAACCTGTGTAACTCGAAGCTCAAGGAAGTACTCACACATTACTGATGATGTGTTGGTTGGCCCCACGCGCCTCGATTCTGCTGCATAGGTGACTACAACATCCTGCAAGGTAACATTTATCATCCGACGACAGGTCAGAGGAATCCGTCACCCGTCACAGCCTTTTAAAAGACCCAGCGAGCATTCCCGAGAATGGCCCTACCGTGTTGAAGAACCACCCACACGTTTCATTGTTTTCTTCAAAGGGAACTGTTATTCCAGCAACACTCACGAACAGGTCCTCCCTTCCGGGCTGAAGTCAGATTAGCGGTGAGTGTTATCCAAACAAGACCTGCACGTTGTTATTCTGCGAGTGGCGGGGTTCGGCGACTAGTGTGCCATCTGTGAGAGCGCACAGAAGGGCCATTAAGCACGGCGATCACGTATGGATTACCCTGAGGTTGCAGGAAGATTTGGATGGAGTCACGGCAGCTTTTGGTCGCTCGCCATTGTCAGTTGGTATGAATTGAGATGGACGCTACAAGGGAAAAGCAGATGGAAAGGAGACAGAACAGATAAAAGAAGGAACCAAGAGCATAGGGCTGTGTTATGAAGGCATTTCTCATGGGGAGCAATAGTGAGGAATACAAAGCAGGCCTGTCAGTAAACAGCCTTTTGGCCTGACAGAGCGTGTACCCTTCACAAACGAGAGCATCTCGGAGCAAACAGCTGCAGTCACCGTTTCTCCTCCCTCCTGTCTGCCATCACTCTGCCAGTCCAGTAACCTCGGCTTCTCTCAATAGAGATAAGATTAGGTCTTGATCAACACAGGGTGCTCTTTAAAAATTGAAATGGCTTTGCCTCACAGATATGAGCTGAAAACCTGCGGTCCATTTTGAATCGAAATGTATCAGGAAGTTAAGGTTGGACCTAAAGTAAAATAGCAATTTATGAGCCTAACATTATACATAAAGACAGAATTGCTGTCAGCTTTTAAAGATGTCATATATATTCCAACTCTTGGGTGTTTCTCTGGTCAGGTGATTTATTATACTTTTTGTTTGATATATGACATGACAAACTAGATATCTATACCTGTATATCTACACTAATATTTATGTGAAGAGTGAAAAGAGTAAAAAGTGTTGTAGCGTGCTAACAATGCAAGCTTGCAGTGTTGAGATAGCTTGAGATATTCTCAATATGCCTGATCCCTCGCTGTGAAGTTGTGTACATTTATCTTTTTTTTTTAAGGAACACAGCTACAGTCATCAAAGTACTAATTTATAACAAATTTGTTTTAAACCATTTTTAGTTTGCTTTTGCACAATCTTTATGAATAATATTAGGCTTGTTCAAACAAAGAACAATAACTATAAAGATAACTATATAAGCGTTCACACCAACGGATGCTAATGGTATGTTTATAAGCTCGCATGCTACAGTTTGACATTTGAAGTACAACAAGCCATTAAAAAAAGGGTTTTGATTGGCTGTCAATGTTTTAAAATTAAAGTGCCCCAACTTCAGATTCAGACAGGAATATTCTTGATTTCAGTTCCTATGATTCAAAATCGTTTCTCTTGTCTAGAGATGTTGTAAACCCTGGTAAATTTTTCTCATCAGAAAAAATGATTTATCTTTCTTTCTTTCTGAGACATGCCTATGCTTGACATGATAAATGATCTAAGAGTGCTATTTTGGCTCTAAACACTGGCATCGTCTCAAAAATGCTTTGTGTTTTCTTCAGCCTAGCAACGCTTTTAAATCAAGAGTACATACTTTGCACCAAGTCATCAAATTTCACTCCCAAGAATTTACCCTTTCAACATAAACACATCAAAATCTCAAAAAGGCCCTTTGCATGGAGATTTATTGAGGGAAACAATAACAACTGCTGAGCAAATGGAGACAAATTACGGCAAGCGTTGTTGGTGCTTCGAGTGTCTGTCAAAACAGACTTTAAAAACAAGGGCCTGGCTTTGTTCTGGTGCGTGTTCCCTCCCGGTTCCCTTCTGCCGCCACCCTGCCAGGGGGAGCCGGAACATGGGGTAGGGTCGATTGTTGGTTTTAGGCCTCTGTGTACTGCCTGTAAACTATGGGAGTGCTTAGTAATGACATCCAGCTTCGTTTTCTCTTCATTTTGCACGGCTCATCTATGATCACTGCTGGACGACATGTGTGCCGGTGGAGGAAGAGAGGTGTGCATCAGTGAGGTTTCCCTCCCCTGTTGGGGAGGACAAGGGGGCCGCCGACACAAGCCTGCCATGGGATGTTTACATTCCGCTGGCAAGGCCACGCAATTCGCTCACTCAAAGCTGAGCCTAGGTAGAGAGGCAGAATAAATGTGCAAGTAATCTTGGTATAAAGGCATGTTTTTCTCCAAGGCCTTGAGGCCAATGCAGCAGGTACAAGTCATTAACTCCAAACTAAGAATGAGATATTAGAAAAAAGGAGCTTTTGAACAACAAATTGCTCTTAAAATCTTAACTAGATTTTTACGGCGTAAGTAGTTGTTCTGTCACAGCTGATTTCATGCACTATATCATTTGTCTATGGAAGCAATTTATAAGCAAGAGGACTTATATGGACTTACTGTACCTGTACATTTTTAGAACTTTTCCACACGATTATGAATGCTTTTTGATTTGGCTTGTTACCAGTGCACAATGCATTCGAGAATGCAGAGCTGGAGTGGGATTCTGTCTGTGACATAACATGAAGCAATAACGCCTAAATGTATTTTTGTCATCACTAGCCACTGCTTCCAAAATTGTGTTGGTCACACAATATCCATTTTAGTCACGCTGTGCTTCATGTTCTCGTTCGCAGTTTGTATGCGAAAAAATAAAGGTGCTTAAAAGGTTCTTCACAGCGATGCCATAGAAGAACCATTTTTGGTTCCACAAAGAACCATTCACTCTTTCGTACTTTTTTATAATCTGAAGATATTCAGATGTTAAAGGTTCTTCTACGGCATCAAAGAACCTTTTGAAGCACCTTTTTTTAAGAGTGTAGCATGTAGATGTTCTGTTAAATTTGGTCTGACTTTCTATAGTCACTTTAACGGTCACTTTTGGAAAACTACACACATTAATTCGATTTTACACTCTTAAAAACACCCAACCGCACATACAGTAACACACCCGATCCTTTTCATTTGTACACCTGCAAAACAAATGCTACAGTCTATTCTCTGCAATGTGGTTCCTAAGAAAAATCTTTGTTGACAACTGAACAGCAGTAAATAACATAGTATCGATCATTTCTTTATTTTATGCAATCTGAGCATTGGCAGCGGAACTCCTTATGATTAATAGGAGATACCCAAAATGACTCACCCTAATGTCATTCCAAAGCTGTATTCATTTCCTTGTTCTGTAGAACACAAAAATGATATATTGAAGATAATTAGCCCTATTGACTTTTATTGTATGGACAGCAGTGACAGAACTTACCCATCAAGCATTGTTGCAAACAATCTTTACAGAAAACACAAAAACAGTAGAAGAAGAAATATGATAAAGAGATCCCTGCTTATTTCACTATCATGATCATCACTGCACAGCATCACTACCACCATGGTAACATATGGTCCAATTGCTGCAATACACTGATGCTGCCAGAACCATGATAGAGATGGTTTAATATGATCTGTTTAATGCTCTAGCAGGGAATGATAACACCACTGGCTCAGATTCGATCATATGCAATCTATCCACCTGATGAGGTGTGTTATACTACCAGCATGACTTACAAAATGTCCAAGCTTGCACCAATCCAATGATGCCTGCAAGCTAAGAGCAGCTCTATATATCTGCACATCCTGTCAACAGATGCTAGACCTCATCTTCACACGTGAAATGCCAAAGATGCACGTTACTGTGTATTGGAAAATGAAGAGGGTCCTATTGCTGGAGTGCACTTCTGAGATTAGAATCCAGTTCAATCAGGGTTGTCTTTGTGTTGTGGCTTCGGGTGCGAGTGGGGTGGGATGGGGTGCTTTAATCTCCTCTGGTGCAAATTTGCATTGGAGCATTGCCCCATGTCGTTCTCCATCACAAGGGGCTGTTGAGTTGTACATCCTGTTTCTCCTCTGGAAGGCTGGTCATGTGTCTTTGAAAACAAAGCGAGACTGAGTTTTTATCAAAAGTTCCATTGTGCGTCGAATTAGGGAGATAACTGGCCGTTATTAAAAAAGGAAATCATACCAAAAAAGCAAGGGATCAGAGACTAAAATACGACAAGAATATATGACTACAATGAAACTGGGGAATTGTTTTTGAAACAGACACTTGCACAGCACATTGGCCACATTTTATCCTTATCATGTTTCCTTCAGTCTAGAAAATGTATTGTTATAAAGGAAATGTTACATGAAAAAGATATTAGGCATATCAAAAAGTGTCCCATACATACAGTAACAAATGTTGTGGTATTCTTAGACACATTTTACCAAGTACTTATTTATTAAACAACCTCGCTAGATTCTGTTTACAGTTGCAGAACAATATAAACATCACACATTACTGTGCAATATAGTTGACTGGTTTAGATTGTGGCTATATTTTCTGAAGTGATGGTTAGTATATACACATTCTGCTGCTTACCAGATCGGCGATAAAAAAAGAAGGTTGTGAAAGAAGCACTGGTGTTCGACTAGTTCCCGGACATGTGGTGCATCACGGGAGGTCTGGGAGGAGAGAGAAAATGAGGAACAGCTCCAGCGGCTGGGCGTTAGCAAGCATCCCCCCGACAACTGTAAGAAAATAAACAAAGTAGCCAAACCCACATTCTCAAGCCCAGGAGCCAACAGGAACAAGATGAAGATGTCTGATCCGTGTTGTATCAGTCTGATACCTTCTAATCCTATTGACCTTTCCAAAGTATGAGGCATTTCATGACCTTTGTTTGTGTGAAAATCCCTCTGTGCTACCATACAATATTAGCCAGGTAGGGAAAACTTCTACCACCCAGCCCACCCTCAGTCTGGAGAACTTTTCTGCACTTTTGCAGCTCTAAATGCATTGTAATGCCATTAAACCACAACTGTAAACAGAAATTCTAAATTGGAGGCCATTTAAATGTAGTATGTGACCCAAATTGAGTCTTTTTGTTTAGGAACACATTTAATTCGATGTCTATGATGGTTGTTTCTTTTATAGAAATCATTAGCATGCCATTCCAAGCTAGTTTAATATGGCTTTAGGCTGTTAGGCTAGTTCACAAACAGAATCCCCCAAAAATGATCCGAACATACGCTGATCTTATCAACAGATACAGACATTTAGTTGTGACGTAAGATTTAATCAAATTAATATTCCGCCACTTTCAAATGCCACTGAGCATCCATTGTAATTTGAATTAGTAGTACTGCTGCTTCAGATCATATGGTACTGTATCTTGAGATCCACAGACTAAGATCTAATTTACAGAGACAGCTTTATTTGAACTGCTTTGTGCTTATGGCTGTATGTATCAGAAGGGCAGCTGTTCCTCATCTAGCTGTCCGTCTGATCCTCTATTGGCCGGTCAAGAATTCCCTCCACAAGCAACACTGCATATGTCCGGCTCATAAAACCTTTAGCACTTCCATGTGGGTGTAAAGTCCCTCTTCTCTCATCTCTACATGACGCCTTTGCTCACCTTTGTAGCCAGTTTACATCTACATTATTGAGTGTCAGTTTGACTGCTCCTTTAAACTTTAACCATGTTTTTCCTTTCCATCTTATTCCTAATGGGACGTTCATACTCTTTGCCCTTGAAATTGTGCATGCTATGTTCGCAGCGAATTTGTACGGTAGGATGGAATATTGTTTAGCTTACATTTGCTGTGTTTGTTGAAGAAAATAGGCATTATGCAATGAAAAGTTGGAAAGTAGTGATTTTAAAATGCCCATTTTGTGCCACCATGTGGCAACACTTCGAGGCAGCCACAATTCCCATTTTAAACGTACATTGCGTAATAACAATGAAGCGTTGTGAGCAATCAGAATGTAACAAATACAGGCCATTTCTGTTCTTGAGCTTTGTTGTCATGCCAATGGCCATTATATACCCTATCACTGCCTGCCCAGAGATAAGCCAGGAAATGGATTTGAGGCTCCGCAACAGAACGGTTTAGCAAAAGTGGGCCAACAAGTGAGAGACAACCTCTTAATGAGAATCCTCAAAGGAAACAAGGCACAGGGCAAAGCAACCACTTCCGTACTGAAGATATTTTGGAGGGAAGATATTTCACAGAGATTTCACTGAATGAAGGTTCTTCTAAGGATTTCTCATAAAATGGGTTTTTGTGAAATTCAGCCCTGATTTGGGCTCTTACCCCTTTATTTCGAACTTGCGAAAATGATGACGCTTTTGTCAATGGACACAATTAAAGTAGTTGAAAGAAATGATACTGCGTAGCAGAGATGTATTGAATATAAATTAGTGTAATTGCATGTGATACATCAGACTTTAGTTTAATGTGGAGAGCTTATAATTACCCCTAATTTACTGTTGAAGGAATGTATAGAATGACAATGAGAATGACGAAATCAGCAGACATCAAGCCATTCACAAGAGTCGAGTGTAAAAGCACAAGAACAAGGCGATGAAAGATGTGTCTTGAGGTTGTGATGGGCCGAAACAGAAATGTCATTTTTGTCAAATTAAAGATTTTTGCAGACATCAACTGGACATACAGAAGGCCATTTAAAAGAAAATGTATGCATAGGCGTTCTATGTTTGCATGTCCAGGGGGGACATAAATGATTTTTATTATCATTGTTATTGTTAGTATTATTATTAATTCTTTCACGGATGTGTTTGCGTCCGTGAAATCGAAGAAATCTGAACCTATTATTGTTTTGCGTTTGTTGTAAAATTATAGGCCATTACAGGTCATTTACACAGTACATTATATATAATGTATTTTGCCTAATAAGAGGTAAATCCCCATACACAAAAGATGTTGATCTGAAAAGATAGCAGCATGCTTTCTGTAAGTAGGAAATTTGCTGTACAAATGTATGACTTTATATATTGTTTATGACTGTGTATCATGTGTATTATCTGAACCGAGTTGCTCTCTTATGGGCATGCCTGTGTTACAAAAGGTAGTCGCCACTTTCGTTGTCCTTTTCACTTGATCACACCGGCCTTTCGCTTTCCATTTTATTCAACACTGCAGTTTTACAGGCTTTGACATCGGAGGAAATGTAAAATTCATGGATTTGCTTGGCCCAGAGGACAAGTGCGTGTGGATTAGGCTACAGGGGTAGTTAGTCAGGTCAGTGGAAGAAAGAAAAATTGCTTTTTCTCACCCCTGTGCACTACAGGAGCCACAAAGCCAAAATGAATGAGCAGAAGGAGCATCGACGTGTTTACTTAGTTTTGTTTGTTTGCTGTTTTCTTTATCTTCTGGTTGAGGCGTGACGGTGGACATCTACGTGGTATTAGTTGCAGTTGCAACAGGAATATTTTCATCCAATGTATGACAAAGAGCCAGCAATGATGTCAAACAGATTCTATAGGAAAACAATTGCTACTTCCCTTGTCATGTATATAAACTACAATTACAACATTGGGGACTAACTTGATAAAAGTGGCGATGCAGATCCCTTTTTTTCAGTAGCGAGACAGTAACTATTTTTCAACCAGACTAGTTTTTCTAACCAACATGATGATGTTGACCTTTGTCTGTTTTCTCAGGTGCCAGAATTCAGTATGAGAGGATAGGAAGTGACGTCACCATGCAGTGTGGCTCTCTGGACAATGAGGCCTCAGTGACGTGGAAGGTGAACGGTACGGACGTGAAAGCTCGCAGGAGGGAGGAGGGACCTCGGCTCATCCTTTTGGATGTGGACATAAGTAGCAACGGTCTGTACAGCTGCTTTCAGAACCCTGACGGCCAGCGTCGTGACCAGATTAATCTCCGTGTTGGACGTAAGCCTCATCTGCTTTACTTACTTCACTCATGGTTCATTTAATGCCCATGTGACTGTGTACCAATGTTATTAACACACTATATGGCTACAGGCATATGGACATTTAAACTCCACAACCAGAAAAAGTTGTTAAGCGTTCAGTTGGAAGGGCAGCTTTTTTTAAGTGAAGAGAGAGAGACTCTCTGATCACCACCCTAAAACACACGTGTAAAATATGAGTAAAGAACAATGACATATGAGGAAAAAACGATGGGTTTTCAGTGTTTGTGTTAATAATAAGACACACAAATTTGAAGGAGAAGATCCATCGAATCGTGACCTTCTGAATTGTAATCAAATTGATTTGTGATTCAAGTGACGATTCACACTTCTACTTCTTCAGTGCAGTTTTGTCCAGTTATTTAGTCAAAGCATCTGTCACTCACAGTCAGTTACTGTAGACCCCAACTGTGCCAACTGGTCCCTCAAACTTACTAGATGTGTTTGACTTGAAGACCGACCTGTATGCTTTCGAAGCACTCTCGTAGTACTTTGATGTCTTACACCTTGAATGATGCATTCAAGACATCTTTTCCATCACAACGAGACACCAAATCGCTTGCAAAAACCTTCGTACATTCGGTTCCTCGGTGGTGGAATGATCTACCAGCCTCCACCTGGTAGATCTGCAGCATCCTTCACAATCACAACCTTTAAAAAACAACTCAAAACATTCCTGGTCCCCATGAGCATGATTTGTGAGCCTATTTGATTAAATTTCAAAGGCAAAGTCCCATCATTCCACAGTGTCATTTGTTATTGTTTTGCACCATCTAGCAGTAAAAATTACACATTGTGCCTTTAAAAGTTTATGTTTACTTCACAAGTTTTAAAGTAGCTTCCCCAACACTACACAGTAATGATCAAAGGACTGTAGTAAATAACTTTTTCGAAAATATTCTTTTAAGGAATCTTAGTCAACCATGGAAAACATTTTGTTTATTTACTATTCTCTGAAACCCCATGCAGATAAATACATAATTCACTGTGACAGACATGTTACCAACGGTTCTTTGGTGACTTTGACCTTTGCTTTGTTTCCTCAGGTGCCAGGATTCAGTATGAGAAGATAGGAAGTGATGTCACATTGCAGTGTGGCTCTCTAGACCACGACGCCTCAGTGACGTGGAAGGTGAACGGTACGGACGTGAAAGCTCGCAGACGTGAGGAAGGACCTCGGCTCGTCCTGATGAACGTGGACATGAGTAGCAACGGTCTGTACAGCTGCTTCCAAAACCCTGACGGCCAGCGCCGTGATCAGATAAATCTTCGCGTTGGACGTAAGTTTATCAATTTTAAAGCTGTTTACATTTAATATTACTTAGGCATTGTTTTGGTCTGTTTAGTTCTAGTGATTTTGCTGTAGCCAATTGGTTTAAGCCTCTTAAGACCATCTTGGATTTTCCTCTTCTCAGATCTTGATCCTCTTTATCTCACTATCTTCTCTATCTTATTTACTGTATTCTTCCTGAAACTCTGAATGACCCTGCATAGCATTTACCCTGACACTTCTTTATCTAAACAAGCCTGCGCTCTCTTCCGTCATTGATTTCAGAGGACCATCTTACTGTGTTTTGAAAGAGTTTTATTAACAACAAACATCATTGTTCGAGCGCAGCCGGCCCTCAGTTCATGCGGCCCCCTATCTTACATCTTCTTCCCCCTTTATCTTCTCTGGCAAGCAGCTGTTTCTATATGTGTGGGAGTCGCAGAGGTGTGAGATTTGTCTTTTATGTATTTGGTGAGTGGATTTATATGTCGTCCTGGATCTTTTTAAAGAGGCTACACAGCATGACGTCATAGAAGATGCCAACCCTGGTCCAGATGTGCTCTCTAGCAGAATCTTTTTCGAGTTTGCTTGTTAGTTGGATTTTGACTTGAAACTGAGTCAAAAAGAGGTGTGTGATATGTACTTAGTAGTTTTGCGGATGAAGATGTGTGCCTGGTCTTTATCAGCACTTTAAATGTTTCTGAGGGGAGGTCAGAGTGTTATTGCGCCATATATTAGCCAATCTGACAGACTAGAAATGGTCATCCCCTTGCCGACCTGCAAACACAAAGTGATTTATGTCAGAACATGTAAAAAGTTTATTAGACTTTTCTTTTATTTGCCTAAGGGCTCTGCATAGTCAATAGTATGTCTTGCATTTCAAGAAGAAGAGCTATGTAAATGTGGCTATTAGTTTATTATTTCTATTATTGTGGCATCGCACTTGATAGCTCCACCCACAGTTAAAGCTGATTGGTCCGAAGTACAGCTACATTTTCGAACCTATAGGCTACTACTGTATAGATCAGTTTTCACTTCCTTCAACCCATAGGAGCGTTTACTAATCTAACACCCTCCTGGCAAACGGAGATGCCACAGAAACGCGTTAATGCATTGAGAGGTTTTATCTGCATAATATTTAGCCCACTTGGTCTAGCATTGAGGTAGCTGTATATATACTGAATATACATAAATCTAAGAATTTGTTGTTGTAGTGTTGTTTTTTACAAATATGTCCAAAAAAAGGTGAATGAAAATGTAAATACTTAATTTTTCGACTCTCAGATAACCTAGAGCTAAATTATGAACTGCTAGGCTGTGGAAAATGTGCAAAGCACCGTAACCAATATTATGTGACAAGATGCTACCCATAACGCCGCCTGACAGCAAATTCATTGACTAATCAAATTAGAGGAACGGAGAGCAGAAAAGTAGAGATGAGCTCTCTTATGAGAGCATGATGAGGAATACGCTTCATCAGCCGCGTTTTCGTATTGCACATCACTCCTGGGAGAGACTGAACAAAATGATCCCACGATTGATAAAGCGCTTCAATTCCTCCAAAGGAATTTCATTTTCGACTTACATTAATACCATCATATTAAAAAGAGCACAGATTTTGAAGAACCTGTTCCATTTTCATTTGTCTCTAATGAGACCTCTTTAATATCACTATTGTTTGTCCTACATAGCAGTGACATGAAGCAGCAGTGTAGTGTCAGAGATGAGGTGGGTAACACAAATTGGAATGGAAAGGTTTTTTAAGTTAGGAAATGCTCTATTCAGGATGTTTTGAAGAAACAACCCAGACAAATTTGATACTTGTTGTAAGCAATAAGTTGGTTTACAAACAAGTCCTTTCTTGAAATATTTTCCTCAGCCAACCCAGTTGAACAAAATAATTGACAGGCAGAAAGTGCTTCAGATTGGTTAGCTATAAAAGAGAATATTTTGAGCAATAAAACATTCCACTTGTGTGGACTACATTGTGTCTTCTGTTCTTTAGATGCTGATCAATTTGATCCCATCTTATAAAGCAAGCAAGTTTGAGAACAGTATTTCACTATGTGGCTTTTCAGCCCTGAAACTGATTTTAAGCTCGTGTCTGGTGGGACGTGTGACTGCTGTTCATCTCTCATAGTGGCTGGGTCACGGTCAAGCCGACTCAGCTAACAAGATAAGTTCTGCAGCTAAGTATCTAAGTGAATGAGAGTGGCATGATCCCAATCCCACACACAGGGAGACGCCTTCCGCAAGCACGTCGAACCCCCTGAATGTGTGTCATAGGCATTTTTCAGAAGAATCTCGGAGTTCCTCAAAACAGAGTGGTCTAGCAAAACCGAAAGCAACATTTGTAGGTTTCGGTTTTAACTGATCAATCATACATAGAAGGAAGTTAGGATTTTCTCAGTAATTAAGATGTTTTTGTTTTTGTTGAATCTTTGTTCAGAGAAATTTAGGCTTATTAAACATGAACCAGTCTGAACCGCCCAACATCAACCTAGTCCATAATCCAGTCCTGTGACCGGTTGCAGTAACTTTAGGTACTTCAGGAATTCTCAATACTTACTTCAAACACTGTTTGTTAGAATATGACAAGATTTTTTTTATTTCATTTAAAAAAAGTCAAGCTTCAATTCAATGCTTTATTATTCAGTAAACTGACAGTGCAAATGGCGCTGACCTCTGCAATCCACTTGCTTAGTGACGCACCAACGCTTTCGGGTCCAACCACTCTATCAGACTCCAACAAAGGCAAATAAAAAATGCTAAACTCTCGATAACCATGTTGTCTTTCCGTGAGCCTGGATACTGTGGTTTACACTGTGAGTTTATAAAAGTTTAGCCTAAATGTGTGATAAAAACGGCTGTTTAAATTGTATAGAAACCATTGAAATGCGGGGAGGCTTTTCTTTAGCGACATGACAAGTGGATGCACTCAAGCATGAAAGGCTAGAATTCTTCACTTATTTTAAAAAAGCAAGCATGTTGATTATGTAAGTAATGCTATCTTATATGTTTTACGTTGAGTCAATGTTAACGTTATTTATCTTCACATGCTAGCCTGAGTTAGCATTGTCATCTAGTGCGTTTCTTATGTCTTTTGTCGTGTCACATTGCGGCGGTCGCGTCTGGTGTAGGGAATTAATTTAACATTTCAATATAGTTTCAGATCTTTCAGACATTAATAATAATCTCTTTAAAGTCCGGCTGCTTGGCTTGAGCAGAAGAATGTTTACTAATAATGCCGACATATCACGAGTTTGGCACTTCATGTTTGATCTCTCCCGTTTCTGAAAATTCTTCAACTCAAATGCCAGCATACGTCAAGTTTCTCCTTGAATTGTAATCGCTGACAGGTCAAATCCCTTTGTTCGCTGTTGCCTTAAAATAATGACTACCTGCCAAGAAGATATCTTTTAAAACGTGTTGGAGAAACAGAAAGCAGTGGCCCTTCAGTTATCACGGCAGGCTAGCAACCAAAGCATGAAATCCTTCTGAAAGTAACACAGCACTGAAAAGCTTTTTCGAGAAAGTATGAGGGCATAAAAACGTATAAGCAAGTTTCCTCTTGTAAAGTTCCAAACTTGCAACATACTTTTCACTTTTGTTGCTTTTCTATGGCTTGCGGTCGCTCTCCATTTGGTTGTAAGATACAAGAGAAAGCCATTAAAGTGCCATGTTCTGTCTGCCCTGAGAATGAGCTGCTCTCCAACAAGACAAAGCACTGGGTGTACGGTAAGCAATGTTAAGGGTTCAGGCAGGACCGCGAAGTATGCGACGGGGAAGTGAGCTATGGCGTTGTCAGAGATGGCATGCTCGTGTTGGTTGTCAGGGAATCAATTGGAGAGAAGACATGTGTTGAGGTCATCGCCGCTTTACTTGAGAGCTAACAATGCCGTAACTATTAAACTTTCATTGCTGTTGCACATACGGAGGCCAACAAAAGCATTAAACTACTCGCAGCAAAGACTGTGATGCCCTAAAACAGAGAGGAAGTTGTTCATTTTTAAAGTTAAAAATGTATATTCAAAACACGACAACTTTTGTAGCACAGCTGATGCTAAGCGCAATTTGATGCTTGTTTAGTCAACCTCATTTCTTTTCAAATCTGTATCAACATTTTTAATCCAATGGCTATTGCCCCACAATTCATACTCAGCAGAAATAAAAACTTCCCGACTTACCGTACACTGTAGGATTTTTCCCACACAGTTACATTTTTTCACATACTTGCATATTTTTGCTCAAGTAAAACTCTGATTGTTAAGCACAGTCTGTGACATTGTAACAAAACACACGGCTTCTCTCTTTCCTCTAAGGGACTGGAAAAGTAAAATTGTATTCAACCGCACGTCCCAACTAATGAGTTGGAATTACCACGCGGTGACCGCTTCTGATCAGTTATTTGGCCAAAACATTTTTTGGGTTCATTTCTTTGAGAGATGTGCCTGATTCTTGTTTGTATTTCGTTAAGGCCGAGCTGTCTTTTCCTGCCAGCTTTATTGTATGTGATTGATATTTTGTTTACCATTGGGATCCTCTGGGATTGTGGATAACGGGTCGGCCAAATGTAGCGTACAGTAATTACATCAGAGCTGGAGAGAAAAGCTCTGTACGGAGAGAAAACTACACAAAGCCCGCCCAAGCACGAGAGGCCCAGATTTGTTTTAGGAAATCTAAGGAACTCGAAAATGTTTGTACACCCTCTGGCATGACTTTGAGGAATTTAAATATGGGTATCTTGAGATAGACCAGGCATCTGTTGGACAAAAATGTCCGTACAGCCACTTTTTTATAAGGTTTCACTTGCTGTGCAGATGGCTATGGTTACTGAATGTGTATTGCAAATTTAGTATGCTAAAAGCGCATAGGGCTTGAAGCCTCGCAGACACATTACAAGACAGAAACTCTTCACCCTTTAGTGTTTTGGCTCTGTGACAAAAAACTCCAGGTAATAGATTTCTGGAAACAAAATAAGCGCTTTTTTTCTCAAATCTATGTAGAGGGCTAGTTAGTCATATTTCACACTTCTTTGAAGTCTAATCGAGGTAAAATATGACCAGTTAAAAATGTCCATCTGTTTATCTTACTGCCCACGCTTCTCTGATAACTGATGTGTTTAGTGAAAATGAGTGCAATAAACAGATCTGCAGTCAACTCTTGCATTAAGGGGGGATTCTAGAGACAATGAGAGAATGTTCTTGTAACGGACATATCTAATCTCCGCTTTGTCATGCATAATGGCAGATGCTGTGTTCACACCATGTTAAACATATCTAAAAAGGAGCAATGTGGACATTGAAGCGGCATCTAGCGGTGAGGTTGTGAATTGCAACCAAGGGTTCACTTCACCACTCACCCCACTCTTTCAGAGCACTACGGCGGCTGACACAGGACAAAAATGTTGTCACGATTTTGCTTCTTTGCAGGTGATAACATATTTACGCCGTTTAGGGATACTAGAAACAACATGGCGAATTTCATGTAAAAGGACCCGTGGTGTATCTAGGTCATTATATAAGGTCTTTATACACCTCTGAAGACATAGTTGTATATTATTATATTATGAATATTATGTTGCATTTCTGTCAATAGATATATTGCACACAGCACCTTTAAGATTTATATCAAGTATCATCTTTCATGTTTCTTTTATGAAATAACAGAGGCGTATTCAAAATGTTTAGATATCATGATTAATACAGTCAGCAATATTACACACAAGGTGTTTTTTTTCTTACTTCACATTAGGAATTGGAAAAAATGAAGATTAGATATCTAAAACCTTGATATTCCATCTGGATAAATGGAGACCATTCATTTGAAGATTTGCAGCTGAGGTTTTCCAGGATTTTACACACTATACAGGGGTGAAAGGAAAGGGAGTTATAAAGATGTGACATGCTGAAGTCCTCAGCTGCAGCAGATGGATGATGTTTGCAGCTTGCCTCATCCTTTGGGAGGAAGGATTGCTGAACTTTAGCTCTAATTTACAAGCTTCTTTCTCCAGGATTTCCTCTCTAATCAAATTTTTTCCCATTCTTTCTGTACTGTTTGCTTGTTCTCAAAGAGAAAGACAGATGCAGAAGGGAATGGGAAAAAATTATTTATTGCTGAATTCTTACAAACACATTTAGGGCCATCCGTATATTCAAGCAAGGCTTTTGCATGTTATTCAGCATGAATATGGTTACTGTCAAGCATATTTTCAAACGGAAGATGGATGTGGGTCTGAAAAGCAAGAAAATCAATAAGTAATTTACATTTTTTGTGGTTCATTTCCTTAGGCATAACTTTATTCCCTAGCAACATAATAGTGTTGTTATTTATAGCTGATGCAGACAATGTCAATACAGACCAAACATGACCATAGAATTGAAATATTTCTATATACCATCCTAAGCCTTGTTTCGCAGTAAAAATATCAAATTCTGTCATCACTTACTCACTTTTGAGTTGTTCCAAATCTGTATACATTTCTTTGTTCTGTTGAACACAAAATGAGATATTTTGAAAAATGTATACAGGACATGGGGCACTTTTGACTACCGTTGTAATCTTTCCTACTATGGTAGTCAGTGGGAGCAAAGAACTGTTAGGTTACAAGCATTCGTCCAAATATCTTTCTCTGTGTTCGACCTAACAAAGACATTTATGTGAGTAATTTAATGCAGAATTTTCATTTTAGGGTAAACTGTCTCTTTAAGACATGATATATTCAGTTGAGAAACAAAACTGCATGAGACTTGTTTTTAGAAAAAAAATATGGGTAAATTGTGTTATGTTTTAAAATAAATATGCAAATCTGTAGGTTGCCAGAAAGTGTAAACATTTTGTTTTTCTGAGCATTTCAGTCAACTGTGGCTCAACCAATGGCAGACAGGGGACAGTTCTGAGAATCAGTTTGAAAACATCAGGTGATGCTAATGTGCAAATGTGAACTATCTAAACCTATACTTGACTTTTAGCATACAACAAAATCTAAATTAACTATTATAAAAAAGAAATGAAAATGGACTTTATTCTAAATTGCAATAAACTGAAAATAAATAGCAGCCACCATCTGCAGATCCTCCACTAAACATCTGCATCCACTCAGCCTATCAGAACATTTTTAGGATGGGCTCGAAAACAGTAGCTAGGCTTTAAACATTGCATAACGTGCACTTTGTGTGTCATCAGAATGAACCATGTCGGATTAGCAGCTGCTTTTAAAGGGTCTGCATGATCTTAACAGAGAAACAATGGGAAGCGTTGGACTTGTACCCTCACATTTTTTATCCAAACAAACAAGAAGAAACACAGTGCTCGGCCCCTCAGATCCTGCGCATAAGTGCTGGGCTAGATGAAACAAATCAAAACATGACAAAACACAAGTACAGCTTCTTTTAGAGGAGTCGCTTTTATTGCGGAATAACACATTGCTATTGATCTTGGCTCGACTGGAATTCTAAGTGGTGGGCTTGTCTTTTTCCATCTGCCGTCGATATGGAGTGTCCCACATTGAGTTGGCTCATCACTCTGAGAACCTGGTGAAGCTGTTAACCTGTGAAGGCTTAACTTCAAAAGACAGCCCACACACACACGTCTGCACCCCTTTCAGCTTCTGTAGTTTGGGGGGTTGTGTGTGTATGTGTATGTGTTTGTACGTAAAGCTTGCATACTTCATTCACCTGTCATTGCTGAACAGTCAATAAAAAGCAAGCCCACATTTACTTATCTACATTTTTTCAGCATCCCCGCTCCCCCCAGGAAGGTTGCTAGCAAATAAATGAAAAATTGTATTCCAATTCACAGCTGGGAAAGACAATTGTGCAATAGCTGTTCATTCAAGCATGACAAATGGGCACAGGACAACCTTCCTCGGAACCAGCGGAGCCCCGAGTCAAATTCAAAAGATAAATTCCTGACAAACACCCTTTAACACCGCAGTCATTATTCAGCGGCCTCTGTCTCAATCGTGTGTTTTGTGCGTCTGCCTCTTGTTGACATAGTTGGTCTAATTCATTAAGAATTTAATAGAATGCCAGAGCACAAGCCACCTGTGTGCATGTAAACAGAATAAGGCTTTTACAGGGGAAACATTCAACTCTATTGTAGAAAGAAACACCAGAAGTGATATTCCGTGCCACACATCATCTGCTCAGATGAAGAATCAATTTCATTTTATTTATATGATGTGTACATTTCGGGAAATGACATCATGCAAAAATATGTTGCATTACACAACAGCAAAGCATGTGAGGAGTAGATTAAGATATGAGAGGTCAGAAGCCTTCCTCCGTGCTGTGAATTGCTCCTGAAAAGGACATATTTCAAGGTTTTAGAGTTCTCTGTTTGCAGAAAAGGGCCAACGTTGTTTTCTCTTTTATAGAATATTGAGAATTGCTGGATTAAATTATTTATAATTCAATTACTTGAGAAGCCCTCTGAAAAACGTTACTTGGTGACTAACAGGTGTGGCAGCTAAAGCTCTTTACAGAAAGAAAATTATTTCAGAGATTTTCCATTAGGAGTCTCCCTGGTCTCGTCACGCTGGCTCATCGGAGATAAACGGATGTCTTCAGTGATTTGCTATTCAACACCATTTATCGAATATAGTCTCCGTGAGAGCTAAATCTGGATTTAGACTTTCGGCTACCTAATAATCAGGGGTCTCAAAAGCAATTTGAAGGCTTTGAGGGCATTATTTTCATCTTGATAAAAGGGCCTTCATTTAGAGATGAAAAATAAACTTGGTTCATTATGATTAGGATCTTAGCCAAGTGTATAAATAATGTAGGAATAATGTTGTACAGTTCATCTCTGCTCCCCCTAGAGGTCCGTAACCTCAGTTGTAATGAGGGCAGTGCTGGGCCCATACTGTGAATTATTAAAGCACTGAGCAATTACAAAAATTACACTACATGCCATGGCAAAGCTATTAACATGAGCTGCATTGGCTTTCGCTTCACCTCGTGTTCACCACTTTGGATTTTTGTCTTGTTTGCCAAATATTCAAGTTCGAATTTATAAGCAGAATTTCATTTGCACATTCTTGGGTTTTGCAGCCTCTAACTTTAATTTCCCAATTCATTTTATTTCACATAATTGACATTGGCCTCATAAACATGTTTTAGTGTTACAGTCATTACAGACATTACAGCATTATACAATATTACAGTCGTTTCAGAGTCAAGCCTATAGAGTCACTACACAAGAATGAAAATTCTTTCATCGATTACTCACTGTTATGTCTACTGCAGAAGACAAAACAAGATGTGTTGAAGAACCTTGGTAATCAAACAACATTTGACTCTAAAAATATCTTGTTTTATTTTCAACATAACAAAAGTCATATGGGTTTGAGCATTTATCAAGTCCAATAAAGAGACAGAATTATGTACAGCTTACATATGCAGTGTGAAGGCAACTCGTAAACATATTTCAATCCATGTACAGTACAAAATGTTTGTGTCTAACCGGTTATTATTTTCTTCGGTTATGTCTTCTATGCTTTTCCGTTGCGACTTGCACGTCATGTGGTTTGACCTAACAGGTCTGGGTTAGTTTTTTCGGTGTTAGATTTCCTGAAATTCTTTGTGGTGGTTTGCAAAATGGGGAAAGAATGTGTCTCTAATTTGTGTATAGCGACGGCAAGAGGTTAGAGGTCTCTCTTTCTGACGCGCAGACATACACAAAACTTTAAGCTTTAACACGAAAGTGGCAGTTTCGATTACTTGCTTCACTTGCGTTTTCTACTTAATGCCCAAGATGAGGGCTTAGATTTGGCCAAGGTCTTAAAAACCCCCAGTTTAATATACAGGCACCCACTTTAAACTATTGAGAGAATTACGCCAACGTCCCGCTCTGTAGTTAAACATCTTCAGCTTGTTATTCTTCATGCTAAACACCAGTGTGCAGCTCAGAACAAGCCGTAATAAGTAGTTAGACGTTTCCTTCCTCAGTCTGGCTCCATATGATCCAACCTCATAAACCAGCATGGAAGTCAAATCAAACCTGGATGAAAGACGATAAATGCAGAGCAAAGCGCGGCTAGGCCAACACGTAAATGATCTATTTGAGATCTCACCGTATCCACAGAGCGCGTGCGGAAATCCCCCAGAGCGCTTTTTTCAGGCCGGAGCAGCTGAACTATTCTAATTGTTAACTTGTGTGTTAGGGTACTTAATTAGTTATGTAATCGTTGTGATCATAACTGTTTAAAACTTTGAGTTTGACAGAACAGGAGTGTTTGGTGACAAATCAAGAGAAATTAGTTCTTGATTGAACTTGTTTTAAATTTCACTGCAGTGACTCATTTTGGCCCTAAAACATGTTGATTTCATTGTATTACATAACAAAATTTCCACCCAAATTGCATCTGCAAACAAAGTATGCCAGAGCTGCTGTCAGAACATTTGTGAGGCATTTTTGCAATAACTTTTTCCACCTGATCTCCAGGTGATTTTTAATGAACGTATGAATTCATTCCCAAGATCACACCCAGCAGAACTTTTTTTAAAAGGTTGAAAGTCAGCACTAGAATTTTAGATCGTACTCACAAAACATTTTCTGACTCCCAGAAGATTTTGCTGTTTAATTATGTAAACAGAAAAAAAACAAGCTTTTCAAAGACTTTATCCAGATCATATTCAGAAAAATTATCAAAACATTGCCAGAGAAATGGCTTGTTTTTGGACTTGTAGATGTTGTACTCTTCCTCGCCCTCTATAACATTCAAAACGCAGAATGACGGAAAATTGAGGGAAGCGATGTTTTAAATGATTTTTTCTGACACTAAAATTCAACTAATTTCTGCAATTCTCCATCTGTGATCTTTGAAAAGTCTTTGGCCACTCAAATCTTCTCTTTGCTGTGCATTAATAGACACACATTCTCTCTCAGGCAGATTTGTCTATTAAAACCTCTTCTCAGGCATTATTGCCCTGATGTTGGAAATGGGAATTTTTATTGTTTTACACCATTTCTCTTTAAATCCACGTTTTATTTTGTGTAGCTCAACAATCTTTTGCTGCACATCAGAACTATAATCTTTAGCTTTACTCATTGTGATGAACGATTGAGGGGCTTTGTGTTATTAATATTTATTAAGTCATGACTGGACAACATCATGTTTCTAGTCACCTTGGTGTGCTCAGAAAATATAAATATTAATAGGAATATACTTGGGAGATATTTTACTCATAAGAATTTCTAGAGGGGCCAATAATTTTTTAGAGAAAAAAAAATCCACAATGTGATATTCCCCTCAAATTGTTTTACTTGAATGAAATGTTGCAATTTTGTAGCAAGATCAAAACGATTAATAAAAGATAAAACCGAGAAACAATGCAGATTTATTTTTACAGCCTTTATGGCTCATATTTACCAATATTAGTGGAAGGCACTCTATATTCTCTCATCTATGCCGGGTGTGTATTGATTTGACTTTGGCCCTCTTTCTTCTCCATGATATTCACGGCTGAGTGATCGAACAGGAGATTTGATTAACGACAGCCAATAAATCCATCAACTCAAGCCTGTGCTATAGTTCACTGCAAGGAAGTACACACTGGTCGGTGAGAGTCCGGCGTTATTTTCTGTTTGTGCGTGTGCGTGCTTTAATTACTCTAAATTTGGTTTTATTTTCATACAGCTAATTGTAAATTGGATCTATGAGGTTACACGAGATACAAATTGGTTCAGACTAAACAAACAGGACCGGCAGGTTTGATTGGCAGCGGAGAACATAATTATGTGAAGGAGTAAGGAGAAGTGCAGTCGGCTGTCCTCTACACACCAGCAATTCAATTAGTGGCCTTGTAGCCAGAAGATAATCCTAAAGTGTGGAACAGGCAATGAATATTCATTATGTGAAAGTTCATTACGAATACAATTATGAAGCAAGGACCCTGAAATGGAGTCTTTGTTTACCTGAACTATCAAATACACTGCGTTGGTTTATTATAGTGGAAACTGCTTAGAATGAGAAAAGAAGCATCCGTTTCGGGTATATGAGGACTTAACATAGCACACGTTTGAAATTGACTGACAGAGTAATTGATGCATTTGGGTGGGCAATGCAATGTTGTCAGCGGCTGGGGGCGATTTGGAAAGTCACTCAAATTGACTGGAAGTTTGTTGTAGATTTTATGGCAGACCGCTTTGACTGCCTGCTGTTTGATCCTCATTTAGATCTGAGAGTTTAAGGAGTTGTATATATTAACTAAAGACTTTAAATAAAGCTTAGGTTCAATTTACAGTGCTGGAAGCTAAAAAAAGAGTTTGACATTTTAGTAAGTGACAAGTTCATAAATAGTGTTGCACGTGTTTCTCAGACTGCAAGTATTATATTTGCTAGGCGCTGATTAGGAAAGAATGTAAATGTCATTCAGATTGCTTGTTAAAGTATTACTCTCGGGTCAACGTTTTCATTAAAGGAATAGTTCTCCGAAAATGAAAACTCTTTTATTTTACTCACCCTCGTGCATACCAAATGTATATGACTTCCTTTCTTCAACTGTACAGAAACCTAAATCTATGTAAATAAAAAAACCTTCAAATCTTATTTGTGTTTCATGATGAAATGTCTGTGACAGCTAGTCATGCAAGAACCAAATGAGATTTAAAGGTAATGGTGTGTCGCTGTATTCGATTTTTGGTCATTTAGCTTCGGAAGACATTTTTAACTCACTCAAGTCATTTGGATTACTTTTATGATATGCTTCAGTTGATCATTTTGTTTAAAAAATGTTTCCAAGAAAAAAGAGTCATATACTGTACGTCTGGGATGGCGCGAGAGTAAATAAATTAAGAGAAGAATGTACAATTTTAAGTGAACAAATTCTTAGATCATTTCATGTGACTCGTGTGCCACATTCCAAGACCTCTAAAAACCTTTTTTTGTTGTTGTTAAATATTTCTAAAATCTCTTTTGCTGGCGTGTCAGGTGACATTGGCATTTGATGTCAAATCTGGCGCAATGCGTCTTTGTCGAAGATTATCGCTGAATAACAACGTGAACATCTTTTTAGCCCTGACCTTTGGCATAACACTTCATTTTTATGTTTTAGATAAACAAAAAGTAATAATACAGTGCCAAGAGCACACAAGGGAGATAAAATGATGACAAAATTCACGCATTATGTCTGCGTCTGGGAATCACTGACATTGTAATTGCATCTAGTTTAAAACCATATGCCCATTGAATAAGCAAATCTTTTCCAGTTAAGCCTAATTACAGTTCTTACAGCCCTGAATAATGTTTATTCAGACGTAACTCCTCACTATTCTGTATATTCTGCTTCTCATTAGAGGTTGGCAGCGGTCTAGCTGGCGAGTGATAAATATGTGGTCAAATTGTTTTCTCAATAGATCCTTGATGGTGCTTTAATAGGGAAATTGTTCAGTGTGCTCCTAATGTTTGTGATTAGGAATCTAGCAATAGACCCTTGACAATGAGGGAAGGAGGAAGTATTGATCACGTTGACGACATCACGCGAAATATGAAACACGAAACACGCACACACGCGGACCGGCATGCAATGCAGCGTCGGTCGGTGACCTTGGTACTTGCTGGTTAGCAAATGTTCTTCATTCGATCTGACAGCGTAATCTATTAAAGGATGTTTTCCTTGGAGGAACCAGAGGTCAAGTGCCTTGTTCTACGGCAATGAAGCGGAATTGTGCTCGCAATGATTATTCATCGCTGAATCACAGTAATTGGTGCTAAACCTGAAATTGTTGTGTTAGCGGTGCAGCTTCTCTAACATTAGCCTAAAACCTCCCAAGACCTCTGCACAGTAGGAACAACATTTTAATTTGAGCATTCAAAACCTTCACAGAAATTCCCTTTTATTGTCTTTATTACGTTCTGTCGATACTTGCAGATCCAAGCTTTCATGGGTTTATCATATTATTTAGCAATGTACGCACACACGTCTGGACGGTGCGCTGTGTGTCATCACAGACTAGCAGAACTTTGAATAATTCATAAGAACTCCTTTTCTTTTTTGAACATCGTGTTTTCCCACTCGGAATACAGCAACAGACTTTTTTGTGTGACACAGATAACAGTAGAAAGAAAGACTCTTATCCCAAAGGTTATATCTTATCACTGATGATTTTAGGACCTTAATTTAAGCTTTAAATTAAAACTGGAATGGCTTAATTAGTATAATGACAAGGGAACTTCATATTTGCATATTGGCGCTGCTGCCGTGTTGGTATCAGTTTTCTTGAATACAGTGAGATGAGGACACCCACCACGTTAACTGAACGATTGAGAGAAATTGACGTGCAAAGCAATGTAAACAATGAGAGTTCAACCAAAAATGAAAATTCATACTGAAAAATCCAAGCGAATGAGCCTGAAAATGTAAATAATGACAGAATCATCAATTTACCGTTCTCTTAACCTTACGCTAATTTTAGGAACACATGTAACCATCTTCTTTTCTCAACGGCTGTGGCGATTGTATTCAGGTATCATGTGAAACCTGTCTTTTTCCATTCTACTCGAAACAAATCAAGGCAATCGCCGGCTGCGGCACACATTCATGTCTTTTGATTATGCTCCACAAAGGAATGGTGATGTGCTGAAAGGCTTTAGTAGTAGATGTCAGTAGATGTCTTTCAGTGTCAGAAAAAAAGAAGAGCTACCAGAGAAGCCACAGCATGGAGGGGCAGCGAGTGAATGAAGCCAACTCTGCTGGACCCCATTCATGAGTCCAGCCCAACAGATCAGTCCGCTACATCTAGAGCTTCTACATGCTGGCGATCATCTCCCTCTGGCTTTGTAACTAATTTTCTTTCTGTTTGCTGCTCTTTGAATACATGGCTTCATTGATGTCGCTCTTCTAACTGTATCTTTCTGTATATTCCTACTGTGAAGCCATCAAAAAAACTTTTGTTTTCTTTTAGACGGGTGTTTGTGCCTTTTATATGGCCTTTTTCTTCTTCTTTCGCTTCTTCTCACAATGTCTCTCCCTTTGGTTTCCTTCTGTTTTGTCAACTCGTTTTACACCAAATTGCCTTTTATCAGTATTGGGAAAGCTACTTGTGACCGCAAACTACTCACAATTGTAGTTACAGCCACGACAACGAGTATTTCACTTTCATGGTAGTAAAAGTACTTTGTTGCTTAAATACGTACATGTTGATCTATTGATGTACCGTCATATTTCTAATGAATGAAACATGAAGTTAGTTGTTCCTGTCAAGAGTCAATAGCCGTTACTTCCACTAGCGCCTCGGAATGGAATTTACTAAGTACATTGCACAGCTGCCAAAAATAGAGCAAATTTTCGCTTACGACAAGATATAAGATACAAATTCTTCCTTATTCAGTACCTGTTTGATTAGGTAAGTGTTGTTGTTTTTTTTGCATTAGCGAAAGTGCTAGGATAAGTACTTGATACAAAATATTAACATGCCAGATACTAAACACGTACACAATAATAATCTTACCGATGTCTTGACTACTTTTATTATCAGTCACTGTTGTTAAGAGCGTTATGATACAATGCTTTGCGAAAAGGCGGAAGTTCAGTGATGTCATTGTGAAAAGGGCCTATTGTCCTTCTAGCGAGGTCCTTCTCCTGCCGACCCTTCTCCCCTCTCTCTACCCTTTACTTTCCTGTCAAAATCTAGAATGTCGTTTCCAAAATACCAGCATAAGAAAAGCCTAAAAAAGCGATTTGTTCCTCACTTCTGTAAATGTGAATACCTATTTTCAAGACATATTGAGCCTTAAAAAAAAACGTTCAGCACCTTTGACTTTTTAAGAAAAAAATCAATAAGAATATAGCGAGTGTGTGCGGTAAAACTAGAAGGTATGTATTTCTTTGTATTGTATGTATTACTGACAGTCTTACAGCACATATTTGCAAAGCTAAATTGCTGACACCTTTCAGTGCTGTTTTATTGTGTGTCTGATGTTACTTTAACAAATTCTTTCTTACCAAATGAAGTAAAAAAGCTTGTTAAAGTATCTGACAAAAGCAATGTGGGAGTGATTTTCACACTAGTGAGTTTTTGAAGGGGAAAGAGTTTCATTATCAGGTGGAATTGCGGTTTGTGTAGCTTTGCACGCAATAATTAGCATTGTCACATTCCATCGGCATCCACAGACCAGCGCGGCGTCCTTTGATTCCTCCTTTACCCCAACACACTTTTTTTGCTGCCCAAAATTAGAAAGCCAGCACACATTAAGTTGCTTTTAACAGAATGTTGGGAAGAAATCCTGTCTTGTTCATTTTGGCTACATTTGTTCTTCCTCTCGTTCTCTGGCTATTAGCATGTTTGAGCGCTAGCTGCCATGTTCTTTACAGGCTTTTTTTCTGTTTTTTATAGTAAACATTTCTCTGTGTTCATCAGGAGTTGTAGCAATGTTTCCTTCAACATGTCAAGCTATATTATTGTGGGATATACACTGTTATCTCTTGATTTATTTAGACCCTTGTAACCAGGCCTTAGTGATAACTACGTTTTATCAGTCCCTCATGACCCTGGTATTGCTAGTATCGTACACTACCAGTTAAAGGAACACAAACTGGCCCAATTTGTTTGATGTATTACAACTTTGAAGGTCAAGCAAAAAGAGTTACGATCATGTAAATAAACATTCACTTGCTCAGTGCATTCAATGTGTACATTTGTAAAAGTGTGTCCCAAACCCACTGCTTGCTATCAAGATACACCTTGTTTCTAGAGTGTTAGCTTTGACTTCCTGGCATCTCAAATACAAAAGCACACAGCACCGAGCTTCTGCTATCTGATAAACGCAAACATAGTGCGGGCGGTACGACCCAGAGCGCAGATTGGAAGAGTCGCTATGTAATCTCCTAATCCCATTAATTATTACACACAGTCATTATGGGAAGTCGCTGTAATCCTCCCACAAGACCCAATTCTTCCAGAGTGAGAATGGTGCAGGAATGGAAATGCAAGAGCTTCATTCTTGATAGTATGATGTACAGAAGCTGTCTTGTCTAAAATAAGTAGTTTTTAAGGGAATGGAAACTTTTTCTTCCATCCTCTGACCGACACCTTGGACTGCAAAACCATTTTTGCATTATTTTGATGTTTCAAGAATCTCTAAAGATCAATAAACGAATGCACATACTTGTAGACTGAGGGCAACATGACAGGAATTGTAGCTGCTATAGTGAGTACAAGCAACAAAAACAGCCCTGACAGCAACTTTAGCTCTTTTGAATGACCATTCCATTAACAATTTTGCATCGTGCATAGCCATTTCTACAGTATATGAAGTATTTTGGATTTGGAATTCTGTATAAACCACAACTATTCATTTAAAGAAATATATCAGAAACAATAAGTTGTAGAATGCTTCAAAACATTTATTTAAAACCAAATGTTCATGACAAGGACACAATATAGGACAAAGGTTTGCAACAGTAACTTAATAGATTCCTATCTCTTAAAAGCTCCATCATAATTTTCTCTAGTGTCTAAGCACCTGAAGGCTACAAAAATGTACATAAAAAGCGCATTGGCAACTATCGGGTGGATCTATAAAACCTAAATTATGATGTTACAGATGGTCTCGTCGTCTCTCCAGAGCCTGATTAATTTAAAACTTTATGGCCTCAGCTTTATGTGGAAGGCTGTTTTATTTACTCTAAGATTAAAGGAAACACTTTAGAAAGAGCTCTCTTACACAGGGAATAAATAATTGGAACATTTAATTTAAAAAAGCTACATTTTTCTCGAAGCGCTAATTAATAGGCTTGTCTTTACTAAAAGTTTCAGATGGTTTTCTACTGTATCTCTGTCTCTCCCTTCTGGTAAACAATATTAAATATGTGCCAGACATGCAGACGTGCAGAGGGGGAATCTGGTTTGATTTCTGTAAAATCTTCAGTCTGCACAAAGTTCGTTCTTAATGTTTCTTGGGTTTTTTTTGGTCCTTTAATTGCATTTTCCAATTTGTAAATGGACCAGATGTCTGTGAGTGAATCTGTCCCACTCTCCGGAGATGGAAGCCGGCCGTCTGGAGAGCCCAGGTGATTTGTTCTCATTGTGGACGTCGATGCCATTAATTGAGACAGAGAACTCGGGGTCTGGCCGTCCCATAGCTCCAGACCCTAATGAGAATTGCATATTTTTCCTTGAGTCACATGGTGTTTCGCGGATCCAGACAGGCCAATTCTGCATTGTTTGGGGTGATGTGGGCGGGAATGTCTTTAGTGAAAAATATTGCAGGATGTATGCGGTTAATGAGCCCTTGGTCAGAGGCATTTACCAGCGGCTGTGCTTTTCTGTGGCTTGGTTTTTCTCAGTTACATATGCCTATGAAGAACCCTTAATCTGATACAATAGAATTCCACCTCATCGGTTTTCACAATACAATATAAAACTGACATTCATGTACTGTACACGGTGCTACAGCAAATTGTTCTTTATAACTTGCACAGGAGATTGGCCAGTGGTAGCTGCACTGAATGGAAACAATATACAATATTCAATTTGTTAATAGCAAATGTTACGTACACAACATTTCAGCATTAAAATCATTTTATATTGTACATAGTTCTAGATGTATTTATTCGGCCTGAAAGAACTCTCGAACTCTACTTTGAAAAGACTTACCTACCCCAATGTACATGTGCATATGCTTGTGTGATTGCACCAAAACTGTAGCAATGACAAAGTGTTGGCCAATTATACTCTAGAACGACACCCACAGCACCTTTTTGATCCTGTAGCATGCCAGGGGCTGCGTATGTGACGATAACATGCATCGAACAGTGATGCAAGATGCCATAATCCATTTTTCTTTAATCCCCATATTTAATATGCAGTTTACAAACGTCTCAGAGCTTACAGCTGGCTGCCTTGCTTTGCCCTCAAGCTCTCAAAATTGTTAACTTGTAAACTCGAATAAATTCTAACTCCATAACGATTTATCATTCATATGTGCTAACAGTTGTGATATTTTTTAGTGGGTGTCAGTTTGCGTTTGCTCTGTCAGCTTATGTATAATGGCCATATAACATTCCCATATGAATTAGTCATAAAAAATTGTGTTTTTTTTTTAGAGGCTACAGAGATAAAATCACAGTAACACACTGAACTGAAGGTGCATGGAAGAGAGGCAGCTGAGCTGAAAGGGAAGATTGGGTGCATAGCGACTGTGGTGGGGGTAAAACTCTCTGAAGTCTATTCATGGCCCAGTGCATCAATGGAATTCATTCTTTTTCAAATCTGGAGCATTCAAAGCAGCCTGGTACACATTCCCAAATGGCCACTGTCTTCTGGCTAAATTGTAATTTGTCAGTTGGGACAAACCCCAGGATGACTGGCTATCGGGTACATGGGGCATTACATAGCATCCCTCTTCTTCTGGGCTTTTGTGGAATGGAATGTTTATGTTGGGTTAGACGCTGGCTTAAAAAAACTTTACTTAACTTTACATCCTTTTTCTAAAAATTGCAGACATCTGTTGAACTGTGACTAATTTTCACTTGGCTTCAGCTTATTCCAAAATTGCAATGAGGTCCCGATGTGAAAATTATAAGCAGAGGGATCATTTATGCTGTCATTACGGCGCAGAAATTAAGTCCCCAATGTGACTCCTGTAGGGATTCTTGGCTTACCAATCAGAAATGTTAATCTGCTTGATATTTTCACAAGAACACCGCAGAGGGAAATGTCAGGAGAAATGGTAAATATTAAGAGGAACCATTCAACTTATCCTGTCATTTTCCTCTCAAGGAAAATTACACTAAAATTAGAGAGCACTTTGTGCTCCTGCTGCCCCCATTATAACTATTTTTCACCCTTGTATCAGTTTTCATCTGGCAAGTGTTTTTCGGTTGAAGTCGTCTTTCTAAGGCAAACCGCATGAGGTTGCCCTTGGAAATATACAATATATTATACAAGTAATAGAATCTTGAGCCCACATGTCAAAAGCCCAGAAGCAGTCAGGTCGATTAAAATTCTAGGTGAAATTGCAGCATCTTTAGGGAGCACTGTCCATCTAAGAGATTGATAAATTAAGCTGTCAAGCATTCCATCTGACAAACGCCTCTTTCACGTGGATCACGTGTGAGATTTGCAATCCATTCACATGCCAGCATCTGTAGGAACTGCCCACCCATAACTGATTGCCTGTAATAACACCTTTCTCTTTCCACATTGAGAAGAAGTTTGCCATGCATTTGAAGCCTTAAATCTATTCCCAAAACCCAGAATGGTATTTTGGACTAATCCTCTCATTGGGACTTCTAATCCTTGGTTTAAACTTTACCATTCGTTAATTAAACGCTGAGTGGTAAGTCCTAAGACCAACTTTGTGCCACCAGACAGGAACTGAGCCGTCCACAAATACCAGCATGTCATTGTATATGTCATATGAATCTTCTGACATGCATATTAGAGGCCATTACTACCCTCTCACCTCAGTGAAGATACACCCTGACCTCTTACCAGCCCTCTTCATTATCTAGCGGACTGATGGGCCAAAACAGGATGAAAACAATCCTGCATAGCCATGGGTTCCTGAAGCACCCGTGTGGCGGGAAATTCCATGTACGTTTGGGCCTGTCAGAGTGGATTACCTTGGTATTTTAAGCTGATTCACTCTCATCCCCGCTCGACCCGCATGGCTTTAGACCATCTTGGCGTACCAATTTTCAGCTCAATTGCTCCGGCTGCTAGCATAATAAGGAGCCTGCCACCAAATGGTACACATCTGCAGGTGTCTGCGGCAGAGCTAGATGGCTAAAAACCCACAGGTTTCGTCGCTCTACTGACAGAGTGAGTCTAAACGAAATCTCTGCTGTCATTTTCAATGGATCAAAACCAACGGTCTGCGGTTTACCCTGCCTTCCACCGCCAGTCTGCGGCACACATATTGAACAGTGTTCGGGTATTTTTTTATTTTATTTTTTGAGTCAAAGAGGGCTTTGCATGAGCAAATTCCTGAATGGTCAGAAACAATGGTTAGTGATCAGCAGGGGTAGACCGGGCCAGCATTCTAGCTTAGTGGTCCCAGGCAGAAACCCACCACACTCCCCCTCACAAGACCCTCTTTTATCAGTCTTTAACCCCCAAACCACTGCCCCTCCTAACTCAGATCCTAATAGCTGGGAAGTTTGTATGACAAAGGGAACAAACAGGCATGTAATACCGCCCGTTCCTTGCAGATGACACAGGGGACAGGAATGCGAAAGGGTTGGGGGTGCTGGTGAGGAAAAGGCAGAGAGCAAAGAGCCGACAGCCAGAGCCCACTGTCAGATTAGAGCCATTAGCATGACTGTGGAATGACGGAGAGCTCTGTCCACACAATGACCATCATTAATCCCCTGCCTTTCAGGGATAAATATGGAATATTACATTGTCTGTTCAGCAGCACACCATGCTGTAGATTTGACCTGAACTTTTCAGCTGTTGGCATAAAACATGCCACCAAAGCACAGTTCTGGGACCACGTTTGGGTTCTACAAGAAAAAAACTTGACCGATTATTTGCTTGATATTTTAGTGCTAGACTAATTGGAGAGCTGTGAAACACTGAAGTTGACATGGTCTGTCCACTTTAACCAGATGCTGTGAACCAACCTAAAAATGTATTCTTTAAACCAACCTAAAGGGTGAGGGGGATTGGGGTTGTCAGCTGGTCAAGCTTGAAGACCAGCTACATGAGTTTAATACCAGCTCAATCAGGCTTGAGGACCAGCTACACTGGCTAAAACCAGCAAACCCCATTTTTGTGTCGTTTACGTATTCAGTGTGTTGAAATGTCGAATGCATAATGTTTAATGCATAGACCCACAGACTTGGAGAGAGAGCCTCACCTCATGGAAGGGGCCAAAAGACCACCCAAATTCTTCTTAGTTGTTACTTTGTCCGTGCTGTTGTCCAGTCCATTTACCTCTTCCACCAGTCATTCATCCATCAGCCCCTCCCTCCTTGTTTTTCCACCACATGCTCAGCAATCATCAGTCTTCCTCCCTGCATTTCTGTCAAATTAGCCCCTCATGATGGCCTGCTGCAGACAGCAATTCCTCTAATGACTTTCCCTCCTCACCACCCCATGTCTGCCACATTGGGTCTTTTAACATTGTGTCTGAATGGAAGGAGGTTTTTTTGCCCTTCGCAGAGACTATTGGCTGTCATAAATGAGATGCAAAGGAAGAACACTTTCAAAGGTACAAGATGTTGGATGCTTTTTTTAATCCGTGAATAAAACATTTTTTGTTTACAAACTGTGCAAATCCAGACAGAATCATCAAACATAGACTTGTGAGCATTCCTGAGTCCCTAGAACCACATCCTATCTGAGGAATTCCCTCTGGAAAGACCTGAACTTTTTACATCCTCAGAAGCCCTCACATATCCCTTTGTCTCGATGATAATCGTGATGGTTAAGGGACAGTGCAATAAAAGGCCCTGTGGAAACAGAACTGTTATTTTTTCCACCGCACGCTAATGGCTTGGAGGTTTACAGTCTCAGAGTTGTATTCATGTATTCCGCCTATGTACAGACGGTCCCTGCTCTAGTGCATATGTACAATGTGTGTTTACTACCTTTCAAATCCCCCTTAGAGAGGTTTTTTAGCTCAGTTGTACTGAAGTGGATATCATTTTGGCCTGATGTGATGTGGATTGTTGCGACTGGTCTGGGTAGGTTCGTCTTAGTATTAGAGGTTGGAAAAAGAATGAAAGCTAGTGGGGATTGCCCAAGCATTGCCCCAAAATATAGGAGTTTATTGAATTACGTAACAAATATTAAACCAAGTAGTATCTGCAAACAGATGACGCTAGACGTTTTCTCCGAACTAACTTTAGGTTTGCGGTGTTGCATGAGGGAGCTATAAAGTGTCCATATATTTTTAGGGGCCACTGAATAAATTCCTTGAACAGGTTCGTAATTGCTAATTGTGTTTAACCCATGGGAACCTCATTGTTTGTAGTTTCTGCTTGTAGCTTTTAAAGGGACGGGAACATGTCACGCTAAATTAGTGTTTTTTAATGGGTAAGAAAATTGTCTGAACCCAATGATGTAGAGCTGCTGAGAGCTGGTTTGTATTACTAGACCACCCTGACCGACATCATGTTGAGTGAAAACAACAGCACCTTTCCTTCTAAAAAGCCAGGCTTTAAATAAAGACTATATCTTGTGTGTTTTTCTACACCTTATACTATTAAACGGATTGTTAGCACTACAGACTGTTAACACTGCACAGTATATTACTCTTAGATTTATTGTCACCTTGTGGCACTGAATTTGGCCAGTGCGAAGCTTTGCTTTGAAATTGTTTTGCTAAAGATTGCTGACTTGCCTTTTTCCTGTCCCGTTTGCTCAGGTCTGTCAGTTTCTTTGGCATGACAAAACGTACAGGCGAGTGGGAGAAATGTTTTATAGATAAATGTTCATGCTAGAAAGTACTGCCTTTTTTTCCTTTGGGGGGGGCTAAGCAGCTAATGCCCCATGACTCAGTATATACTCAAAGCAGATAAATGAATTATTATTGTACTGCAAAGAGAACACTTGATTTAACAGCAGCCTTCTATATACCAGACCCACTCCGATTCAGGCACCTCAGTAGAGGATTTATTGGGGTGTTTTTATTTTGGACTTTCGATTAGGATCCGGGGCATATGATGAATTTGCATGCATGCACGAAGCAAAGCTGTTTCTTTGAAAAGCTGCCAGCCAGGCACTTACTCTATACAAGACATGCACTGTGACTAATTTATGATGATAGTTTTTACCCCCAAAACTCTGAGCCTATAGATACGTGCAACAACAAAAGCACAATTTAAGGTAATAGACATCTTAAGAAGTAAGTACAGATCTTATAAGTGTTGATTGGCTATATCTATAGGTAATGAGTGATGTAGCATTAGAGTTTTCCTTGCAGAACTTGCACTGAAGCTTTCATTTCTATATAATGGCTCACTTGATAGTGAAACAGTATGTCAAAGCAAATATTTACAAACATTTCTGTGTCATTTTAAAAGCAGCTGAACTGTAGCAAACTCATCTTTATTTTAAGATAATGTTTCACATTAAATCAGTGTAGGTGTGCAACCTTTCAAACCAAAACACCCACTGCTTGCTTCTTCATTTCAAGTTTGTTTATCAGCTGTCCTGTAACTGCCGGTGCTCTATTGGTGTGGGAGTCGGACGAGACCACGTTTATTGCAGCTGATCCACATTTCCATGCAGGTAGAGGCCATCCAACACAACTGGACTCTCTCATCACCGCATTGCTCTGCTTTCAATTGCTGAGCGCATAGCCCGCATTCCAGGCGCGTCATGGGGGGAGGTCGCACCCGCCTTTGACAGATCAGCAGTTAGTGATGATAGTGCTAGTCGCCTGGGATTCACTTGCTCGCCTTTTATGTGGGCTGGCGGCTTGACGTTTGTCAACTGACCCCTAAAGCCGCGTCTTTCATAGCGCTGGCCTTTTAATGGCCTCGGATTAGGGAGCAGACAGCCGGCAGAGCAGGGGGGTCGAAAGCACTGCCCTTCTATTGCATTCTGTAAGGCAATTCTATCCATTCTTTCACGACCAGGTGAAATCTATAGCCACTGCGTCAATCTTTGAGTGTGAGAAACTGTTTACCTGATGTGCCAAGGGTCACAGACTTGGTCAGAATCACAAATAATTCTGTCGGCACGATGGGTGACAGGTAGGCTTTAGATGTAAAGTGGGGTTAAAAATAAGCAGCTGGGGTCAAAGGCAAATGTTTTCATGTGTTTTATTTAAATTACATCAATATAAAAAGCAGGACTCCGGAAAGACTGGGAAGGGAGTTTTTTTCCCACCAGTAAGTGTACTTCGTCTGACAGCTAAATTGCCTCTCTTCATTGACTTCTGCAATTATCAGCTTTTATTACAAATAGTACTTAACTTTTTCTTTTTGTACCAGGAGTTTGAAGGGTATCATTTACCGGCTGTGGATATGATATGACAGCCCTCTTTAAGCTTGCGTAGGGCGAAGTCTTGTTAACCATAATGTTTCTGTGTAAACCTCCTGCCTTAAATGCTTAATATTCTTGAATTTCAATAACATTATATCATGTGCATTCTTACTAATTGTATTACTTTTTTAATTTTTTCATTCACACAGTGTGATCTGAGTTTGTCAGACATTATATGTATTACAGTATATGACAGTATATGACAAAAAGAAAGAAACTGTTCCCTCAAGTATACATGCAAGGCATGTCATCTTTCACCCCATAAGCAAAAGACCAAATTAGAAATGATACTTCCATAAAGACAATGAGGCCTATTCTTCAGACAATTAAGTTTTTGTGCAGTGTGTCATTATTTTGATTATGGTTAAGCATTATTTACAGGAAAAATTGTATGTACTGTAAAGGGACAAAAATCATTACTGTAAAGGGACAAAAATGTATACGTCTTAATGTTTGCTGTTAATCATATTTGTGTCCAGATTTAATTACTGTATTACTGAAAATAATGTCACAATGCCAAACATCTGTCTTACAAACAGGATCTTTCATATGCGAAATATTATTTCATATCTTTCCTTTTGATTTAGTGACCAAGACCTTTCCCAATGGTTTTCTACAATACTATCAAAGTGCCGTAGGTAGCGCTTTCGTTTAACTTCTCCACACCTCTGGCTAACGTTGTTACTTTGGCACTGGTAGCTTAGATTAAATCACTTGTGTAAGAAAGAATGCTGAGCTATATCTTTGTTGTCTTTTAGAACATTCTGGTCTTCCAAAAAGGGTGAAAGAAAGAAAAAACATAAAGGAGACAATAGATGTGTTGCTAGGCTGCAAATTCTCACAGAAAAGCAACCTTCTTTTGTTTTGTGGCTTTTGCCTCTTTGGAGAATGCCTTCTGTGTGGATGGCCGTGCATTCTCTTTCGGGAAGGGCGGGGAAGTGAAAGGGGAGGGTTGTGGTGGTTTAAGCCGTCAGGGACGAGGGTCTGTGAGCTGTCAGCGTGCCCGTTTGGCCTGAGGGTGAGGAAGACCTCCTGTGGTCTGAACTCTATGGAGCAGTGGACCTCCTGAGTAGAAACCAGCAGAAGCTCAAGGCAGGAATGTCAGGGCAAACGTAGTGCGCTCCTCCGACAAGTGCTCTGCTCCCTTGTGCATTCCTTGTGCATCTTTTTCATCAGCAATTCCAGATGTCCAGAACACGAATCTATCCATTATAATGTGTGTTGGGAGGTCACCCTGTTTCTGATCAGTATTCCTGTTGTTTTCTCAACAAAAGGCCAGAGCTCAATTGGTAATTGATTCTCCAATGGTGACTAATGCATTGAACAAGCTTTTTTGCACAAAAGCGGCATAGTCATTTAAAAAGCAGGGGGGAAAGCTGTCCATATTCCATTATTTCTAAAACCTATGAGTAAAACTGACTTAGCCTGTGGTTACTAGTTAGTACTGGGCACTTGATAGTTTGCAAACTGGTCCAAAAGGAACCTAGTCTTCATTCAAGGTCATCCTTTGGGATTTTTGTTCCATTTTATCACCTGCCTGTGAAAATCACGAGTCCATACCTGAATGTATCCATTTACATTCATGTTTTCGACAGACTTTGTTATCCAAAGTGACTTATGGGGCATGCAAGGTGCATTTTTATGGGTTTGCTCTGCTGACCCACCTGAGATACTGACACGACATGATACTAAGGACAATATACAGTATACTGTATGTACAGATGTGCTATATACAAAGCATCATGTGTTATATAGAAATTAGCACAGTGGGAGAAGATTTAACTTGATGCTTTATCAAACACTATTTGGGTTTCAAGTCACTTTTAAATAGGTTTGAAAAGGGTTTAAGGTCACTTTACGATGGCCATTCTTCAATTTGTGTCTTATTTCAGGATCAAGTTCTCACGTATTCCAATAGAGTCAAAGGCAGACTTGAAGCGTATCTCTCCACCGTCCTCTCTCAGAATTTAAAGTGAACCTCATCAAATCATGTCTAGAAAGTGTTGTGTGTAAGCTGGCAGCTCAGTGCTGTGTTTAGAGCAATCAAAGCTCAAAGGGGTGCCCAGAGGTGAGCTTATAAGCAGGTTTGTTTCTTACGGGCTCTAGTTTGTCGGGCCCCTGGGGGCCAATGGAGATGAGGAAGGAGAGTGAGGAGCTGAACAGCTAACAGGGCTTAAATCACCCTCCATTTCACTCACAGGGACACATGGGAAGGGGTAATCTTATGCGTCACCCTGGCAACCGGTCTAACTCATCAGTTTCAATTCTGGCAGTGGTGGGTATGGTCCAGTGGAGCTCGAAGAAAGGGCTCTAATCTGGAAGGAGGGCATGGGCGGTTATTACATTTCCCCCTTTTTCCAAAGAAACTTGGGATATCATAAAAAGGTGACAAAGTACTAATGTTTTCCTCCTCCTGCTTTATTCACAGTTCCACCGAAGGAACCACAGGTGACATGTCGCTCAAATACCTACCCTAAAGGATTCTACTGCAGTTGGGATCTTCAGCATCCCCCAAGCATCCCTACAGACTACGAAGTTGATGTCCAGTAAGATATTTTCTGTCTCTCGCATTCAACCCCAAAATTCCAAGTTTTCGCTCCACCCTCCCTTTTTGTCATGTCATGACGTCTCGTGTTCAATACACGGCGGGTTCGTCTAAATCAGTGACGCTTTGTGCTAAGAGGCCTGTCTGGCTCGGAGTGCTGGAACTCAAGGCAGTATAAGTGGACTCTTAACCAAAAGTAAACCTGAACACAGACCTCTCAACCCATTTCTCTCGACCTGTCCACAGCTGTCTGTATAGCTTTAGTGTAGATCTCAGCAATATATCAATCATTTCTTCATTAAAATTGGAGTGCAAATGAAAACAGATTTGCCAAGTCTGCAATCAAAAGTCAGTATTAAGAACAATTATAATACAAACATCAAATGTATCCATATAGATCATTTTACCTACACAGTCATCATTCATTTTAAAGCTCCATACTCTTAAGGTATTTCAACAATGATCTCATTTGTTTCTATTTTTATTTTGCTAAGCTGAAAGGAAAAACTTCTGACACCCTGACGTTACACTTAAATGAAACACATGAAACTGTTCACTCATCAAATCTCTAGAGATGTGAAAGCGCAACCTCTGAGTAGTAACATTCTTTGGGTATCCGCTGTTATATAAATATAAAGCATGCAACATAAGCAAGGGTAAACAGAGCTAACACAAATTCTTCCAGTCCAACTGATGTTAGCAAGCAATTTCACAGCATGTGGTTCTTTAATAATTTTCAATGGCCAATTTGCTACATTTCAATCGCAATTACAAATAATCACACCTCCCCTGGATGGTTTGACAAAAGGAGAATATTAAAATAGATTTTTTAATAGAGCAACCTCTATTAACCCCTATTATTAACAACTTAGGGGGAATTAAAAAAAAAATGTTTTGCATGCTCTGCAGTTTAGGTCACCATATATCGTATATTCGTACATTAACATAACATGTGCACTAGAACTTTCTGCCAGATGTACGGTCAATGATTTCGATATGTGGTAGGACCGTTTATTGCCTTTATAAAGTGCCATTAAAGCCCAATAAATGGTTTTGCTCTTTGTGGACAGAGCTCATATCAGGAGGTTTGTAGGTCATCTACTGACAAGACCTCTGCCCAAATGGTACCCTGGGGGCGGATCAATTTCAATTTCTTCTGTTATTATGGGGTACAACTGTTAAACATCCAGTTGAAAAAAAATTCTCTCTTCTGTTGAACAGTTAAATAACCTTTATTCGGTACAACAGCAACTTTGTATTGGTGATGCTGTCAAAAATGTTGGAATCAAATGATTTTCTTATAATTTGGTACCATCCTTTTACAATGTGCATTGAACATCATAGTAAAACTATTCCACGAAAGCTCCTTATCATTGTTAAAGAAGATTGCAAGTTTGTTTGAGTTTTTCTTGATAATTTTCTGTTTTTTTCAGACACAACCAGAAGCCTTTGGAAGTGAAGAGAGACGAGTACCATAAAAACAGATGTCATGTGATGTTTCCAGAACTGTTCACCAGCTTTCCATACCGAGTAAATGTCACGGCAGTGAACGCGCTGGGAAGAGCTTCCACGGGTATCAGCTTTGAAGAATCATCTATAGGTACGCTTTTTGATGGTCGTTTTGTTAAATTTGATTATTTGATTGTATTAAATGGGATTTTGGCTTGAGGAAATGTTTTGTGTAGTTTAATCAGCTAATCTTAACATAACTACAGTATAATGATAACTACATCTACACCGACAGAAAATAACACTATGCCCTGTAAATGTGACTGGATATTAACTGCTATCTATAGCTCGGCAATTATTTACAGGGGAACTGCGTGAAACATCCAGAACATGTCTGCACTTTGGAAACCCACAATCATTCCCTTATCTGAATGAACAACACCAAACACTGGGGCAAAAAAAATTGAAGCTGGTGTGTTGTTGGAATGGCTCCGGCAGCTAAATGAACTTCTTACATGCATGACTACATGTGTGCTTGACGGTAATAAAAATGCTAATGCAACCCGGATCACTCGATTGACAACGAAAATATTTCCCATCTGCTTCTATGGTATATTTTCATAGAAAGTGGATTCATTTTAAAAATGCTTTTGGCATGTAAAGCTATTTGATTTCATTTGAGAATCAGCATATATGTCAATGACAAACATGCGACGTATTGATGAAACTACATCAAAGAAATTGCCTCACTGTAGAGCTGAAGCATGCAGATTATTTAGTGCTACATTAAGCTATAAGACACTACTATATAAAATGTATAAAAATTAATTTCACTACATCTATGTTCCCTGATGACTAAAAAGGCCTGGCCTATTTTCATAGTCTTTTGTTGATTTTGGGCCTTTTTAGCTCACCGGTTATCAAAACTAGATAAGCACCAGTTTGACCAGACTAGAAGATTAACTAGACCAGCAAGACACTGACGAAAACCACTAATCCACAAAAAAAGGTGGTTTAAGACGGGTTTGTTTTTAGCATAGCCCTTCGTCTTAGCCTACAAAATTTGCATTCGAATAGCCGACATCTAAACAACGTCTACAGTGTTTAAAAGTCGTAAAGAGTGTTTAACTCAAGCTAGGTCACGGCCTGAGTGATAAATCCTGAAGCCACTATGTGTCCGCTATGAATAGTAAAGGGAACGGGTCTCAGAAACATTTCTTTGTCTTCTTGTGTGTGAGAGAAACTCAAACCGCAGAGCAAACAGAATGATCTTGGGCCACCACAGCTAGACATAAAGAAAAAGGCCACTCTGTTGCTCATTTCCCATAAACCTTAGCTCTAAAATGCTCTCCTGATATTCAGCGGACACCTTCGCTTCTTAAAAAGATGTATGTATTATGTCAATGATTTTCTGCTCAAAGGGAGGTTCATAAAGAGAAAATCTTGACAGCGTTCATCATTTATCTATTACTCGATTACAGTATTTTCCTTGCGGCAAGAGTGTTTTTTTACTGTTAGCTTCTCTTAAAACAGTATTCTTGCTTTACTGTGCTGTAATAGCTTCTGTGAGGTATTTAAGTCCAACTTAATATGGTGAACTGTGTAAAAGGTTTTATTGGAAAATATTCATTGCGTGTGCAGTTCTGTTTAATGGCAGTAGAGGCACAAAGAAATGTGAATTTTAATAAAATAGTTCATGCAAAAATGAATGAACGAATGAATTTTGACACCATTTACCTACCTGTATGACTCGAAAAGAGAAACACTTCCAGGTGAACTATTACATTCAAATGTCTTGGTCATGAGCTAACATTACGATCCCTTTGGTCCAACAGTGAAACCGGACCCCCCTGAGAAGGTGGTGGCCAAACCTGTAGCCAATAATGCACGAAGACTTGAAGTGACCTGGAGCAGCCCTTCTTCGTGGCCTGATGTGGAAAATTTCCCACTAAAATACTTCCTACGCTACCGGCCACTCATTCGCGACCAGTGGCAGCACGTAAGTCCAACTTAAAAGTGTACGAATTATTGCATAAACCCATCCCTGGTGAGATGTCCAACATAGGCCAGCAAACAATTACTTGTCAACTAATGGGATTTTAATTTATAAGTGGAAAAAGGTAGATGAGAAGCATAATGGCGGCCAGCTATGTCAGTATTTGCAGCAGGGGTTTTAAAAATGTCCATTTCTCTTCTTAAGTATGTGCTGTAGGATCATAGTGGGCGAATGTGATTTTGTATCAATTGTCAGGTGTCTGCATAAGCTCAGTTGTGTCACTTCTGCTCCACAGAATGAGACTAGACATGTCCTTTGTCCACATTTAGGTATTTTGGCATTTTTATAATACTGTATATCACTCTTAAAGTCTTAAATATAATTATATTAATAATATAGTATAACAATTAGTTTGTCAAATATTAGTTTATCGTCAGTGCTTTAAATGTTTTTTTTACATTTGAGTGTATGTCGATTACGGTTATGTCCAGACTCCCAAACTGGTAGCTGTACATCCTTGAGCTATTGCTATGATGGTAAACCACGGATGAAGCTGTACTTCACCACTGAGCATCTCGTTCCTCCCTGCACGCAAGCCAACTACTAAATTTCCAGAACAACTATTACTCAGTGCTGCTCGAATCCCATTTGAGGTTTTTTTTAAAACAAACCGTATCAGCTCGAACACAAGCTTATATCAGCCTGCAGCAAAGACCATATTGAGCTCCATCACAACGAGGTGGAAACCTCATCAGTCTTCTGCAGGGCCGCATTTCAGCTGCGCTTCATATGTGCGCTCACGTAGTGTATCACTGAGAGGGGGCTTCGGAGGGATGAAAGAGCCAGTTCGGCACAGGGGAAGCGCCGTGTAGAAAACCATTCATTCTGCTGAGGAATGAGACAGATGGCAGTTGGAACGGACCTCGCTGAGCGATGGGTGCCTCAAAGCAGCCTGGGATCCGACAACAAAATGTGGGATGGAAACAATTAAGCGCTCTCAAATAGCGCATGATGTTCCTGAATACAGACAATTAATATGGCACTTATATGATATGTGTCATGTTAATAAATTGACATTCAGTGAAAAATATACAAACCCAATTCAGTTCATAGAATCTATGTGATCTCAGTGACACTTTCACAATCTTCGTGTCTCACCACTAATTTACACCTGTACAGTACATTTTTTGGGTTAAAGGCTTTTTTAAACAAAGTATTTAAAACACACAGTATTTAAAAAGTTGTGTGTTCATGAAGATGTAAAGTGGTAAATTTACTGCCATCTCCATACATTAAAGGAATGATGCAAACAATCTTATTTAAGAATAATTTTAGATATTATTAATCTACTCCACTATTTTAACCTATACACTGTATTACAAGTAACAGCAGTTTTCTTATAAACACTTAATTATAGAGCAGAAATGTCATTTTGAATCGGCTGGACTGAGAAATTCAACGGATCAATGTTTCTGCTCAGTTGTATTTGATTGAGCAGAGATGAAGAGACATATGTTACTGGCGAGCTTTAAAAAGCATTGACATTTACCACATGAGCAACGGAAGTGTGGAGTAATTATAGGAAAGATTAGCATACTTTCACACTCACAGAGTGATGAACTTTGCAACTTTTCATTTCCTCAGTGGTGTGAGCTTAAAAGATATTTATTCAAAACGGGAATCAGTGACCTTCTCTTTTAACAGGAAAAGTCACAAAGAATGGATCAGCTGTCTCTGATAGGATTGTTTATTTACACGTGTTGTCTGTGTTGGTTTAGCATCCAATTCACTGAGGAAATCAGGAGGAATACAAACGATGCAGATTTTTTACAGAGTGGTTAGGAATGCTGTAAACACCATCATAGTGCTCTTCATAATATATCATATACAGTATTTGTTATTGCTATTAGAGTTGTTACATCAATTCAAAGGCTCTTCTTGGGTTTATGGAATAATGTAGCATGCAAGGTCTCAAGATACGTCATAAGAACGCCAAAGATTGACCGTTGTAGGATGCAAGCGAATAATTGCACTTAGGTTATGTACTGGGTGCATTTCTCTATTGTTTCAGTTGGCGGTAAAATCACGTTATTCGCGAGTTATACTGAAGAGAGACGTGCGTGATGGATTGAAAAGGATAAGAGAAAAAAAGGCACGAGACAGCTGTGAAATGACTGCATATGTTTCACGCTCTGTCTCTTGTTCAGGAAAGCAGCAGGATAGAGTGCAAAAGAACAGAGGCGGGAAGGGAGGTGAGGGGGAAAAAATGTTGCGGAAGGCCATTTTTCTTCTGCGCTCCTTTCATTCCCAGAAATGATGTATTTAAACTTGTGCTTTAACAAGCCGCTGTGGTGCCACTCAGCCAAATGAGAAACAATCTGCTCTTGACCAGTGGGGGCTTCTGGGAGCTGTAGCTCAGAATTAATGTACTCTGTTAGAGGCCAAGCTCCATAAAGCGCCACCCAGTTTCAGGTGACTGAAACGGGATTTTAAAGTATTTGGGTTGTTGCTTTTGGGGATCGCAACGAACAATAAGATGCATGGCAGAGTTTGCACAGCGTTCTAATTGCTGCGTTTTGATGGGTTTTCTATTTTCTGGACCGGAGTTCCTTTGAGCACATGGTAGCAGTCTGGTGTAGGCAGACTTTTCACCATCAGCATAAGGTCTGGTCCACATTGTAACATATGGCATGCTGTGGTCCAGAACCTAGTGAGCTGCATTTTAGGGTGTTACAGTAAACATTCACTCAACAAGAAAAACTGTTTTAGGTAGCATAACTTTTAGAATAACACCTTTTTTTAAAGCAAGTTGGAAGATGGATAGACATAAATTTACACTTAGGGCCAGATATGCGAAACAGGGCAAAATTTAAAAAAAGCCCAGATGGGAGTTAAATAAAGCCGCAAATACCGGTACAGTGACGAGTGCAAACCATAGAAAATTACGTTGCTTGATTCATTTAAATAATCTCCTCCCATAAAGTTTGCATCTGAAGGGAAACTCCTATAAATGCATATGCAATAAATTCATTTGCAAAAACAGCTTGGTGCACGTCTTTTCAGCGCAAATTTTTACTGCATGTCTTTAGTAAATAACCACAGGTAAAGTCACTTTTGTTGCAGCTTGAGTTGTTAAATATAGAAGAACAATCATTTATTTAGATAATTCATTCGGAAATACGTATAAGTAAACGCAACGCTATCACAGAGTTTTTAACCTGAGGGAGGGGTTAAAGCAGACCAATCACAGCTCTTGCGCTCCGCGTCACATTGACGTAGGATACGCATCTCTGTAGGCTACGGCGTAGGTCCGACTCAGAAGTATAAACCAACCTTTACTCTAAAGTGAGAAAAAAAGTGAAGCGATTCATTGAACATAAATGTTAATGTTAATATTTTTGAGGTTCTATTCGAATTTCACTGCCAAGAAATGTCAAACCAAACTTCACAATAGAGCATTTCTTCTCTGTGAACTGGATATGTACCAGTAGGTGTCAGTATTAAGGCCTTCGTGTGGCCTACTAAGGCGACGTGATGATGTTCTGGAATAAAAACAATAGATCATCATGAAGCCTTTCACAGTGTTCGCGATCAATTGCGCAGCGAGAAAGCAATGTGTTTTTCGATCAATGTATTTCTTTCCTCTTCGCCATGGAATGATGAAACGCGCTGACCGATTACATTTGAGCTTTACATGACGTGCCAGGACTCTCCAGCATAAACACACAGAATATTTTTCAGTTTCAATGTCACAAACACGGCGACCAAATCATTCCCTTAAGCACTCGTAGTAGTCTGGTATCTTGTAAACCAAAAATAGTTTAAGCATGTTTTGCAGTTGTTTCACTTTCTTGACATAATCCAACGACTTTTTCCTATATTTTATTTTACCAACAAACCCTAGAGAATACACAAGAAAGAGCATGGTGCAATTATTGCCTCATCTTTATTTTTCCTTTGTTTTTTTACTTTAATGGAGAGACAGGTTCAAATATCAGCGCACTTATGGTGATTTATTGACTAGCAGACCATGTTTCATAGGACCCATTAGCCATTAGCCTGTGATGTCAGTTAGCAGTCACAGTTATGATATCACTCTACTGCTCTCCGCACCAATGCTGAAGATATCGGACGGCGGTGAGTCACGGATTTGTGCCAGGGGGGAAATGAGATGCCTGCCCTCTTGCCTTCTGCGTTTGAGTGTGCGTACGTATGTGTGCAAGCCATTATGAAGTGAGAGGGTCCGAGACAGCGGCCTCAAGTCTTTGTCAATAGCATGTAAACGGCTACAAGGAAATTAAGCAGCAGTGTACAGGGGGAGAAAAGGTCACAGATACAAAACGAGTGTGTGTTTAGGTGTATTTGGAAAGCCCAAGATATATGCGTTTTTAAAACTATGCTCAGTCACGGCGCTGCACAACCAAGGGGCCTGGCGTCTCGTTTGTAGATGCTTCAGCCGGCGGGACGCTATCATGACCCGTCACGTCCCGTCGGCCACGGCCTGCATTTCCATCCTTATTTATGGATCGCATCAAAATTCAGAGTCTATAACTACAAAATATGTGCCATCTCCCCAAGCAGACTCATGTGTGCTTCTAATACTGAGATACTTCACTTCCACAAAAACATTGGCTTTCGCTGCGCTCGCGGCACCTTTTACGTTCACGAGCATTTCATGTGTCTCATTTCAGGCTTTTTATTTGTTTTAAACTGCCATCTTGTGACCTCACGTGGAACAGATTTCTCAGTGGATTTGTGCACGCTGTTTGATTTGCAGTTTAAAGCGACCCTTAATGGAAACATCAGCCTTGAAACGTTCTGCTGTCGTTTATATTTTAGTTTAACTCAGAACATTGCGCTGCAGAGGCGCGGACTGAAACGAATCCTCTGAAGAACATTTCTGGGTCATATTTCGACGCAAAATCAAATGTATTTATTTTAGAGAATGTTTTGTAAAGAACACAGCCAGGCCAACACAGCAACACTGGCTCAACCAATCGCTTGAGTCCGGGACTATCAGTTTGTCCGACCAATGGCAGCAGCAGCAGATGCTTTTTTATGTTTTATTCTGATTGGTAATGCCGCTGCTACATCGACACTTTAAGTGCTCATAAAAATGAGTTTCGCCAAAACACTCTTCAAAGAAGTGTCGTTTTCATTCTTGCCCACCGAAATAAACGTGTCATCGTGACTTCAAATCGCATTGCCCAGTCTCCCTTTCCATGTGCTTACTTCCCCACAATTCTCTTTTTCCTCCCCCCATCTCACCCCACCCTCTGGCTGCCCTGCGTTTAATGGCCTTTTGTGCATGTGCCAAAAGAGTCTCTCATCCTCCAGCCCGCACTTAGATTAATCAATAGCCCCGGCCTTGCGGTACCATTAGCATGGTAAAGGAAATTAGAGGGAGAAAAGAAGGTATTCAGCCAACTTTCACCAAAGTCCCGTCTTCCACCGCACCCGGACCCCGTCTGCACCTCTGCCGTGCGAATACACACAAGTGCAACATTTACGCATCTCGTAGTCTTTGTTGCTCTTTTAATCTCATCCTCTCTCACTCTGGTGGGTATCACTTCAGATCGCAAACAAGAGGTGCACCGAATTTCTTACGTTTTCGATTCGACAGCTGATTTGATCAACACAAGGTGTGCTGTGTCACCAAGTTCTGCCTTGTGTCATTTGACATAATTCTGTCATCGGAGATGCTGGACATTAGCCTGTAAGTGGACACACATTCTATACACATGAATATGGGCTGAATATGGGCTTCATGGCTGCTTTTAATACATTTGCAACCATTATTTCATTTTGCAGCTTCTATTAAAGGGACCATTTACACTGCATCAACATTACTTCATAAATATATGTTTTTTAAGCAAAATGCTATATCCGGCTGTTGAAGAAAGTTTCAAAGCAGGACCCTTCATTTACAGTATGTAGGGCTTATTTACGGCTTAAGTTTAAATCACTTTTCAATCTAATTGTTGGATCATGTCCAGATCTTTTATGTCTCAGGCTGATTTGAACATTGAAGTAGTACCTTTCATTTGAGAAAAAAGCCATACATTTTCTTGGTTGATTCACTGGTGTTCAAAAATATTCTACCATTTTAATGTATTTTGTACTATGTAAAATGGTAATGGTAACTATATATTTGTATGTTATGGTATTAGGACAGGCAAGACTCAATGAGTAAACAAATATACACACGGGCAGAGAACTTTGTCCTAGATGTTTCTCTTCGTGACACAAAAATAGAAACAAATGAAGCGATTGTTGAAATCTCCTCTGTAACTCTAGACGAGACACGTGTGAACAGGAGAAAAATCCGAGAAACTGGACACTTAAGCTTCCGTTTTCTTTCCATTTAAATCTCATTGCTGTCTAGGAAAAATAACTGATAATATCATTTGTGATTTGTCTTCCCTATGGGATTCCACACAGGGCTTGCGATAAGCAATCAGTTTGGTCATATATAATAAATGAAAGCCCTGAATAAACCATAAACCTGTTCTGAAGTGTTATCTATATTACATGTTCATGCAATGCTTCTGCAAGTCAACAGTTCCAAACAATGCTTGAACAAATGGCAGAATTATAGCTCTCTAGTCATCCGTTACATGTCTCTCGTATTGCATTACAGTGCATTAGACATTAAAATTCACCTCTGACAACTTCAACACTATGATTAAGTAGTTTGTTCAGCTCTAAGGTTATTTTTCCTTTGGGCACTGTAAGCTGTTTCTTGATTCCTTAAGCGTGGAGATTGAAAAATGCTTGTTGGCTCTCTCTCTCTCTCTCTCTCTCTCTCTCTCTCTCTCTCTCTCTCTCTCTCTCTCTCTCTCTCTCTGCCACCCATATTGATTGTCGGATCAGCGGGGGCATCCTTGAGATGTCGATGGATAAGGCTTTGTGTATTCACACACCTTATTCAGTGTCACAGGCCTCTAAGGACCAATATCTTATGATCCTAGGCTTCCCGGCACGGGGAACATCTATCAGGGGTGCAAAGTACTGAACTTGGCCTTACATCTGTACAGATTTGATACTTTACGTAAAGAAACGCAGTGCTCCATTGGGGTTTTCATAAACATACGTAACTTTACTCTTGATGAGCTTTAGTGCCAATGACTTCACTTGTGTTAAGCAACCTTGGTTTAATTCGTAAATAAATTGCACATAAAGTCCTTTTCCATTATTTACTGAAAATGATCTGCTAAGACCTTGTGTGTGTTTGTAAGGGCGATACGATGCAAACGTGGTTTATGAGGACATCTCAAATGTCCCTGTAATTCAAGTGACTTAATAAACATACAAGTTTTATTGCCAATGTAAAAATGTCAAAAGCTTTCAGAGAGGGTTAGTCTCCAGGGTAAGGAAATTGAAAACATCATTATTAAGTGATCAGTATTAATACTAATAATTATTACTATGGAGAGTGCCCACAATTGTATATAAGCATATTGAATGTCATTAAAATCATATAACAGAATTGAACAATACTCAAGTGCACGTAAATGAATGAATGATTTGGGAATGTAATCAGTCAGTAAATACATATTCTAAAGTCAAGGACTAAAGGTTACATGTTTTGAAACATTTTTACGGTATAGGTTGGATTAATAGTAAGTACAATAACACATTAACATAATGTTACCTCATATACATGCCGAGAGAGCACAGTGCACTCTAAACAAGTAAGAGAGACACTATATCTTCCACTGTTGCCTTTGGACACTGTTCAATGGCAAATCTTTAACAAAAACAAGGGGTTTACTCACTTGTACTTCATAATGAGTTATCTTTGTACTGTCATTTAGTTTCTCATGTCCGTTTGTTTTTCTTTTAAAGAAGAAACTGCCTCGTTTGCATAAAAAAACCTATTCCTGGAATGTGTTTGCATGTGTTTAAATCTGCCTGAGCTGGTCTGGTTCACTTCCTTTGTTGATATTCAACCCATTATCGAGACACATCTCATTAGCGACTACTTTGCATGATTTCCTCTTTAATAGCGTAAACCAGTTCATGCACTCGAAACGTTTGAAGGCATTTCTGGAGTTCTACGGCCGTTTCTTTGAGATAAGCGCTGAGGTGTTGCCACTCATTTTGCTATTAATCGCACTGCAGGAAGACTAGCGTGTTAGACAATTATCTTTTAAACCTGTTGGTTTGGCTGTGGTGATCCCGCAGAAGGTGGGCTGAGGGAATAGCTCTCATTAGCTTGAGTGACAGACCCTCACTGCCGGCCTCTTTTAACCCATCAGTGGAAAGTCAGATGTGAATTTCGGAAGTGGCGCGTAATTGCTTTCTTTCTCCACAACAGTAGACACGCTCTCTGGCTCGACTGGCCTGCCGTATTTATATTCCCTGACGTGAGGGGTGAGGAGGGCTGTTATATTCGCTGCTTCAAGCGAGAGACGGGACGCACTCTTCCGTTCGTAGAAGGCTTAAATGCAAGGGCCTCTCAATGCTGTTTAAATGTTGCCACTCAATATATATCAATATGTATATTGTAAAATAGGTTCGCATTTTCAGGCTCCCAAAACGGCTTTGTTGTGTAAATGAACGGCCGAAACGCATAAATAGATTTCCATTTATAGTTGAAAAGAGTGTTGTGTAAATGTTCCCTATAAGTCAGAATATTCAATCAAAGAGTCACTAGGATGAAAAAATACTAGTCCTGTGTTTGTGTTATGAGTTGTATTCATCTAAAAGTGTGGGGGGAGAGAAATTTGCCTTGCTAAAAGCATTTGCTAGGAGAATTATATTGAATTGTCCTTGGATACACAACGGGAAGCAGAAAGCCCAAGAATTTCACTGCCAGATAAAAGAATCTGCATCCCTTAAAGCCATGATTTCCATACCAAAAGCCTGAAGTCAGTACAGGGTGTTATAGTTAAATGGGACAGGATACTGGCAAGAGGAAGGGGTCACATTGCCCTCCCTTATGTAATCTCTCAAGAATGTACAAATCCCCCCCCACCCACCCCACTGTATAGGCTAAGCTGTTTTCAACAGCCATCTCTGATTCAAAGATTAAAATACTGCCCGTAGATAATACACAATGAGCGAAAGATCTAAACGCTGTATGCTTTGAGCACCTCTTCGCACCTTGAGAAATAAGATGAATTTATAATGTCCCCGCTGATATAGTTGAACAGATGAAGAAGGAAGGTGCTATTGAATCCTTCAATGCCGGGGGGAGCTTGAAAGCTGGAGCCATCACATGCAATTAATAGATCAAGAGACGATGTTATACTCGGAGAATTATCAAGCACACTCGAATCATGCTTTTGCTTTTGGCCAGGCTTGGGGACTAGCAAAATACTTGTGACAGCGTATTTTGTTTTTTTGAATGTTTAATGAAAGAAATAGCACATGCGATACGGTTCTGGCATACACAACATAAGTAATCGTGTAACAGGGCAGCAAGCTGCGGCCATAGGAAGTGTAATACGTTGAATTAGGGAAGCTTTGTTTTGTCCACCACTCCCATTGAAAATGGTGATGAAATGTGATGGCCAATACTGGAAAAAATGTATACTATTGCATAGCTTTTACAAATGTTTTATTTGGCGCAGAGAAGATGAAAGTTCCATAAAATGTGTCTGCTTTTTACTTTGTCTTCATACACAACTTTGAATATCTGTAACTGATTACAGATTTTCATTATGTATTTCACAATTTGTACTAAATACATCATTTAATAATAATAATAATACATTTTATTTATTGGTGCCTTACATGACACTCAAGGACACCGGACAAGCAATATAACCTAAAACAATTGACAAAAACACATAAAAATAAAACTTGACCCTACCACCTTTGTTTACAACTGTTTTTAGGTATGCAGGTCTGTATAACAGATCCTACGAACACATTTATTGTGCCATATTTCAAGCTTGCCACTAGAACAACAAGCTAAGTGTATTCCTCTACATTCATATAAAATTGAATTAATAATTTTTTTGTGTGTGTAAAAAACACACCGAAAAAGTTTAATAGAGTTATTAAACTCTATCGATGCTTTTCGTATCTCTTGTTCTGCCCATTCAGAGGATAATGTAAATAATTGATTTATTGGGATGCTGTTCAGATCTTGTGCATATTTTATAAGTATTCATGTTGCATGAATAGCCCAAGACAAGTGGGAGACTATGTTTTGGTACTTTGCCTGGATTTTGCAGTTTGGAACTAAGGGCTCATACCTCCAACCGCTTGTGTTTACTCAGGGATTAAGTCGAATTGGACCAGAAATGCACATTGACACCCCTGTTATCAAACTAGTCTTAACTGTTTTATTTACATGGTGTCAATTGGCTTGGTATCCGCTAACTCTGGTTTTGTTTCTATAGGTCTTGTTTGCAGATTAAAGCCTATATAAAAAACTGTATAGTCTTCTATGGAATGACTTGAATCGGTTGGATTCAAGGTTTTTCCCATCTGTTCTTCCGAAAGAGTGCATTTGTGTGTATTCTTGGCACGGCCAAGCGAGCTCTTTCCTCAGTGTGTATTCCAAACCGAGCAATTCAGGTTAATGCGCATACTTGGCAAGCCACAACTTCTAAATCAGTTACTTTGAGAATTAACGCTGTTTGTTTGCACTCTCGGTGATGTGAGGCGTCGTTTGGAGAAGAGGAACATGGGAGCTGTAAGCCATCAGCCGAAATTAGTCGTCAATGATCTGTGATGGTAACTTCGAACACTTCCTGTTCTGCTAGACTTCCAATAGTGATTGGAATGGGTGCTTCGAGAAACAACAAGGAAAGCTAGTTGACAAAATAAGGGGGTTGTTACCGCTTAGAACTGACCAAATATGCCCTACAAAGGCAATGATCCAAACCGGACTGTGAAGTAGTGAGTTTGACATTGGATTTAATCTACGGAGTATCATGGAAAAATTGGTTGTAGAGGGATGTAAGTGTCCTTTTAGCTCAACAGGTAATGCATGGCTCTAGCAATGCCAAGGTCATTCATTCCTACTTGATCAAATATAAAGAAACTTGTAAATGTTCTACATTATGTACAGTATTAAAAGTCTTAAAACAGATGCAGTTTTATTCATTCAGTGCACTCTAAAAAATAGAGTTTATATTTGCCCCAACGATGGATTAAAGCAACCCAGCATTTGGGGTTCATAACAATCCAGCACAGGTTCATTTACCAGCCGTTGGGTTCATCTCCTTTCGACCCAACATTGGGCTGAAAATAGAGAATTAAAGATACTTGTATGATTCTTAATAAATACATGATTGTGCAAAAACAGCTTCACATAATGAAATATTTGATGTTAAACAGCAAAAGTTATTAAACAGTAAAATCGATCGTTTTGACCGCTTCTCTCATCACCTTTATTGAACACTGCATGTAACAGAAGCTGCCCGTGGCCTTTTGTGTTTGGTCAAGCAGGCATCAGGTGGGCTGAACTGCACTCCTGTCAGCTTTAAACACAGCTGGGCTGGAGGCAGGAATGCGGGAGGTGGGCAGAATTGAGAAAATATCACAGCATGATCACGGTAATAAGCCAGCAGTCACCGCCGAGGGTCTGCCGGCTCCATTTGCTGCCTACATACAAGTCAGAAAACTACAGTTCTTGTATCTTTGTCTGAACTACTTATCTCAAGACAAAAGGCTTTGTAGACATGCAAAATATGCTAAACTGTAATCGTGCCATCTCTTTTTCTTGCTGTGTGCTATGATTCTCATTATTGTGTCCTAATATCTACTACTTTTATACAGAGGTAATGATGATGTACAAAAAGTATAATGCTTTAATCAACCCCAAATGTATGCTTATGTATGTATAAATGTTAATGAAAGATTATTTCACTATAACGTGCACAGATTAATTGTTCGCAACAAGACAAGGAATGTGTGTTATATCCTCGTTGATATAATCGTTTGAAGGCAGTCAGAATGCATTGAAGCATCTGCGATTTTAGTGCATGGCCATGTATGAGGGTCAGAACGTGTTTGGTTCATAATAATACGCCTATATAAATAGCACATCCCTCTTTCTTTTAGCACTACTGATCCAACAGCAGACAAACAGGAAGCAGTCTGTACTGTCTCATGTTGATGTTGATAAAATTGTCTATAGTCTTTAATGTTTTAAACACTTCAGACAGGGTTTTTATCAATATCCACCAGCTCAAGTTCCATGTCGGTCTCCCGATGCTAGTGTTTTATGTGTGGTTTTATGTATCCTAAAATTACAGCACTTCACAAAGGGCCTTTTGACTTCCTGTGGCATCCTTGGTGCTGACAGCTTTCACAAGAGGGCAGCAATTGGAAGTTGATTTGTGGAACAGAATTACAGGTGAAACTGCGGCTCCCTGATGTGGATCAGCAAAGTTTACCCTGTCCATTCAGTTTTGAAGAACCTTTGCAAATAAAATCGATTTACATTTAAAGCAGGGTTGTCCGGTCCTCTTTCCGAGTTCATCTCCTGCCCTTCATTAGCCGGGTCAGGTGTGTTTGATAAGGATTGGAGCAAAACTTGATTTTAGGGGTAAGTCTGTCTAAAAATGTGAAATCAATTACTCACGCTCATATGTGCAGTCACATTCTGATGTTCTTTTTATACCACAGCACACAAAATAGTTTTATAGTTGTACATTTAGGGTGTTTTCGTGTCCTCCTTGGAGATTGACGGCCTTTGTGTCCCACAGCAGCAAAAGTCCTGATTTAATGTGACGTGACGGATTTTGTTGTGTGTTTACAATTCAAGGACATTTCTGTCTACTTCCATGTGAAATATAGTACAGTAAAAGGACAAAAAGATGATGTATTTCCATCGCATCAAACGCGCTGCAGCTCAGGTGCTCAACGGCAACCGCGGGTGAACGTGGTTTAATCTCAAATTAAAAGGATGCGGCTTTTGTTTTGTGGGTTTTGAGGAAGCACTGGGGAAATGAACAAAGTTCAATTAAAATGTAAATGCAGAGGCTAACCGACACTCAATGCTGCGTTTGTCACTAGACACTAGATGGTGAGACGTGCAGACGGCACTGGTGGAAAATCGCAGAAGCTCTTCTCGTCTTTGTTCAAAGCAGCTCAGGTGCAAATGAGGTATTCTTTGGTCTCGCAGCGTACAGACTTCAATTTTCCTGCTCGCTTTTTGTCTGCGTCGTACAACAGCGGTTAGGTGACCCGGGAGGCAGTGAAGTAATGGTAAATTCTCGAATATCTGCTTGCCGCTTTGTAAACAGAGTGAAGTCATTCTCCTTGTTCCTCTGTTTTACCTCTACCGCGCATATGTGCGCAATTCAGAGTTGAGTTGAGAAATTCTAGCTCACATTCTGACTTTGCAAATGGGATGTTGGAAGTCAAATTTGAATTGAATGAGGTAGAAACACAACCAGATGAATATTAGTGGAACAAATGTAGCATTTCGCAATACTATACATTTCGTTTTCACTGGAAATGACTTCAAAACATGCGTCATGCACACAACGCATTTTGTGTTATTTGCCTAAACATTAGATGATGATGATGATAATAATAATCATTTACATTTCTGCGTCCCCAAATCCACGATTTTAATTCGTTACATTTATTTGTATAGCACTATTCACATACTGAATTACTTTTATTTGATGGACCATTTTGAATAAAAAGACCAAAATGCTCTAATTTGGTCGTACTGTTTGTAATGTATGCTATTAGTTACAATTTGTTTCGATGGCTCCACACGACTAACCTGAGGAATGATGCAGAATTCATATCAGGGATGAATGAATCATACATAGCTATATACATAATGAATGTATCATTATGTACAATGTGTTTAATATGTATAATAATACATTTCTTGCTAAAATCTGACTGTTTCTCAGTATTGTTATTCTTTCAATGTCATTCAAATTCCAATATAGTGGCCAGTTCAATTCAAATGACAGTCGCTTCATTCGCAATTGAAACCAACCCTGGCCTGCGAAATATATGGTGCGAGAGACCGAGCTCTTCACGTGCGAGTTCGCTGGATTTGAGTTCCAGACCGGAGCTGCAGAGGTGCAGGACAGGCGGGTGATGGATGTGCGAGATGAGTCATAGATGCTGGACCATTACTCATCTCCCTCCACAGGCCTCAGCTGCAGTGCATTAGTGAAATTTCCCCCCTTAGCGGCAAAAACATGCACGGGACTTCCCAGCCTCTTTGTGTTGGAGTGAAGTGACCCTCTTAACCTCATTACCCACAGGTGGCCTTCAGGTGTACTGCACAAACAGAAAGTGGCCCACAAACGGCCTTAAAGTCATCTTTTGAGGAAGCCTATAAACGGATGACTACAATGCCAAACGCATTCCTTAAAATGTTAGTTCCTTTAAAGCATAGGCATCATTACAGTCAGGTTACTGTGGAGTTACAGGACTTACTCAACACCCAATACTGGTTGGCGCCTAGCAACTACACAGTTACACAGCAGGTACATACCTATAGTATGAACATGTAGAACAGGAATGTGAAATAAACCTTTGTTCGGTAGTTTAGCTAATGGTAATGGTAACCTTCAGCAAGCCATTCAATAAGATCACATCTAATGAAACATTTTCCACCACGCATCATTCCCATAAGTTCCATATCCCTGATTGGCTCTCTTGTCATTGATTGACAGGTGGAGCTCTCTGACAGCACCTCCCACACCATTACCGACGCCTACGCTGGGAAAGAGTACATCATCCAACTGGCGGCCAAGGACATGGAGGTCGGCACCTGGAGCGACTGGAGCGTGGCAGTCCACGCCACCCCCTGGATGGAAGAACCCAAGCCCATTACCTCCACCACTGAGAGCGAAATGATCTCAGGTACGCTTGCGCTGTCAACCGCACATCCACTCTCGGATTCAGCTCTCCGACGGCGCTTCTGTCTGCCCCCAGTGATCTCATGTCTCTCATCAAACTGTAACTGAGGTCTATAATGAGAAGCGAGTGTCTAAGCTCCCGGACCTCAAAGTCACGCTGCCCTCTGCTGTCTAAGAGGGTTAATAACATATGAATAGTTGATGTAAACTGAGGACAATGATGAATTGGTTTCAGGTTCTGTTAAGTTTTTGAAAAATGCGACTGCGCAACGGATTTCAGTCAGAGAAAATGGTGTATTTATTTTGATGGAAACAAACATGTTTATCAGAAAAGCGTATGTTTTCATTCAAATGAAGTAAGGAAGCTTAGTGTGATAAACCTTCAGTTGACAGACATTTTTATGTCAATTGATTTCTAGATATTTTATTGGTTATGTATTCTCTTCTGACAGAAGTCTCGTGATGTTTCCTGTCTGGACGATTATTTCCAACCGCGAGTTACAGTTGTTTGTAAAATGCATATTTTCATAGAAAATACTGTAAATACAAAATTAATGAAAATTTTAAAGACGTTAATGTCCAACGTCAAGCTTGTAGCTGATGCGTGAAAGTGTGTCCAATCTGCTTAAACTGACAAAGGCCTGCTATATTTTCTACTGTACATTTCTTTGTTTGGCTGAGCACAGAGAAAGATATGCTTGTAACCAAACTTGGACCCCATTGACTACCATAGGAGGAAAAATGACAATGGTAGTCAAAGGTTCCCCAGAACTGTTTGCTGTCCTACATTCTTCAAAATATCTCATTTTGTGTTTAACAGAACAAAAAAGTCATTTTTCCTACTATGGTAGTCAATGGGGTCCAAGTTTGGTTACAAGCATTCGTCCAAATATCTTGTACAGATTTGGAACAACTAGGAAATGATTGCAGAATTGTTATTTTGAGGTGAACCATCCCTTTAAAAGCCCTAGTGACAGCCATTTTGTATTAAAATAGCCCTAACAACTTGATAGCTGTTATTAGAAGTGATATCCAGTGACGGCTACCTTGCTCCGTTTGATCCGGCTGACAGTATTGAGTTTCGACTCGTGCGTGCACTCAGCGTATTTAATCCACACTATACTTGGAACGGAGGGCAGAATCACAGAAGTCAGCAGAATCGCACGCTTTTCTGCACCTGCTGCCTTTGTGAGTCATGTGTCAAAATATTCTCTCGAAAAAGCTTTTCTCTTTCTCTCCTGGGTAAAACAATAGACCATCCTTGCGATAATTTCTGCTTTTTTATCTGGTTTGTGTTATACTTCAGCGTTTTTATTTGGTTAAATTGAGATGAGAGGCATATCACGAGACAGCGCCTTGTGCTTTATCAGAGATGTTTTCCAGAGTCATTTCACACATCATCACCCAGCCAAAATAATACAGTAAATGTGATATTGAAACAATAACAAATGTCTGCTTACACTTGAACCTCAATAACATTTACGTTGCACAACATAAACACAATATCTGTACTGCTGTGTTCCACTGCAATGTGTTTTAAGCTTTAAATATTATTAAAACTTGCATGAAGTTTTTGATCTATTCTCCTGTAGCCAGACATTTGAAGTATAAAGTCTGTTCCACTTTACAACCCAGTCTAGACAAGAATGTAATGTAAATGTAATGTAAGAATGTAAACCATCATGAAATAACTACTTCAGATAACAGTGCAATGGTGAACAGCTATTAATGGAAAACTATTAGTGTGATCAGAGATTCTGCAAACAAACAAACAAGCACAGGTCATAGCTGCAGAAACCAATACGTAGCTCTACTTGTGGATGTAGTTCACCTCGACTTTCAGATATTGCCGTCTTGACGTTTTGCACATGGAAAATATTGACCAATTTCTTCTCCCCTGGCAGAAACCACCCCGGGTCCACCCTCAGCTGCGCCACGAGCGGGTGAACCCATAGCGGCCTGCTCCGCGCTTCTCTGGTCAACCCACCTGCTCTCGGCCTGTGTGCTGCTGTCCATTATGTGGTACGTGACATCATCGAAACTGAATTATTGACACGTTTCAGTCCCTGATTCCTCATGCTCAAAGCAGGAACACACGCTTTCAGTTTATGAACAATGCAGGATGGGTGTACAGTATAGAATGTATGAACTTAGCTTCAGATATGGAGTTACTACACCTGCTGGATTTATGTGACCCTGTCTCAGTCAGTATTAAAGATATGAAAGTTATATATTTACAGAGCGTTCTTTACACTGCGTAGGGTGATTTTCTGTGGAATCTAGTAAATTACCTAGCTAACGGAGAGTCACATATACGTGCAGAATAGAATTTCGGAGCATTCTCGGCTCTCGTGTCAGGCATTTTCGTATGGAGTGGGCACAACTTCGGTGGAAAAAATAACTACACGCAAACAGAGACCATCGGTTCACTAGAACCGCACGAGCCACTTCCTCATCTTTGGAACCCCGGATGGGAAACCGTGGGACGAGTCTGGCCACTGGTGCTCACAGACACATAAACCTCATCGATCCCCAGCATGAGGCAGGAAAGCGGACGAGATAGCCAAGTAACAAGCGGGTTTGTTTACAGCCCGCCTGTTATCTTCAACTCGGCGACACGGCGTAACGAGCCTATCTCTAATTAAAGCAAGTTCATGCATGGAGCTGGAAGCCAGGAGGAAGTGTACGATAGTGCCTCCAGGGTAGCATGTGTTTTCCTCCCAAGACGGCCACGTACATGCAGAATTACCTCTGCCTTATGTGTCCGCCGTGAGTCGTTCTTAGGGAAATTTAATTGGTCGGTCTATAGTAGGCCGAGACGAAATTAAAGGCAACATCACGGGTGGCTGCTTACCAATTACACCTTCCTACCGGCATGAAGTGGGAGCTGTGTGGAAACAGTCATCATTGGTTTTTGTTTGCTCTCATTTGTAATAGCGCATCAGTAATTTATGAAGCAGTAGATTGTCAAGTGGGCCCTCAATATTTTTAAAGGAGACTTTCTTTGAAATGTTCTGAATCGTTTATTTATTTGCACATTTTCATTGGCATGTTTGTAGCATTTATGTACATGCGTCGAAAGGTTCTTTACAGCATTGACACATTTTGGTTCCCCCTCCCCCACATTCAGTCAAAAGTTCGTAAAACACGGTTCTGAGTCTAGTACACCAGAGATGCTAAAAGTTCTTTATGAACCAATAAATAAAAAATTGGTATTTTATGTTTAGCATCTTTAGAACCTCGAAACGAACATGTTTTTTCTCTCTTTTCTTTTTAGATGTGTAAGCGTCATTCCTGTGGAAAAACGAGGAGTCTACTATTTCTATTTTGCACATGTTAATAGATATCGTGCATTGATAATTTAATTGAAGTTGTTTTTCTCACAAAAGAAAAAAACTAGAAAGATTAATAAATGGTGACATTTACATAAGCAAGACAAAAGAACAATGGAATATTTCACCATCGCTGACGATGAGAGCATCCGGAAGTCGGAACGGCTACAGACACAGGAACTGAACCCCAGGGAAGCAAAAGATTTGGGGACACGACATTGACCTGCCTGGCAGCACAACAAACGTACGAACGAACAAACAAACAAACAAGAAACATGAACCCACCTTTTTCCATTCGTCACACGAAATGTTCCACTCCATTCAATTCTTCAAACTGTTCCAGGGACAGAAAAACCTTGTTTTGTGTAGCATCGATTTCCGCGACATACAGCTAATTCATCATGCCAAAGACTCGGACTGTTTTTCCCCATAATCCCTAGCTTCCCCAAACCTGTGTCTGGAAGGGATTGGAACTGGCAGTACAAAATCTTCACAAACTTCAAAGACTGAGGAGTAACAAATTTAGCTTGAAGGCCATTATTTGATATCTGTTTCTTTACTTTGTTCTCGATTTTACTTTTATCATTTCTGGCCCCCGAACACAGAGAAGCTGAGACTGTAAATATGAATTGGTTTGGACTGTTCTGGACGGCCTTTTGTAAACAGAACGAACATTGTGTTGTGTCAGACCATCTCGAGATTACACACCGTGCTGAACCATGTTTTCGCTCTCCGACTATCTGACTTGACTGACTTTTCTAGTCAACATCACCATTTAATACTACCTTATTCAAGGATTTTTTTTGTATCATTAAATAAAGTATCATTTTAGAACCTTCGTTTTTTTGTTTGTTTGTTTGTTTGTTTCAAACCTTCATAACAGCTTAATTCTCCTTGACCATATTTTGTAAACTATGATATGTATCTTTAACATGAGAAAAAAGTTTATTATTTAATAATGTATGTATTAGCTTTAGATTCTTGTAACCTGTATCTGGGTTTTTTATAGATGTATATAAAATGAGAAGTTGTTCATTAAATGTGACCATTTCACAATGCGTAGAACCTGTCAGTCATTTTGTCCAAGTATATTGCATCATGACCCAGATTTTATATTGTGTTGCCAGTAATTCATTGCACATATACATTGTCCTCTGCACAAACTTTTATAACATCACATCATCTGTATTTTGCTGTATTTAATGTAGATCTCGTTTAGTTTTTGCGGAACATTTTTTGTTATGCCAGTTGAGACACACTAATCCAACGTATAAGCCACCTTATGAAATGACTTATGATAGTGTGTGCGCATAACTTCTTACACTATAGATGTTTTCCTTTGTCTAATATGCACATCTGAGCTAACATTGGAAGATGAGGTTGAAGAAGATTACATCTCGCTTTAAAACAATTAAACTGGCCTCACATCCATAAAAACATAAAACACACTGCGGTGGGTTACATTCCTTCATCTTTCATACATGCCGCATTAGTTATGTGGACAGATTTTATGGTCCCCATTTACTTTGTACCATTATATGCAACACATTGGCCAGGAAATGTTTCAACATTTTTTCTTAACGTGTTGCCACTGCCAACACTTCTTCTCTTCTAGTGTTTTCATGAACTGCAGAGATTAGAGTTACTATCTCTGGGAGAATCAAAACCCTTCACTAAGCATCAATCTCCCTCCACCTATGCGCTCGCTGGTCCTCTGTTGACTTACTCTTTACTTAGTCTTCTGAAGTCCAGACACAAGACCCCTTATTAACTGGCAAGGGAAAGAAGCTTGCCGGAAAATCAATGGCTCGCAGGCTTGTGGTCTCGGATGACCGTCTAGCCGGGCATTATGATGACTGATCGGCCATGCCAGGTCTGTGGCGTTCTGGGAAGGTGGGAGAGGCTTTGTTTTGGTACAGGGACTTGATTTGAGGTTAGTGATGGACAGCTGCCAGAACATGATGTAAAGAAGCTTTTTGGCTTTTTAAGCGTATCTGTGGTTTGCACATACGGACGTCTTTGACGTGGCTGTTGCCCACGGGGCCGAGACTCTCACTGTTGGCACCTTGATTGACAGATGAAATAACACTTATTTGGTGTAGAAGAGTTGAATCAAGATGCCCGTGGGGTGAATAGAAATGGTTGAGAGATTCTGAGAGATGTGAAAACACAGTGGCTGTGCACAAAGCTAGACTTTCCATTTAACGTTTGAGCCAGCGATTCATAATATAGGAATTCATTATAATACACACAGGAGTCATTTCATCTTTATTTAAACAATTGTAACACCGTAAATCTAAATTTCATTTTTTACCTGTATAAATATAATGCGATATATTACATAATACATTTCCATACATTGGAAACTGGTGCAAATATTTTTCAATATACGTCGATATATGCATATAAAATATATTTAGAAACAAAGACAAAAATAAATCTAATATTCATGACATTTAATCTTTTATTGATATAGATGTTTTCATACAAATGTGAATGTATGTACACACATATATAGACTTATTCACGGAATGAGTTAAAGCAGATTTTTAGTTCCCAGCATGCTTTGCTTCTGACTGTTAAAGGAGAGTAACAATTTTTAATGTAGGTGTTATTTCATGTGTCTGTTAGTGTTTAATGTTGTATTACTTTGACATTTAGAAGGCTTTGTGGTGTGTCTGTGGATAGAATAACCACTGGCCAAACATCTTTTAGATATGATATGATACTTTATATAAAAATTAATGGCTGGGCACTTTTCACAGTGATTATCTGTTCACTATAAGTGCTTTAGTATGAGCAGGTGTGCTTACGCTATTGTAAACTAGATATGTTTTAAAATATGGAACATGTGCTGGAGCCGATGGTGTAGTGGACAGTGCTCCGGCATCTAGTGCGGTTGCGCTCCGGGCGACCCGGGTTCGAGTCCCGACTTGAGGTCCTTTCCTGACCCCACCCCCTCTCTCTCTCCCACTTTATTTCCTGTCCTCTCCGTTACCACTTTCAATAAAAAGGCAAAAAATAAATCTTAAATATATATATATATGAAACATGTATGTTGTAAATGGTTGTTAAACTTAAGAAATATATATTTCCATATATGCATGGTTGCGTGCGTATGGCATGAGTAAATATATGTTCAATATATTTTTACACATCCAGTACCATATCTTATCACATCTATTTAATATGAAGTGTATTATTGAATACAGCTTTTCTGTAGATCAGTGGTTAGATCATGGCACTAGCAACGCCAAGGTCATGGGTTCGATCCCAGGGATTGCACATACTTAGAAAAAAAATGTATAGTATGATGCAATTTAAGTCGCTTTGGATAAAAGCGTCTGCCAAATGCGTAAATGTAAGATATAAAATTACATATATTGTGACCTATAAGTAAATATACATATATTTCAACATGAAAAGCGGCAATCCCTTTTGTATTATTCAATATATTTTAATATATTATTCTGTATATTTTCTAATATACCATTATGTCATTTAATATATCATTCATATAGGAAATGTGTTACAGTCTCGTTTGTTTCTATTTTTATTTGTCCAATATGCAATTTTAAGAGAAACTGAGCTGAGACTAAGCTGATGCTTAAATGAAACACAACTGGGAGCTCCATCAAATCCCGAATAACCCTTTGAGCAATAATATGTTCTTCTGTGGAATCTGTTTTTGAAGATGCCAGGATGTGGATGCTGAAGGTTCTCTTTCAAAAGCATCTCCACAAAAATCTGTCATTATTTAAAATATTTTTTCTCTTATATTTGTTGCTTTAAAGTGTTGATTCAGCGACAATCTGCAGTGGCAAGCACTCTGCACTGCCTAGATTATGCAATAAATAACATACAGTATTTACAGTGTATTATAATGTGCTAGCTGTGGTTTGAATTATCTATCAGAACATCTTACTGCTCTGTTTCAGAGCTCATAATAGAATTGTTTGTCATGATTCATTTAATATCAATTTTGTCCCAGAAAATTTCTCAAAAAAATCCTAAAGAAATAAAGACGTACAATTTTGTTCACATAGGACACAAGCGTATCAGGATTAATGCGGTTATTATTCTTTATTATGTCATTTACAGTAAATCTGTCATTTCGGGGGGCTGCAAATCTAAGCATGGTAAAGACTGTAATGATTTCCTCTCTGAACACTGAGGGGCATCGAATTTTAAATTTGTGAACTGTACACATAACATTAGGATACACTGTGATAATAATAAAAATCCACTTTATCTTTACAGTCTGTTCGTGCACTGTCAAATGTTCAAAGCGCTCATCCTAAACCAGTCAGCTAGTTTGACATCTTTTGTCAGATGTAAAGTTTAAGCCCGATGGTGCATTGGGAAAATCAATAGACTATTGCACGCCTGTCTGCACTTCGGCCTGACTAATGACAATCTTGACCTTTCTGAGGTGCTAACTGTATGAATGACACCTAATAACTGCAGGGCAAATTCATTTTGGCCCCAGCCTCCTTTCCGGCAGTTTGGGAATACAGACGATACAATCTTAATCTCATGGAATAATCTTTAAGCTGATCTTTAATATTTCCTGCTCAGCACAGCGTGTCCTATCATCTACCGGAACAGATATGATATTTACTTTTTAAGTGAATGCAAAATAAATCTCATATTAATATTTTTGGATGACTTTGCAGAAAGTTTGTAATAACCGTTTTTTATTAATAGTAGTATATCTACACATTCAAACCAAAAAAAATCATAAACACGATGTGTGCCTGCACCACCAAATGAAAACAAAAGAAATTCTGCACTCATAGTTGCATTTTTGTCTTGGGGAGGCTGAGCCCCCACAAAGGTGCCAATGTCTTATAGTGGCAGAGAGAAATCATCCTGTGAACGCACATTATTCTGAGATAGGGGAAGGTAGGATTTAAATGACAAACCTGATCTGATATTGTCAGTGCAAAACTTATGGGGAAAAAACATTGAACTTCTGACTCCTGGAGACTTTCATCTGGCAGATGAGGACCCAGCAGCATGCCCTCATAAACGCTGTGCCCATCTGAAAGCTCCTTCTCATGCAGAGCACAGCCAACTGTTTCAGAGATGCTGATATCTCTTGTTGATTGTTGCATGGTGGGTGTATTAGAGGTTGAAAGATGTGCCATTTTCCTAATTGTAGGTTTGTATTTGACGGTTATTGTAATGTATTTCATGATTGTCTTTTAATAGTAGACACATCAGTCGACTATATGCTGTGATGATCCAGAAGATGATAAATGGCTGTTTCCGGAACCTCAACTTTCAAGTTCATTTAATTTTAGTGAACGAGGGTGAACCTTCGTTGTTGCTTTTTCCAAATAATCTTGTTTTTTCATTTATTTGAATTGGCCACTGAAAATATAGCATTTGCATTCAATATCTGAGTATTGTATTGCATTAGATTTAAAAAATCTCCAACCAAGTGTGATGTCCTTAGAAATGTTTGATATTAGTAATATTTCACTTACACGTGAACTGTTGTTACTCATTACATAATGTTTGTTCATTATTTCTTAAGTCAAAAGTCAAAGTCAGCTTTATTGTCAATTCTGCCACATGTACAGTACATACAAGTGGAGGATTGAAATTGCGTTACTCTCAGACCCTATAGGTGCATACAGATAACATAGAATAACATATATCAAAAAAAATATATCAAATTACAAATAAATACAAAATCTATATATGTACACAAAACAACTTTACAAGCAAGGGATAACATAAGTTATTATTAAGTGAAAGTTATATTGCTTGTCACATTAACCACACCAAAGACTTTATTTTATTTTCAGAAGAGTGAATACAGTATGCTGCAAAAAAAAACAGAATTTGTTTTTATGCAAACATATACATAGCAGACAGGCTATTTTGCTTTCTAATGAAAAATACATGTGATAGGTGTCTTTCATGAATACTGTATGATATATAACTTTTGAAACAGCCTACATTGTGAACAGCCGTGTACACACATAATGCCTTAAGTGAAATTGATGTATTTGTCAAGGTATAGTAACCCATACTTGGAATGTGATCTCTGAATTTAACCCATCCACAGTGAATAGTGAACTTGCATTGCAAGTCATGAACTTACACACACCTGGAGCAGTGGGCAGCTATCACTGCAGCGCCCTGGAAGAAACTGGAAGAGAAGTGCCTCCCTCAAGGGCACCATAGTCATTTTCGGGGCTTGGTAATTGAACCTGTGACCTTCGGGTTATGAGTCCCTAACATTAACCTCCAGCAGTCTGAACATCGGACTACTGCAATGCACTACTGACTGGCTGCACTACAGCGTGCACAATCAAACCTCTACAGATGATCCAGAATGCAGTGGCGAAAGTGGTCTTCAATAAGCCCAAGAGAGCACACGTCACTCCTCTTTTTGTCAGGTTACATTTGCTCCCTATTGTCGCTCGCATCCAATTCAATTCTCTGCTCCTGGCCTTCAAAACCACCACTGGTTCGGCACCCCTTTACCTTCACTGTACTAATTCCTGCGCACTGCCTACGAGCAATGTCTTGTGGTGCCATCCCACTAAGAAAAGAAATTCTCTGGATCTGTTCCGCGTCTGTGGAATGATCTGCCTATCGCAACAAGATCTGCAGATTCTGTAGCCATCTTTAAGAATCGGCTATTTCTCTTCCGCCAACACCTGACTCATTAATACAGAGTTCTATGTCTCTTTCTACTTTCAAACGTATCAAATGTTTTTATTGGTTGTTCTTTTGTAATTGTTTTGATTTACAGAATGTAGATCTGTACTTTATGTATATTTTGCTATTTATTTATAAGCATTGTACACAAGCACATTAAAACTATTTATTTATATTAGAAAATGTTTTATGACGTCATTGTTTATGAATTCAGGATCTCTTGTGTTAAACGCTTTTCAATTGATTGCATCAGCAATGCAAAAGATATTTTGAAGAGGGTTCACTCTTAAAAATAAAGGTGCTTGAAAAGGTTCTTTGATGCCATAGAAGAACCTTTTGGTTCTATAAAGAACCTTTAACATCTGAAGAACCTTTCTGTTTCACAAAAGGCTCTTTGTGATGAAAAAAGGTTCTTCAGATTATAAAAAAGTAAGAAAGAGACTTCTATTGTATGGACACAAAACCAAGTCAATGGGGGACCAACGGTTTTGGGTACCAACTTTCTTCAAAATATCTTCTTTTGTGAGAAGAGCCCTTTAACCATGTTATGTGCCCAAAAAATGACTACACTTACTATAATAAAACTTTGGTACATTTTCGTTTGACAGAAACACAATATTATTAACCTTGGGATGGTTTTACTAAAGCGGAACTATATTGACTTAACATTAAAATAAGCGGGCACACTCAAATATGGCTCTCCATCAGGGCATGCGCTTCCATTTTCACCACAGATTTACATTACAAAAATGTGGAGCGCTGTTGACCCTTTACAGTTCATTACATATAGCCAACATGTCTGCTTTCTACATTTCCTTATATATTCAACTCACTTAACGACATAAAAATTGTCAAGAACCCCCCTAATACTGAAAATATTTACGAGTAAACAAAGCAGACTTGATTCTGTTTATATACAGTTTATTCAAGTGGATGGATACAAGCAGCAGCTGCAGCATGCGAAAAGCAAACAAACAGTGGTTGGTCGTTTTGAATTTCAGTCAGATTCAATCTATATATAAATGATTGGATCATAGCTGAAGTAAGTTGCATCTTGGATCAGACCTCATGCTGTTCATCAAAGCACTGGCGAGACTATTAAGTCCCTGAAGATTTAGCTGATCTCAGACGACTCCCCTGCATTTGTTGAAAGATTTGACGAAGCACGTTCCGCAGAAGTCCAGCCCTCCCGAGCGAGCACATCCGATGCACATCATGCGTGAATCACCGGCAGCAGTGAGAAGAGGAACCCACATCTGCCCTGCCGCCCACCTGACAGATGATCCTGACCCCCACAGATATCTTGGGACAGCTGAGAAGGGCCCTGTTCATCTTCCTCTGACTCCTGCACCTCCTGACGGCGGCAGCCGAAGCAGACCTTGATGAATTGGTTCTTTCCCAATGCGGAAAACGCGGCCCCTTTCGAGACCGCGTCGAGAGCCAAGTCTGGAGCGAGGAAGAAGGGGGAGGTGGGTTAAGGTGGGTTAAGGTGGGAAGGCGCTAATTAATTTCAGTCCCGGCATGCAGGTGATCAGCAGCTTGGCCAGCCAGAGGCGGACGGCAGGAGGGGAAAGCAATCGCAAGCGCTCCGGGGTCACGAGGTTAGGGAGGCCAAAACGAGAACTGTCAAGTGAAAAAAAGAACCGGTTTCCTCCCTTTCCTGTTCCTGAGACTGATTTACAGTTCACTCCATCTGCACGAACCGCGTTTGGCTTTCGCGGCTGTGATGTCTGTATCGGACCGGAGAGGGAGCTCAAGGGGCCGCCGTGTAGCCCGACACCTCGCAGGCGGGGAAGGCCACAGGGGTGTCCCGTAGCAGGCTTCAAAGACTCTTCTCAGCCAGGCGAGCCATGACTGGCACATTTATGACTTGGCAAAAGAGAGCCACTGTCAAGAGTGGATATAGCTCTCATCTGTAAGGTTTAAGGTGTGTCTGATTCACGGTCACTGTCAAGGCCAAGACACAAATAATAGCAGGCACTCTCAAACCCCCACAGCCATATACTCATATACCATTCTAATCGAAAACATACGTACCGTTGATGGACTTAACACCAGTTTTGCTTTTTGGAAATATCTGAACATCAGCAGGTTTCAAGGAATGTTAAAGGGGTAGAAGAAAGTTTTGATTTATTTACGTTAAAACTGCTGTCTGTGTTCTGAAACCTTTGTGCTTTTAGGACTTCCGTGGAGCGCATAAATATGATATTCAGAAGAAACTACACAGTACATCTGAAATATATTATAAAATAGAAATATAATTATTGTAATACTTCATACATATTTTCATAAAAAAATACCTATTATTTTGTTTCTTCCAAAACAAAAATCAATGCAAGAAGAGTTGACAGTTCGCCCCCGTCTGTTATTTAGCATTAGCAATATAAGATGGGGCCTTAAAAATGGATAATACGCTGCAATTATATGACAGAGACACTGTGCCTGATGAAGTCTGATTGCTGACCCATTATTATCAAGCAGCAAATGGACCAGCAACAGCTGATGTGGCCATTAGCCGAGATACTGGGAAACAGCTTTCCATCTTTTATTTTTAGACTTTCAAATCACACACCATAAATATCACTCAACACATCTAAACTTAAAATGCATCGGGTTGTCCGGGTCATGAACATTTTTGTCTTCCTGTGCATTAGTGGTGTTGGTATAACATGATTTATTTATTTATTCATGCCTTGAAATGAATGGAAAAACTCAAATGTTAAGTTAGTTTGGCATGTTTACCTACTGTATGTAATACCAGCATGACATTAGGGATTTTTATCAATGGCAAAAGAGTTTATTACTAGTCTAATGCAAGATTTATTTATGTAGAAGTGTTGATTTTGAATATCATATCACTCAAACGATCATAGTTTCGTGAAATGAAGTAACAGGAAAGGGAGTTTTTTGTATTCATTTATTTTTGTTTGTTTGCTTGTTTCATGTTAAAAGGTTTAAATATTTCCTATATTCGAAAGTGTTTTGGTTAGGACCTGTTAAAAGCGACATAATTACATTCTGAAGCAAACACTGACACCTGCTGGGCGTATTCTGAAATGACATTAAAGGCATAAAATTAACAAATACATGAAATATAGCCACGTGGCAAACATGCCAATAACATGAGGACATTGAGCAAATTGTAGTGATTTGCACAAAAAAAAACATATATAAAAAATAAACAAGTAACTTCAAAGAAATAAAATAGGTAACAGGAATGTGTGTTGACATTGACCCTCTCCAGTCATATTAAAATATTATAAAATATACAACAAAGAAACCCTAACCCTTTAGAAGATCAAGATGATGAAGCCCGCTGCTCTAAATATGTCTTGATGTATGTCAGAGGTGAGGATGTGTTAGTGAAAAATATATCTAAAATATCATACATTTGTTATGAAAACATTTTTTAAGCATAGATGGAATATAGATTAACACAAAAATGCACAAACAAATCATATTTTTGAGGGATTTAACCTTTATATTTCATGGTAAAGTATAATGATAGATAGTGAGGCCACATAACAAATGCAAGTTTTTTTTACTGTTTTAGGCTGTTTTTATTCAGGTTTTAAATTGCTAATAGTAATTTAAATTGCTACATATAAGCTAATATGTATTCCTTTTTTAATAGCCTGGGGACAGAAATGTAGGCTCGTCTATAGAATTAAGAAGACATTATTTTAAACTTTACACTATATATCACCCTAAAGTTAACAGTCATGAGGATGCTGTCTATTGTAAATAGGCATTAGCTGTGTGTTTGGTTAATATTGTGGCTGTTTAGCACTTTTCACAAATACTGCAAAAACATGCAAAAAATGTTGATATAAATGTTGATATAAAAACCATCTATGCCGGACTGTCAGTAAGGGCATCAATATTACATTTGATAACCAGGTCAGAAACATTGTGGACCTCGTGAATGTCAAATCAAATCATTTGGAGAGTTTATTTTAAAGGATTTTTAAAGGAACATTTTATAGAATCTATACAATTTTGATAGTTACATTTGGAACAATGAAATGCCTTGCAAATAACGTTCCATATTCTGTTGTTGTTCTCAATAAATCCAGAAGATGTCGCCATGAATCAACTAAGAGCTTTGTTTTTAAGAGTCACTTCCAACTATACCACACGAGCCTGCTATGCAAATGTCATTAAATTGCAATTGTAGTTATAGGCAATCCGATTTTATGCCAAATATTCTTGAAACCAAACCATTCAGTGAAAACAACATAAATCATTATTACAATGGTTCTGTAATAAAATGTAAATATGCCTTATATAACAAAATAAGAAAGGACGAAGATGTTAAATTGTGGCTTGATGTTTGTGTCTTACGAGTTTTTAAGTTAGAGACCACATGACCATCTCAGGATTAGTATAAAATAAGCAACATATTTGTGGTGATGTTGATGTGGTAAACTGTCGGTGCATCTGGTCCTCTTCAGATTACAGACTAAAAATGTTTCTGGTGGTGAAGGACAACAATGTAAAGCCTGTAAACACAAAGTTGCATCATCTGGATGTTAAAAAAGACACAAAATGTTCCAAAGGCCTGGCAACAGCAGTGAAAATATCTGTTTTATAGATTTTAAAACAACATTTTCACCTGTGATGGCAACCCCTTTTTTTTTTTTAAGCCTGACACTTCCTGAAAATTGGAATACAGGGTCATTTTTCTGAATTGAGAGTTGTATTGTGCTGTTTAATATGAATATTACAACAGCAGTGATTTGATACATGATTGCTTAAATGTATTTCCTTCTTGGAACCAATGAAGACATGAAAACGACATGCTGACGCCCGTGTATATACGCATATATACAAACCTTTGAAAGGTTAGAAAAAAACAATCTCTTACACAACAAATTGTATGAAAACAGTAATGACCTCATTCTGTGTATGCATTGTGATTAATATGTCACTGGCAATAGAGTTCTTTTCATTTGAATACCTGTGCAAATAAAACGGTCTGTTAAAGTCTATAGCAGCCATACTATACATTAAATGTGATTTAGTGGGACGTTATCGATGTCATTGTGTTGTGTCAGCCTGCATAATTCCAAAATATTATTGCAGCTGACAGTTGGAGTAAATACATTCTCTGTTCAGTTATCCACAATGAAATCCGATTTTTATGAATTTGTTTAGTGCAGAGCTGCTTGTACACAACAATAAATGTGAATAATCAGTACATCTAGTGACACAGGATCCATCATCCAGCTAGTTATAGTACAGATGTAGTATCATTTATGGATAAAAGACCTTTTTTATATAATTTCTGAAAGTAATCGTCTGAAACACTTCCTTGGAAACCAAATTGCTTAAAACATACTAAATGGTGATTGTTTTATGCCCAAAAATACATTGCCATGACCTACTGGTCACATGTTTATAGTGTAATAGTGCACTGCTTTGCAGAACATCTATGTTGTTGTTGTACTATGTCAAACTCAATAGGGATCTTGTTAAAAACTTCAGTCACTTATTCTGTCAGTAGGATCCTTCCAAGGTTTTTCAGATTAACAGGTGCTAACCAATGCAACATGTCCAGAGCGTCTCCCACAACTTTTTCTTACTGGTACTTAACCAAATAAAAGAATAGCCTCTTTTCTTGTGTTTAAAAGGACAAAGACAACTGGACGTTTGATAATATTACCACAACTGAACTACTGATGAAGTATTTGACTTTATTTCAAAGAATTATGCTTGTTGTGTTTTTAGCTAGAACACAGAATAAATATTTCATCATGGTGTCTGACAGAAAGAGGATGTTCATTACACTGCAGATCATTGACTTCCAGGTCGTCCTTGTCATATGTGTTGTGTTCCACTGCCTGTGGGATGTGCAGGAATTGTGGGGTTTAAAAGTAAATGGACCACTAGGTTTACAGTACATCTTCCTAAATGACATTTCAGTGATGGACTATTTGATTGACGGTAATTAAAACTAGATTCCATTCAGTTTCATCTTGGCACTGTGAATGGAGTACTACTAATAGTTTAAAGAGGGAAACCACACTTCCTATTGGTTTATTATTCATCCTGTGGGTATAGCGCTTTTAAATAGACTGAGCTATTTGAAAGTATTCTTATATTATGGGGAACACTGGACTGGAGTAACCAACGGATATGGACAGATTTTGCTGTGGTCGTCCCAGAGTGAAATAAATGAAACACTTCTGTTTGTTTTAGCTGGTGATTTGATTCTTATCTGACAGTCATCTACAGTATGTTTCAAAAACAGGTTTGCAAGATCTATACCAGACATGTGACTATTCTATTAAAAATGGAAAAATAAATGATTATTGGTTAAGTTTGGGTTTTGTTAGAAAGATGACTTTAGAAACGGCTCTTGTTCACCAGCCAAATCGAGACCAGAATCTTTAAATGAAGATTTCACCCATTTTTAAAGGGTGGAGATGAAGTTATTCATGGTTTGTCAACATATCCAACAGTCTGTCTTGAATTTACTGATACAATCTTTTCAGAGCCTAAAGATATGTGTCAGTTGACTTGACTTTGTGTGTTTTTCTTTAAGGCACATATACTTTTATTAACAATAAACAAAGGTTAGAACTTGGATTAAATTGTAACTTTTTCAGATGTGTCTTTTTATTGTATGTTCCGTCGCGGGGCTTTTGTAAAGTTGTATGGTATTTCAGAGTTATTCTAAACATTAGATAAACAAAGAATATGTTTCAATATACAGGTATTGGCAATAATCATGATGTTTGATACAGTATGATAATATTGTAGATAATTCAAACTTTTGCCTAAAGAGCCACAATGGTCCTCCTCCTGCTCACTACACTTGTATTTTGAGTGTGACTCATTGGCCAAGACAGAGGAGAAAACTAGGCTATAAACAAAATTAAAGATGGATTTCAACAATAGTTGTGATTCATCTGAAGTCTAATTTCTGCATCATCTTTATTCAATTTCCCTCATGTTTGATATTTATATGTTTGAAGAAAGCTCTAACTTCAAAATATTGTAATGGTAACCACTGTTTTTACAAAAATACAACTACTTTATAGTTATTGTTACTACTTTAAAATCACAAGAAATTAATATGTGATTTTTTTCAGAAAGTATTTCTTTCTGTCTTTTTTAATCAACGTTGGGATGTAACTAATACAAATAATGGTCAGTAGTTAATTTGTAGTACAATCACTGTAATATAGGCCTATTCATGTAAAAAAACACATTTGTTTCTGAGTATGTGCAATTCCATGGGATCAAACTCATGACTTTGGCATTGGTACAGGAAAGCATTTAAGAGATAACATGCAAACATCAAAGTTGGATTTTAATCATTAATTTCATTATGATGTCAATCTTTACCATGCCTTTATTCACAAAATATTAACAATATAATTTTTTTCCACAGAATGTTCCTTACATTAGGCCTACATTATATCTAGAAAACAGTACATGACTTTAGCTGGGTTTTCACAGACGGGTTCACATTCTTGAAAATTGTGCTTTACGTGTTAACTTTCTGGATTGCTATTATGCTATTACTGTGTCGACATTTACATGATTTTGGTAAATAGGCTATGTAGTACTTCCATCACTCATCTAAATATTTCCGACAATACAGAAAATATAGGCTACATACTATGCGCAGTAGACATACTACATACTTTAAAAACAGAGTACGACAAGTATGGTAGTATGCCATTGGGACACACGCCCAGAACAGGAAGTCCAGGCGTGTAGTGACGGAGCGCTTCTCCAATGGGAACAGCGCAACACTCTACTGACTTTACTGCGAAGTTAAAGCGCAGGCGAAGCAATGGAGAGGAATCGCTCCAAAATGCTCGTTTAATGTTTGAAGAAAACTAAGGTAAGGATTAACAGGATTAACTCTAAGAACTAAAAATGTTCAATGTGCTAGAAACGTCATGATATTGAAAGAGGAAAGTTTTTGTGACCGAAGGAAGGTCATGTTGTTGCGCTTGGATACTAGGGATAAGCCGTATCGCATGTCTAAAACCAGTTTGTTTTAACTTACCTCTTTAAAAAGTGCTGATATAAAGTTAATATGCAACTTGCAGCTTAGGCACATGTTGACTGTATGTTGATTTCTTGGTTGAAATGCTTTGTGGAGTTGACGGACGTCACCGTTATTTGGCTCGTTATGTTGTTTATCCTTATATAATGGCTATAATGTATGTGATTATGCCTTAATAGCTTTCTTGCCAAAAACTGGTGCTGGTGTATTAGAAAAAATACAATATTGTCTATTGCCAATTCTTAAAAAATGGAAGAGAAAAATAAAAAAGAACACTATTTATAATTAGAATTTATGTCCATATTTGTTTCTTATTTGTACAGAAATTTTTAAAAAGCTATATATGGCAACAAATATGTTAATTAAGTTTTGTTATTAGTTTTTGTTCATGTAGTAAATAGTAGCCTATTCTATTTTTTTAAGTGGTCGTTCCAGTTACTGTTGTTGTAGTTTTTTTAAAATTGGAAACATATGCAAGTAATCATCATCATCATCAAGAATGTAAGTAGGTATTCAAGAGTCAAGGGGGAGCAAATGTAAAAATGTGAGATCTGTCATTGGTCGTTCACTAGTCTGAATATACACCATCTATTGTGGAATTGAAATAATTGATATCGTGATTATTAACTCTTGTGTAGCAGGATGTGGTTTTAGTTTTATCCGAGCGTAAACCGTTTTTGCTGTTACTAAGAACATCATAGCAGTATTAAGAACTAAGAGTTTAAAATACAAATCTGAGAAAAACATGTTTTTGAGAAAACTTTAAATGGAGGAAAGCTGTATGTCTGCATAGCAAGTTGGTTGGAAGGAATCCATTGCTCTAACCCCTACCCCCTCTCTGTATTCTAGAGCTGAATCTGGTTTTCTGACTTGCCAAGTCCTGTTCCTCATTCAAAGCTTTCATTTTGAGCTCATATTTCAGCATATGTTATGAGTGGCTGTAATCAATTTCAAATTAAAGTCGAGAGCTCTGTGCTCTGTCAGGGGAACAGGGCCTCATGAAGGGGACCCAGTCGACTATCTCACTGGCATGCCACTGTTGTGTTGGGCTTCGAGCAGCTCCAAGATTAAACTTGCACAGGGCCTTAAATGGGATTTTCTACACTGAAAGCGATCTTTTTGGCAGCCAGAGTTATGCTTGTAGAAGACGACATATTTTCATAATGGACTAGTCTGTGGGTTCTATTTGTTGGTCTTAAGGAAGTCATATCATGATTTAAAAGAACCGTTTTATAAAGTGACACACAATTCTAAAAATGAAACTCTTACAGTGTGAGATGCTGGAAAAGCGACATCCAAGTGTTCCAAGGAGTTCAAATACTTACTAGCAACTAAGAAGTGCAACGAATAACTTTGCAATAAGTTGCTAAAACATTTTTTGGGGTAAAACTGTGATAGTATTCTTTTGCTTGGGGTCATGGCTGTAAATAGGGGGGACGGGGCAAGGAGGAAGCACCGCTTAGCGTATAAACTTTGTTACACAAGCAGAGGTTTCTTTCCCAGCAGCATAAAGCATCGTGGACATTGATCACATTCAGTAAATTTTGGGATGGGCACGAGTAATCGGGTAATCGAGTAATCGGATTACTTGAGTACTCGAACGCGATAGCGATGATCGATCATGAGGGTCTAAAAATATATTTTTTATACAAATATTTTCCTTCTGATTTTCGGGCGGTACCGTGAGATTTGATTGGTATCAGACAGACAAGTCAGAAGAGATTTTATCATCAGACACTGACATACAGAAGGCCAGAGGAGACCCTTCACCTCACGCTGATATTTCTTTTAAATGTATTTTCAAAAACTGTTGCTGTTTATTTGTTTTGTTTTGTTTTGAGTGGACTCTTGTTATCTCTAACTTGATCCTAATGATCTGAGATGACTTATATAATTTATATCGCCCAGCCCTAGAGCCATGCAGAGCATGCTCTCACTTCAACAACAGTGATCTCAGTGTGCTTAAACTGCATAACACTGTGGTGATTTTTTCTCAGTGTACTGTAAGTGTGTGACAAATCTGTGATAATAAGTTTAGATTGTAATTCTAATTGGTTTCAATAGTTCTTGGCTTCCCGTATGATGCATGTGCACCAGTTGGAGTTGATAAATGAATGAATGTTGGATCAGGCCTGTGTCTGCAACTTGCTTTGATTCAGCAAAGCCTTTTATCTGTTAAAAATATCCCCCTGCCACTCAAATGTAATAAGGCGCTTCAAACAGTTGTATTCTGTCTGAGGAATGGCCACACTGTGTTCACAATGCAAGAACAGGGTTTGTTAGAACTTAGCTTGAACGTCTTTGCTGATAGCTGTCACACATCTCTTTGCCAAAGGTTTGATTGTACTGGATGCTGTGTTTTTTTTCTTTTTCATTACTGAGACCAGCACTTCATGAGCCAAGCATGTTGGAACAGTGGTAACAGAATATGTGCCATTTCCCAGCAGGTGTGAGTCATAGCACAAAGTACTTTATCTTCTGGAGAGAGCTCCCCTCTGTTTGGGAAGTGTATACATATACATATACCTGCAGGCTAAATCTGATCCTCTGCCTGTCTTGCTGTTTGTTGCTTTGCAAAGCTTTGACTGCTGGATCATCTTCGGGTGTTTTTGTGACCTTTTCTCCCTTCAGCTCCGTATCACATAGAGCAGGTCAAATGGCGAGTATCTCCTCCACGGGGAGTTGTCAACTTTAAACCAGCATTGAGACCGGCACTCACATGATAAACAACACAGCAGAGCATTCAACAAACTATTTAGAGCACTTCACTGTTCACTCCTGGGGTGTTTACTCCCAATGACTCAATTGGCTCTGATAGATGTAAAGAGACTGTACACACTACACAGCCAGCTCCACGTTCCTTACGGCAGATACAGGACTCAAGTAACATGCTCTTGTACATTTTTTTCTGATCTTTGCCAGGTGCATAAATGTTGGCTGACATGCAGATGAAATGACATGTTTCGGACTTTTGCGCACTTCGTGATGTGGTTGCATATCGAAGTGAATTTTGGCCTGTACAGCCACTATAATTACATGCAGCGGGACTGTGGCGCCGTTTTAAATGCCAAGCAGCTGAGGCTGGTGTTGACTGCTGTCATTGTCCGAGAGGCCCTGCCATGGAGAGATCCTGTAATTCTTTCAGCGCCTTCATGACCTGCTTTTGTGGAAGCAGGTAGCATGGATCGAGTAGAGCCAATGTCAAGTTTGGTTGTGGCATCGGCTCCTGTTGAGTGCAACTTCCATGAAAGGCACTGCGTCCAAGACAAAGTTTGTGCCATACCAAGTTGTTATCAAGTCTTTAGCCCATGTACAGAACCACAGAACAAGGAAGTCAATCATGTGCAGACGCTTTTGTCTTTGTTGTTTAATCCTCTGTTGAGTAAAGTGAGTTTAAGTGTTCATTTCACAGTCTACCTTCAACCAGAACGGGCTGAGGCTGCAACTCTGCTGGGAAACAAGCCAAAAGCTCAGTCAATAGCTGGCATCTGGTAGCCATCTTGTTTTGGCCAGTTTGTAAGGAAAATCCTGCCTCGAGAGGCTACGATAGCTCTTATATAGTGTACCGATCCATGCCCTTATCTCCATTTCACTCAGATTGATGTCTGATGTCATAGCCAGCTCTAAAATGCTCATAATTTGTCATTTTGCAAAGTCTTTATCTGTCGAACTGCACAGACGTTGCATGAAAAGGAACTGAAGCCAGATGTTGTTTTCTCTTGAACTTATTAAATCATTAGCTTTCTTCTTGTTGAAGGGCATCACAGAGCCATCGGGTGGGCATCACCAACAAGCCTTGCTTTGGCTCACTTGTTTATTTGCTTTGTTGTGTCATAACCCAGGCTATGTTTACTTCTGCACTTCCTACAAATCACTGGAACCTTGCAAAAAGGTTGGTGAGCTTGAGCATAGATGACGACACACATGCATGGATGAGGCATTTTTTACATTTAGGCGTGTAGCAGACACTTTTATCCAAGGCAACTTACAAAAGTGAGAAAACAATGAAGTGATTCAAAATAGAGAGGCAATAATACAAAAAAGTTTCTATAACTACCTGTTGAGAGAGAGAGAGAGAGAGAGAGAGAGAGAGAGAGAGAGAGAGAGAGAGAGAGAGAGAATAGAATAAAGAATAAAAGTGCAGTTAGCATGTTCATGTCAAGTATTCATGGAAAATATGGGTTTTTACCTTTTTTTCATCCACAATCAAATTCTTTGTTTATTTAGACAGTACAACAGTCCACACATTTTTCTTCTCTATATGTACAATATATTCTGTGAGCAGATTGATGGTCTGATTGCAGATATTCAAAGCTACATCAACGTTTGTTCCAGAACCTTTCAAAGTTGAGTCATTAAACCATTTGCCCTAGGCGAGCTGATAATGTGCACCACATAATTTTAGTGTTATTCCCATTGTAACAAATTTTCCAGCATGTCTTTGGAAGACTCTGGACTGCTAGTTATTGCCCAACTTGATTTTTATTTTATTCAGTTTTCATTTCTGGACAAAGTCCATATCGTCAATGAAAATCTTTCCAATTTTTCTTGGACTGAGCAATCTATTGTCTCCCAATAAATCTCCAAACCCTCTCAACTCTTCTGGGATAAGACTGTTTTAGGCCTGAGGACCTGCAAGCTCTGCCAGTCAATTATTTGCAACCATACCTTTATCTGAAGGGCTCTGGGTGGTCTTTGCTCAAGTTACGAAGAGAGAACACAGGCCACAGTCCCCTGTGTATCCACATCCTGAACTGTTTAGCAAGCTCTGCCCATCCAAACAACAAGAAAGATTACTTACAGCTTTATTTTCCTTGAATTCATTGAAAGTCTTACGTTGTGAAGATATACTGTCCACTGTCTTTCTTTCCTGCACTGCAGGAAACTCTGGGAAAAGCTTTAGTTTGCATCTTTTATTTACTTTGGCTTCTCTTCATTAGCTACATGTCTGTACAAAATACTGTATACCAATACTACACACGACAATATCGAATAATCATGTGTCTAAAAATCATGAACAATTATCCAGAGAACTGGGTTTTGGTAAAATAACAAGTGTTTACAGTGAACTCTGACATTATTTTATTGTTGTTGATGTATTATTCTGTCCGTGTGCGAGGCCTCGTGGCTCAACATGATTTCTACTGTACAACTATATGCATGTTAAATGCTGTAGCAGAAATCGACCATTCAAATGTCTTAATTTGGTCAGTCCAGTTGAGTCAAACTTTCCAGAGATCGTTTGCTTGAAACTGAAGGTTCTGTCGTCATCTGCCCACTCACTCTTGTGTAGCTCCAAACTCACTTTCACTGTGGAACACAAAAGAAGTTATCAAATGTCAAAGCAGTTTTTTTAACCCTGGCCAAGGGTAATTCAGTGTAACAAGTCTTGTTAAAATGTATAGTCTTTTATAGGAGAAATAAATATTTGCTCAAACTTTGATAATTAACTAAGATGATCATGTTTTTTTTGACAGATCACTTAAGGTGATATGTATGTCTTATAGCTAGACAGATCTGAACTATTCTTGGGGAATTATAACAAGTGCTTTTTGCGTAGTTCATTAGGGGTCAAGCCACTAGGGCTGTCACGATTATGAAATTTGGCTGTCGATTAATTGTCTAATAAATCATGACGATTATGACGATGAATTGTCTGTTTTATGGCTTTGACATTCTCATACATTTTGTGTTTGTTCATGAAATAATTTTCACACATTGTTGTGATTATTTAAGGTAAAATTTAAGCTGTACCAGGCAGTAAATATTAATACACCCAACACATATTTAAAAGTTATTTATTTAAAGAATATATCTTTCAAAAACAGAAACACAAATATAATAAAAGGTAATAATCAACAGACTGTAAATATTCCCAAAATAAAGTAATATTATGCATATATTACAAAAAAAACTAAAAAATATATAATTTCTGTCAAAACTGACCAAAAGCCAATCCTACTCCTATGCAAACTGCATAAAATCTCTTTTTGAATTATTGATTGAACTACAAATTACGAGAAAGAAAAACAAGCATGTTGACTTTTTCTGGCAAAATTTAACAGGGGTCACAATATTGCCAGCTGTACTGAACATTCTTTCAGAAGCAGTACTTGTTGCGCAAATGCACATAACCTGGTTTCATTGTCTCGCCACCATATAAGAGGATCTGCAGAGGAATCTACTATCTAGTGCCTCTTCCTGTATAGGTACCGTGTTAATTCAGCATCTGCCTGGACTCTTTTGGGCACCCCATGGTTCAATGGTTGAGCTTTTCTTTTCTGCAGCAGATCACACAGCCTTTTCTTTTTTGGTGCAGGAGGTGTTGTAGACTCCTCATCACCTTCTGACACGGCTCTGCTGGTGGATGCTGTGAAAAGTGAAAGTCAGCTATTAGTATTAGTATTAGTAAAAATAGTGTTTTTTTCCCCAATTAACTTGAGTGAACTAGATTGATATCTCTTTTAGGTTATTTGATCAAATATTTTTGTATATATCTTACCTTTTTTAGCTGTATGTTCTTCCTGTCATTCCATTAACTCTAAAAGGTGGACATGGTTCCATCTTTGTCCGTAGATTCTCCAAAGTGGCGCCTGTATCTAGGGTCAAGAAAGTGGCCTTTCTCAGGAGCTCTTGAAGTGAAGTGGACTTATACTTCTCATCAAGGACATCACTAATTTTTTTCTGAATGTTTACTGTAAGAATTGTGTTCTTGGGGTCAGGGGATAAAACTTCTTCCTTTAAAAGGTCCAGTACAGGTTTCAGCGGACAGAACATCTGTAAAGTTGGCCACAGGTTTCAGTGCTGCATTAATGGACTCAAGAACAGACACATCCTGCCATGTTGGGTTTCCGAGGCAATGTTTTCTGTCATCAATCAGGACACGTCTGATTTCAGGAAGTTGCTTTAGAACTCTGTCAATCATTTTCTGTTTCGTACCCCATCGTGTGGCTACATCCTGAACAAATAAAAATACATAAATGTTTGATATATCTTCTTAATTATACAGCCTATAAAATGATTAACATAATTATCTGACATTACAGTTTTGAATACAAATCTGACATTATAAAATACGTTAGTGAATTAAATATTCACCAGAACTAAACTGTGCTGGGGAATGTTGGTCTCCATCAGTGTCCTTTTCAGGTCTCTTCTTTTTATCCAGCGCTTAGCAGACTCCTACACAGTCATAAGGCACGGACTGTGCGTTCCCTTTGACTTGCTATGGCGTTAGTTACAGCTAAATGGAGATTATGGCCAAAACAGTTGAGCCATGGCAACTGTAGCCACAATATTGACACCATTATCAGTTGTTATGCAGGACATTTTTTTCTCATTTAATGCCCAATCTGTTCAAATGCAAGACTTTCTTCAAGTGCATCAGCTGTATGGTTTACTGGAATGTGCCTTGTTTCTAGACACTTTGATTGTAGGGTCCAGTCAGTTGTAAGGTCATGTACTATGAAGCTCATGTAAGGGGTCATATTAGTACTGGACCACATGTCTGTAGTGGCTGCAAAAAGTAAATTCCTTTCAAATCCTGGAGAATAGCATCTTTTACTTCCCTGCATAAATTTGGAATGTTTTTTTTTTTTTTTATGTATGTTTTTTCCTGGCATTTCATACTGCTTATCGAAGTTTTGCATTTCCCTAAAGGCTGTTTTTTCCACCGTATTGAATGGCTGCATTTCCTTTGCAATATATTGCGTTACAGTGTCAGTCAAGGAGCATCATCTGATACTGTCTTGTTTATACTTCAAAAGCCTGCGTTGTAGGCAATTGACGAGAAGTATGCGCAGTCGAGGATGTCTTGAAAAAGGTCGGCACATTCAGTGTGGTGTTGTGACTTCAGGTGAGTCCGTAAGTTTGTGGTATTAGAGCTTTTCGCGGCTATTTCTTTTTTACACAAACTACATATTGCCGTATCAATGTCCTTTTTCATCTGGTTTGAAAGCAAAATATTTCCAGATCAGTGCCGTCGTATTTTGTTTTAAAACTATATCCATTTTACTGTGGAGTGCATTGGCTGTAGGGATGCTGCTCCCCCTTGCGTCTTCTACAAAAATGTGCAATAATTGCGGTGATATGAAATCACCTTGATGAGGTCAAACAATCGCGATGAAGGGATTATTTAATCATCATGACAGCCCTAGACGTAGACACCTATTGCATCCCTTAGTGTTCTTCTTATTCTGCTTCTTCGTCTGCCATTGAAGTCTATCGCAGCTCATAGAACAGCGCATGGGAAAGTTGTGAAATTTAGCACACACTTAAAGGACAGTCTGAACAATTACCATTGCAAATATGGAGTCTCTAATCCAAACTCCACATACAAAAGAAACAAAATAATTATTCCATCTGAAACCTTGGCTTATGCCCATTGGAATTCCGTCATGAAAATGTTCCTCCTCCTTCTCCTAGACGGTTTGTCCGATTTGCATGAAATTTATTATGCCGCATGTAGAGACACTGCTGACAAAAAGTTATTAAGAGATTTTTGATTGTCTAATCGGATCTCATGCAGCGCGTCTGTGACAGCGAGCACGCCAAAATGGATTTGATGCTGTACCTTCACCAAACTTTCATGTATTGACACAAAACTTTGTACATGGCAGTCATGACCCGAGGTAGCATACACAGTTTCAGCACAGTGCCACCTAATGGTCAAAAGCAATTTTGCGTTCTTACTGGCTTTCCTTTATGTTTTTAAATCTGTTTTTTTAATCTGATCATCTGACATGTCCAGAATATTTCCCTTTGAGCCATTGTTGGCCTTGGTCCCGTAATTGCTGCTCGCAGCTATATTTATATTTGTATGTATTTTGTGCAGCGCTGTCAACGTTAACGCATGCGTACATTTTTTTTCAGACTAACGCAAACAAAATATTTAACGCAATATCCGTTTATTTTGTCATCTTTAGTCTAGCGTTACATTATATAATCACGCTCTTATTCATGTAAAGGCCTTTAAACCATTTAAGTGTGATTTAATGGCGTCCCGAATGTGGGACGCGCCACATCGCAACGCGATAGCGGTCCTGTCTGGTGTATACAGTCACGGGTTAAAGGCTGCATCAGTGAATCTCTGTCAGAATCTGTCAAATGCTTTTATTCAGAGACCACATTGACAAACATCTTTAAAAAGACTTCTCCGGGCAGGATTTTGAGTTTTTTGACTCGTATTAAGATGAAAGAATTTGTATGAGTGCTATTTGTTGTGTATATTTTTTATTTTTTCAACCCTGTTTTAAACATTCCTGCTATGATCATGTTACTCATGTATAGAGAAGACTTGTGTGTTGTATTAACTTGTGTGTGTATAGAGTAACTAGTTCTCGCCATGAATATAGCCGAGATGCTGGAATGGCGTTAAGAATACAATAAATAAATAAACTGTCAGAATCTGTCAGACAGCGCGCCAGTATTAAGTTCTCTTTCGTGCTTGAATGAGCAAAAATAAACAAGATAATGCCATTTAGCCTGTTTTGTCTAGGTTTTTTGTAAGCACAGACTTCAACGTGTTAAATTTAAATCTAAAATGAATGCAGAGAGTTGGGGATGAAAACGTCAGATCTGTGTAGAGCAGCAGCTCTTAAAAGGGCCGCATTCTTAAACCTGCTGCTGTGACTCCTGTCACTAACGTTAATCAAAGAACAAAAGAAAAGAAGAAATCAATGTGTTTTTTAGCTTTAATGAGAATTTGTTTTTATTTAATTTAGAATTTAGCATTAAAGACTGTAAAGTGTTTGTGAACTTAATTCAATTTCTGTATATTTCCTACCTGTTAGACATCAATTATACTGTACTTCAATGTTGGACGGTTATAATTAATGTTAAAATAAAGAAAAAATTATCAATTTAATAGAGACATCAGTTGCAGTAGTAATATCAGAATGTTGTCTTTCATTCATAAAATGATGCAAGAAATCTATTGTTTTTACAATAATTTGAAGAATAAATGTGAAATGAATGTAAAAGTTTTAAAAACATTAATGTTATGTGATTAATTGTGAGATTGATAGCACTAATTTTGTGCATCTATTAAGCGTAATTTGAGTATTTTTTTAAGTGTAATTTGTTTTACAGAATGAGATTAAGGCTTAAGGGACTGACATTCAACATTTAGGCCCGGTTTCAAAGACAAGGCTTAGCCTAAATAAATTAGACTTTTTAAGTTGCTTTTATTAAAATGCAATAATAAAAAAACATGACTGATGTGCATCTTAAAACAAAACAATGGCACTGATATATATTAAAATATGTCAGGGCAAGTTATTTTCAGTTAAGACAGCTTTTAGTCTGGGACTAGTCTGAAGCTTTGTCTGTGAAACTGGGCCTTAGAGTTTTAAAAAGCTTTGTCCTGCATGTCTTTTTTTTGTCTCCTGATGTTTTAAAAAGTGATTTTTCAGTATTGTTACATTATTACCCCACACAGAGTAATATACTATAAACTAAATATACAAACTACTAGTTAAGTTTGTTTATTCTTTTGGTCATGTCCCATGCCCGACACCGACTGAGACAGTATTGTTGCTGTTTAAAACAAACTTTACATGATTCCCCTTGCCTGTATGTGTCAAGGATAGGAAGTAGGAATCAGGTTGTTCTTTTTCCACTCGAGCGTGTTGATAAGCTGGAACGTGAATGTGCCAAAGAGGGAACGCTGTCAATTTTCAGCCATCTTCTCGGCATTTTCCCCTGTAAAAACCACTGCATGGTGCTCAGTGAGTCATCATTGTGATCCATGCTTAGACTTGTCTGGCCCTGAAAGACTTCTAATAATTAGTGCGACAAAAAATGTCAAGCTGCTCTAAAATGAGGGAAATGTTTCCTTAGGTCAAAGAAGCCCTCAAAAAGCAGATGCTACTGATTCTGTTAGCATACCAGAAAATCTGAGGCTTTTTAAAGCGTTTTGGCAGCGTTGCTTTCTGTAGTGCAACACCTCACACAAGGCGGGGGATAATCTAACTTGTAGTCTTTATCGACAATGCCTATTTAATTTTCCATGTGTAAACATTGGTGACGTGCTATAAGCTCGCCAAGTATATGGAGATACAATTGTTGCAGCACAGCTGACGCGCCGTGAAATGATATAATAATTTTAGAAAACAGTATTTATACAAATCTTATCTGTTGTTATCACAGCACTGTGGAGAGTTGGCCTGGCCTCATCATTGGCAGGCGTAGCTAACCCCACAGAGCACGTGCTGGAATTCAATGGAAAGAAACATAAAATGTTGGCGAGACTCACACATTCCTTCGTGATTTCTTGGCCGACTGTCCTACTTTGAGGCAGCTTGCATCCCCCGAGGTCTTTCTACTCCCCATCCTCTCTCACTCACCCCTCATCTGCTCTAATGTCTTTCTTGCAATGGAGTTACCTTTCCAAACCTCTAGGTCTTTAAAGGATATTTTGAAGAACCACACAAACCAAGCAACATGGCCCCCATTGACTTGCATTGTACGACGAACACAAAACCACTTTTTACAAAAGTTATATACAGGTTTTGACCGACATGAGGGTGGATTTATTTTTGGAACTATTCCTTTAAGATATCACAATAAATCAGTTGTGACGAAGTTCATGTGGTCACCTTTGTGTTTTTATCTGTGAGAAATAAATAAAAATGATAATGAAGTTAAGAAAGATTATTCTTTATTATTCTTGCAGTGATTTTTCCTCCATTGAAACTGGGCATAAAGTTTGTGGTATTATAGACTATCATTCAGTTGCTGAGGTCGATTTCTGGCAGATGAGTAGCACTACACACTTGCACACATAGCGACTCTTTGATGAGTCAGTGTTTTGGAAGGTTCTCCATGTGTGTGTGTGTGTGTGTGTGTGTGGTGTGTGTGTGTGTGTGTGTGTGTGTGTGTGTGTGTGTGTGTGTGCATGTGTGTTCCACAACCTGATAGTTGCCATTAATCTTGAGTTCTGCTCGTGCATCTCGCTTGTAAATTTTCATTTTTACTCCGGCTTTAATGTGCAAACTCAACATCTGGTTGGCATATGTGCTACAGCGTGTGTGTTTTGGCGTTGAATATTCAAATATGAAAACTTGTGGTCGGAAAAGTCCTGCCAAAGCCATCGTATTTTCATAAACTGTAATATTAGGAACATTTGCATCATTTGTGCAATAAGGTGTCTTGCGATGCCATATAAGCACAAATATCAAATAAATAGGATTGTTTTTTATTAGCGACTGTTACAGAACATGTTTTTTATTTTTATTATAACACAACCTGCGTTATGAATACATTTAATAATGCATAGCATAGCACAAGTGTAAAACATTAGCGATTCATGTTATTTAGTATATTTGTTGCGTTACAATACTAATGAGTTGAAAACCTAATTTAAAAGATGGAAATGAAGCGGTATGTTTCTATGGCAGCAATAACTTGTTTTCATTTATTGCAATTTTCCAGTAGTGAAGTTCATACATTTTTGTATTTAAAGGCTATTAGACATACTAATGTAGAGAGATTTGGATCTGTCAGACTGCTCATATTGTTGTTGGGGACAATATGTGTTATGAGGATGGAGGGGAAGTTTTTTTTTTTTGTCATGTGGATTAACAGCTCTGCGTTTTTCTTCGCCAGATGCTCAATTGTTCTGGTGTATTAGAGCCAGCCGTCCCAAACAGCCAAGAGTCTAAATAATATATAACACTATATGTAATTTACCGGCTTGTGGTCAACATCCAGCGCTGGTTTTTTAGCGCTGTGTCGGTTGAGGGTTTGTGCGGAGAGGCATTTTTGTGGTTAAGAGCATTCCTTTGGGTGGGGGTTGATGAAGTTTTACCCCGCCTGGCTCCATTGCAAAGAACCACAGGTGCATCCACTTTCTAAACATTCCAAAAGACAAACATTTATGTGAGTAGACTGGCTGCAGTTACAAAATCTACAATAAAGAACTGATATCCACTGACTAGATCAGATATAAATCCATTGTATTGTCTAAACTTGACATGCTCCATGATTTTAAGTAGATTCAGAAAGCCATTTTGAGTTTTCTTTATACATCTACAACCTAAAACCTAACAGACCCAAATTCAGTCCATTGTATCTTATGACGTGTGTGAAGTTTCAAAACAAAAAACTTATGCACAATTTTTCAGTAACATGATGGGTGTTGCCATGAGCTTTTTAACGTTATTTATCTGTTTGAACCAAAGCCACTTTCTCAGTGCATCCCTGAAACAATCTACTGCTACTGAAGTCCAAAACACTGTTATTATAATCTTGATAAATGCATGTAAGTGCCTCTTATGAAGCAGATTTTTAAGGGGGTGAAACTTGGAGATTCTGGATGAAAACACACAGAAAGTCTTTATGTGACACACGAGGGGCTGCACCTCACTGCTGAATTTGACATTTACTTGAGAGCGGTGAACATGGAGGCCATCCAGATAACAAATGACATCGAATAAGAGCTGCTCACCTCTCGCTGTGAGCGTCACAAGATTTATTACATATGGTGTGCCTGAAATATTGCATTATAGGAATTTTAAGGAATTGTACTTATTCTGCTTGTTACAGCCTTGCGATAGCATTTGACTTCAGTCTGCGGTTTTGAGAAGTCAAGTCTGATGTTTTGAGGAAAGTTCCAATGTTCTCAATGTCCAAGAGATGCTTGATAATAATAACGTCTAAACCACATGGAAATGAAAATCAAGTGTTTTGCTCCATTCTGACATTTTTCCGGAAGAACTGATTTACTGCAGAGTTATATCTGGCATTTTATCTCAAATATGTTTCACCTGAATGTGTTACACTTAAGCTGAGCATTCCCTGCTCATCCTCTGACCACTGGGCATACACGTGATCCCAAGATGCTCTGGGGTTTTCTCCATACAGTATGACTGAGATTAATAAAATGTGGGAATTAAGATCATGTGAGACAGCTGGCGTGATTGTAATCGTAAGATAAAATCTATGCTGATAAGCCAAAGGCAAAGTCCACGGAAATCGAAAAACTACATTCAAAATATTCAAACTGATTTTCTGGTTTGCGTGAAAAACGTCCCAGATTATCAATGCAGTCTTACACATTTTGCATGGTTACAGGGGTTTGTCCTTGATAAGTTTATAAAAATGACAACATTTTTAAAATAGCTAATAAAATTAACAACCTCCACAACAACAAATAAAATAATAATTAAGCACATTTAAATCCCCCCCCAAAATTTTATTGTACATTTTCCCCTTTTTTTTATTTTGCAGCTTACAATTTCAAAATTGTAAGCTACATCTTAGCTATGTTTACATGTAATAAAATATTTCGTTTGATTCAAATTTATTTATACTTTTCACAATTTGCATTGTAGTATAGACAGTAGTAAAAAGGTAAGTGTAAATATTAAGGAAAGAAAACGGAATACATGATATTATTTCATTTTTATCAGAACAGTGTAAAATAATGAAACCTAAGTTAAATTGTAATAAGACTGGTGTGTATATTAAAACTGTAAAAAAAAAAAAGGTTTTCTCTAAGTTTGTAATCATTTTCTACTTCAAAAGATGATCAAACTTATATCAGATTTAAACATAAATAATCCGCTTACAGAAAAAACACGTGATCACACTTTTGTGGAGTGATATGTTTCCACGTGCGATCACAGATTTTTCACATGTCACCACATGGGTTTTTACATGTGATCCCATGGGTTTCACGCAAAAGTTTTACAAAAACCCACATTTCACATGTGTTTTGGCACATGTTGTACACATGTGATCACATGGAAAAAACGATCTGATTTAGGGTGCGTTCATATTTGTAGTTCAATTCTCTTGGTTGTTTTGGTTTGGACCAAAGAAGAAAAAAACGCAAAACAGCTTAAGTGTAAAGTCGCAACGTGATTATGATTTATATATTAAAACAAAAATGACCGGACATCCAAAACAGTGCTGTGTGCCAGGTTATACATTCTCAGTGTATGTCTGCGCATATGATGGTATTTTAAGCAAACCTTTAACTCGCGAAGACCTCATTAAGTGTTTAAAGCAGTCAAAACAGCTCCAGGAATTCCTCTGTTACACACACAAGCACATCTCTAATAAACACTCTGGATTGTATCTTATAACTTCCTGTTTTTGGTTTGGTTAGATGCCTTTGGTCCATGTTGCGTTACAAAAAAAAAAACGCACTAACAGAGCAATCGCACCAGAGTTGGTTTTAATCGAACCAATATGTGAAGTTGTGAATGCACCCTAAGCTTGATCTGAATGATGATTTTTGATCAAGGTGGTGTAAACTTGAAATAATTTGATCCATAGAACAATCGGCATGTTAAAGCTTAAATCCAGAAGCTGATTTCGACAACTGGTGCATGTAAAATAGCCATTGATGATGTTTTTCATGTATGACTGGAAATCAGTTTGAATATTATACGTTTAGTTTTTTATTATTGTGGACATAATCTGTGATTCTTGAACACATCAAATGGCCACACTTACACTGTTTAATGCAACATTTTAATGTACGTCATCAACACAATATTTTTCATGATGCTGTTTATAATTAACGAACTAAACTAAACTAAACTAAACTTAGCTAATTAGCTAATCTAAATCTGATGCTTTTATGTGGATTAACATTGCATACATAAGCAGATAAATGAAACCTTCAAGAGTCATGTAGGTTTTGAAACGCCAGGTCCCAGATGCTCACATGACAGACGTCTCCTGTCAGAAAATGTTTACAGCGTGTTGATGCGAGGCTCCTCCGGGTCATATTTCAGATAGCAGACCATGTTCGTTTGACGTCAGTGCTGTAGTGTCTTCAACCGTCAATTCATGGGAATATACCAAACAACAGACTTCCCATAATGCTGTGGGCCAGTCAACCTCGATTCATGGAAACAACAGTATGTACTGTTGGTCTGTTGATATTCAGCACACATATTGTCCCGGTGTATTATTTGCCTTTATGGAAATTCGAGTGGTTAATCGTTCTGTTGCCTGACAGCATGATTGGTTGCTAGGCAGGTGGGAATTTCCGACAGGATGATGCTCGCTGTTTTAGACTTGAAATGGAACATCCATTTGAGCAGTTCTAACTTCTAACAGCCTTTAATGATGTTTGTTTCTTACAGATGCCCGGATTATTGTCATGTCCTGGTGGTCTAATAGTCATTGGTGTTATCGCTCTCTTCTTTGTTCACATCAAGTCGGAGATATGGACCAATGAAGGTACTGTGATTTTTTTTTTTGTGTGTTTTTTTCTTCTTTTTTTGCATTATCTGTTTTCAGACCAGCATATGGGACTACTTAAAAATCTCTGTAGCGTGTTTTGGTTCAGACGAAGCTTGGTAAAATGAACCAGTTACAATTTCTGTCAACTTTTTGTCTTACAGGAACACTCCGCCAAAAAGCCTTTATGATTTACAGGCCAGAAATTTCTGTTAATCCATACCGGGAACACGTCCACGGTTTCGTAGAACATTAAGCATCTTTGTTTAAAACTCAAGTCGAGCACGGTCTCTACGGCCTTGCATATAGATTGCACAATTAATGCAAGCGAGTACAGTCTGTATGTGTGCCGTGGCTCCAGTTTTGCTGGCTGGAGGGAGAGAAATTTGAGTAATGTGGTGGGTTTTCAAATAATATGCTTTTGCCAATTTTTCCTGAAAGCAGACATTGAGCACGACCATTTCTGGAGTACAGTTAGACCCTGGGCGATGCAGGGAAGCCCCCCCCCCCCACTGTGTGTGTGCGTGTGTGTGTGTGTGGGGGGGGTGGGCGTGCGCGTGTGCGTGCCACCCTTTGTTCAACACTTGGCACAAGTGCCTGTTATTCTGTCGTGATATAAATACGAAAATCTGACAAGGCAGAAAAGCACAGTAATGCAAATTCTTTTGCAGACAGATTGATTTGATACAATTTAGATCTGTTTGACATTGTCATGTGACCTGTAACATATGACAGACTAACAACCACTGCAAAAATGATTCATGATTAATTCTTTGTTAAATACGTACAAGGCAAGCTGCCCGTTTTGCAGTGTTTTTAATTTATCCACTGCTCCTGTAGCCTCTTTGAGATGGCGCTTACAGAAAAGATTTTCATGTGTGTTTTTGGAACACTTTTGTGTGGATCCTATGGGATCACTACATACTGCACATGTTATCCAACGGGTTTTTACATGTGATCCCATGGTTTTCACTTGGTAATTCACATTTCACGTGTGATCACGTGGGGTTTTTTTTGCACATGTAAATTTCATGTGTCTTTCCTGAGGGAGGGAACACTATGAGAGTGTACTTAAATGGTTATTGTCAGAACTGGTAAAATACATAAAAATATTCTGCAAAACATACTGGAGTTTTGGATACACTACCGATTTCGTACAAAGAGAGCAATTTTGGGCAGGACTGTTGTTATATAGTCTAATTAAAGGTCAAATTTGTTATCTAACCTGGGTAGGATATTTTTCATATTTCAAATGTAATTTATTCTTTTGTTTATTATTTCTTTTCACAACATTATTTTGCAGTGTTGCTATGATTGTAACTTACGTCTTCAGTTTCAGATGTCCAGTTTGGCAGGCTGGGCTCCAGGGTCACCCTCACATGCGAAGGCTCCCATGGCAGGTACGTACTCTAGGTTGTACTACGATGTCCAGTAAACTCCAAAGCGAAGTTTTCCTGTAAGGAGGGATAACAGTGTGAATAACTGCCCTCTGAAGGGGCACGAGGCCAGTCCTTGCAGGGTTTGGACACATTGAACCTATTTTCTGAGAGTAAAGTGGGTTTGATTCCCAAGCCTCATATTTTGGCAGGTCTGTGTTTTGTGCAAGGGCACTTGTTGAATATCCATATCTCTTGCCAATATACACGCTATCCCAGAGAAGCCGACGGCCAAAAATAAGATTTGCTTGAGAAAAACGATACCCGGTTCAGTTGGCGTAGATGTGCGCTATTTTGTGGCAGGTATATCTGGGGTTTCTTTGGTTGTAGCTTTGAGTTTGCATTGAAAGTAGGTGAAGGTTCTCGACTGAGATGTTGATTGTGAGTTTTGGATGGGCTCGACAGGTCTCCAGTGGAATGGAGGCTCAATGGAAGCTCAGTACAGCCGTGGCGAGCACAGATCTCAGAGGGTTCGCTTACGCTCCTGAACGCCACACACACTATGGAGGGCAACTACAGCTGCCACGATGATAGAGGGACTTTACTGCAGACCATCAAACTACGGCTGGGACGTAAGTCAGCTTCAGCCATATATACAAGAGTCCCTTGTCTTTTGTCAAAACCTCAAAGCGTGATTCATTCAATAAAATATATAGTTTTCAAAGCTTGAACATCATGGCTAGAACTTCGATACGTCTGTTTATTTAGCCAATGTCTTTCCAGAATGTTCAATGTTGGTTTAAAAATCAGACCTTGTTTTTGTCTTCTCTGACTAAAGCTCTTGTTTTTTGTAAATTTACACAAATAAGTCTTATAGCAACACAATCACAACAGATCCAATACACTTTAAATCATGTTGTTCTACAGGGACAATAATTCATTTTTGGTCACACCCAAAATCAAAGTGTAGGGAGGCATAGAGCCGTTTGTAACCAGATGTGTCTCTTAAGGCAAAATGTAAATCTCCAGATACAAATGTTTAATATTAAACCAATTTCAACAACCATGGTTGTCGATTTCAAGGTTCTTGTCAATGCCGATATATTAATAACTAATAACACAGTCTGAGAGATGCATTTTATAAGTAAATGATTGAAACAAGTTACGGAATGAATTGTGACATACTTGAAGCAGCATGTGATTTATTACCATAATCATGTCTTTATTGTATAAATCTCGTAATAGCTTGAGGCTTCTAAAATGGCGCTTTTACTAGTACAGATTGTTGGAAAGCAGGAAATTAACTAGTAAAAAGGAAACACTTGGCCATTGTGCCCGGGGAGCAGCAAACTAGAGTAAGCGTGCAGTTGTACGCTCTTTCTGTTTAACTCGGGCCACTTCCTCTAACAGGAAGTCACTACATCACAACTCCATGGTTTCCTCATAGGAAGGGTGAGATTGTCGACTCTGGGCTGTGTTTAAGTTTAGTCTAGCACACGTACTCTCATGCCCTTGAACAAAGTGCCAAACTCAAACAACTCTTTTTTTTCTTTTAGATCAGCCTCATTTTGTCCACATTTCTTGCCGTGTACCAAATCATAATAAAATTTACTGCTCCTGGACTCAAACTAAGACAACACTTCTGCCAACATTGTACATCTCCTCGTACAGGTACAGTCACTCATTGTTTAAATGTAAACTTATAATTTACATATTATTATTTTCCCCACTGAAAGATGATTATCGCCAAGCTTGATAAAAATGAATGAATTCATATTTACACATTAATATAGAATATTTAAAGGGTCTACTTGGGACAAATAAATGTACTGTAAGTAGGAAAACGCTAAGCTGTTCATATTTTACGCTACTATTATTTAACAGATTTCAGAGTGTTATAATATTAATTGATTGAATTAAATAATAATTATTATTAGTTTATTATATCATTTTTCCACAACAAAAATGCCCTGTTTGTTAAAAAACCAACTGTAAGATATTTTCTTGTCTATTGTGTATCATGTCCCTGTGGTTTTGGTTTCCTACTTGTTTTTGTAACCAAGGATATATGTGTGTATATTTAACTTTTTTAAAAACTTTAATTAAATCAAACAACTGTATTTTTATGTACAGTATATTATTTTACTTTTATTTAAACGATAATATACATGCTAGCAAGGAAAAGGTTATTTCCAGGAGGAAACACACATACTAATATGTAAGGGATAATCCACTGCTAGCCGTGATTTAAAGGATTTTAACGCACAACGTGGAGGCCAAGAACCGCCCGAAGCAAAGCGGATTATCTCGCTTATATCATGGTCATTCGCCAAGTTAAATCTGTTATTGATGTTTACAGTGTAATTTTTGATCAGAAAGGTGAAAATGACATTGATATTTTTATCAGTTAATTTTAAATGATGTTCAAACTGACTGGAACTACCTGTGCATTAAACGGTTTTAATGCACACCTTCCAGCCAATCAGAATCGAGTATTCAAACAAACCATGGTATAAATATGTATAACATATACCTTGAATGCACAGCAAGTTTTATTTATTTATTTACTACAGTCAGACTTTAGTCTCTTACATATTGCTGTCAATCTGTATAGCACTAAAACTGGAGTGGTTGAACCCTGCGAGTATATTGGGGGGGATAAATGCACCATCACCAACCCTCCATTCTGGGCTGCAAAGCTCCTGGTGAACATCACTGAGATCAACCCGCTGGGATCCAATTCCACCATCTTTAAAGGAGATGTTCCCAAACTCTGTATGTGAAAATCTCTATTCATATCTTCAAAATGTCATTAGGATGTTTTTGGATTCATATTTCAGAATACTCCAAAAATGATGCAGTGTGGTTAAAACACCTAAAGGGATAGTTCAGTCAAAAATTGAAATTCTTTCATCATTTATTCACCCTCATATCATTTTAAACCTGTAAGACTTACTTTTTTGTCTGAAGAACACAAAATAAGATATTGTCAAGAATGTTTTTACCAGTTTACTTCCTTAGTGTCAACACAAAACGACTGAGACATTTTGCACAATATCTTTTTTGTGTACAGCAGTCATATAAAGATTTTCGACCACATGAGGGTGAAGAAATAATGACAGATTTTATTTCTTTTTGGGTAAGCTATAACTTGAGTTCTTTGGACACTTTATAAAATGTTCTTTTTGTAATCGTTAAATTCGTTTTAGAATTTGTTTTTTGATTGTTCTTTTTACTTTGCTTTACAAAATAATCTTTATTATTTTCTGCTCATGTGACTTCAGTAAAACCAGATCCTCCAGAGGATGTTAAAGTTGTGCAGATGGAAGGTCAGCCCACCCAGTTACTGGTCCAGTGGAAATATCCCGAGTCGTGGCCCGATGAAATGATAGGCGCTTTTCCCTTAAAATTCTTACTTCGATACCGGCCAGTTGGCTCCAGCTTTTGGTCAACGGTAAGAAACTTCTACCAGCGTCTGCAGTATAACTGTAGTGAAATGCATTTTAATAACTTTTTCGACAGTACCCCTACAAATTTCTTAACTTCAAAAGTGCAAAAGAAGCTCCAAAAACACATTGATCCAAGTGAGTTAACAGTAACTAACACACATATGACAACTAGACACGAGATGTTACAGATAACATAATGTGCAATTATTTTCATTTCTGAGATCTGACAAGCATTTCTATTTCTCTGCTTTGTTTAGGCATAATGTATTTATAATGTTAAATCTTACAAAACAAGCTGTTTACCTTTGTTGAAATTGAAATGACATTTTTCAGACTGCTGTGGATTTCTTCAGGGTGGGCCATAATGTTACACAAGTGTTTATACTGTATATAAACACATGCAGTCACATATTACAGGTTTAAACCCTTTACCAGGTGCCAAAAATGACCATTTTGGCACCTCACCCTTTTGTTGTTCCAGCCCACATGGCTTTTATTTGTGCATAAAAAATTAAACACTCACTTCTTTATATTCAGAACAGTCCGTTAATCTGAGATGCACAACAGATTTGCCATCTTTACTCTGTATATTTGAACATCATGACCGCAAATAAACTTGAAGGCCATGGAGGCAGATTTTCTCTGAATAATGTCTTGTGGAAGACTGTAATGGGGCATTTGTGTAGCCATCAGCTTACAACCTTACAAGCTTAAAAAGACCATTTGATCTCTGAAATGCTGAGATGATGAGTTTTATGTACTTCAAGTTAAGAGTGTGTCTAATGTCCGAAATTGTTTTTCTACATTATACATCAAATTCTGTATACGGTATATAATGTTCCAAGAGTGATTTTCTTGGTTCACTTCAAAACAACTTGGTGTCTTTAGTCACCAAAATAACATCTCTCTTTATTTTCTCTGTTTATTAGATTCATATACAATCAGATTACAGTTTATGTACTCACCGGCACACACACACATCTCCGTAGGGACAGTCCATAGGCGTCATGACTTTTATATCATACAAACTGTATATTCTATTCCCTAACCCTACACCTAAACCTAAAGATCATAGAAAACATTTAGCATTTTTAGATTTTCAAAAATTATCTTTATGCACGATTTATAAGCTTTTGTGCCTGTGGGGGACTTCAATTTTGGTCCCCACAGCGACACGAGTCCCCACGAGTTGGTGTGCATTCAGGTTTACGTCCCCACCGGCATATACAAACCAAAAACACACACACACACACACTCTGCTGTCTTATCTTGAGTTCTCTGTCTGATCTTATCTTTTTTTCACGAGGCTGCTTTCATCAGAGAACCAGATGTTGGCTGTCTCCAGACCCGTGTGTGTATCTTTGTTTATGTTTCAGCTGACGATTGAACAAGAAAGCCATTATAAACACGTTTTTATTTGTTTTCAATTCAAGTGCTGTATATTACAGCAAAACAAATGAGTCCAAAAGTTTTCAGCTTGTTGCAATCTTAAATGTCTTTAATTAATACTATAACCTACTACTATTTTACTACTACTACTACTGTTTGTGGTAATGAAAATAACACTGTTATGATTCCATGAACAATTTATATAACCCAGAAGTCTGAGACTATTAGTGAAGTGCTGCTAGTTTACATTTTTCTAAAAGATGAGAACAAATAATACCGTATAAGCAGCATTACCGTTTGCGGAAAAAGTTAGATTGGGACTTTATCGGGAATCTGAGATTTTCTTATTAGGTACGTTTTTCTTGTTTCTTTTTACGTTTTGTTGCTCAAAATGGCATGCACTACAAACGTAAATCAATGTTACTCCAGCACGATTTAAAGCTGCAGTTCGTAACTCCTTCGCTGTTGGAAAAATTAAATTGCAGGTTATCTTTATGTGGGGTTGTAAAATATTTTTGTTTAGTTTTAATCCCAAAAGGCTACAGAATGCAGCTTTAGGAATGTTCTATTGGTCTTTTATTGGATACAAAGAATCTGCCTTATACTTTTTTTTTAAAGCAGTCTCGTGCTTTTGAAGCCCACAAAGCTTGAGAAAAAGTGTGATTCTACTGGATAAAAAGTACCATTTTCACTCTTTGCTACGCACTAAAATCCCTCAAGAATGGAGCGTTTCCGCGTTGGGGGAAGCATCAATACATCAAGCAGGTCTGACAGGGATGTATCTGTTGATGTTTTTTCAGCTGGAAACAGAGGAGAACAGCAGTCTAAGGATTATGGACGCTCTGGCGGGTCATCTGCATCAGATCCAGGTCAAAGCTCAAGATGCTCTTATCAACTACAGCCAGTGGAGCGAGTGGAGTCATGTTGTCGAAGCTCGCCCGTGGACCGGTGAGTGACCGCACACAGAAACAGACCTATATTTTCTGACATCACTGTAGATGGGATCTGGTCATGAATAATTCAGAAGTAATTCAATTATTATATTGTTTATTATCATTTTTTAAAATATAATTTAAATGACCAGTTATATTCAAAAACACTTTTGTTGCCATTTTAGAGCCCTGGGATGAGCCAACAGAGAAACCTCTGAATATTCCATTTGTCGATTCATTTCCAGTCAGAGCTACTGAAAAGTCTCCAGGTATTGTCAAAGACCGCTCGAAATCATATAACTTTAACCAATCCATATGCACCAGCCCTCCAGAATGCTGTCATGTGGCAGACACCTACAGTATATTTCCTGTTTTCTTGACACATTTCTTTATGTCAGCAGTCTGGCTGATGAGCACTACATTTTTACTACTTTTAAAACGTTTTTGTTCCCCTTTTTCATTCTTCTCTTCTTCAGATTCAGACCAGAATGGAAGTCTTGGGCTGTTGGTTTTGCTGGGGCTCTTTGCAGCAGTCATGGTGGCTGTTTTACTGACCATCATAGCCCTTCTATGGTGAACACTGTGCATCATTTATCTGTATTTCATAAAGAAATCATTTTATAGATCTGGCTTTGATATGACATCTACTGTTTTCCTAATTGTTCCTTTAAAGGGTTAGACAAAAGAAACAAGACAATGTGAAGAATCAGGAACTGACCTCCATGGTGAAGATGAAGTCCATACCGATCTAAAGTGAGTGAGAGCAGACGTCTGGAGTCTGCGCTGTTTATACGCTGTGGAAGACATCGCACGCTAAAAGCTCTATTTATGGAGAGCCTACCGTCAATGTTGATACTCGGAGAACCTTCTGATATTTTACATAGCTACCTGCTCTCAGCTGAAGACTACACATGTGGTGTTGTTTCACTTTAGCTCTGATTGGATGTCATAGGTCACATACACACTGCAGAACTTTAGGAGTCACAACAAAATAAAACTTAAGCTCTTTGTTAATAGCATAGCATAGACAATCCGGTTACAGTCCAATCTAGTTTATGGTCTTGTTTATTAGAAGCTGAGGCATAAACGGCATGTGTCTCTTTGAATTGTGCAGTATGACGTCATCCTTTTTAGATCTATATTTGTGTTTCAAGTGGGAAAATCGCAAGATATAAACATGATTTAAATGACAGTCGCCTGTTTTGTATTAGCCTGCTAGCTTATAGTCTTACCAAGTCTCGAGTACTTATCCTCGTGTTGTTCCAAACTTGAACGTTTATTTGTTTGTTATTTTGAGGAATCTTTACATTTCTCTTGTCCGTCATCTGAGACTGATGTGCATTTTCTGATTTTAATGAAAGATTATGAGGGCATATGAATTTTCAAAAGTGAATGACCCACACTGATAAGCTATTTATAACAATGCAATATTCCATGACATAATAGGAATTGGACTTTAAATCGTATTTCTATATTTTAACATGTACCTAGCGTGGCATATTAATATTTTTGTTTTAGAAAAAAATACACCACATTTGATGGACTTTTTTTTTTTTCTTTTTTTCCAGATTTAAGAAGTTGGCATGAATTCTGCGATTTAGCCCTCATAGGGCACCATGATAGGGAATGACCACAAATGCCACTGTCTGACAGATGACCACTGACAGACTACAGTATCCACAATCCACCTCTCCTCTCGCTGCTCAGGGGATGGGCTCCTTTCAGCGGAGGTCCGGGTCCCATGAACTGTGAACACGTACAGCTCGATAATGTAGCACGATGCAATAGCAACCCGACAATTTCTGTCTTCCTTTTTTCCTTCTTTCTTTCTGTTGAAAGCAAATTTATGGACACAGTATATTTTTGTATTGCTCTTGCCTTCCTATCCAGTACTCAATTTGTGATGCTCGGAATGCTGTGAAAAGGCTTTGCAGTTGGCTGGATTTGTGGAGCACATAGGGCATTATGGAGAAACCGGTGTCGTCTGTATCGGACAAACTCACTCATTGGCTGAAAACGGGACCCTGTAACCTTCGGATAGCAGCTATGTTTGGATGACAGAATGTTTGTTGTCTTGGCACACCATGATGGACACAACGTTTTTCCCTCATCGCTTTGGAGATGCAAGACTGCTTTGTATCTTGTCCTGCAGAGGTCTTCACAAAAAGAACCATTTCATAACAGGTGGACATATGTTCATTGATCATTTGTTTATCAGACGTGGCATTTAATGTGCTAGTTATCTAGTTATATTCCAGCGTGATTATCAATCAAAAGACACAAGCTGGCACAGACTTTCAAAGCTTCTTCGGCAGAAGAATATCGAATGGAGACATGAATGTAAATCAGTGTCGTATGTACGCATGTGTGAGGTGAAATCTGATTTCTATGTTGAAGCTAATACATATTCATGATAATAATTGCTATTGAAGCTTATCTACACATTTATATTGTTATAAATTCATGCAGTTATATTGTACAAAAAACTGGTTTTTTTCTGTTGTGCATTCTCCCCAGTAATATAAAGCTCAAGTGCATGTGTTATGTAATTTTATATACATGACAAAATATATTCCTTTTTATCCTTCCTAGATACAAACATTATTATTATTTTAAATACAGTATGTGCCAAATACAGAGTTAGCATCTGTCATTATCTCGTCCTGATGGTGCTGCTTTTTTATTTTTACAGTAAAATTCACATTTCCTGTTGTTTGTACAATGTTGGGTAATGAATGAAAATGAGGCTCTTGGTTCTTGCTAGTTATTTGTGTCTTATGATTTATCGTCATTTAAAATGGACAGTGTCAGCAAAAGTTCTTGCAAATTGACTTCAAGGAAAGGTAGGTGATTTCGGCGATGCCAACAATATGGCGAGCTATAGCATTGAGCATAAGATCACACCTTTTCAGGACCGAATGCCACCATTGGATGAACTTTTTCTGATCGTCCACAGAAAATATTTATTTATAAAAACTTATTTCGACCACTTTCCTCTGCGATTACTATCAGGAAGCGAAGAGACTTTTAACCAGCATAACAAAACTTGTTGCTTAGTAGTGTTGTTTCTCTATGCATATTTGCAGATGTTACGTCTGTTATTTGTGCCTTCTTGTCCACCAGCCGTGTATTATGGGACTACAGTATGCTAATCCTGGCCTAAAAGATTGCTGCCCTAATGATATTTCCCTTGAAAATATTAGATATTCAATCACCAGCAGGTTTCCTTGCAAATACGCAAAGGAGAAAGCGTTCTACAATAATATAAGTAGTATCAGTTTGTAGTTTATTTGCTCATCTGGAGCTGGATTTTGTAAAGTTATGGGTTGGTTAATGGATGATGTCATGACGGCAGTTTGTGGTTTGTGAGAAATAGAAATTCATGTCTGCTTATCAAGAAGTCCAGCAGACTTTTGGTTCATTAGAAATCATGATACTGTATATATCACATGCCCCAAATAACAACAAACATTTAGAAATAATCTACTGTTGGCTAGAGATACGATACTTTAGTTATAACTGTGTTTATTGCAATGAGCTTTTTCCTTGAATGTTGCATGCAGGATGTAAAATGTTGCCGTAATTGGGGAGATTAGAAACATTGGACTACTGTTGCCTGTTAAAAACATGTTCACAACAAATGTACAATGTATATATATATATATATATGTATTTCCCTGTACAACATAAGCTGTTTTGTTATTCTGTCCATATTTTTGTGAAATAAAAGGTATTTTATGAGAAGGAGGATTGAAATAAGTCTATGATTTCATAAAGTTTTCAATCTAATAGAAACAGGGTTGTGATGAACCCGCCAGAAATTCAATCACTCGTACTGTACCAATCTACAAATATTTAATCATGAAAATCAGGCTATTTATTTGCTAGAGGAATTTTCACAGAAAAAGTACTGTTGCTCATCCAAGCCTATGTAGAGTCGGTGTTTTATTCAGGAGATTTAAAATCTGTAGGGTTAGGGTTAGGCTATTGCTTTATTACTTTCCTTACAGTAATAATATTGGCTCAGCTAGCATCTATGTTCGTTTGAATAATTTATGGATCAGGATCAAGGCAGTGATTGTGTTTTTTCAGACAGTATTTTAGGGGTCAAATGAGGCCATGCAGTCTTAATTCGGTTTGCTTCTAATCAATAGTTTTGGCAGTCTGGAAAACACTGGACAGCCTGTATAATCATCACCAAACCAGGCGATAACTTTATTTAAAAGATGATTGACCTAATCAATGTTAAACTGGTTGTTTTCTACATTGATTCAACATTAAATATATCATCACTGCTATCTGGAGGAATTCTGTGTGCAAACATTGTTAAAACGCAAGTCCACTGCTGTGTAGCTACTAGAAGTTACTGTATATATTACACTGACACCTTGCGGCGGATTGCGATATCATGCAAACGTTTTCGCTGCATTATGCTGATGAGAAATCAAAATCATTGTGGGACAGCAAACATAAACCACAATTGCTTTAAATAACCGACGTACGGCTTTAGCGTTATTCCTGAAATAACATCGAGTGATGCATTATAATGTGGCAATGTGGCGTAAAAACGCTCACAGAATGCATTTTTTACGAATGTATTGAACCATCTGTTTATATTTTTTACTAAACCCTTGTTGATATTGTCTAAACATCAGAAAATAAACTAATTTAAAAAAGAAAAATACGCGTTATGGACGTGACACAAAAAAAGGACCCAGCTGTTTTTAAACTTGTGCGAAATAAAATGCACAACCCTGAAGCAATAATACCCAACAAATGAAGAAAGTATGACTCTTTGTAAAATATTTACTTTATTTCAGTTTTCATGTGCCCAATATGTGGAGTATGTTCCGTTATGTGACAATCCTGAAAATGGCACTTAAGACTTAACGTTACCTGACTATGAAAACCATGCACTAAAAATAAAACAAATGCTTTAAAACCTTGAAAACAGACCTCACATCAATCACCAAATGTTGATATCTGTAATGTTGTAAAGCTCCATTTTGTACTTAACAGATATTAATGGACCTTTCCTTTTCAAATGTCTATAAGACAACATTTATTGCCATAGTGTGTATTTTTCTAAAGCTTAACAACCCTAGTAACCCGCTAAAACACCTTACAAACACCTGGCAACCAGACGAAACAAAATTCAATTCAATTTTATTCATAAAGCACTTTTCACAATTTCATTGCTGCAAAGCAGCTTTCCATGCATCATAGTTAAAAGGGTTGGGGGTGACCCGAGAACAAGGGTTGGGAACCACTGAGATATGTTTAAGTATGTTAACGCACACGTAAGTTGCTAAACATACGCTGTTTATATTTACACAAAAGCAGCAGTATACCAGTGAGTAAACCAGTGGCACGGTGGCAAGGAACCAAAATTCGACTCATCCAGGAGAGCCAGTTCTCCTCTGGCATATCAAAATAGCACTGCTGCAACTACAGAGAGAATGATTACAGTAAACCTTAATATTCGATGGAAATAATTAACTAGGCTGAGAAGTGAAATGAGAAAAGAACTTGGGATAGAAAAGAGAGATATTTAGGTGGGGTGGCTGTAGACGTCATCATGTGTGGGTCTTTCGTGAAAACGCTCCAACTACAGCTGCTTCCACTGTCTGTCCCATTCAAACAGACTGACAGAACTATTGAGAGCTCCATAAACCACGTGGCAGCAATGTGGCGCAACTGTTTTTCAGCAGCTCTGGTCAGGAGTAAAGGCACTTTCGTAATAGTTTCATAAATAATTACATTTATTTGATGACAATGTATCAAATGACAACATAAATATAAATTAGAATGTGCAAAACGCATGAAGAATGTGTACAAAACTTACACAGTAAACAAATAACTTGAAAAAATAAAGTGAAATAGTCACACACATCATAAAAGATAAATAAATGTGCAGTCCATTTAAAACAAATGTCATTTTGTGTATCCACATCAATACATACAACAGACAAGTTTCAATTGTTTAAGCCCATTTGGACTGGCATGTTCAATGTGCATCCTGATCCTTGCATCCAAAAACAGTGTCAATAATAAATTGTCATATGCGCACACAACGAGAACTGCAACTACATGTACTGTACATACTAATGCTTGACAATGTACGATATGATTTAACCTAAGAAAAAGCCAATATGAGTATGGTTCAAGAACGTCAGCCCAACAGCAGTCTATGACAACACTTTTTGGTTTTTTAGTCTGCTTCAGCAACATGGCTCGCATCACACGTCCTTAAAGTAATATTCATTACCTGTAGAAGTATTCAAATAACTATAATGGCACCATACACACTGCTGTGTGTATAAAGCTAGTCGAGAGCAGTGTTACAAGAATGTAATAACTAGTTCACATCACAGTTTAAAGAACACAAAAGTAATCTGTTTGAACACACAATCATTTCCTGGATTTAAGAAAGGCAGCCAGTTTTCAGTAATTTGAGATCTTCATATTGTTGTAAAAGGTTCAAACCAATAGAAGTAGAAAACATCCGTCAAGTACACCTGTAGCAGTGTTTCGACCACAAATATACAACACAGCATCGCCTCTCACAAGCAAATACATAAAAATACGTCCATTCTTCGTTTCTATTCCTGAACATCGTGTTTTATACAATGATCTGGAAAAAAATAAAATGCCAGTAACTGAGTTGACAAGTTTAAAGCATATATCACTAATCTAAGTATGACAACACACTGCTGAAGCCTTATTATATGTTCGGTGACTAGAGACCATCTACACTAGGGCTGGGCAACATATTCACTATACATTTACAATGATTCTGAAAATAAATTCAGCTTTAAATGAATTGCATTACAAGTCATATCAAGTCTCCTTAAAGACCATTAGTTACAGCATGAGTTAAACGTTGGAAACAAAAACTAGTTTGTAAGATAAATTCATTTATAAGATTTACAGTAGCAGTCAGCAATTTCCTCTGATTGAAAAAATTTTATTTAAGAGCCAGAACAAACCTAATATGAAAGGCTGAGAAATAAGTTAATGGAAGGATTTCACCCAGCCCCAGTCGACCCCATACATATTTAAAATATTCACAATCAATACCACCTCATTTCGCACCTTACCGACTAGTTAAAAGTATCAAACATACTGCAGAAACAATGAACAACGAAAAGCAATTACTCCATGCAAGGAGAAGCTAAACGGAAATGTTTGCTAATAAAGCGTATCAGACGTCAATGGTGACACCGTGTTTGGTGGAAATCATGTCTCTTGTACCGGTCAGATACATTAGCACAGAGCACAGGTGGGGCAGCGTGGCCGTGATGGTGACGTAGAGCCAGTAGGAGATGGGTGCCGTGTTTCCAAACGGACAGACCCAGAGGCCGTGACGAACCCCGTCCCGGATGTGGTGCGAGGAAAACGAGATGAACAGCATCCAAGGCAGGGAGCACCACGAGTCCTTCAGTCGGCACGCCCACATAAGGAAGCGCAGAGAGAAGCACAGCGCTGGGATCAGTGTGGAGCAGTGCAGGGGCGGCCGATGGGGAAGATGCAAAGCAGCCTGGGGGAGTTCAAAGAAAGAACACACAATTTTTATGACGACTAATGTGAGATCTGACCCGATACTCTAAAACAAAGTGTTATTACCATAGTAAACCAGGGATGGTATAGCAAGAACATGGTTTTGATCGCTACAGAGCTTAGGGGACTGGTTTTACATCACTCGCAATGCTTCATGGGAGTGGGGGTTTGCTGCTTGCAGTTCTTGTAACTATAGTAACAGCTGCCTCCACGGAGGCTCTCTCTACAGGATTGTGGCTAGTGTAGTTTTTCTACATGAGTTCGCCGAATTAACTTTACTAAATAGTTTGCAACACAGTTAAGCAATAAATCAATATTTAAGAAGGGAACAAGGACACAATCTCACTTTAAGCGACAGTGATCCAGCCATGTAGAAGTGATCCAGGTCAATGACAGAGGCCAGGAACCCAGCCAATACGACTTCATAGAAGTCACTCTTCTTCCTTAAGCCAATCACAATCGCCCAGGACCAGAGCCCAACAACGCCGTGGACCGCATTATCCAGCAAAGCCCTGAGCCATAGATGCTGCTGGATGAAAGGTAGGGTCAGAAAGTGATCAGCGAGAAAACAGAAAGCTCCCAGGCCTGTGCTGGCCAGCAGAGAGGCGGTGCTGAAGGTCTGGAGCAGGGCCTGAGCTTTCTCTGTCTCTACGGCCAGATTCAGGGGCATAGCCATGCCCAAAGATGAGGAGTCCAGCTTTGAATAAAACCCCCTCATCGCTGGCCTCTTCCATGGAGGGGTCAGCAACTGTATTTGACAAACACAAAACACTTCAGGAAATATGTAACATAAGGGAATCTACATTTACATTTATGCATTTGGCAGACGCTTTTATCCAAAGCGACTTACATTACATTGTACTATACATTTGTACATTTTTGTATAGTAAGCAAGTGGGGGTTAGGTGTCTTGCTCAAGGGCACCTCAGCCGTTACCCACCAGCCCTGAGAATCGAACCAGCAACCTTCTGGTCATGAGTCCAACTCTCTAACCACTGGGCCACGACTGCGCATTAAACCCTACAATGTTTGTAAAAATATACGCAGTATACAAGTCAAAGATCAGATCGGTCATTCTTTCAAAGCTAATCTTTATGACATTGTGGGCTCTAGGTATGGCTCAGGTCCCTCCTTCAATGTAAGTCTAAGGGATGATTTTTGCATCATCTGTCAGGAGAGAGTCTGATCAAATAGAAACATCTTAGCACTATTGCTTCTATTGTTTACCTAATTTGTAAGTCGCTTTAGATAAAAGCGTCTGCTAAATGACTAAATGTAAAGTTTCATTCATGTCTGCAGAGTACGAGACAAGTTTAAAACATGCTGTATTATTAAGCCTTGCTGCAGTAGTTGTAGTCCAAACCTCTTACCCAAAGAAGAATGTAATACAATAATAGTAAAACTAAAACTATCTAAAAATGCAGAAAATGATGATATATCGAACTGCAAATAAATGAATTCATATAACATATTGCAATCTAGTGGATATGAAGTCAGAGTGATCTAAAATATTACAAAAATATATTGTTACATACACAAGACAAAGACATTAAAAATACTTTTGTGTTCTGCAGAAAAAAGAAAGTCATACAGGTTTGAAATGACAAGATGGTGCATAAATGATGACAGGATTTTCATTTTAAGGTGAACTATCCCTTTAATAAGTTTATCACCCACATTTATGAGGTCTTAAATAGTCCAATGCCAGATCATCTCAATATAACTCCCCAGTTTTAAGGTCGAAAGGCAAATGTGGGTCATTTTATATACAGCTGTTACTCATTGTATTTAAAGAACAAATACTGTTCATACTAGAATTTGATCTTCTTTCCGTCTATCACAACAACCACATTAAACACAAGATTAATTCACAGGATTCTATTTGAATCTGTTTCGGGGACATTTGGAAGAATGGGTTTTGTTAAATGAGGACCTGAGCAGGTGAAGTTTCTAAAATAATGTGGATTTGACACGGAATGACCCATCTGCTTTAATAACACGATCATGGTGAGATGCTTTGCTATTTTACCACCAGAAAATTCATACTGTGAACGGTGAAAACATCAAAGAATAAACAAATATAAGCGTCAAAAAGGACAGTTTTCCTTTTGGAACATTGTCCTTTGGCAAGCTTTACCCATTTTTCATTTTGTGAAACGCATTGCTATAGTTTTAACAATATAACAATTTTAGTGTATGTGAATATTATAATCAAATATCTGGAGGGCCTTAATTTAATAAAATTAGCTTTAGCTTAGCTGCTGACTAGCTCACCTGCTAATCCACAGCTGATGGTAAATTACTATATTTATTAGCCAACAAAACAACATGAAATAATAAACCGTTATTTATACAGTTTTTATATAAGCACGGCGTAAAATACTCAACAAATTATATGAATAATAAAGGCAAATATCTCACCTCATTTCATTCACCTCTCCGGTCTGACGTTACACTGTTTTGTTCTGTTTCACTATTTGAGTCACGAATCTTTTGAACCGAGTCGGGATTGAGATTCGATGCCTTCCTTGCGGACTGTATGCGTTTCTTTATAGTTGTCAAAATGTCAAAAAAAATAACTGTGTAACTATATAAATTATATATTCTTATTCCAGTATGTTTCTTAAGTATGTGATTAATTAACTAAAATACTTTTGATATGTTATTCAAAAATATTCCCTGTATTCCATGTTGTTATTAATGTTATAAGGTGCCGTTTTGGCACCTTATTTTCTTATAATCTCACTTTATAATTCTTGATCAAAACCAACAAAGAATAGGTAGAAGTGAATAAATGGCTGAAAATTATTGTAAATAATTTTATGTGCAATGTCATAATATATCTCCATGATTATTTTTCAGCCTACTGATTAATACCTGACTGTTAGAATTTTTGTCTACAGTACTACGCTACATTACCAGCAGAGGGCACTAAAAACCAAAACTAGTATCTTTTAACATAAAGGTAACATAAATGTCATGGCATGGCCCCTAAACACAAAATAGACACACTGCTCGAAAATCATTAAAAATGACAATTATTAATTGTGTGAATTATTCTTTAATTGTTTTTGCATTTATATATATAGTATATATGTATTTAACACTCCTGCCATGATTTCCACCTCTTCATAAATATGGTATATTCATTATATTCAGTTTGAGTAGGATATCTAGATAAAAACTCAATCTGACAAGAATTATTTTTTTTACACAAAACGAATATTCAAAATGTTTTTAAGATTTTTAAACTTTAAATTCATAGCAGCTAATAGAACAACTGCATTAAATGGAATAGTTACTGACACAGTGCACCTGGAAAGCATTCATAGCACTTCACATTTTGTTATATTACAGCCTTATTCCAAAATGTATTTAATTCATTATTTTCCTCAACGTTCTACAAACAACACCTCATAATGACAACGGTAAGAAGTTTGCTTGAAATCTTTGCAAATTTATTAAAAATAAAAAGGTGCATCCTGTTTCCACTGATCATCCTTGAGATCAGTGGCGTAGCAAATCAGGGTCCATATGCAAAAACTTTTAACAGGCCCCCTTTGTCTGTTCTGTTCGCGACCTCGTTGCGCATTACTGGGCAACGGTTGTTTACTCAAGTTTGTTATTTAAATGTTGATCCACGTCAATGGAGCTCAAAAAGTAACGGCAGACGGTACCTGAAGATGCAAACTATATGCTGGCAGTTTTTCTGATTTGTGAAGTGAAATGCTTAAACCCTTGAAGCTGAAGCTGTTGGGAAGAAATAGTTTTTGTGCTCAAAGTGATCAGCAGAGCCAGAGTGTCTAAATTCACACCATACACATGCATAACATGTGCAGACTGGGACTGTTTAAGCAGGCACATATGAAAGATGGAAATTAACAGATGAAGGGGGCCTGTTAAAAGTTTTTGCATATGGGCCAAGACCTGTTTTCCACAGGATATTTGCTAGCCTTATACTCAATCTACTTCTGACCCATGTACATCTGTGCTTCTGTGTTCCTCTGTTTCACCTTTAAATACAAAAGAGATACAAGGTTATGATCAAGATTATGTGTTATAAATACCACACCAACATTATTAACTGTTAACATTAATATCACCCATGTGTATTTTGCCATTAATGTTATCCCTTACAAGTATGAAATATAAAGGATATTTTTTTATTCATAGTGAGTAACATAAGCAATATTATTCAAAGTTATCAGACAATTGAGACAACATACTATTGTGAGTGTTTTCTTGTTTTCTGTCTTTCTCCTGTATGGCTCCTGGGTCCATCCTACCCTCTTGAAGTCCAGTTGATTTGTTATCGTCTCCTGTCATCCAAGAAGTAAACCGTCCCCATTGTTTACTAACCCATCGTTCACTGTCCAGTCTGTAAGAAGGAAATAGAAGAAACATTTATGATAAATGTGAAAATAATGCTTTCTTTTATTAGCACAAATATGTACACAAAATGTTCACCCACCTCAGGTTACAGTTTGATTGTTTTAGCATTTCAGAGAGCTGCTTCTTTGAGTCTTTGATTTTATTGTTACTTAGATCAAGTTCCTTCAAATACACTGCATTCATCTTAACCAAAGAGCCAACATCTGTAATGTTACATTTATTTACGCTGGAAAGAAAGACAGAAAGCAGATTACATCCACAATAATTAATCTGGAGACCCAACCATTTCAAACGTTATTTGTATTTTTTAATACAAACTAAGATGTATTCTTTTAGCTATTTTAAAGTTACTCACCCCAACTTCTCCAGTTTGCAGTTTGAATCACTCAGTAGATGACATAAGCCCTCCAGTCCTTTGTTTCCTACATCATTGCCACTGAGGTTCAGCTCTCTCAGGTACGAAGGGTTTGAACACAGAGCTGATGCCAGCCTGCAACACTGTTCTGTTGTTATACTGCATTCGCACAGCCTGCAGACCAAGACAGTCAAATACTCCTTATATTAATGAACCTTTTCAGCAGAAGCACAAAAATGTTCAGTTCTGTTTTACCAACCAAACATGGGGTTACCCATTCCCAGTTTTATTAGTGTCTGTCATACCCAAATCTATCCCTTATCTCTGCTCATATACAGTGTGTTCTTCCCTTCCTTCATCCCTTCTTTAATAACTAGTAACTAGCTAGCTAATAACTAGCATTGTTAATATTTTTTCTCTATCATTCTTATAACTATAATGGCATTAAAGGTGAAATATGCAGGATAAAAAATATGCAAAAATAATCCCTGACAATCATCGACTTAAATTGTGTTAATAAACAATACAGCTGGGTACTGCTATATAAAAAAATAAGATAAACTAAACTAAACAAAACAAATTAAACGTATACATTTCAAGCAAACTGCAACTTTGATATAGTTTGTTACTAACTCTAGAGTTTTCAGCTTGATTTGTGAATTTTCTATTTGAGCGCAGAGGTTTTCAACTCCTGTGTTTCCAAGTGTATTTTTACTCAGGTACAGCTGTTTCATGAGTGATGAATTCCAAGCTGAAGTCAGAGCAGCAAAATCCTCATCTGTCAAACCACAGTCTTCTAACCTACATTAAGAGAGAGAAGGAAATAAGGATCTCATTTGTCTGTAAATATAGAGCGTAAAGCATTAATTACATGATGCATAGAGCAAGAGATGAGCTGTGCATATATCTTACCCCAGGATTTCAATCTTGCAGCGAGAATCCTTCAGTAGCTCACATATGTGTTTCACTCCTTTTTTTATTTGATTGCCACTGAAGTCCAACTCTTTCAGGTGTAACATGTTTGAACGCACAGCTGATGTCAGAATCTCACACTGTTCTTTTGTAATACTGCATTTACACAGCCTGTGGCAAATGAGGGAGTAAAATTAGTACATTTTGCTAAAAAACAAGTCTGTTGTCACATTTAAGATTCTATGAATATGTTCAATGTTTTATGATTCAGTGGATGTTTGGGTAGAAAGGAACTTAGAAATGACAAAATAAGCCTGTGTCTTGTACTGTCGGTGAAAATCAATTACCCCAGGTTACATTACATTGCAAAAGTAAAAAGACAACACTGGCAAACTTTGCACATCAGACTGATCAGAGAAAACCCTTGGAAGCCTTTAGAATTTGACACAGACGACCTATTGTGTGCCATCATAAATATGTACACTACCATTTAATAATTAAGGGTCACTTCACTGAATGTATTTTTCAATGCATAGAATTATTTTTGTAGATAAAAATACAAATGTATGCATTAAATTGTTATAAAAATGTAATACTGTATGGATGTCTTGAACCAAACAATGAAGGAAGTTGATGAGAGTTCACAATTGATGGGAAGTCCTAAACAAGGTCATCTCAGAGTAAGACCTCAAAAAGCTGCTTGATAAAATGCCAAAAGAACATTTTTGTTTGTTGTCTACACTAAAAAAGCTAAAACATATAGACTACTATATTATATATGGCTGCAAGATCCAATGAGATTCAAAGTTAAACATGTAAACATACAGTAACTATAAATTAAACTAAAAATACTCACTGAAGTGTCTTTAGTTTGCAGTGTTTATCCTTCAGTAAAGCTGCCAGCTCCTTCACTTTTGTGTCATTTAGTGTTTGATCAAACCTCAGCTCTCCCAGAAGTAAAGGATCTGATTTTTTTTTCACATTCTTAAAGGCTTCCTCTGCAGGACCACTTAAAAACCTGCAGAAAAGGACATTTGCAGCATTATTCAGGACAATTCTTAACTAAATTTAATCTTAACTAAGTTAAGATTTTTTTCTAAATCTTGAATTTACTTTGTTTACTTTGAAACAACAACACATTGTGCATGTATATTACTGAAATTTTTAATAACTATTTAGCTTAAATGTGATTAACCTCAGTGTTTTTAGGCTATAGTTTGGACAATTTAGTATGTCAGTGAGCAGCTTCACTCCTGATTCTCCAGGATCATTTCCAGTGAGATCCAGCTCTTTCAGGTGTGAGGATGTGGATCTAAGAGCCGAAGCCAAACTTTTATAACCTTCTTCAGTAATACGGCATGTTGACATTCTAGAAGAAAGAAAACATGATTTAGTAACTACAGTATGTATTTATAGTAACTATACATTATAGTAGCTAATGCGTTCATAAAATACAGCATTTTGCTACACTATTCAATATGGCCAACACCCAAAAAAGCAGACATGGAAAAACTGGATATCGTTCGACTCTGCATGATACCCCGCATCTAACGAGACCAACTTTATGATTTTCGGGCAAACCTTTCGGAAGTTATAAGCAAAAATTGAATTATTTTACCACTTTGTACCACTAGGTGGTGCTGCAAAAAAAACAGCATGTTACCTCGCGTCAGGCTTGTGATGAACCACAAGACGTTTTGTGTTTATACATTAAAGATTGGCAAAGATACAACATCAAATCCTTTTTGGCCATCACATCACTCACTATACAAGAACAGATTGACCAATGGAAAATCTTTTAATAACTTTTTTGTCAGCACTGTCTCTAGATGCTACATACCAAATGAGCAAATAGATCAAAAGCTCTAGGACAAGTTTGAAAAAGTATGTTTTTCAAAAACAAATTAAAAGGAGGGGATTTTTTTATTTAAAAATATTAATATTAGATTTTCACAGAATATTCTTTACATTTTGTAGGATGACTTTATGTAAAAAAACAGTGACAAAAAAATGACGTTTTGAAAGTTTTGAAATCAAATCAAATGATAGTTCACCCAACCAAGTTACCTTAGTTTTTCCAGTTTGCAGTTTTTATTTTCTAATCCACTTTGCAGTTTCTTCACTCCTGAATCGAGCAGATGGTTGTTGCTTATGTTCAGCTCTTTCAGACTGGATTGTGATTTTAGAATGTTAGCTAGATCTGAACAGCTTGTCTCTGTTAAACCACAATCATTCAACCTAAAACATTTCACACAAGAGAAATCATTTGCAAACATTATATGCTGAACTTGTTAAGTGACAACTTGTATTATATACATTGAAGTAATACTCACTGAAGTTTGTTTAGTTTACAGTGTTTATCCTCCAGTAGAGCAGCCAGCTGCTTCATTCTCTTATCATCTAGTTTATGGTTACTCATATTCAGATCTTTTTCAAGTAATGGGTTTTTACCAAGAACTTTATTCACAAACTGAAAGGCTTCCTCTGCAGGACCTTTAAAAAACCTGGTAAAAGTGAAAGTTTGTGTTACATTTCTGTTAGCTGCACATTAGTTGCATATAGTCATATTGCATACATTGCACTGCTGTCCTTCTACAATAAAGATCATTTTAAATAGTTTTAGTGAAGTAAAGTTTTAGTGAAGCAGTTGAAACAAACAGTTGTACTGTTTATTATTGTAAAAAATAGTTACCTCAGTATACAGTTTGATTTCTGTCGAGCATCAGTGAGCAGCTTCACTCCTGATTCTCCAGGATCATTTTCAGTGAGATCCAGCTCCTTCAGGTTTGAAAGATTTGACGTCAGAGCTGAAGCCAAAGTTTTATAACCTCCTTCTGTTATAGTGCAGTTTGAAAGTCTACACAAATGACAAAACAGTTAATGCAGTGTTAAGGTTTCACATTACATACTTGTGTAATATTCTGCCTAATTTGAGTGCATCCAACATACAGTACATGGGAAAACATGGCAATAATTCCTGCACTTGCTGCTATTGCACTTCTGGTTAGACCTAAACTACATTTCGTTGCCTTGTACTTGTACATGTGTAATGACAATAAAGTTGAATCTAATCTAATCTAATAAGTAAATTTGGCATCATCATTTTCAACAGCTAGCTATTATGAGCCCCTGTCTAAAGCCCCCTTTGGGGCTTTTGCGATTGCTTTTCAGGGGGTCCCCCTCGGTTCGTTCATGGAGCCTACAGCAGAACCCCCCCGGCTGCTAACACTGGTCACCCCTTACGGCTCCAACTGATTCACAGATGATGTGATAAATTCACTCACTTCAGTATCTGCAAATTAGAATTCTTCAGTTTGTCACAGAGCTGTTTCACTCCTGAGTCCAGCAGACGGCTGTTGTTCAGGTCCATCTCCCTCAGAATGGTGTTGGAAGAGAGAACTACAGCTAGAGCTGAACAGGTTTTTTGCGCCAAGTCACAATAATTCAGCCTAAAGAGAAATTGCAGTATTTTATTTTTCTTTTCTTTTATATAAACACATATTCAACACCCATCCCAAAAACAGACTTTGTGGCTGGCAGAACATTTTACTCACTTAATTTTCTCCACTCTGCTGTGTGAGTCCATTAAAAGAGCAGAAAGCTTCTCTATATCCAGAGATCCTAGTTTGTTGTTACTCAGATCCAGGTCCTTTTGCAGTAAGGGGTTTATATGCAGAAATTTAACAAGATAATCATATGCCTCCTCTGCAGCAGAACTTTTCAAATATCTGCAGAAATTATAAAATGTTACATTTAATATTAATTCATATTTTATCGGATAGAGTTGCACACATTTTATTTGAAAGAAATAAACATGTTACAAAATCTAATTTTTAAAACACATGGTAAAATTCTAGTAACATTAAATAATTACAATAATAAATGTTTTAAATGCCACCTATAAATATTGCAATTAATTAGATTTAATACATTTATTTTAATACTCGATCAACTAAAACATTATGGCATATTATTTTACCATGGTGAGATACAATACAATGGTGTGGTACACACATCCATTATTCAGAACAGCACTTTTAATCCTCTTGACATACTAAAAGATTTGGAATGATGGATACAGAATGAACCACATGTTGCCTGGTTTTTACTGTAAATAATCTACAAGTCTACATGTCGTACTAATAAGGAACTATGCTATGCTAACAATACAAGCACCCTGAGCATCATTTAACAAAATCAGCCAACTTATGTTGTTTTAATGATTTTGTTTTTCACTTGTATGATTTTGAATTGCAAATTCCTATTTCCATTCGTCCAAACTAAAATTCCAATCATGTTTCCATTTGCCTCTTTGCCAAATTCTACACTCTAAAAAAAGTAAAAGTACTGTAACACAAAATTGTTGTCCTTAACTAGACAGAGATGTGTTAGGAACAGATTGAATTATTCTAATAATTTTTATTATCTGAAGATTTTCTTTTTCACCTGATGGTTTTTCACCTGAATGTATATTTGTAAATGAGTCAGAAGCTAAACTCTATTCATTTGTTTATTATTACTTCATGGCTCACCTGAGTGTTTTCAATGTACATTTTTCATGCTTCAGTAAATCAAAAAGCAGATTCACTCCTGATTCTCCAGGGTTATTTCCTGAAAGATCCAGCTCGATCACATGTGAAGGGCTTGATTTCAGAGTTGAAACCAAAGTTTCATAACCCTTTTCAGTCATACAGCAATCTGAAATTCTATGAAGAAAAACATGTTTCGTTGAATCTCAGTTGGACAGATTTTCATACAAGCTTTAAAAATAGCTTCTAAACACAGCTGTAAATTAATTTTTGCAAATGCTGCATGCAATCATTGAACTGTCCACTGATCTTCAGAAAATCCTCCTGGTCCTCCAGAATCTTGGCTTTTTCAGCATTTCTGTATATTTGACTCATGTCCAGCAGTAACTGTATGATGTTGAGATTCATGTTTTTACATTGAAGACAATCAAGAGACTCATACACAACTATTACAATAGAAACATTCAGTGATGCTCATGAAGTCAACACCATTCATTTAAAGTCAGGTGGGTGTAAACCTCTGAAAATGATAACTGGTGTACATTGTTATTGTTTTGTTTATACATCTTATTTTCTCATTTAGTAATGTCCTTCAGAAGCTATAAAAATACATATGTTTCTCAGGGATTGAAATATAAAAAATGTACACCAGTTATCATTTTTCAGAGGTTTACACCCAACTGACTTTAAATGAATGGTGTTGACTTCATGAGCATCACTGAATGTTTCTATTGTAATAGTTGTGTATGAGTCTCTTGATTGTCCTCAATGTAAAAACATGAATCTCAACATCAGTCAAATATCCAGAAATAATGAAAAAGCAAAGCTTCTGGAGGACCAGGAGGATTTTTCTGAAGATCAGTGGACAGTTGAATGACTCAAGCAGGACAAACCCTTAAACAACTATGACAAAACATAAAAACTGTCATTGATTGTTCAGGTAACATCATACAGTATTAAGAATGAGAAGGATGTAAACACTGCACTGGGCTATTTTTTAGAAATTCTCTCATTATTCTTTGGTGTGAACTTTATGTTAACATTTCTTCCATAAAATAACTTGCTCAGGACAGGACTAAATGAAAAATAAACCTTAATTTTTAAGGTTTATTTTAGTTCCTCTTATTTATCCCAAATTTTCAACTATTTCCAGATTGTGCAAGGGGTTCACAAAATTTCAAGCAGCACACTGTGTGTGTGCGCGCGTGCGTGCGTGCGTGCATGCGTGCGCGTGTGTAAATGAACATTTACAGTATTTAGTATCATAAAATATAATTTTAACCTGCATCATTAGGCTTCAGCTAAAAGAATAACAAAAAATGTACATAAATGAAAATACAAACTTCAGTTTTTCCAGCTGGCACAGTGTATTTTTCAACAGAGTACAGATTTCCTTTATTCCTGTGTCTCTTAGTTCATTTCCACTGAGATCCAACTCTTTCAAGCTTGAGGGATTTGAATTCAATGCTGATAGCAGAACAGCACAGCCTACTTCTGAAATTTTGCAACAGTTCAACCTGCAGAAAACAAATTAATTTAATATATTTTTCTAAAAAGTGATGATACGTTGCGGATTACATTGTGACCCAAATATGTGATAGTACAGTTGTATATTCTACTGTGAGAATTCAATATTCTCAATCTCAACATTTTTATTTTTGTGTATTTTAGGATCAGATATACTGTACCAGTGTAACTGCTTCTCTCGGCATGGCTTTATGTGTGCGTGCGTGCGGTGTGTGTGTGTGTGTTTGTGCTGCTAGAGGGCAGATTGGCTTTATAAACCTAGTAGATCTCCCCTTTAAATGCAGTGTTTCCCATCTTTCCACACTTACCTTAACCTTATTACAATTAACCAGGCCCCTTTTAAAATCAGAAACCAACTAGTAATACTCACTGAAGTGTCTTTAGTTTACAGTGTTTATCCTTCAGTAGAGCAGCCAGCTGCTTCGTCTTTGTTTCATCTAGCTGATTTTTACTCAGATTCAGCTCTCTTGTGAGTAAAGGATTTTTTCCACAAACTTTTTTCACATTATTAAAAGCTGTCTCCGCATCAGGACTTTGCAAAAACCTGTAAAGAAGGGACATCACAGCAATATTTAAAGCAAATCTAAATTTCCTGGAAAGGACATAGAACAGATTGCATAATAAATAGGAAGAAAATTGTCTTCTTTTAAATCTGGAAATTACCAAATTAGTCAACTGTAACTGAAAGCAAGTCTGTAATAATTTTATTCCATGATATTCATCAGATTTATTTCAGGTTTCATGAGATTTATTTTGAGGTTTAATGGCTCACCGCAGTGTACACTTTGATTGTTGTACATCAGTGAGCCGCTTCACTCCTGATTCTCCAGGATCATTTCCAGTGAGATCCAGCTCCTTCAGGTGTGAAGGGTTTGATTCCAGAGCTGAAGCCAAACTTTTATAACCTTCTTCTGTTATACTGCAGCTTGAAAGTCTGGAAAAGACATTAGACATGGCAGATTTATTAATTATTATAGATGCCGCTGTTTAAAAATAAATAGAGATGTTTGTTATGAGACATGAACTCACTTGAGTATCTCCAGTGTCGAGTTCTTTTGTAGTCCATCAGAGAGCAGCTTCACTCCTGAATCCTTGACATTATTATCGCTCAGATCAAGCTCTCTCAGACTGCTCGAGTCTGAACCAAGAACTGAAGCTAGAGCCGAACAACTTCCCTCTGTCAGCTCACAACTGTATAGTCTTGTTAAAAAACAATGAAAAAACAATAATAGAGATATATGTTTAAAAACATGAAGTGAAGACTGTATCTATGTGTGGGTGAAACAGTTTAATAAATCCAAAGTGTACTGTAAAACATGGCAAAACATGAACATGGAACATAGGTCATAATAACATAAAATCACCAGAAACATTACAGCTGCATCTGAAATTGCATAATGTGACAGTGAATAGTGCATTAGATAAAGTATGTGTACGTTCTATACTCGTTGATCTATGGCGTAAAAAGAACAAGAATTATAGGCATTGTTAAACAAGCACAATATATAACCATGAGGAATATATTTCTTGGTACCTATATCACATACACTTGAAAAGATTCATCCTGCTAAAACTGAGAGCTGACACATCGGTACACATGCAGTGATCGTTTCAGTGCCGAATCTATGCATCATCCTTATATATCTATGTTTAAACTGCTGATCCACTGGGTCAAATGAGTTGATGTTATTGGTTACAGCAGGTTTATGACATCATTAACTATCTTTGGTCAAATTAGTGGCCATTTCTCAATTCCAAAAACGCAAAGAACGGACTTGTGTTCTTGCTAGATCAGACTTGACAAGTCTAGACTTGGGAGTTTGATCTAGTGAGGACGCAGACCGGTTATATTAGAAATGAAACAGCAGAGTATTTGACATTCACTTCAAATACATTCAATACAATCCTTGTTCATAATATTTATTTTCATGTTTGTTTATATTTAAACAAAGTAAAATGAAATAATGGGATATTGTTTTCATTTTAAATATATGAATATGTGATTCTGGCAACATATGTGCTGCTATGATTATCTTGAACTCTTTTAATGTTTTTAATAAAATGAACTATGTTACAAAACACAATCCTTTATTATAAAGTATAAGGCATTTGTAAAGTAGAAAATATACAAGAACATTATTACAAGGCAACACAGCCTTAAATCAAAATAGAATGTGAAACTTAACTTTGGCCTCAGTCAAAACTATTTCCCCAGAAACAAATAACAGAATTATGACACCAAAGACGGCCTGTTAGATATAAATAAAATAATTTATATCTCATAATTAACCGCTACAGAGACATCAGAGCAAGCGGTAAGTTTCAGAAGCACTTGGCAAGGTTGAGGCTGCGTTGGGCGGTGTACATGAACACTGAGCTCCCGGTCATCTCTTGGACCGCACATCTCTAAATTCGTCCAATATTTTTTTTTAAATACGCTCTTTATAAACCGACTGGCGATTTGAACTTTAAGCACATACATTCTCACCTGAAAACTCTTAAAACTACATTTTGTGGCCAAAATGTCCACACCAGTCACCTCCTGATGCATCCTCGATAAAAGGGGCTAGATGTGAACTTTGAATTGGAACTAATGATGTTTCATAAGTCAACAAGAACACAAGTACAGACCGAACACAAGAACGCATATTGAGAAATGGCCAATATCTCTGGTAAACTGCAGTTTTATGGAGAAAATACTTAGCAATTGCTTAAAATGATAAATTTGCAGGTCCATCCAGGTACTTCTCTACTGTTTTTATCTTACAGAAGTTTCGGACATACTTTCATAACACATACTGATTTTTGCCTATTATTTAATATGGAGGATGATTTCGGAATCAGCCCAAATTCAGCATGTTGATTATCTATCAATGCACTTGGCATCACATTGGCTATTTTGACATTATAATAAAATCTCAAGGTAAACAGAAGCAATCATTTATAATATTTTAGTTGTTGCTGTGGCAGAGAGTGCAGATAATGTACTCACTTCAGTCTTTGGAGCTTAGACTTTTTAAGTTCCTCACAGAGCTGTCTCACTCCTGAGTCCAGCAGACGGCTGTTGTTCAGGTCCATCTCTTTTAGAATGGTGTTGGAAGAGAGAACAGCAGCTAGTGTTGAATAATTATTCTCTGTCAGGTCACAATTATTCAGCCTAAACAGAATAAATAACATTATTTCCCTTTTGTACTTCACAAATTCAACACGGATCACAAAAACAAACCACATTGTTGACAGTCTTCCATGTGTGGTATAAAAACATTTTACTCACTTTATTTTCTCCACTCTGCTATGTGAGTCCATCAAAAGAGCAGACAGCTGCTGTCCATTCAGATCTTCTAGTTTGATGTGGCTCAAATCCAGTTCCTTAAGCAATAAGGGACTTTTATGCAGAGCTTCAGTCAGATAATCACATGCCTTCTCTGCATCAGGGCTTTTCAAAAATCTACAGACAGTAAAAAATACATTTAGATTAGTTTTAGATTTATTTATATTCTTGTGCCTTTTGCAACATCTTTTCTGGGTAGAATTTGGTTAATTGATGCATTTTATTGCACCTTTCCCTATATGACTTATGATACTCTCTTCCTGACAAATTACTTATGTTGCATTCGCATTCAAGACAAAAAATGCTAAATTTATAGTATTTACCATACGCTTCACACATACTTGACTTGGAATTAACCTGCTACCCTTAGGAGACTTAACTGTACATGTTTGCACATTTTCTTGTGCACAAAAAGTGTTTCTAGTTGCTCATTTGTCTTTTAGGATAATTCTCCTAGACTAAATCATTTTTTTTCTATGTGAACGCAACTATTTGCATGTCTGTGGCTTTTTTGTAAATTTGTAATTTTTTTTGTCACCTGATGGTCTTCAGTTTACAGAATTGGTAAGTATCAGTGAGCTGCTGCACTCCTGATTCTCCAGGGTTATTTTCCATCAGATCCAGCTCTATCAGGTGTGACGGGTTTGATCCCAGTGTTGAAGCCAAAGTCTTGTAACCTTGTTCAGTAATGCTGCAGTTTGAAAGTCTATTACAAAATAATTTTTGTTTAATTTTCTTGGGACACAGTTATATGAATAAGTAAACAGCTTCTAACATGCTTTATAAACACTGTCTAAATGAAACGTCAATAATAAAGCTTTAACTGAAATGATAAGAAACCAAAACCTAATTAGAGCAAACAAATTTACATTTCTATCAGTGTGACTTTGTGAGTCTCTCCCTAATCATAGCACAATATTTATTCGACTTGCTGAATGAATTCACATTACGCTACAGCATTTTGTACAATATTTTAAAATAGTGATGCCAGAAGTCAAACTGCCTGAATAGTAAAACCTAATAAAACTGAACACACCATTTCATCTTTTCTATTATAATGTGATATTTACACATTCATATTAACATGCATAAATCTTTATGAATGAAAATACAAACTTCAGTTTTTCCAGTCGGCATAGTGTATTTTTCAACAGAGTACAGATGTTCATTATTCCTGTGTCCCTTAGTTGATTTCCACTCAGATCCAACTCATTTAAATTTGAGGGATTTGAATTCAATGCTAATAGCAGATCAGCACAGCCTACCTCTGAAATTTTGCTATAGTTCAACCTGCGCAAAAGAAAAAGACAGAACACATAAATCAAACATAATACAAATCTAGACTAACAGAAGCAATGTACACTAGCGGTCAAAAGTTTTGGGACACTTACTTATGTGTTCATATTTTTTCCACATTTTATAATAATAATAATAAACTCATCAAAATTATGAAATAAATCAAAGGGAACTATGGGAATTATGTTGTTATTTAAAGAAAAAAGAAAAATGTGTTATATTTTATATATAAAACACTTCATATATAATTGTGACTTTAGTGTAGTCTAGAATTTGTTTTCATGTAATTTTCTCAAGCAGCTTCTTGACGTCTCACCCTAAGATGCTTTTTAAACAATATTAAAGGAGTTTTTATATATTCTATGCTCTTATTTGGCTGTTCTTTCTTCATTATTCAGTCAAAGTTATCCTTTTAAAAAACATTTTTATAAAATAAAATGTTAGTTTTGTCATGAAAAAACATGTATGTTTGGAAAATTATATTTTGCCTGCTAAACTAATTTAAGATATTTTAGCAAGTTTTTTTAAATGAGAAAAATTTTGCTCAAGTGTCCCAAAACTTTTGACCACTAATGTATGTTAGCATAGCGATGTTAGTTCCAAAACCTTCAACACATAAAGTAACAAATAAATCTTGCATGCAAATAAAATCAATTAGTAATACGCACTGAAGTGTGTTAAGTTTACAGTGTTTATCCTCCAGAAGGGCAGCCAGCTGCTTCACTTTTGTGCCATCTAGTTCATGTTTACTCAGATTCAGATCTTTCAGAAGTAAAGGGTTTGTACCAACAACTCCAGTCACATACTGACAGGCTTCCTCTGCTTCAGGACTTTTCAAAAGCCTGCAAAGAAGGAAAGTTGTAGCAATATTCAAGTCAATCCAGTTCTCAAATACATTTATTGAAGAATTTATAACACATTGCAAAATACATTTACTCAAATTTAGGACATATTGCAGCATGTCAAAACATTCGTTTCCTTTTTCCATTTTGAACTCACTTAGGGGATGTTCACACTTACAGTAGTTTACAAGTGTGAAACAGTGGTCTACCTAGGCTTAAAAGTGGGGTTTAGAGTGAAGATAACCCACGGGTTAAGCACAGTGTAAAAAGCCCAACAGTAATACAGTAAAAACTGTAATGCAACAGATTTGGAATCTTACTGAGATTTATTCCATGGCTCACCTTAGTGTTTTCAGGACACAGTTTGGAATATCAGTGAGCAGCTTCACTCCTGATTCTCCAGGATCATTTCCAGTGAGATCCAGCTCCTTCAGGTGTGAAGGGTTTGATTCCAGAGCTGAAGCCAAACTTTTATAACCTTCTTCTGTTATACTGCAGCTTGAAAGTCTGGAGAAGAAAACAAATTATAATAACAATAGCATCAGAATAACAGTATATTTCACCTTGACCCACTTTGCAAGTCACATTGTGCTAATTTGCTTGGTTTTAATTTAACAAGTTCAATATAAATGAAATCATTCTATTAATAAAGTCACTATCTTAGTCCATTACACTGCAATTATTATTTTTTTCATAACAATTTTCAGGTTTTGTCACAGCACCTGAAGATTCATGCAGTTGAGATTCATGCTTAGATTACCATAAAATTCAAACCTCAGTTTCTCCAGTCTGCATTCTGAGTTCTTCAGAAGAGTGGAGATTTCTGTGACTCCGCGATCTTCTATTTTGTTCCTACTCAGATCCAGCTCTCTCAGGTGTGAGGGATTTGAATTAAAAGCTAAAGCCAAGGTAACACAACCTTTTGTTGTAATATCAATGTGATTAAACCTGTAGAGAATAAATACATTTATATGTATGAATTGTCAATTAAAGAGACCTATGGTCATAGTACATATCCATCTGTAAATTACTTCTATAATATTTATTTATTTATGTAACTTATGCAACCATTGTATATCCTGCAATTGCTGCTATTGCACTTCTGGTTAGACCCAAACTGCATTTCGTTGCCTTGTACTTGTACATGTGTAATGACAATAAAGTTGAATCTAATCTAATCTAATCTAACATTAAAGAATCTTACGATTAATATATGTATTATTTAAAAAAATGTATGGTGTTTCATTGAAAGTCTAGGCTATACATACAAGTATTGTGAGAAAAGGGGTTAAAGGGAATATAAATTTGGTTTATTGTTAAAAGAGTGATTAAATGTATAACAATATTGATTATTTTTGGCTACTTTTACCCAGGTATGAGATTTGCAAAAAAAAAAATGTTTGCCGTAGTTGGAATTTTGCACACGTATATTTGCCAAACTTACTTCAGATTTATCAGTCTACATTGTGAATTCTCAAACAGTGTGGAGAAACTCTTTATTCCTGTATCTCTAAGTGTGCTCTCGCTCAGATCCAGCTCTTCCAGGTTTGTGGGATTTGAATTGAAAGCGAAAGCCAGAGCAGCGCAATCTTCTTCTGTGATGCATTTGTCATTGAGGCTGCAGAAAGAGAGCAAAAAACAAAACAATTGATCAACGTGTGTTAAATGTACTAAGAAAACATTCGCAAAAATAAAGAATAATTAGCTTGTTGTTGTGAGTTTTGTCTGTTAGGGGAGATAAAGTAACGCAAAAGTATAGTTTTAGTTACTTTCCACCAAAAGTAACTAAGTAACGCAATTAGTTACTTTTTCATTGAGTAACTCAGTATTGTAACTAGTTACTTTTAAAAGTAACTTTCCCCAACACTGCTCTTAGGATCATAACCACTATAGACATTGGTCCTTGTCAATAATTCAGAAGATTCCTTATCAAAATCCACATTTGTTTCACATTTCTTTTAGTTAATAACCTTGCCTGAAAAGTATTCTCAACAAAGATTTACATGAACTACTTACATTAATGTCTTTAGTTTACAGTGCTTATCCTCCAGTACAGCACCAAGTGCCTTCAGTCCTGTGGGTCCTAGTTTATGTTGACTTAAATTCAACTTTCTCATAAATAAGAGGTTTTCACCAAGGACTTCAGACAGATACGCAAGGGCTTCCTCTGCAGCAGGCCTTAAAAATCTTAAAATAAATCCAGACAAAAGATAATAAAAGACAACATTCATGATTATCATCAAATTGTTTTCTACAGAGACCTATGTAAGTATGGTCACATTCGCAACAATGTAGTAACTTATTTAAACAAATAATGGCTGTTTTTCAGGTCTTGTACAGAAATCAATAAAAATATCTATATAATAAGTTTATTTAACATTATTCAAAAGCCTACTCCACCCATAAATGAAAATTGTCATGAAATTAAGAGTTTTAATGGGGGCTTTCTGACCCCCCATAGACGGCAATGTAACGTACAATCAAAGCTCAGAAAGTTGGTAAAGACCATCAATAAATAGTCCATGTGACAAGAATACTTTTTGTGTGCTAAAAATTCAAAAATGTCTTTCCATGTCAATATCCATTCTACGTCTACATTCTGGACGTGCATTGGAGATTGAAGCTAAAAGGAGGAAACTGTTGAATAAAGTTTTTATTTTTGTTTTATTGCATACAAAATATATTCTCATTCCTTTATAAAAACCACTGGAGTCACATGACTATTTTAAGGGCGTATTCACATTTCACCACAGATCACAGTTGACCTGAACTGTGCCAGAGCGCGATTGTACGTTGCTGTTTGGGGGGTTCAGAATGTTCTTGACCTCAAAAGTATTTTAATTTGAGTAGTGAAAATGAACAAAGATCTTACGGTTGAGGAACGACTTGATTTAAAAATGTAAATTCCTTTATGAAATACTCACCCTCAAGTCGTTCGACAGCCCTAGGGAACACAAATTAGGAATGTTTGGATGAGGTCCGGGAGCTTTCTGACTCCCCCATTTACAGTAACGCAATCAACTCTCAAAGCGCAGAAAGTGAGTAAAGACATTGATAAAATGGTTCATAGTCTATGTTCAGCCTTAAAGAGATACTCTGTCATGAATTACTTTACCTCTTTCTGAGGTAGTCAAAAAATGGTAGTCAAAGATGCCAGTAAATTGTTTGTTTTCCTAAATTCTTTTGTGTTTAACAGATCAAAAAAATATACAAATGTTTTTTCTACTATGGTAATCAATGGAAATCTCAGTTGCTAACATTTTTCCAAATATCTATCTTTGTGTTCAACCAAACAAAAAAAATGTTTTCACCAAGAACTTCAGTCAGATACGCAAGGGCTTCCTCTGCAGCAGGACTTAAAAATCGAACACAGGTTTGGAACAACTTGAGGATGAGTAATTAATGATAGAATTTTCATTTTTGGGTGAATTATCCCTTTAACTGTATAAAGCGACGAGGACGCTTTTTGTACACAAACAAACAAAAAGAATAAGTTTATTCAATAATTTCCTGACAGAATTCCCATTTTTTGGCCGGAGTATTCCTTTAATGCATTAGCAAACATGAACTAACAATCAATATCATAAAAGTATTCCATATGGCTTATCATTATTCATTGTATTTCAAATCACATTATGCTTGCAAAATTTCTAAATGCATTTACATTGTATTGTGGACAAAGAAAAAGGGAGATGTTAAAAAACAATGACATGCAGTTTGTGCAGTCATGATGTAGTCATAGAATTAATTAAAAAGCCATCAAAATGGAAGTGTAACATCTCATAAACCACTCATCCAAACCAACAGAGGGAGCCTTAATCAAATTCTAGCTCTCATCACTTCCTGTTTAAACTATATTTAAATCATTTTCCCAAACATTTGTTGTGTTACCAGCTAGGCTTTTGTGAATGAGAAGGCAACCTCTGTTAGTTACCTAACATGCTTTCTGAAATACCACTGAATTTACCTCAGTGCAGTCAGTGTACACTTTGATTGTTGTACATCAGTGAGCCGCTTCACTCCTGATTCTCCAGGATCATTTCCAGTGAGATCCAGCTCCTTCAGGTGTGAAGGGTTTGATTCCAGAGCTGAAGCCAAACTTTTATAACCTTCTTCTGTTATACTACAGCTTGAAAGTCTGGAACAAAAACATTTTTGAACCATAACCACATCTGATTATTAATTAATCTACGCACTCTGTTTCTTAAATGTAAACCAGTCAACTGAATATGTAGACTAAAACAGGGCCAAGAGACCTATCATGAGACATGAACTCACTTGAGTATCTCCAATGTCGAGTTCTTTTGTAGTCCATCAGAGAGCAGCTTCACTCCTGAATCCTTGACATTATTATCGCTCAGATCAAGCTCTCTCAGACTGCTCGAGTCTGAACCAAGAACTGAAGCTAGAGCCGAACAACTTCCCTCTGTCAGCTCACAATTACTGAGCCTAAAACATATTAGAGGAACTTCTTAATGCATTTAACTTTTTAAAATTAAAACGCTCTTACACTAGCCAACTTTGCGTAGTCTTGTAATTAAATTGTATATGGTTTAATATGACAAACTACTGAAAAAGTAACTTTTATGATGTTTATTCAGTTCACTAAACTTTGTGCATTATTTAAATCATCATGTGTGACCCTGGACCACAAAAACAATTTTAATGGTCATTTTGTTAAATTGGGAATTGTACATCACCGGAAAGTTGAATAACTTGATGGATCATAGGATCTGAATTTCTGAAAAGCAACGTTTGTGTTTGGGTGTATTTTCTAAAGATTCTGACTTGAGAGTACAGACATACATTTTGTGTTGTTCTTATTTTCTTATCTTTGTTATTCTTATTATTATTCTTTACTACTTTGATATAGTTATTAGTTGCACTATATTGCCAAAAGTATTGGGTCACTCTATCTAATAAACAGGTTTGATGACTTTAGTAATTTTCAATTATTTAGTAATAGTAACAAATCTTAATGCTGCAGCATATCATGATATTCTATGGAACTGTGTGCTTCTAAGTTTGGGAAGAGCCCTTTTCTATCCCATCATGACAATGTCCCTGTGTTTGAGACAAGATTCAGAAAGAAATCATTGATTCGGTCAGTGTGGAAGAACTTGACTGGTCTGCATAAAACCAAGTCCTGAACCCAACTGAACACATTTTGTGTGACTTTAAATGCAGACTTTGAGCCAAAAACTCATCACTCCACATCAATGGCAACCTACTGAGATAATAATATTTTTAACATGTAATAGAAAAGGTAAATGAGCGAGATTGGCAAATGGTGGATTCGAACCCCAGTCTCCAGCGTCTAAGCAATTAATTACCACACGCTTTACAACTTGCGCCACTAGAGTCGCTGTTTCACGCAATTTCATTCTTGCACTTTCTGTATTCAAATCAGATACAGGTGGGTGGAGTTAGTGTAAATAGTTTCTGTTTACAGAAACAAGATGGGCTATTTGCACTTTGTGTAAATAGACACTACGTTTATTTTATATAGCACTATTCACAATGTGCATCGTTCCAAAGCAGCTTTACAGAAAAAGGTAGAATACAGTATACTACATGCTATTGTAGAACAAGCAAGATCATTCTAATTAAGCGATGATAAAGGAATTTGTTGTCTGTTGTCAAAACAGCTACCTCAGTATCTCCAGTTTGCACTTCAGTCCAGTGCAGAGCAGCTTCACTCCTGAATCCTGCAGATTATTATTGTCTATGTTGAGTTCCTTCAGACTGGTTTCTGATCTAAAAACTTTAGCCAGAGTTGCACAGCTTTTCTCTGTTAGGTTACAATCATTTAACCTGCAAAAAGAGTCATGATTTTAATGTAAAATAAAACAATAAATTTGCTAAATTTACATTTAAGCATTTGGCAGACGCTTTTATCCAAATTCTCTGATTTAGTCAAAACAACCGGGAACCAATTACAGTATATATTTGAAAGTGTTTTGTTTGTGTCTGTAATTAATGCAGGATTTAATTACAGAACTTTTGCTTTATTGTAACTGTATATCCTGCACTTGCTTATTGCACTTCTGGTTAGACCTAAACTACATTTCGTTGCCTTGTACTTGTACATGTGTAATGATAATAAAGTTGAATCTAATCTAATTTCGAGAAATCGAAATTTGTTATATTTGTATTTGTATACATTACTTACAGTGCTCTTTTGGAGTTTTTCACAACCAGCTCTAGTCTACCAAGACAATCATCTGATTTCTTGAATTTCTGAAGCTCAAAATCCTCCAGCTCTTCATTTGATGTCACCAACACAAAGGCCAGAGCGGACCACTGAGCAGGTGAGAGGTCGACAGATGAGAGACTCCCTTTGTTAAGTTGTTCTTGAATGTCGTTCACCAAAGATCGGTCATTCAGTTCATTCAGGCAGTAGAAGAGGTTTATGGATCTTTCTGGAGACAGATTAGAATCTAATTGCTGTTTGATGTACTTCACTATTTCCTCTTGGAGCTGCTCACTGCTGTCTTGCTGTGTCAACAGATGTCGTAGGAGTGGCCGATTGGACTTAAGAGAAAGGCCGAGAAGGAAGCGAAGAAAAAGGTCTAGGTGACCGTTGTCACTTTTAAGTGCTTTGTCCACTGCAGTCTTGAGCAAACCATACATTGTTTCATCTTCCTGTTCCTTTTCCTCTTGAGCAAATGCATTTTTCCCACTTTCATCTAAAAACAGATGTGCATAAAGAGCAGCAGTAAACTCTTGAATGCTCATGTGAACGAAGCAGTACGTGGTACCAAGTCTGATCCCTGTTTCCTCCTTAAATATTTGGGTACACATCCCTGAGTATGCAGATGCATTAGAGAGGTCTATGCCACAGCTTTCCAGGTCAGTGTCATAGAAGATCAGATTGTTTCTTTGAAGTTGGTGAAATGCGAGTTTTCCCAGTGACGAGATAGCGCCTATATTCCAGGAAATATCTGGCCCGTATTGTCCATCATACTTTCTACTGCTCTGCTGGATCTGAAAGCGGAAGAAGTGCGTGTACATTTGTGTCAGAGTCTTTGGCGTGTCATCAATATCTGACACCTGTCGTGTCTCCTCCAAAATGTTCTGGAGCACAGTGGCTGAAATCCAGCAGAAGACTGGGATGTGGCACATGATAAAGAGGGTTTTGTTATCCACAACATGCTGAATGATTTTGTCGGCCAGAGTCGTGTCCGGAATTCTTTTTTTGAAGTACTCCTTCTTCTGTGCGTCGTCGAACCCTCGTACTTCTGTCACCCGGTGAATACACTCATCAGGTATCTTACTGGCTGCTGCTGGTCTGGTGGTTATCCAGATGAGAGCTGAAGAAAACAGATTTCCATTTATAAGGTTTGTTAGGAGAACATCCAGAGGGACTTTCAAAGTGACGTCACGACAAATCTCATTCGCCTTAAACTCCAAAGGAAGTCGACATTCGTCCAGTCCGTCAAGGACGAAAAGGATTTTAAATTTCTCATTTCTTGTAAGGTTCAATCCTTTTGTTTCTGGGAAAAACTGCCTTATAATGTCCATCAAGCTCAGTCTTTCTTTCTCCTGTAAGTTTATCTCTCGGAAAGGAAGTGGAAATATGAAGGTGATGTCTTGATTTGCAGTGCCTTCAGCCCAGTCCAGAATGAACTTTTGGACAGAGACCGATTTTCCAATGCCAGCGACTCCTTTTGTCAGCACAGTTCTGATCGGCTGGTCTTCCTCAGTCTGTTCAAACAAATTTGTATATTTCACCTGTTCTTCTGGTAATTCACGACGCCTGGAAGTTGACTGAATCTGCATGACCTCATGATCAGTATTGACTTGTTCACTACCACCCTTAGTGATGTAGAGGTCAGTGTAGATTTTATTCAGAGACTTGGATTCACCTTGCTTTGCAATTCCTTCAGATAAACATTGATACCTTTTCTTCAAGTTTGATTTGATTTGTCGTTGATGTATGAAGACAAGCTCATCTAAACACACAAGCACAGGAACAAAAATATAAACAATGCTCTTTGGAATCTGTACTACAATTCATAACTAATCAATAAGATGTGACAGGCCAAGCTATATTGTAAAGATAAAGAGCACTGTAAAGCATGATGTACATAGAAAATCATAAAAAGAACATCATATTAAAGAGCAGATGGCAGGTTAGAGCCTTCAGTGAGTCAATGTACAGAAAAATAATGTATTTTATATAAATGTAATTATATTATACTACATAATATACTTATAAATACGCTACTGAGGCTTCTGGAGTCTTTTGTGCGAAACGTTCACTTCCGCATCTGAAAAATGCCAAACTGGAGGTGACAGAACGGGGGAGTGTGGTCAATTTTAACAATAGGAAAACAATGGAGCCTCAATGACAGTTTGGACGCTGAGAAATTGTAAAAGTTTATTCCTACTCATATGATGGACCACAGAGCCTGCTTTGCGGCCAAGAGAGCAGGGACAGGCCAAGGTTACACAGAAGAATCATTATTCACTTATATAATTCACTGAGATAATGCAGAGCTTGACAAACAACTTTCTCTCTCGTGTTTTGAAAACAGTCAATGAAACTGCAGCTTGTTTTACCAAATTTGTCCCCTCAGTTCTTGTAAAACATTTAAAATCCTGCATATTACTTTCTCATATGGTATTTGCATACAGGGTTATGTATTCATTTTGTAAAACACCTACAATATGCTCTTTAAGGATAAAATCTGACAGATGTTTATGTCACATGCCTCTTACCTTCTAAAGCCCCAGCTAGTTCATGTTGTTCCATACTTCTTAGAAAGTGGAGCGTAATATCAAGAGCTGCTTCTTTGATAGAGCATTTATCCTCCTTAAAGCCCTTTACAAAGTATTTCGTGTTTTCTTTTCTTAATATTTTCTTAAATTTGTCCAGCTCATTCTTAATAAATGTGGTAATTTTGTTCTCAAGATCCTAAACAAAGCAAGACTAAATTAGTAAAACAAAATGTAAACCTTGCAAACCTACACTTTGTCCACAAGTTGGACAATTTACAGTATTTTTTTGTAAATTGTAAATTTTATTGTAAATTAATTAAGGGTGTCTTCGACTAAGGATTTACATAGTCAAATCAGAATGGTCATGTCTTGTCTATAGTCGACTGGCAAGGCAAGGCAAGTTTTTTAAAGAGCACATTTCATACACAAAGGTAATTTAAAGTGCATTAAATAAAATGATTGACAAAGGAAAAATAATGATAAAAAAAGAGTCGAATCGAGCGTGTGTGTGCATGTGTGCGTGCATGTGTTGACGACAGCAGGTGGTTATAGTGCAGCACAACATTGATGCACCAAAAACGTCTCGGTTACAACTGTAACCTTTGTTCCCTGATGGAGGTTTGGCGAGACATTGTGTTGAGAGACAGACTGGGGTTTGAACTTGAGAACCTATCATCTCCGAGAGAAATTTTTAAAACGCCAATGAATTTGGCGAATGGCACGTGCACAGTCTCCGCCCGTGTATACGGGTATAAAAGGAAGATGGCATTGCCCATTTACTTACCTTTGGTAACCTGAGAGACTTCTCCCGGCTTCTCAAGCGGAGCAACACTGACTGGACTAGCGAGTCACCAGTGAACTCTACCACGAGACGTAACCTTCCAGTGGGTTCGGCAAATAGAAGCATACCATAAGAGGCTTGTACTGACGGCCGTACAGGCGGCGGTGTTCTTTTCTAAAGGTGAGATAGCCACCAGAGACCATAGGGGAACACTGGGAAGCGCTACCGCCTCGGCTGAGGAAGCATGCTACGGACACACTCTGCCGATGACTGCAAGAGAGGTGGCCTGGCCAGACCCCATGAGGAGGCTACACCCCGAGGGAATGAGCTCTCACTACAAGTGGGCATGGGGCCTGGAATTGGCACACCGCAGTGACGGCGTCTACGATCCCTCGCGCCAGTCTCTGTTTGAGGCAGAGGCGCAGAACGCATGACATGGTAGAGGTCGGGCCTGCTTTGCCGGTTGCTGACGGGGGGCAGATGCGCCGCAACTGCACGTTCCACCTGGGGGATATTGACATATCCCTTAGCTGCCCCACTGTCAAGTGAAGGTAATATAAACATAACGCTTCATTATGTAAGGTCTTTATGCACATCTGAACACATAGTTATGGATATTATATTGCATTTCTGTTAATAGATCCTCCAAAAAACTACACACAGCACCTTTAATGCAATATCGCTCGAGTAGGAGTGTCTTTAAAACCCTCCGTTTTTTAAAGGAAATGGGGAACTACTTTCTTCCGCCATGAATTCCAGACCAGCGCAATGAATCTAACCGTCACGTCTTTCAAATTTGCGCTGTTGCTTCAGTGAAGTTATTACTGAGGATTAATGAAGCAGAGCGTGTGTGAATGAAAGAGAGAGAATGTAAAAGGAAGCGTGCAGCATCTGATAGCTCCGCCTCCCTTCCGCTACGTAAGCAAAACTGTGTCCGTTGAGCGCACAACGTGTCCGGAGTTCCACACTTAATTTTTTTGTTTAAAACAGAGCATCATCCAGGTACTTAAAGTGCACCTCTTTTTTGAGAATTTTTAATGTGAACGCACTACTCACACTACTCAGACTACAAAATGGCGTAGAATAGTGCATAAGTGCGCGATTCGGGGCGCAGCTCGTGTGAATGTGTGCCTGTGTTTACTACTTCTTTCATTAAATTGCGGACTGGTGACCAGCACATACCGCCACCTACTGCTTCTTTCCATATTATTACAAAAAAGTACTCTGGTATCAGCTGGCGCTGCGTTTTCCTGTGTTTACTTTTAGTCTCATGTCTATGGGGTCAGAATTGTTTCATTATTTTGAATAAAAATACTATTATCCGCAAATAAATGTAGAGAGTTTCACAAACATTTTTTAAATCTACATTTGCAAAAAAGCAAACCATAAATATATGTTAGATGTTCCATAAAAAGGAATAAAATTCACAAATAAATACAATGAGATTTGCAAATAAAAAAAATATTTACAAATATATTTTAATGACATTCATTTGTGGATCGCTCTCTGTGCATTTTGCAACATTTCTAACATCAAGACGTGCACACAATCCACAAATAGATGGACTCCGCCCACTATTCACTCAAGCCAATCGGGTAACTTCGGATAATGAAACAAGTCTGACCCCATACATGTGCAACTAATAGTGGCGGAGTGATACAAGCGGGAGTGAAGCAGTTTGCGTAAAGATGTGGTGGAATAATCGCACGGCTAATTGTTATTACCTTAAACATCAGAATGCTGTTACTTAGATTAGTTCATCTTTCTTCCTTATTAGTTATCAGTAATGACTACAGTGTTAACACATATATATATATATATATATATATATATATATATATATATAATGTGCATATGTGTAAATGTATATTGTCTTTTTTGTACAGCCCATCTGTTATAATTTGCACTGCTTGCCTGCACTACATACTGTCACTTACTTTACAAGGTTTTGTCATACAGTTGTTTGTCTGTTCAACTGCATTACGCTTTGTATTGAGCATGCACCCAAGACTTTCACTCGCCACTCGTGGTGATGTGACAATAAAGGTGATTTGATTTTGATTTGATTAATGCAAAACTAACCATTTGTTCTGCATTAGTTCCTGCATAACTACCTATTAAGTATGAAACAGTATTACAAAGTGTTACCCTGCTTTTTTAAGTTTGCGTTTTATCAATTTTGTCATCACCATCTGTCTCTTGTCATTGGCACACCATAGTATATTGACCTTATGTTTCAGAGGTGTTGTTTATTACACTATGTTGTTTATAACTGCCAATACACAACGGCTGTGACATGTTCTCATTATAGTGCAACATGGTTCACCCGTGCATTTGTTTCCTTGCCTGTAAAAACAGTAGTTGAATACATCTAATCTTATCGGTTTAATCTGTACTACTTGATTATCATTTAAATGAATGGTTATTTTTTATATACAGTTATACATATTCATTATATTCAAAAACACGCAGTGCACAACAGAACATAATACTGGGACTCAGTGTACTGCACGGAGTCTGCCAATTATTCTCCTTCAAAAACATTATAAAGGCAACTAGTCTTTGCTATCATTTTGGGGTTTAACCATCCCTATACACCCCTGCCACAATCTTTGCTAGAGCTTTAGTTTGAAAGTTCAAAGATAGTATTTAGATTGTCTTAGTGAGTTTGTATTACATGATCTGTTATTTTTTTATTTGAGACTATTTTATTATAATGTTGTATATATAATACTACAATCAATTGGAATTAAGTTTGTGATAATAACAAGGATCACAATGGAAACAAATTGTAACTTTTTTGTGGTACCTTGAGTGTATTTCACTGATTTTGTTGAAAAAATAAATCTTGCTTTGCCTTTATAAGCCATATTTTAACCATGAAGATATCACAGATATCATCAACTTAAAACTAATTTTATTAGTTATAATTAATTTAATAAAAAGACAATACCCAAAGTGCCATCATGAAACATAAAAATATTGCATTTGTAGTGAAATTAAATTCAACAATCAAGATATTTTTGTCCTACCAGGAAGATCGAAAAGAAGTTGTCTCTGAAATTCTTGCGGTGCCTTTGGATGTGTAGGTCTGTTCCCTCTGATGTCTCATTCTGAACCCTGTTAGCACAATAAATGTGTCTGAAATTTCTATACAATATTATAATTATTAGAAATATTTTGGGAAGACAGAAAAAGTTAACAATAGCTTTCTAATCCACACTCAATTTTGCTACATTTGTTGTGGTGTATGTTACATCTATCTAAGCTCTCCCAATGTAGTCCACATTATCGATCAGATAGAGCCATTAATTCAAGTACAAACTACAAAGTTATTGATATAAGGAGATCATTGTTTATTATTCATTTTGGCTGCTATGTCAAATCATGTTTGTTGTCTTTTCTGCTAATTTTAACAGTGGTTTACATTTTTATAATTATAAAATAATAACTTTTAGTTTAGCTTTTAATAGCTTTAGGTCAGGAAGTTATGATGCGATAAAACTTAACAATAAATCAGACAATTAGCATTTACTAACATCTGGTCTGCTCGTAAAGCTATCTGGATCATGTTCATGCTCATTCTCCTATCTTCTCGAGGATAGGTTAGCGAACTTGTACAAACTTTTCAGAAATTGTGGGGTTATCCCCTTGAGAAATGTTTTGTAACATGAGGCTGTAGATAGGAATAGGAAGCTCTGTTTAACACTTTCTGTCCACTTAATTTTTTGTGCAAATATTTTCTAAATTTCAGTACTGCCAGGTGAAGACAGATACTGAAAATATGAAATAACTGATGAAAGCAAATGCCATTTTCTCTGTATTTTTAGTTAATTTTGGTTAGATTTGCAAATACAATGCGGTTTCAACTAGTTATTGTTTTTGTAAAGATTCTTATTTATTTTTATATTAGTTAGCAAAAATGTTTTTTATATCTCATAGATTTGTTATTTTTTGTTAACAACAAGAACTTTTGTGTGGGATACTGCTAGACGATAGGGTGGTAACTCCCAAGCTCCCCCTGGTGGATCAGTTACTCCAGGAGTTTGATTCCCTATTTAATGCTGAGACGGCCACAGACCACGAGCTCTCATCAGTGTCCCTTACAGTGTTGGAGAAAGTTACTTTTAAAAGTAACTAGTTACAATACTGAGTTACTCAAAAAAAAAGTAACCAATTGCGTTACTTAGTTACTTTTGTACTTTTGAGTTACTTTTGCGTTACTTTATCTCCCCTAACAGATGCTCACGCTTTTCCAGACTTTGCTGTTCATTAGTGTTTAACACTAAAGCATTCAGCAATATATCCAATAGCATATAACATACACCTTCATTTTCTTTTTAATATTTCCTGACCAGTAGCAGCTCAACTCAGCACAACTAAACACATAAATAAAGTTAAATTTAAGGGAATCAAATATTAAATATAATGTATAATTACTAAACTGACATTTATGAAATATTAAAAACGGTTATTAACTTACCCTTCTAAATTCCTTTATGAACAAGCAGCAGAATATATTACATCCAGTTTGTGAATCACGCAATATCCGTCTCTGAGCTCATATGGACCAGAAGTGAGAACTGTTAATTTACTGTACTTATTTCACTGCTTCCTGACTGGCTGCAACCTTCTCAGACGTTCGACTTCATTCGGCGCTGCACAAACCGATCAGTGTACAAAGGACCCCGAGAGCAGTAGCCTATGTTTCTGCCGAATCGATCGCTCTCACAGTGCTTTAATGTCATGTGCAGATCAGTCTGTGCAGCGCCGCAAACAGTCGAACACAGCTTACGTTTATATTCACGAGGTGCATCTAAAATGATACCATTTATTACTGCTGCATGTCGTGACTCGCGCTAATTTCGCAATCTGAACATTTTCATCCAAACATGGCTGGCATTTGCAGGCCTGTCCATGGTGGCTGCGGCGATGCTGTGTCAAGGGTGGCCAGATTTGCGTAACAAAAACAAACCAATGACTATTCTAAATCATCCAAAACACTTCAGCACTGCAGACATGGCAACAACGCAGAGTCTGTATTTGCGCAAACATGAGCGATGTTTACTCTACTTTTAATTCAGAATTTCAGTTCAGCAGTTTAAAAAATGTTAATACAAACGACTAGACTAAAAAGTAACTTGAGTTACATTAAGAAAAATGTAACTTAAATAGTTTATGTTTAATGTATAATATTATGTATAATAATTTTTAATTACGTAACGCACGTTACTTGTAACGCGATACCCCCAACACTGGTCCCTTATAGAGTTTTTCACATGTCCTCTCCAGAGTTTTCCCCCAAGCCCTTTTCAGAGTACATTTATATTTATTCATTTGGCAGACGCTTTTATCCAAAGCGACATAACAATCACAAACATTGCAAACTGTTAATGAGTGGAAACACTCATTAACTGCCCGTGCGTTTCAAATTAGCAAGACAAAGCCTAAAGCACGCAATTGCTCAAATCGAACTAATGCATGACTGTTCCGAACTTAAGTGCACATTTTTTAAATGATTAAAAACTTTTCTGTAATCTAAATTCAACTAGCAGTAACAACACTCCAAAGCAGCATAATTAAAATAATTAGAAAACGAAATAATTCTCACAACTAGCAGATATTCCGCCTAAGCATCATACAACAGAAACATATAATATACAACGAACACTTACATGTGCGCTCTTGCTGTGACTACAGACTACTCACTTTTCCTTATGGCAGTGGTCACGCAGCTAAAATACTGCACGCAATGGCTCAGATGGAAGTGCGGGACTCTTACGAACTGTTACGCCCTGTTCTCCTGGCCGCCCCTGAACTGCCTGCACCTCCATGGCTGCCCAAACTGTACCGTCCTGGAGGCTTCCTGTACTGTCCAGTGTATCCTGCACTAGCCTCCAGGATGACCACCAGGGGAGGGGGAGAATACTGTCACAGTCCTGTCTGTTTTCCCATGGTTCTTTACCGTGTTTCCCTCAAGGACTACACTCATCCGTCTCATCCGATACAGTTATAAGTTTGACAGTTAACATTTAAAACAATATTTTATTTATTTTGTTTAATATTTAATTAATTTAGGGAAATTAACAAGCTTATTCAACCAGCTTATGTTATTGATAGTGTAAAAACGTCAACTGAAGCACATGTGATTGATGGACTAGCATTACTCAACATTACGTTAGTCATTTTAGTGTTACAGTTATTCACAGCAACACTACATTCAATGAAGGTAAAATAGTTAAAATTCAGAATCGTAATCGGACATTTTTTAACGATACCAAGCCCTTTCCATTAGCATAGTAATACCATTTTAGTGTTACAGTTGTTAACTGTGTCTTCCTTGGAAGAGGCTCTAAAAGTTAGTCAGAGTATCATAGAATCCTTAGAAAAGCTTAGATAATAAACTACATGGTAGTGGGTACATTTGAATCATTCTTCTACTAGCAAAATAAAATTCCTTGGTTGGTGCATCAGGGTAAAAGGAAAGGCATGTTTTCTACAACACACTCACTAATATGTGAACAAAACTGAAAACATATATAGATGAATGGTAAACAGTTAGAAAAATTCTACATTACGTAACAAAATCTGTGTGTGTACCCACCTGTTCAGAAGAAAAGCTGCCAGTTCTACATCACTCTTCATTCCCTTTTGTAATTTTAAATCTCTCCATCGTATAATCTCTGCACCAATATGTACTGTGCCCTTCTGCCATTGACTATGACAACAGGAAAAAAACAGAGAACATATTATTTAATTGGTCTTAAAGATCATTTTGATATCGATTTACACCCCACAGACTGTTCAATTGGAATTTCTGTTTGATTGCCAGGTGAAATATACTGTAACATACAGTATCTTACATTATATATTGCCAGCAAGTTGAAAAAACTCTGAATTTAAAGAGTAAATAACTTTGGATTTGTAAGGGCCTACTTTGGTTTATGGAGTGTCCAACAACAAGTTTATGTACATACATGGTGTAAAAACACTATTATTTCTTAATAATTGGCAGTTATTCTTACTTATTCTAATGTGATTGGTCAGATGGTCTAGTCTGCTGTAATTGGTTTAGCGCGTGTGTTCAAGTTTTTGCGAACAGTCATAGCAAAACTTTTCGCAAAACTTTAGCGAGGACTACTTCTAGTGACGTAGATACACGGTGGTTAGAGAATCAGATTAGGTCACGACTTGATCGCGTGATTCAGAGTCGACTGCCTTTTTATCCAAACTAATAACTTTGTTATTCGCTCACCTTTGGATTTACAACTTGGCACACTGCTTACTGCTTACTTCAAACACGGCAACATTACACACTGCATGGAATGTCATTTGAATGATATCATGTTATTTACTCTTTAAGACTGATGATTTACTCGCTCGCACATCACCTGACTTTCATTTAATTGAAATGAGGCTCTTGGCTTGATCAGGTGTTTATGATCTGAATAAATTCTCTCAAGTCAATTCTAATGAACTGAATGTTGGTTGCACGTTTGAGAACCACAACCTTCACACAACCTTTACCTTTATGATAAGTAAATCAGACTTTCTAACACACTCTAAACATGATCATCAATATGAAACACATAAAATACCTTTTGGTAGATGATGGTGTTTCCTCACTGAAGTTTGGTACTTCACCTTTGGACTGATGACTCTTTAAAGACACATAGCTGGATACACGTGAGCCTGATCTTTCACTAACAACATAAAGAGCAGAGAAAAACATTTTAGCGTTCACCATCTCATTTAAATAATTTAGTGTTGCAAATGGTAATTGGGTACAGTTTACCCAAAACTGTGTTTATATTATGCAATTGAAAATAAACCAACACATAAGGTTACTGTTTGCTCATAGACCTTCATTGTCTTAAGATTTACATTTACATTTACGCATTTGGCAGACGCTTTTATCCAAAGCGACTTACATTACATTGTACTATACATTTTGTACATTTTGTATAGTAAGCAAGTGGGGGTTAGGTGTCTTGCTCAAGGGCACCTCAGCCGTTACCCACCAGCCCTGAGAATCGAACCAGCAACCTTCTGGTCATGAGTCCAACTCTCTAACCACTGGACCACAACTGGACCACAACTAAGATACATTTGGCTTAGCAGCAAAAGTTTTAAGGTTTTTCACATCATGTGAGTTTGATTTTATTGCTAAAGCTCTTGGGTTGAACAGAGATTTTTATGATCTCAATCAAAGAAACTGTAATGAACTGAACAATCTGTTAAATATTTGACAAGCCAACTCTCTAAGTTTAGGAATGTCTCTGATTACACATGCACCAGGTGCCCTGAGAAGGGAACAAGACGTAATGGTATCTTGCTGACACTATAGGAACCCTTGGTGCAAGCTGGTGTTTGTAGCATGTGTGAAATCATGCCATTTCATCTATTATTTTAGGCTAATGCAGGGTTGAGGTGTGCCACCAAGACCATAAAAAGCACTGCTTTAGACATTGCTAGATTCAGATTTTTTGAAAGAAGATGTGCAGGCATTTCTGAACTATCCCAATGAGACACAGCATCTCCTTTGGTGCTTAGACCCATCTAATGAAGCTCTTCAGGATTATTAGACAGTTCCTCCAGGAACCGAGTTTGAGACCCCTGCTTTAAATACTTTCGTTTTTACACATGCCTTAAACAAAAGCTAACAGAAATCATGCCCATAGCATCATCACCGTGACACTGCCCTGAGGTTCCTCAACAACTTTATTTTTATGTGACACTTTATGATAAAATAATTCAGAAATGTGAGCAACAATTAAAAAAAAACATAAAATACCTTATGGTAGCTGATGGTGTATCCTCTCTGAAGTTTGGTACTTCACCTTTGGACTGATGACTTTTTAAAGACACAGCACTGAATATATCTGAACATTGTCTTCCACTAATAACATAAGAAGCACAGAGAAATAAAAACACCTTCATGCAGAAAGTTTCTTGGTCTTCTTTTGAGATTGTAGTGTTGCAAATGGTTATGACGTATGGTTTACATGTGTGTGACAACAAAAATGCATCACATAAAATACCTTTTCGTAGCTAATGATGATTCCTTACTGAGGTTTGGTACCTCACCTTTGGACTGATGACTCTTCGCAGACACAGAGCTGAAAACAAGTGAATTTAATGAAATAATCTGATAGATTAAACATTTTAATTTCAGTCATGACACCTCTAAATTTTAGCATGTTAGTGGTCATGGCATGAGTTTTAGCCTAAGTTCTGCCGGAAAGACTCTGTAATGTTACGTAACTTATTACATATAGATCTAACCAATCATCATCTAACACGTGGATTATGTAAGATCGTTACTTACTCTATGCATGTGTTCGCAGTTGATGCCGCCGACATTCACACGCTCGTGCTCAGTTGTGAATTAAGAATGTTACAAAAGTGATGGACGACCTTCCTCTCTGCATAGGCTCTATTTGCTATTCATGCTAGGCTTACTCGTCTGCGATCTTTTCAGCTCCTATACCTGCTTTCCCCAGCTCGGATTCAGTGATTTTGCTTTGGGTTGCTTTTTCAATATCCTTTGTTACTTCGTCCTCATACAGTTCAAGGTAGGCGTTTTGTTCAACAGCCGCGATACGAGCAGCTAAAAGCGCTGTGTAGTACGTGAGGGTTTTGAAGTGCAATGTTGTTCGTTAAAGATGACATCCTTTTATTTCAATTTGATTGGAAGCATGAATAAGATGTGAATCCAACATTTTCACATCTGTCCAGCGCATGTTTTTATTGAATCAATGTAAAGCATTGCAGGAAAATGTAAACGTTTCATGTAACTGTCCCTCATTGCATTTTCCCCAACAAAGATATGGGCATACATTATTTTAATTTAATTTAATCTCAGTCAAACCTCAATGAAACTTTGCAAGCTGGTCAGTAATAAAAGTTCTGTTTGTATGTCTTCCTGGTCGTGCAGCATGCAATTATCTCAGCCACATGCATATTTTTGTTGCTTGAACATAGTGTAAGAGTGTTTTTAGATTTCTTTTGCAGCTTCACTAGACTAAAAAGATATTCTATCTGTGTATCCTTACCACAAAGATTATGTTTGTATTTTGTCTTGCAACCTACATCAGTCTGAAAGCTTTTTAAATTATTTCATTTTGTTTACAGTTCCATTATCTGTATCATGGTTATTTAGTGCTATTCTGTTCCCTGTTGTCAGAATTTTATATTGGTCAAAAGCATTAATTGTTATCTCGTGACTGTTTAAAACACACTACATCACTTCCATAATGGTAATTACTTAATGGTAAATTATTTACTACTTCTGTGTCTCCCCTGTTTAGCCATTTCCATGTACCCTCATTCTGCTCACCACATTCTGGGAGTTCTGACAATTTATCTAGATCACACCCTGCTGTGTTTACCTTGTCCTGATTTTACTGCCAGAACTATAAATAATGTCTCTATTTTTATCAAATAAACAATTAAGAAATACATAAACAATACCTTATAGCAGCTGATGACATTTCCTCACTGAAATTTGGTACTTCACCTTTGGACTGGTGACTCCTCATAGACAAAGAGCTGGATACATGTGAGCCTGGTCTTTTACTGTACCAATAACACAGATAAGAGAGAATAGTTAAACTAGTTAAACTACTATGTTTAGGTATAAGGGAATGGTTGGAATAGACATTGGGGTAAAATTTAAAAGTAACAATAACAGTCTAACTACCTAACCCAACATAGAAGCATGTGGTAATTAGAGCTACCTAATATAAAGTATGACCAGACAAAACCTATAGTGACTTACTTTTGACTACATTTAAAAGTTTTCCCATTTTCTTAACCACATCATCTGACTAAGTTTCTTGTTTAACTGAAGCTCTGGGCTTGTTCAGGGTTTTTATAATTGTAATGATTTTTTTATATAAACTCTGTACTCTGCAAAATGTTTGTCATCTGTTACTTAAGGACTGTGATTCCTAAAACTACTAAGCAACTTGCTTTCCGCAAGCCATGGATTTTAATAAACTTGGGTATGACATGCATGTACAGTAGACAATGATGACACCACCTGAATCATAGGCTACGACACAAGTAAGAAAACATCAGGATGCGCAAACTGTAAAAAAAAAAAAAAGACATAAATCACACTGCAGTTGTGCTTTTCATGTGTGCTGTAATAAATAGATTTGGCCCCCTGGAGAAGAGGGCATATTATTATCCTTTGCAATAATTTAAGCCTCCATGGCATTTAACTTTTAGTGCCATGTAATGGTGCTGAATACTTCATTTCATGTCGCATTTTCATTGGCTATTCAGTAGGCGTAGGTTGTATGATCATGCTAAATTTCTGTCACTGTCTTTCAATCTCTCAAACTGTACAATGTGGGACCAGTGTTTAGGAGCCATGACCACAGAGTCAACCTTTAAGCATCACCAAAAAACATGATATACCTTTTGGTAGATGATGGTGTTTCCTCACTTAAGTTTGGTACTTCACCTTTGGACTGATGACTCTTAAAAGACACATGTGAGCCTGATCTTTCACTAATAAAGAGCAGAGAGAATTAAATTGTATTACAGAATGTTCTTCAATCTTAATTAGCACACTAAAATCTGTGCATTGTCATTCTCAGGATTATGAGAACAACACAATGCCATATTGTATCGCTTGCTGTTTTCCTCAATTGTAAGTCGCTTTGGATAAAAGCGTCTGCCAAATGAATAAATGTAAATGTAAATGTGTTAATGTTTGCTCAAGGATACCTTTTGGTAGATGATGGTGTTTCCTCACTTAAGTTTGGTACTTCACCTTTGGACTGATGACTCTTAAAAGACACATTGCTGGATACATGTGAGCCTGATCTTTCACTAATAAAGAGCAGAGAGAATTAAACATGTTATAATGTTTTATACCTATTGTTGAACTTAAATATATATAACTTCAAATATGTTTTAACTTAAACAACTTGGAGTAAGAAAAAAGATCATTTAGTAACTCCAGGGGGTTAATAAATGTTTTCTGAAGCAAAACATGTTTGTGAGTAAAACTGATTCATATTTTGAGCGTATTTGTCCAAGAAGATTGTGTTTAACTTTGAGAAAATCACACATGTAAGGCACACTGACATCACATACCCCAGGGACAAATCTCATTGGTTCTCACATATTTTAGAACCAATACTGAATTGTCCCTAAAATTGGGCCACTATTTTGCGTGTAGTTTCGTGACAGATATGAGCATTTTGTACCTTCAAAAAGTGGGACCCTATATCTACCATTACCAAAGTCATATACACCTAGCCAATATGTATTAAAATTCATTCTGGGGTGAAATTTTTTTTATGAATTTAATGAGCAGGTCATTTTAATGAAAAATTGCCAGCTCCATTGACTCCCAAATGTTTTGCTCTTAAATTATTTGATCCTTTATTTGCCTCTGACACAGCTTTACATGTCATATATTTTGTTTATATTCTGAATGAGAGCACTGGAATTGTTGTGTAATTCTTCTTTAATTTGCTCTTTTGAGGGTAATGATTAACATGCACTTTGACCAGTTGCATGAAGGTATTGTTTAATTAACCAGTTTTGGCAGGCAAGTCAACTAAACCTACATGGAAATGTCAAAGCAATTGGTCAGAATTTTCTGTCTTCAGAATAGGGATTACATTTTGTGGTTCTATTGCCTCTGTTCTTTTGACTCTGAAATATTTTCAGTGCATGTGTCAGTCCCAGAACTAAAGTTGAAACACACCCCTTCAAACTGAGGGAGAATGTGACTTGTGTTGCATGGTACTGTAGGGAAAAAATATCAGTTCTGTGCTGCACCTTTATCAATTTATGGTGATTTTCACCTTTTTTAATCACATACATGAGTATAACATACTTCAATTCATTTAACTTTAAAACCTTTACTTTTTCATAATTTTTTTACCTTACAGATGAGCATGTCCTGGACGCCCCCAGAAAGTAAGAAGTTTAGCCTTAAGGCCATTGCACATAGAGTCCAACATTTTCGTATGTACTTTTTTTGTATTCGCTTGCAGGTGAAGTACCTCGCTTGTATGCTGGCTCTGAATTCTCAAAACACCCATCAAACCCTGTCCGATTATTTTTATGATGGATGCTTGGCAACGCAGTTCTAAAGCCGCGCTGTCAGAGCTTAACGAGCTCCTCGAACTACAATGTCCAGCAAAACATCAGAATAGTCGAAAACCGGTAGAAGATTGCATGGTGTGTACTGCCAAATGTTCAGCAGTTCATCCCTAGTGAAACTGATTGTATTAGAAAAACACAGAACAGGACAAACTAACAAAAACAGTAAAACAACTGGAGAGCTCCACACAGAGCTCCACACAACCATCTGCGGCGCCATCTTGAGTTGGCAATAACTCAATTGGCGGCAGACTTCCTCTCTGTGCACGACCAACTGCTTCGTCTGCGCCAAGGCCGGTCCTCTGTAGCCAAGTACGCCTTACAGTTTTGCACCCTCACCGCCACCAGTGGATGGAATGAGGCCGCCCTCATATCGGTCTTCCACCAGGGGCTTGACTACCGGGTGTGTTCCCAAGTGGTTACCTATGATGACACGGTGGGGTTAGAGGCTCTCAATCAGAGGTCAGTCTGGATATCTCAACGCCTCACTGCATGTACACAGCATCGACCCGCTGCTACTCCTCCGTCCAGATCTCCACCACTAGCTCCCCTCCAGAACCCGAACCAATGCAAGTAGATCGCTAGCGCTTGCGATACCCACAGACACACACAAAACCTCTGCTTATACTGTGGAGGATCCAGTCACCGCATTGCCAGCTGCCCAGTATGACCAGCCCGACCCGCGGTGAGTACCATACATACCCTGCCTCTGTTTTGAGTCTGGTTCACACCGATGTAGTGATTTCTGCCCTAAATGTATCTATTTTAGCCAAGGCCTTGATTGACTCCGGAGCCGCTGGAAACTTCATCAGACAGCCTTCCTCTTCTGCTGTCCCCCAAAACAGACAGAGCTGTTCTGTGCACCTAAAGCTCTCCATCCAGATTAGGGGTGACCCTGAATAGTCAAAGATTCGATGCTTCGATAGCAGGAGCCTGATTCGACTACCAATCTCTCAGTCGAAACCTCTCAAAGGTATTATGCAACGGGGATCATGCCATTTTGGTTATATGAGCAGTGGCGTAGCAGACGCACATGCAATGCGCCGCCAAAAATATTATTTATGATGTTAAGAAATTGGACATTTTTAGGGTTGGGTACCGAACCTCCAGTACAAATCAGCACAAGGTCTGGCTATGACCTGGCGCAGGTCGCGTCCCTCTGCGTCTTCTGTGATGTGCGCCCGGTGAAGAGAACGCACCCACAGATGATTCGCAAATGAATGTGTACAACGTTTCCAAACATTTGTCACTTACTAATTGTTTGGGCATATAAATATGAATTAACACTAAATGTCCGTAGTTTGTTACTGAACTTTGCGCTGCATGATACAAAACAATAATGAAATAATATAACCAAAATCCCAGCATACAGCAAGTTTGGCACTTTAACTGTGTAAATGGTAAGATGCTTTATTGCATGCTTTCCTAACATACGGTAAATAAAGTAACTTTATTGGTAGTTAATTAATAATGGATGTGCTGTATTTCCATTTGTAAAAAAGAATTCATTATTATCTAGTAATTTTAAAAAAAAAGATTTTCAGGCGAGATATGGTCTAGTAAGTGGCACAGGCATGGCCATTTATTTTACTATTTGTGGCTTGTGTTTTAAATATATATGTTCCCCTGCATTTCCAACATTTTGCCTAAACACATTTATTTTACGCATTGTGACTTGATTCTGGCTTATTTTGTTTTTTATTTTTATTTTAAATGTATATTCTGTTCTAAACTAATTCTGTAAATTCATGTTTTCCGGTGCATCAATGTTGTGCTGTACGCTGTACCTTGTTACCATTTGACTATCAGTCGACTACAGGCAAGACGTGACAATTCTAATTAGACTATGTATATCCTTGGTCGGGGATACCCCAGTCCAGATATATGGTAAACTGGACACAACATAAACAAGGTTGGGTCGTCCTCCCCAACGGGAAGTGCTTGCAGGTTCACCATCTAATCTTTAAAAGAATTGGTGGAAAATTTGGGCATGTAGCTGGGTCAGGACCTCAGCACTATATGCAAGTACCCGGGCCAAACTCCAAACATTCATGCCACCAGAAGAGTGTCATGGTTCTGCCCTTCATGTCTAGTAAATTCCTAGAGCCTTGTGGGCAGGGCCATGACAGTACCATGTCCCCATGTTTATGTTATTCGGGATCGCCTACGTCACGCGCTCTCCGGTCTTGGGTTATGACCACGCCCCCCGGATACTTCCGCAATCCTGTCCTCCTTGTTTATGTCTTGTATTCAGGATCTAGTGGGCAGGATTGCGTCAGTATCTCGTCTTTGTGTTAACGTTCTGTGTGGTGACCGTGTGTTTACCGAGCATCTAAGCCCCGCCTCCTCGTTCTCCGGTATTCTCTCCCGCAAATGTTTCTGATGATTCACACCTGTGCCTTGTGCTGGTTATTTTAGTTCAGTTTTTCCCCCCTCGTGGGTATTTGTTTTGTCTTGTTTTAATAAATATCTTTTGTTGGAATCGGCTGCCTTGCATTTGGGTTCTGTCACAGCCTAGCGTGACAAAGAGCCGTCTTCTGGGAGAGTGCACACAGTGGTTCAAATGGGGGCCTCCATAACCCCTCGAGGTCCCAAGAGGGTATGGGAACAGGTCTAGGGGCATTGATCCTCCTAGCAGGAACCTGATTATCAGGTTGTGTCATCCCTAAGACCTAACATCCACCAGTTCGTGAAAAGATGGCACCTCAAAGCATATAACTGCCTAGTAGACGTGGTTAGTAGAGGGCGGAGCCAGGTATGCAAATTTCATTCGCCAATTCTCACTGGACTTTTCTAAATAAGACCGGCGATGGGGTTCCAGGAATGATGCCATTACTTCAAAGTGACTGACAGAAAGGGAATCTGTGTTTTAGATACAGAAAGTCAACAGAAACCTTCACACAAAGCAGAGTTCTCAAATAATTAATTACCACTATCTTAATAATTAATTATCCTATCAAGATAGGACAGGATGACCACAGAGCAAAAAAGCAAAAGGATTCTTAAAACTCATTCTTAAATCTTACATATTAATTGTTTTTCTTTAAAATACTTATTGTCTAATAAATATTGCAATGATCATTTGTTACTACTTGCGTGCTTTCTTGCCTCTATCAATTGTACGCTTTCATTTTATACTTTCACACTGTGTTTTTGTAACGCCCTAGGGCCAGCGCCTCGGGTCGCCACCTGAGGGCGCCTCGTTGTTTAGTGTTTCTGCCTTGTTTTTGTCATGGACTTCATATCCCATCATGCCTTGTGTCTCGTCATTGTCAACCTGTTTCAGCTGTGCCTCATTTCCTGTTTGTCCCTTCATCTGTGTATATATAGCCCTTGTGTTTCAGTTGTCTTTTGTCGATCGTTATTAGTGTTACTCTGTTCCTCTGTCGTGTTTTCTTATGTCTTTGGTTTGTTTGTGTGATTTATATTAAATGTTTAAAACTGCGTTTGGATCCGCTCCCTGTCTTCTTGTCTGCCAGACGTAACAGAACGATCGACCATAACATGGATCCAGCAGTGGAAGGGCCCCCAGGAGCTCGTCTGCTTATGCTGCGCCAGGACTGTCACTCCCTTGAGGATCATACCCAGGACTTTTTTGATCTCTCCCTTCAAACAGACTTTCCAGATGAGTCGCTCATTGTTTTTTACCGTCGAAGTCTAAATGCACCTCTCTGCACCCAGTTACCCAGTTCTGATCCTCAAGGGAGTTTTTCTAATTACATCCAACGGGTCCTGGCGCAGAACAAAGCTCCCTTCACCATGGGTGAGGTGACGGTGGAGGCTCCCCCTATATATTTTTTTGGGGAGGGCAGTAAGCTGATGGTGGCCAGTCCAGTCATCATGGCCGCCAAGCCAGCGTCTCCAGTCATCATGGCCGCCAAGCCAGCGTCTCCAGTCATCATGGCCGCCAAGCCAGCGTCTCCAGTCGTCATGGCCGCCAAGCCAGCGTCTCCAGTCGTCATGGCCGCCAAGCCAGCGTCTCCAGTCGTCATGGCCGCCAAGCCAGCGTCTCCAGTCGTCATGGCCGCCAGTCCAGAGCCCGCTGCTCGCAAGATGGCCGCCAGTCCAGAGCCCGCTGCTCGCAAGATGGCCGCCAGTCCAGAGCCCGCTGCTCGCAAGATGGCCGCCAGTCCAGAGCCCGCTGCTCGCAAGATGGCCGCCAGTCCAGAGCCCGCTGCTCGCAAGATGGCCGCCAGTCCAGAGCCCGCTGCTCGCAAGATGGCCGCCAGTCCAGAGCCCGCTGCTCGCAAGATGGCCGCCAGTCCAGAGCCCGCTGCTCGCAAGATGGCCGCCAGTCCAGAGCCCGCTGCTCGCAAGATGGCCGCCAGTCCAGAGCCTGCTGCTCGCAAGATGGCCGCCAGTCCAGAGCCCGCCGCTCGCAAGATGGCCGCCAGTCCAGAGCCCGCCGCTCGCAAGATGGCCGCCAGTCCAGAGCCCGCCGCTCGCAAGATGGCCGCCAGTCCAGAGCCCGCCGATCGCAAGATGGCCGCCAGTCCAGAGCCCGCCGCTCGCAAGATGGCCGTTTCCAGGTTCAAGGTTTTGATCTCCAGTTTGGAGGACACTCCTCTAGCGTCTGTGCAGTCGGCTGGTCTCTCCAGGGTCCCAAGTCAGGTTGTCCCAGAGATGTCTGTTCCGGTGGCGCTTTCCCTTGAGGCAGTTCTGCCTATCATGGCTGCAGCCTTAGGGTGTGTCTGGGCTGTGCTCTGCCCTGCTGCTCTGGAGGATGCTTCAGGATCGGCCGGTGAGTCCAGTCCAGAGTCGGCCGGTGAGTCCAGTCCAGAGTCGGCCGGTGAGTCCAGTCCAGAGTCGGCCGGTGAGTCCAGTCCAGAGTCGGCCGGTGAGTCCAGTCCAGAGTCGGCCGGTGAGTCCAGTCCAGAGTCGGCCGGTGAGTCCAGTCCAGAGTCGGCCGGTGAGTCCAGTCCAGAGTCGGCCGGTGAGTCCAGTCCAGAGTCGGCCGGTGAGTCCGTTCCCGACCTGAGTCAGGCCCGTGGGCCTCCATGGCCGCCTGACCTGCCTCCGCCTCCATGGCCGCCTGACCTGCCTCCGCCTCCATGGCCGCCTGACCTGCCTCCGCCTCAGCTCCATGGACCTGGCCCTCCGTCCCGCCCCCGGTTCCACCTCCGCTTCACCACCCTCCTGGACTTTTTTAAGGGCGTCTGGGATCCGCCCTTAGGGGGGGGGCTATGTAACGCCCTAGGGCCAGCGCCTCGGGTCGCCACCTGAGGGCGCCTCGTTGTTTAGTGTTTCTGCCTTGTTTTTGTCATGGACTTCATATCCCATCATGCCTTGTGTCTCGTCATTGTCAACCTGTTTCAGCTGTGCCTCATTTCCTGTTTGTCCCTTCATCTGTGTATATATAGCCCTTGTGTTTCAGTTGTCTTTTGTCGATCGTTATTAGTGTTACTCTGTTCCTCTGTCGTGTTTTCTTATGTCTTTGGTTTGTTTGTGTGATTTATATTAAATGTTTAAAACTGCGTTTGGATCCGCTCCCTGTCTTCTTGTCTGCCAGACGTAACAGTTTTATACTTTTTGACTGTTTCAGGTACACATCCGGTTTCACACCTACCTATTAGGCTATATGCAATTTCTAAATGAGAAACGAGTGTTCAATTCTAAGGCGAGATACAATATCTTCTACTTCCAAATAACCTCCTATTACTACAAATACTTGTTGTTATATAGATGTCCTTTCCACTTCCACTGGTCAATTTCTTTTGCCACATCTCATTAACTGCTCTTTTGTCTCCCATTTTGTGTCTTGCACCTGTGTCCTGTTACACCTGTTGAGTTTGCATATTTATACCCCATTGTTTCTTGTGTTAGTGTTTGTTGTTGTTACTGTTTGTGAATGTCTTTTCCCTGTTGGATTTCCTTCATTCCTGAAAACTGTTTTTAATCAACCTGTCATAATTCATGATTTATGAGCTGCACTTCATTCAATCGTGTCTCTCCTTGCAGTTTGTTCCGCAACAGGGTGACCAAGAAACCTGTCAGTAGTAACAGGTTTTTCAGGAGCTGAATATATGTTTGGACTAAACCATCTTAGGCTTACTGAAACTGAACAGAAAAATATACTGTAGAATTGTAATATTTCCTTATATTTCTGAGATGGTGGCCACAGTCCAGCTCTGTGTCCTCCCCAGACCCCCTTCCCACCTTTTTTTAGTAACATTTATGTTAATATCAACATTTACCAACACATCTTAGCAAAATTCACTATTGACATTTTTACGTAAAAAAAAAATATTACCTTTGCTCCTCCAAGAGACTCGTCTCGAGGGTAGAGTCCTTTTCTCTCTCTTCCGACATGACTATCACAGTTTCCACTGGCTTAGCACAGTATGTCTATGTTGGTCAAAATAACATTGTATTAGTATCCATGTATTTGATGTAAAGTTATTTTATTTATTTTAAGAAACAATTTATGTAACAGTAACCCTGTTTAGTTTAGTTTAATATTTTTACAGTATAATGCAGTATAATGATACATAAATGTTTTCACTTTTATTTAAATACTGATATTTCAAAAACGACATATTTTACAGAATTATTTCTTGTTCTTTAACATAGATTTGCATACTGAGGTAACAAAATCATAGAAAAAGACATTTAAAAAAAGAAATCTTAGAATACATCTATTTTTTGACCATTATAGGGTACAGAGAGCGGCTATAGCATGATGCCCAGAGTTGAAGATACCCTAGCCACCCATCTGTCACCACAAGTGGCAACATCCCTAAAATCCCTGACATTGCCCACCAAACCATGTTGTGTTACTTCCAACCTGGTGGGCAAAGCATATATGGCTGCAGGTCATGTTGGGGCCTGCCTGCGTAACATGGGTATCCTTCAGGCACACCAGGCTGACCTTTTGGGGAAGGTTAAAGAGGGTAAGGTAATAGAGCCTGGTGTTAAATACAACAGCAGATCTTTCTCTCCGGGCTACTAAGGAGACAGGTCAAGCCACTGGCCGCTCCATGTCAGCGCTGGTTGTTACGGAGAGACATCTTTGCTTAAATCTATCTGGCATCAAGGAGAAAGATAAGATTGTGCTCCTTGATACCTCTTTTTCTTCCACAGATCTCTTTGGAGATGCTGTAAATACTGTAGTTGACCATTTCCAAAAGGCCTACTGTCAAACGGCAGCTTGTAAAAAATATATATCTTGCCACTCTCACTCCCAGGGGTCTGCAGCCCAAGGCCAGTCCCAACCATCCAAGCTTCTCATACAGGCAGCAGCAAAAGCAAATTGGGGTCAAAAACCGAGAAATTGGCCATAAAGGGAAAAACCACAGAATACATCTAACCTGGTTAAGGCAGACTTGAGAACAGTCATTATCAAATAAACAAATCACAAAGCTACTGTCAAGAAGTCCTGCCAGTTATGCAGGGCTTCGGAGGGCACCCAACTTTGGGGGACAAATAAGTTCTTAGCCCTCAGGAAATCTGTTAATCCCACTGTCCCCGACACTTCAGGTCAAGATGCTCACTGTTCCTATTATTGTGGTCGAATCAGACTTGAAAGATGCATACTTTGACATAATCACCCTTAAAATGATATATAAACATTTATTGATTTGTATATTTTTCTTAAATATATACATACAAGTATGTGTTTATAAATACTAAATTAATATGCACAGTAAACAGACCAGTAGCAGAGCTTGAGTTTTATATATGGGGTGGCCAGGGCTACTTCAGGGGGTCCACAAACCATGACCGAAAATTAGTGACCCTGACCTGGCATCAAATGATCATAAATAAATCCTAAGATTGCTGAACAGAACCACTAAGACAAGCGAATGGTGAGTGAGTGAGTGAGTGAGTGAGTGAGTGAGTAAGTAATGCATATATATTAGGGGTGTCCCCCGACTAAGGATTTACATATCAGAAAACATACATTTTATTCATAACACACTGACTTAAAAAACACTAACAACAGAGATTTTATTGAATAATCACTTTTCACTTTATTGAATGTGCTATAAAAATAATGAATACGTTTTTTTTCAGACGGAATTGCTAAAACACTAAACCCCACTCTCCAAACTAAATACCCAGTGGTCTAAACCTATTTGTCGAATCAGTCACTCTTTTGACAAAATCTTAAACAAGTTTAGGCAATTTTTGCAAAACTGTAAACACATTTCTTCCTCACTATTGCACATTTCACGCAATAATACACTTTTATTGCAAAACAGTAAACACAGGAGGCAAAAATAGAACACAACTACAACACAGTTATCAGTGATAACACACAAGAACTCAAATTGTTGACACTTGCTTCTTATGATGTGAGTTAGCAATTGAATACAGTATAAACCAGTTCATGCACATGTGGTGCAGGTGACATGATGGATGAGTTGGAGTATGAGGAAATTGTGAAATAGGAGGCAGAACAAGGAAAAGCCAGTAGATAAGGAAGAGTAAGGAAGAAGTGCCTAAACTTGTTTAAGGTTTTGCCAAAAGAGTGAATGATTCGACAAATAGGTTTAGACCGCTGGGCATTTGGTTTTGAGAATGGGGTTTAGTGTTTTAGCAATTCAGAAAAACTATTATGAGGAAGACTATACAGGGATCAGAACTGGTGTGGAATGTTATACAATAAACGTTCATTTTAAGTAGGCCTGTACATGCTCTGGAGGCTGTGTTTTCTAATTTTTAATGTAGTGTGTAATTATTGCTGTGTAGTGTATATGCATTGGCTGGCTTTGTGTGTTATTCAACGACAGTTTTGAATCAATTGTTAGATTTAGCAAAGTAAGTCAAAGCTTTTGACAGTGTAGCTTAAATTTTGTAGCCTATTACTCCATAGAAATGTATAGTTTGTATAATAGTTACCTGTGTTTCTCTTATATCTTCTATTTGTGCTTCTCTGTAATAACTGTGTGTGTGTGTGTGTGTGTGTGTGTGTGTGTGTGTGTGTGTGTGTGTGTGTGTGTGTGTGTGTGTGTGTGTGTGTGTGTGTGTGTGTGTGTGTGTGTGTGTGTGTGTGTGTGTGCGCGCGTGCGTGCCATAGCCTATATTTTTTGCGTGATGTGAAATGGGGGTGTATTCATTCATTTTGTTGTTCTTACTTTCCTTTTATAAATGTAATGTTTTGCTTATAGTCATTTTGTTTCATGCAGCCTACAGCTGCTTTGTAACAATAACATTTTTAAAGACAGATAGTCTCACATTTTTAAAGACAGATAGTCTACACGTATTGCCTGCTAAAACCTACACCATGCTGTATATTACGCTTTTGGTTTCACTTTGTACAAACCGTTAAAAAATGCGCATTGATTTTTATTCTATTAGCTATTTAACCAGCTGTGGTCACAATTATGTCCTCTAAAAATCTGTTCAAGTAGCATAATCTCTAAAATTTAAACTAAATGATAATAAATAATAATAATAGCTGACTGCGCATTGGTTTTTGTTCTCTGATGTAACCAGCTGTTGTCCAATTTATATAATCTAAAAATCAGAGTTAATGCTAAATTATAATTTCAATTCAATTTTAAAATAGCAATAACGAATTAAAACACATTAATCGCATCTTCTTCAATAACGTCCTGGTTTTCACAGAAACATTTAAAACGATTTTATTGTAGCCTGCAGGCCTACTTACATGGTGTTTGCACCCGAATTTTGAGCCTCAAAATGCTGCAACACATTCAAGCAGTTTTCTTAGAAGTTGGTAAATGAAACGAGCACGTTATTTGCAGCTTCCATTTTGTAGCTTGCTGATGTAGTGTGTGTAACGTGCGATATGCTGCAGGTTGGCGGTTGTGGCCAGGCATGCTGCACACGTCCTGAAGTAAAGGGAGAAGTGAAGACAAAGCAATTCGATCGTCCCCTGGTGGTCCACTGCAATATAGGGTGTGTATGTATTTGTGTGCATGTGTTTGTGTTTTGTGCGCGAACGTGTTTGATGAGTGCGTGTGTCTGTGTTTTCTTACATGTGCGCCGTGTGAGCATGAGCGTATGTTGTTGCATGTGTTTGTGCCATATATTCTTTTTAATTTTTTTGGGTGGTATGTGAAATAGGGGTGTATTTATTCATTTTCACTTTCCTTTTATAAATTTAATGTTTTGCTTATAGTCGTTTTGTCTCACGTTCAGCTGCTTTGTAACAATAAAAAATGTTTTTAAAAAAAATATGAATAAACTTAAGTTGAGAGTTGAGTCAATACTAGCATATACAGCACAGACTCTGCACTGAAATAAAATGAATTTCTCTGCTTGTCCAATTTACTTAGGCTAAATTAAACAATTTATTAACAATATTTTGGAACATTTGGTCACAACATGATTTTTTTCATGTTCAGTCATGTAACTTAATCCATTCATGTTGAGACATGAATGATTTGTGTTGTGTTAACATATAATTGTTACAGATTTTCCCAGCATAATTTAATTTCTTAAAGGCACAGTTTTGGATTTTTAGCGGCCACTAGCGTTTCAGTATAGATTTGCAATAAATATTTCTGTCATTTGCTCATCCCTCCCTTTCGAAGTACGACGGTGGCCGCAACAGTAAAAAAAACATGTCGCTGACTGAGACAGCGGCTGTGATTCTAGCCACACTGTCATGTTACTTCACGTGAAATTATAATGCAGTTACATTATTTCTACACTTATAAGGAAAAACGTTCGTCTCTCGTAGGTTATATGCCCATTTGTATCAAATGCTAACGTTACCAAAAAACTGGTTTCACTTTCACAAAAGTGAAATTATCTTACCAGCCCAGCAGAAAACAGGCAACTTCGGCGTCGCGTTGAAAACATTTTTCCTTCATCTGGTAATAGCTACACCGATGTTTATCCTGGATTTCTGCAGTCGTTTGTCTCTAATTTGTCACATTTGCGCTTCACTGACGGAGATTTGCGCTCTGTCGGTTCTTGTGCACAATACGTATATTCTTCCATTGTATCAAAACTTCTTAAAACAGAACGAGCTATGCTTCAGCTAGATGATGACGACGACTCCTCCTCCTTCTCTTCGTACTACGACTGACTAACTTCTTCATGCGTCTTTAACTTAGTGATGACGCAATTCTGCCTCTATGAATTACTAAATGCGCTCTGCGAGCTGTTTGTCCGTTTAGTGCTGCTGTAACCAAACATGGCCGCGCAACATGGAAAACTCCACATATATAGACCCGCGCCTATGTAGATAAAACTGGGTTATTCTAAGGTAATAAAAACACCTCTGAAGAAACAGTTTTGTATGTTATATTGCATTTCTTTCAATAAATCATACAAAAAAATCAAGTATTGTTCCTTTAAGTGTGTTTTCTAGTAAAGTTTTATGTGTTTTTCAGTCACATTTACAAATGGAGCAAGCACTTGTGCACATCAGTGCTGCAAACTGACGGACTGGGGCTCAGATTGAGTTTCAGATGATTTATATACCTGGAACACACATTGCAAACCCTCTGTCATGATCCTGTCTTCCTTGTAGTTGTTTTCCCAGTTCTGGCTGGCAGGATCATGACAGCCTCATGTCATGCATCTGTGTTGGAAGCACATGGCCTTTGTTTGCGCCATGTGCTTTCATGTCATGCGTCGTAGCCCTGCCCCCTTGTTTCCTTATTATCCTGTTATGAGTTTACACCCTACACCTGTCTCCCTCGTTACCTCCTAAGTTTCTTCCCTATTTAAACCCCTTGTGTTTGCTGTCCTGTGCTGCACCATTTTGTGTCCCCACCATTGTGTCTCGTCTGCCCCTGTATGAGTTTGGTTAAAGTTGAGTTTTATTTTTGATCTTGTTATGTTTTGTTCCTGTACTCCCCTCGAGGGATTTTCAGTTTTGTTAATTACCTTGTTGTCTTAATAAAGACTTTTTGGTTTAAGTGCTGTCTGCACCTGGGTTCTTTTCATGTGAAAATCATGACCCCCTCTGTCATGCCTGCTGGAGCCATTAGCCAGAGGTGGGATGCATGCATATCAAGCAGAAGAATATGTGTAATTTTATAGCTGTGCGACAAGGAAGTCAAGCAGATCTCTGCAAAAGATATGAATTTAAAGAGACTGAGAGCTGCCATCCTAACAGGTTGTTTCGATGACATCAAGGCATACAGACAAGAACTGGAACTTGTCTGAATTGAGCAATGGCAAACTTAGGTCCTTTACCTGATGGACATTTGATTCTGGTTGTTGTTTTTATCACAGCAGATACTATAAATATGCTATTCTCAAGTCTATGACTGCAAAAAAAAGTGATTGACAGTCTGGAAGTCCTTTTCAATCTGCACAGACTTTCCTTAACAATCTGGCCCGCATCAAGTCCAGTCAGATTCAAATGTTTTTGACAGGAGAACAAAAACCACCATTTTAAAATGACTCCAAACTGGGCACAAGCAAATGGAGAATTGGAAAGACAACATGCACATTGATGTACCAGACATCGCGATTTCACACAATTATCTTGAAGTTAAGAGTGTCATAGCAAAAAGGAAAAGCCAAGATATACACTGACCACAGACAAGTTTACAACATTTCACAACACGCCTCTCAAAATCGTACAAAGAGATGCTAACAGTGTTGTTCATTCACCCACGGAGAAAAGGTATGCACAGAACACAATATTTGTCAAGAAGATCCATTCTGTGGAAACACTAGTGAATGGTGAAATGAAATGTGCCAAGAGCTAAATCATTTTTTATAATTTATTCCAGTAATTAAATGACAAATGATCTTGCAAACTCAATTCTCAAAGTAATGTTTATATGAAGCCAGCCTTTCGGCTAGAAAAGGCTGTAACCGTAAACACAGGAAGAGGACGTGGGGTTGAGGAAAAGTAACAGAATGTTCGGTCCGATCTCTGTGGGGTTTTCTGTCATTTTGTGCATGAGCATCTGTTAACCCTATTTCATCAGTTCTTCTGCGTCGCTTTGCAGAATTTTATAAAACTGTCCAACAGCACAAATATCTCTCTCTGAAGTGTCCATCGCGACAAGTTCCCTTCAATATATAATGTGAAGCATGAAACGTGAATGCTTAATTATGTTAGAAAACCACTTCCTGCCTTTCAGAAGTGCATTGACGTTTATAGAAGTTTTATAGGCTTTGTATTTGTTTTCAGACCATGGGTCGCGAGACTTAAGCATATGTAGGCTAGTACGCGTAATGTAACCTATTAAAAATTAAATAAAACAAATATAAAATCATAGTCTAAAATTAATATACGCAGAATACTTGACAAAAACAGATTAACTAAAAGAAAAGAACAAACTGAAACAATATAGGCTACGTATACGTATACAATATACTTTGGCCGTGCGCCAAAGTTGAGGTTTTCAAGTTCAAACCCCACACAGCTCTTTAAAATAACGTCTTGTTCCCTGCTCGTTAAAATGCTGCTGGATCCAGGTGGTCTGTCGCTGTCACATATGGTAAAGAGAAGCAAGAGCCAGGATCCAAGTGCACACAGTTTATTAGAAACAAACACTAGGGGAAAAACAAAGCCAACAGAACACGCAAAGATAATGAGTGACCATTTTAACAATGTCTTTAGTACTTTTCTAATACCATGATGTCTATGAGGAGGCCTGGAATCTCTTGGATGTCACCTAAAATATCTTAATTTGTGTTCCGAAGATGCTGGGAGGTCTTAAAGCGTGTGGAACGTTATGTGGGCGAGTAAAAATGACAAAAAAAGTAGGTGAAATATCCTTTTAATCACTAAAGAGTCCAGACAAAGGGTTATGGGAATTGTAGTAAAATAACAATCCAGGGGATGTGGAAGTGCCCTCTGGTGGACATGAAGGGCACTTCAGCTGGTGACTGACACTGATACAGGGATGCAAACAGGTAAGGGGTAAAAAATAAAATGGTGAGAACATTGCGAGGATGAAAAAAAACCTGCCTTAACTTTTTTTGTGGCACAAAAAGGTTCTTCAGATAATAAAAAGGTAAGAAAGAGATGGTTCTTTAAAGAACCTTTGACTGAATGGTTCGTTGTGGAACCAAAAATGGTTCTTCTATGGCAGGGATGTCCAACCCTGCTCCTGAAGCGGTACCGACTGCAGCTCCGAACCCCAAACAAGCACAGCTGAAGCAGAGCTTATCAAGGTGTTCAGGCTTGCTTGATAATTACAGGTGTGCTGAAGCAACACCTAGTAACAAATCTTAATGCTGCAGCATATCATGATATTCTATGGAACTGTGTGCTTCTAAGTTTTGGGAAGAGCCCTTTTCTATCCCATTATGACAATGTCCCTGTGTTTGAGACAAGATTCAGAAAGAAATCATTGATTCAGTCAGTGTGGAAGAACTTGACTGATCTGCATAAAACCAAGTCCTGAACCACAGCTGAACACATTTTGTGTGACTTTAAATGCAGACTTTGAGCCAAAACTCATCACTCCACATCAATGGCTTGTACACATGGGGTACAGCCAGTTTGGAACATGAAAAAGGTGCTTTCAAAACTGTTGCAACAGAGATGGAAACAAAATAAAAACAGTATAAAAACACTAGAAACATTTTGCATCTGTTTACATTCATACATAAAGCTGAAAACATGTTATGTGACAGAAAGCTTCCACACTATAAATAAATGTATAGCTTTCCTGTAGGTCAGTGGTTAACGCATGGCACTAGCAATGGCAAGGTCATGGGTTCGATCCCAGGGATTACACAGATATTTGTGTACATACAATGCTTAAGAAAGTTTTACATTTCTGCCGGAGCCAATGGCCTAATGGTCAGTGCTCCAGGCATATGGTGCGGTTGCGTTTCGGGCGACCCGGGTTTGAGTGCCGACTCGAGGTCCTTTCCCGACCCCACCCCCTCTCTCTCTCCAACTTAATTTCCTGTCCTGTCCTCTCCTCAAATCACTTTCAATAAAAGGCCAAAAATAAATAAATAAATAAAAATGTTTTAAATTTCTCACACATTTCATATATGAAATGTAAACACTCATAAATTCACTATGCATGAAAGTTTAGTTGAGACCACATATGTAAAAGTACAGGTGTCATTGCAAATGTTCAATCTGAGATTGAACTAATTTACACAATATAAAATCTTCTTTGGGATCCCTTGTACAAAACATTCTCAAACTGAGATTATAACATACTGTATCAAATCCCTGCCAATGTGAAATCATTATTCAGTATGTAAAATATTGCACGTCAAGTAAAAAAATGTTTAAAACATATAAATCACATATTCTTTATAAAAATGTCAGTAGTTTAAAAGGAAATCGTGTTTTATATCACAGAAACAAGATAAACATGTCACCAATATTCACACTCATTCCAATTCCTTTGTGAATTTTCTTTTGACGGTGTACTCAGTATCCAATGCTTTAAAGTGATCGTTCACCCCAAAATCACCCCATGTTTTACTCACCCTCATAGCATTCTAGGTGTATATGACTAGGTGAATACAGTTCTAATACCATTTATCCTGGCTCTTTGAGGCGAATCGATGCGCTGAAGAGAAATATCCACATTTACAACCTTTTAAACTGTAATGTCTAACTTACATTAATCGCTGGGCGCACATGCACAGAAGTTAGACAATACAGTTTAAAACGTTTAAATATGGATATTTCTCAACAAAAAAAGCCTGCATTGATTCGCTTCAGAAGGCCTTTTCAGAAGATTTTTGAGTGAACTATCCCTTTAAATGTCTATCGAATCATGCTGTGAAAGTTTGTTTTGTCTTATTTTGATCTCAGTAAAGGCACATGAGTCAAGGTTGTGTACATTTAGATGTTGTCAGTTTCAGTGCTCCTTTGTTATGCAAAGTTTTCAGAGTCTTGAACTCCAGTGGCATGCGGTGGGGACCCGCGCTGGAGAAATAGCGATATTTCAGTGTGTCGTAGTAATGATATTTAACAGGATTTTCATTACTGTCTTTGGGAAACGGCCAGAATCCATAGAGGTGAATTTCATCACAGAAACGTGTAGCCATAGTGTACATCAATAATCCAGTGCTCGGTCTTTTGATGTGTATCTTGTTTGTGAGCCAGAATCTAGAAAATAAACAACATTTTGTTTAGTATTTTGGTGACTTAAATATTCTGCATTAAAACGATTAGAAATTCCATTATTATCTGTTTTCATTCTGCTAGATCCCTCAGCAGAACTATCATGGAGAAAGCAGTCCAAATTACATCACATAGTTACAGGGGTTCCTCAAGGATCAGTGCTGTGTCCACTCCTATTCTCTATATGGACAACATCGCTGGGACCCATTATAGTGTTGGGTGATATTCTCTATAATCAGATCATTCTGTCACCAGTCTGTGGATCGCCAATACACAATAGTATTGAGGGGCAGGGCAATTTACACATTTTATCTATGACAAGCAGAATTTGTGGACAAAAAACAGAAGCTAACGTGGCTAGAAAATGCCCATATGTGAGTTCAGTGCAGCAGGCAACATTGTTACTTCCCATTAAACTATTGCCGTACTGTAAGTCAATGTCATTAATTAAATAGACCTAACGTGCAAGTTGCAGATTCTAAAGTACAAACCCTAATACTGTACTGCTGGCACTTAAAAATCTTCAAAGAAAAAAGCTGATGCTAAACCTACGTGTAGCAGGCTAAGAATATGACATCGAATATAACAATTGCAATTTTATTACTCACCCTCGTACAGCATGCATAAGTCGAAGTGAAGGATAGGCTGTGCGCACTTTCAGCTTGTGTTCAAGAATGAGTTTATTCACACCCTCCACATGCCTCTCGCTGCCCTTCACCATGAAAGCAGGGATCCAAAGCACGCTGTCATCGAGCTGCCGTAAACGCTGCACAAAAGCTTCCTGCGCTGTTTTGTTTCGCAGGCTTCCGTACACCCGCTGGACAACAGAGGGGTTCATGGTGGTGAAGTCTGACTTTAAACCCACATCATCGGAAAACGGCTCTAAAGGGGCAAGATTACATCTGTTTGAAGAAAAGAGAAACTAATATAAGAGCCAGAATGAAAGGGACTGAGGCTAGCTCTGATGTTCTTCTCTGCAAATACTGAAATACAAAAACAAAACGATAAATAATGAAAGAACTGGATCTCAACCTTTTGGTACTGAATTCCTCTCCCATGTGGCACACTGCCCCATGCCCTCCCACCCTGTCAATGACCAAATCCTTTACGAGGGGCAAGAATGGCGTATATTTCCAAAAACCTGCAGCACTGGGACAAGAAAAAGTGTGTACGTCCGCTCAGACCCTGACGTGGCGTTAAGCACTTTTCCACGTCAAAGATCAGTTTTATCTTTCATAAATGCACGCTTTATAAATGAGGCCCCTGGTATAATGACTATCTAACGTGTATTTCTGGGTGAACCTTTGCTTTCAATTAGTTAGCAGTTGTAAATATGACAATACTACTTGTGAATTGCTGTGAAGCTTCTGTTTGCTTCAATCCTTGTTAAAAAAAACCTGTAATGGTAATAATTAGACCACAGAAAAATAAGGAAAATATATATTAACCCTACCTGATAACAAAATCATGGTCGTCTATCTCTTTTCCACATCTGCTCTTAAGGAGAATCCCTGAGTTTCCCACTACGGCACATGTTTTGAACTTTTTGTTCTTCAGAGGAGATACTTCAGGAAGCAAACTGTGTAGAGTGTGAGACATATTAAATGTTCGCCGTCTTTCCAGCACGTAGTGGATGGTATCGCCTGGTTTGTAATTGCTCTTGATAATAGACACGTCTCTCTCCGCATCCAAGAACCGAAGAATGTCCTTCCTTTTGATTTGATAAAACAAGAAAAGGGACTAGTTACAGACAGATATTGAAATGTTGTATGTTATCACAAAGGCAAATGCCTTTATATATTTACTTAAACACATATTCCATAATTCATGTATATTATAAAAAAGAACTCTGTAATACTGTATTAGTACTGTAATAAAAAAGCACACTTTAAGCGTTAGTCTATGGCCAAGTACACACTGCGAATAAATCCTATAAACGATGGCTCCATGTTTGTACAGAACAGGTAGTCACTCCTGCATTTGGCACCCGTTTGTCAAGGTAATACAGAACCCCAAGCGTGAAATAAAGAATAATAACCAAAACAGGAAAGAAAACAAAATTGAAAACAAAAACTGAAAAGTAAAAAACAGAATGTGACGAAATCAATCAGTAAGCAAAGCTAAGCTACAACTGGCAGGCAGGACGTGATGCAGAACTCATGAACGACACAACACAAAACTCACAAGGGAAATATAAAGGAAGGAAATCAGGAGGGTGCATAAACAAATGAGGGCTTAAGACATAAGAGAGAAAATGCAAAGTAGAAAGAAAATCAACAAACAACGAGTGAAACAAAATACGGAATCTTGACATTGTTTTTTGCTAAATTCAACATGTTTACAGGTTTAAAACCACCCGCTTTGTTTACTCAATCAGTCACCACATAGGAAATGTGTAGCTCACAGTGCAATGCGAAAAGAAAAACCAACCGTTTTCAGATGCAAGTTAGCAACACCTGCCTAAATGAACAATGAAATAAAACTATTCATCTCAACAATGGTGACAGCCAAAAAAACTCAAAGATAAACACAATGCATTCTTTGGATAAAAGTAAATAAATGCTGCATGTGTAGTAGGAGGAAGAACAGTTCACACATTTTTTGCAACTTCAAATTCAGAAGACTTTTATTTGACAAGTTTTCACATTGGGGCTGTGAGTGTACATTTTAGTTTACAGGTACAAATACTTACTTTACAAGTTCCCCAATCTAAAATCTACATGCTCTAAAGTTTACCTCTCACAGACCTGGCAAAGACACCAGCTGTCTAACAGCAGCATATGAGTACTAAAGTTCTTTTGTGTTTGAAATGTCATATAAACAGTGTTGGGCAAGTTTTAGCACTCTCGCTCTCTCTCCAGTATCTGGACGAGTACAATATTAAAGCGCATTCTTGTTTATACACTATACATGACAAAAACGACAGAACCTTTTTCAATGAACAACACGCGACTAGAGGATGCTGAATTTGCTGTCGCTCATCAGTTTGTATGGATCGAAATCGCTTGTTCTAACAGGGATATGAGCTATTAATAACTGGCTAAAGATGACTTATTTGTGTAACCTAATGTAGGGTATTCACTCTTATGAAAACCGTTTACTCACTAATAAATAATAATGGATTTTTAAATAACCGCATTACTACAGTGGTGGTTACTTACCTTATTCTGTTTACAAGAGTGAAATTAATTTTCCATCCTGATCTTGAGTCATTCAGATCGCCATTGGCCATCAGCCTAATAGAACCCAGATCAAGGTTCCTGTTCAAAGACAAAGACAGAGGGTGTGTGACATAGTAGCCTTCTTTACACCTAGATTTTTATATGACAAAAAACAATATGACTACTATGCAAAAACTATGTTACATTAAAATTATTTCAAGAGATACATTTTTAACTCGTAGTAAATATACATCTTTATACAACTTAAAATGTATACTTTAAAATGCCCATTTCAATTCATCTTTACTTCAGCATTTTGATGTATTTTCGAGTGAAACAAAATATTGAATAAAATAGATAGAGAGCATATCTTGTGTTTTCCACTGCAAATTGAACAAAAAAATAGGCTGTTCATTTTAAAATGGAACTTGCAGCAGACTGACGGTCCATTCACATTGACCGCAATGCGAAAATGTGAAGCGAACAGCCGCTAATGGAGCTTTCACACAGGAACGGATTAACGTACAGGCCTTCTGGGCACTAGACCAGCAGGGTGCCCTGGCAAATTTAATGTTTCTATATTTTTAATATATTCCTTTTATTTTATCACTACAATAGCAATAAATACTGTGTAATAAATTGATTATTAACCGTAGCAAATAAATCAAATAAATAATCCATAATTATAATGCATTGCTGCGCTGTTGGGAGGGACATCTAGAGGTGAGTAAAAAACACTGTAATATAAGTGTGCTGAAGTCACGTGTAGAAGATGACTAAAAACTGACTGGTTGTTCATAGAACAACCCAAAAATGACATGAACCCTGGAACACGGACATGGTAATGCGCAGGACATAAGCAGGTGACCAGTTACAACATTTACATTTATGCATTTGGCAGACACTTTTATCCAAAGCGACTTACATTACATTGTACTATACATTTGTACATTTTTGTATAGTAAGCAAGTGGGGGTTAGGTGTCTTGCTCAAGGGCACCTCAGCCGTTACCCACCAGCCCTGAGAATCGAACCAGCAACCTTCTGGTCATGAGTCCAACTCTCTAACCACTGGGCCACGACTGCCCACAGACTGGATCAGCTAGACCAATCAGAGCATTTGAGAAAGAAGGACCTCAAAGAACAAGGAACTCAACAGCCCGTTTTCTGATAATCGCGACAGCGGCGTAGAATACAGGTGAAATGTGTGAAACATATCATTTTTTGAAAATCGAAACATAAACACCTATTGTTGAGCACATAAAAAACTTTGACAATAGGACCCCTTTAAATAGTAATCTTGCAGATCACAGACATTTACCTGTGTGATATTTTGCTGAAGTCAACATGTTTGATTTATCATTTTTTTCTCTTTACTTTATTGTGTACATTTTGGGACTTTTTTTAGAAATACTTCTTGTTGTTCACTTTGTTTTATGCGTGACAGTATGTGCAGTTATGAGAGAGAGAGCGAGAGAGAGAGAGAGGTTGAAAATTTGACACAGAGTTTCCTGTTCCAGCTGCGGTTCTGACACAGACAGTGTTTTCCCCATTTACCTCATCCACAGACACATTTTTGCATGCAATATATATATATATATATATATAATCCACTCTCTCAAATTGATTAACACTCACAGTGTATATATAATCCACTCTCTTAAAGTGATTAACACTCACAGTGTATATAATCCACTCTCTTAAAGTGATTAACACTCACAATGTATATATAATCCACTCTCTCAAAGTGATTAACACTCACAGTGTTTATAATCCACTCTCTTAAAGTGATTAACACTCACAGTGTATATAATCAACTCTCTTAAAGTGATTAACACTCACAGTGTATATAATCAACTCTCTTAAAGTGATTAACACTCACAGTGTATATAATCAACTCTCTTAAAGTGATTAACACTCACAGTGTATATAATCCACTCTCTCAAAGTGATTAACACTCACAGTGTATATATAATATATATTAACACTCACAGTGTATATAATCCACTCTCTCAAAGTGATTAACATTAACACTGTGATCTAACATTCTATCATTAACGTGTGAGCTTTCTGCTTCTGTTTTTAAGCATGCACAATGAGTTTGCACTAGAAAAAGGAAACCACATTCACATAAGCAAAACTGTCTGCTGTCCTCTCTGACACACAGGCATCCACCCACACAGACAAAAAACTAAACCTTAAATACATTATTTAGCCATGAATTAAAGTAACCAATAGGCTATATTAAGTAAATATGTATTTAGATTGTGAAACAGATCTCTTCATTACCTCTTTACAGTAAAGCAAAATATAAACAAGTACAAACTTGACTACATTTTTTAGTTCCTGGAATAAAGGTGTGAGGGCTTCGTGAAAAAAGCTAAATGCACAGATGTTTCGAAACTAAATTTACCTCGTCTAAAACTACCTCATATAAAACAGAAAGATCAGATAATAAGCATGTTGGCTGTGCTTCTTGACAGACAAGGTTTCAGTATGTGTCTGATGTTCAGACTTTGTATTACTAAAGCATAAATCAACACATTTTCAAAAATCTTTCATGAAGATCTTTACAGAATCATGTGAAGATGTCAGACTACAGCTAAAACAAAAAGGGCACAGGGCACTTTTACAAAAATATTAAACAAAAAGTGTATATAAATATGTGTTAAAATGTAGGTTTTAAAAAGGTGTGGCGGAGTTAAACAACCAATTCAGCTCAAACAAAGCGAATATGAATCCATCCTAATTCAATTAACATGGGCAATTGCAAACGGAACACCATGGGTCGTATATTTTAGAGGTTTGCAATAAAAATAAATAAACAACAACAAAACATTCACTTTAGTTTATAGAGCTTCACATTAGAGTGTGATGCACATGAGATGAACAGTAGTAATTGACTCTTTTATTTACTGTATTATTAACAACAACAGTTTAGCCTCCTACCCTTCAAAAACCGCTTCCTCACGTTCACTTCTGCCTATTTCTGTCGTCTTGTAAAATATCAGCAAAACACTTATTGCGCAAATGGTCCACAGTTTCCGTGTCAGTCGCATTTCGTGTACGAATCTTAAAAAGATCTTAAATAATCTCTAGCATCTTGTGTTCTCCCATCGCACAGATCACCCGTGCCATTGACGAAAGGAAGAGCCGCTGCGCTCAAGCATGTACCTCGGATGCGCACCTCCCACTGTTGAGTGACAAACACAGCAGCCAATAAGTTCCCTCATATGTAAATTAGTTCAGAAACGTGCCAATCGCGATGCAGCAGAGCATCGTGAATATATATAACTACTGTGTTTTGAGGTTGATAAACAACCCCTTGCAAAAAATTAACAAGATATTGTGGTATTTTTGATAAAACGTATATGCTTGCAATTAAACACAAATAAACAATTAGACTGCAGCTCTTTTGACATTGAATATGATGTGTTATGGAAAAAGGGTTTGTTTCATTTTCAATTCCATGCAAATCATGAAAAAATATTTTACCAAAGGTTTTCACCATTCTAATAGCCTACCTCTCAATATTTGGTTGCTTAATACCCATGTGAGGTCTTTCTTAAATGTTCTAAAGCATTTTCTGAAGCATGGTTTATAATGGTCCATAGTCCTCATAAATGGCCACATTAAAATATACTTTCTGTTCTTTTAAGAGCCTTTTCCATTTGTTGGGTATGATCAACAGGGGTTTAGGACAAAATAAACAATAGTTCAATAGACTATATTTTACATGGCCTATACATTGTATATTGTACACCGATCAGGCATAACATTATGATCACCTTCCTAATATTGTGTTGGTCCCGCTTTTGCAGCTCCATACACAACAAACTGTGATGCTCTGTGTATTCTGACACCTTTCTATCAGAACCAGCATTCACTTCTTCAGCAGTTTGAGCTTCAGTAACTCGTCTGTTGGATTGAACCACACAGGTCAGCATTCGCTCCCTACATGCATCAGTCATGACCCTGTTGCTGGTTCACCGCTGTTCCTTCCTTTTGATAGATTCTGACCACTGCACACTGGGAACATCTACAAGAGCTGCAGTTTTGGAGATGCTCTGATCCAGTCGTCTAGTCATCACAATCTGATCCTTGTCAAACTCTCTCTAATCCTTACGCTTACCAATGTTTCATGCTTCTAACACATCGACTTTCAGGACAAAATGTTCACTTCCTGCCTAATATATCCCATCCACTAATAGATGCTGTGATGAAGAGATGATCCGTGTTATTCACTTCACCTGTCAGTGGTCATAATGTTAGGCCTGATCGATGCATATTAAAGGTTAAGCCTCTTTTGACTTTTCATTTAATATAGCAGGGCTATATTTATATTTTGTAGTTTATTTAATGCTAAAAATGAATGCTCCTGATTTTTGATAAAAAAGAATTAACTTTGTATAGAAAGCAAGTACATGCCATTTCACTTCCTCCATTCACAAGTCCCATTCCATCCATTACCTTGGCATCTTGCATCTTTAGGGGGGTGGAGCTAAAATGCACAAATAAGAAATGAGGATTATGAAGATTCCATCCCTAATCAAACACACCTGAACTAGTTTATCAAGCCCTGTGTCCAAAATGATCTACTCCCCTACTATAAACATAGTATGTAAAAATCATTATGCAAAGTAATAAAGCACATAAAAATTCTTGGTAAAAAAGGATCAGAAACACCCGGGTGATCCCACCAAGATTTTTCATTATGCGTGAGATGTAACAAAATAAAAATAATTTTTCTATCGGCCCCTGACTTTTGTCAATAAATGCACAGTGGAGTCATTTTCTCTTCCGGGTTAAGGGAGCAGTAAAGAAAATCTCCAATTATCTATTTTATAAACTTAGTTCAAGTTCAAGTGTGTATGCAATAGTATGTGATACTTCCTGCAGCAAGTTGTTGGTAGCCTACTTTATATGACTGTGAATCACAGTAGCCACATCCATATGATCAGCTCCAATGACCTAACATACAACGCAAGGTTGATTAAATCACATGAAATGCAAAATAAATGTCTGACTTCCTGTTTGGCAGACATATTGACTGAATCTTTAGAAAGTTGTCTATGGCTTACGAACAATCTGCTCACTGTTGACTAAAGAGGGCACTACACTTCCACACCCATGTCTGAGCTTTTCCCCACACCTAAAAACACTGATGCGTGGTGCTCAGGTCAGTTCCACATCATACTCACACTTGTGGTCTTGTCCGCTGGAGAGCATGTGACTGTATCACTTCACTATGAGGTTCCAAAAATGTGTTGACTGCATTGTGCAATCTATTGTTATTGCCTGTGTTTTATTTGGGTTTGGAATGGGTGTACACTCTTAATATAAGGCGCTTAAAAGGTTCTTCACAGCGATGCCATAGAAGAACACTTTTTGGTTCCCCATCCAGTCAATGGTCTCTTTCTTGCCTTTTTATAATCTGAAGAAACTTTACCAGAAATGGTCATCGAATGTTAAAGGTTCTTCATGGAACAATTTAGACAAAAAAGGTTCTTCTATGGGATCGTGAATCACCTTTATTTCTATGTGTCATCAGTTTATGTCATCTGTATGTTTTTGTCACACACTGCAGGCGAATAGAGACACCACGGGGATTCTTGTTCCTTCCTTTTATGTAACAGGTACATGAGTTCCACAGGTAAACAAGGCAAGTAAACAACCGAGCCAGAACTAGCAAAAAAACACTGACAACTAGACCAGACAAGGGATAGAGGGAGAGTGAGGCTGCGGTCCAGTCCAAATTTTTATGCCCTTCCGCTTCCCTCTCAAACTTCCCTCTCAAACTTCCCTCTCAAACTTCCCTCTCAAACTTCTCTCAGTCTCGACTCGTTGACTTGGATTTGGGTCATTGCTTACTATAAGGTTAATAAGGTTAAATGGAACACACTAAACCATGTAAGCCCTTGATCACTTATTCACTTTGAAGCCGAATTATTAAATACACCCCTATTCACTTATGAATTTGTTTTATGGACCATTTTATATAGGCTACATATAAGTTGTTGAAGGATATTTAAAAAACTATAGATCGCTGCATAAGCTATTGGAGAAAAATAAAATTACACAATCAAAACATCAATAGTATAAACTTTGACTGTAAACATAGGCTAATCTAGCTGCAAGTATTATGCAATTAAATATATTATAATATTATAAATATTATAAATAATGTAATATGAAGTCCATGGGGGAAACAAACCGGGAGGAACTGTGACAGTTGTCCATTTGTGTCATCTGTTTATCACTATAGTCTCTGAATTATGACAGAAGCAGCATAATTAAACCTACTATAGATTTCCCAAAAAAATCAAGTTTTATCAGGAAAAGAGGTAAACGTTTCATTCAATCTGTTGCAGAACGTTCACTGACAGCTGAAAGTCATAAACTAAACTCACAACAGCATACACTGTAGACAACACAACGGACACAACAACAGGGAGGACGAAATATACAAACAACATAACCGGATGATGACATATAGACGACATGGGGGTGATATGATACAGACAACATAAACTGACAATGGGAAGGACAACATACGTACACTTGTGTCATAAACTGACGACATAAACGCATACGAAAACAAATTAAACGCATGAAATAACAGTAGGCGTAAACAGTTGTGTTGTACAACATAATTCAATCAACACATTTTTGGCACAAATTAATACTTCATCGGGTCTAAAATATGAACATTACTTAATCTACACTTCAGTCAGAGCTGACAGCCTATGCAGTACTTCCCCTATCTGTGGTCGACAGGTGATATTACAGGAAAAGTTGACAACATTGCTAAAGTGAGATTTTATATTTAAAAAATACAAATTATTTCTTCATTTCCTCACCCTCATGTCATTCCAAACCTGCATGAACTTTCCTTTAATGATCTACTAAAGTGATACGATAAATGTTTGTATAGGACATTTCACAACATTAAAAAGAATGTCATTTGAATGTTCCAGCAAGTGCAGATCAAGGACGGACGGTGGATGTAAAATGCTCCAGATCTTTGGTAGGCCTATAGGTATCTATACTCTTTGCTATCAGTATTGTTTCAAAATTAGCACATTATTTTGTCATGTGTTGAGCTACTTGTCTACTGATCTGATATGTAGCCTACGCTCCCTATTTAAGAAGCAGAGAAAATTCCCAAGTTCTAGTGGAAGACTTTGGATAATATTTTTTATAGATCAGTGAACAGAGAAGAGCTTTGATTATAGTCTGATGATTGAGGATCAGTGTGATACTAGAGCAGTTGAACTGTATTTAAGGTACTTAAGGTAAAGATATTAATGATATTTGAGGGTTTTCACAAAAAGTGCATTTGATAGTTAAATATGGACTGAAAGAAAACCACTAGGTGGCGATATGCACATAACATGCCAGAGAGTAGACGTCACTTTGTAGTTTTACTCATGAGATCGATTGTACTGGTCTGAACACACTAAACCGGAAGAAAACAAGCAGGACAAATTAAGGTAATAACAATTCTCTCTCTGGTCAGATTGTATGAGTATTCCATGTTATCTAAAGTATTAAATAAGTCCTAAATAAGCTTATCGTTTGAGTTTAAGAGTGTTTAACTTCACACGACGTCATCAGTTAGCACAGCAGGCTAATCACGAAGGATATTTTCTGATACTTTATATGTAATATTGAAAATATTGTAAAAAGAAATGAAAAAATGTAGCTGTTTACGACCTTTACGGATGTAGAAAATTACGAAGACTTTGTGTTATTAAAAAGCATTAAATAATATTTAAGCTATAACGGTTTTCTTCCAGATAAAGCTTTGTTGTTATGTAATAAAATGTAACGTTTATTTTGTGTCATTTATCATGTTTTAGATTACAGTGATTAGCAATATTGTCGTTTAAGGTTGCCTTTAGTTGAATCACATAAGGATCCTGCGATCTGTTCTACCGTTCATGATCAAATACCCCCAATTTTGTTATTGTCGTGTTATGAATTTAGGTAACATTTGGCGAAGTAACTTATTTAAAAGTATTCGTTTCAGGACATATCTGTTTTCAAACGACTGATAAATGATAACGAGTGGCCCATGATGACACAACGCAGGATTCTGCGGTTGGTACGTGCTGCTGGGTGCGTAAGCCCAAGTTAGTTCGTGTCGCTGTCTCACTGCAGGTTGCTGAACCTTTTGCCAGCTCTCTTAAATATCCAGACCAGAATACACTTCCCCCACATAGAGACAATCAGCAATATACAATTAAACAGGGTATTTAAATGACAGACCCCAGGAAGGGCTCATCCTCAACAGTGAGTAGAATAACTCAAACCTTTGACATGATCTGCTGTGCTTTTAAGGGGATAAGACATTGTACAGTCGCGCTGAGCTGAGAGTGAGAGATATATATATATATAATCATATATTGTGTTCTGTTAGATGAAGATCTAAGTTATGTGGGAGAGTCAGTTGTTTTTTGGAAGTGGCACTCTTTATGTTCAGAATTCAGACATATCTGCACAGGCTTTCCATCTCTAATTTTAACAAACTTAAGCAAATCTCAATCATTATTCATCACCTGTTGGTTACCATTATTATAGCTGTCAACTATATCACCTCACCTGCTGCTTATGACTTTATGATGATTTAATAAGAATTTGACTCCCATCTTTTTATTAAAATAGTCTTATAGTGAGCGTGATCATAGGCGTTATGCTTTATGGTGCATTGCTGCGTATGAAAGCTTAAACACAACAATACATCAATGTGGAGGGAGAGACTCATGGGGATGGTAACCATGGTAACCAGTGGTGACTGCCTGTGGGTGTGTGCAGCCATTACCATAGTTACCTTCTCATCGGGTGCTGTGTGTGTGATGATGATGATGATGATGTCAAACGGCTTGCTGGACCGCCCCTTTCTCTCCTCCTTTGAGTGAGTCACAGGCTGCAGTGAGGAAGCAGTTCGCCTGTCGTCTCACGCGTATCGTCTGTTTTCTGCTGCGCTTCAAATATCAACGTGACCAGCATCTTTGGTAGGCAGCCTGTTCATGCCTTCTATATCTGTCTTTTCACCTGCTGTTGTCCTCTGCTGTGATCAGTTTAATATGGTAAATATAGCTTTCAGCGATTATTTGTGTTTACATCAGATGTGTTGTTGTTGTTTTACATTTTATGTGGAACTGCATGCTGGAACTAGTCTTGGGTCTAGAAAGTGATTCTCTCACATGAGTGAATCAGTGCAAATATGTTTTGAGCAAGTGTATTGTGTTGCTGATTGATATTTGCAGGATGATCGATGGTGTGTGTTTGAAAGCATGTCGAGATCAATAGATATGGCTGTTGTGATGCTCTGAGTGGAGGTCTTGTATGATGGTGAGTTTGACTCTGAAGAGAGCAGATGTTTGCAATGGATTTTCTAGAATTTTAATAGCGTCATGAGCTGCTGGAAAGGGAGATGATAACCTTTTCTTTTTATTCATAAATAAATATAGCTAATAATGATACGTTCAACTAAAGACACAAAAGATGATACTGTAATTATCCTTTGCACTTTTAAAGCGATTTACAGCTGTTTTTTTCTTACAACATTAAATGGACAAAGGAGTGGACTTCATTGTCCAGGTGTACCATTTGGGATTAAAAGGCCGGATGTTCTTTTATTGAAGATAGCACAGAGAAAGAGAAACATCTCAATGGTTCATACACTTTTGTGTCACTTATGAACCAGAACATTGTTTCCCTTTAATGAGGGTTTGTGTGGGAAATATAAGATTAGATTATTATTAGAACCAAATGTCTTCTGTAAATCACTCTTGTAAGTGTGGTGTGAATTAATCACATCAAACATAATTTGCTGCTGGCTTTTACAATGGAACTTGTTCATCTTGTTTGACCTGCTAGCATTTATCTCTTAAATAAAACAGATTCTCACAACTGATGTTCTCAAAATGTTTGACCATTTGTAAGTTTAATATCACTGTATGTTGCTCATGCAAACTATTGGCAAAGGAGTTCTGTGAAGTGAGAAAGCAAAAATTGGGGAAAAACACATCAATTTAATGCCATTTATGGGAATTCACACTTAGATATGATTGCATCATGCTAAACTGACTTGAAATGACTTTTTGGCTTAACTCAATGTTTTCATTTTAAAAGAACATGTTTCAGCTAAAACATAAAAAAAGGTTTGATTCATGTTCAATTTACTTAATTTAAACCTGTTAATTCAACAAAATGTTCAAATTAAAAGGGAACAATGTTGTCACTATTACTAGCACTTCTCGTGAATATTGCTTACTTAGACGAATCGCTTGCTGTTTTCCTCAATTGTAAGTCGCTTTGGATAAAAGCGTCTGCCAAATGAATAAATGTAAATGTCACAACTGCCAGTTCCCAGCATGCTTGGCGTTTGACTGAATAATGAGTGTAAATGTTGAAAATAAAGTTTTATGCTTTTTTTTATACGGATGAAATGAGGATGAGACCTTTTAATGTTCAGAATTTTGTTGTGTGTTGGCTTTTAAAAGTTTTTTTGTTTTGTTGGTGGTTTTAGGAGGTTACCATTGTGCTGAAGAGTAGATCATTTGCTTAGGCTGAGAACTGACACATTAAAACTATTTTGATTGTTTCTTTTATCTAAAGGCAGAGATCTGAGCTCTTGCTTGACCTCACCTCACCTCATTGAACATTGTTTCATGTTTAAAAAAGCTCTTGTTGCTATTAGGTAGAAGTTAACTAAAAGTCATTCAGTCAAATTGTTCTCACATGTACTGTAAGTCTTATTGGATTTACTTGATTCATTCATTTTCCCACTACATGAAGTATCTAAGTACCTGTTAATTTCATGCTATGGACACACAAACACATGAAACCACTGTCCACAATTAAATCATGTTAAACCAAATAGCTATTCTTTTCAGTGTAGGATCTCCTTGGAGTTCTACACAAATAGCAATTTTTGTCTTACTGTTCACATCATGTTTTGTCAGTCATTGGCAGAAAAAAAAAATCAGCATGACATGAATGTGCAATAATTATAAAAACAATTAGGGGTGTGGAGGACTAGTCGAACATTCAAACATCTGGCAGAGCAACTACTTTTACCCAAGCGAAAGGAAGGTTAGGAGGTTGCAGGGAGGGAGTGTTGCTGTAAAATAAATCTGCAGTACAACTCGGGTCTTCAGCCCAGTTTTTTGATTTTCTGCAGTGTCTTTTGGCATTGCAAAGTTGCATCTTTTAGGCATTTTGATCTTTTTGGCCTGTTTACAAAAGATTTTGTCCACACAAAGCTGCCTGAGCTAAGCTTTAAACCATTGTTTAATGTTGTTGTGTGTCCTAACTGGCATATACACAGATCCTGACAGAAACCTTGTAAGCTCCAGATCTGTTACTGCAGCTCTCAGGAATAATTCTAAGGTTGCTCCATCACTATGCAACACTTTGTTCAGACATGCTTGAGAAAGGGTGTAAACACTAGAATGAGAAGGGATTCTCCTGTGAGTCGAAGTGCTTCTAAATTAGAACAGCACATCTTCATGGACATCAATCATGGAACATCTGTGCACAAACATTCTAGTGTGTAGAAGCGGTGTTCTACCTGCTCTTGTTGTCCCCGATGACTCAGTGACGCAATCTGCTCTGAAGAGTTGGAAGCCTAGCAGATGTAATGTCCGAGATCATAAGTAAAAATCTCGTAAAATACTTACGACGTCCCGTGAGATAAGGTTGTAATGTCTATTTCGAATGGACTCAATGTCAAACACAAAGCGCCAGGGTTTAAAGAGATCTGCATGAATGAGAAGTATATGTCTGTGAAAGGAAAATATAAACTAACTCCACTAATTGTAGATGTTGTGTATTTTATCTATACTGTCTTTTTCACTGTGGTGATACTTAAACTTTAATTTGTACAGTGAAATTGAGGTATCGTGTGAATGTACTTATTTGACATAAGCCCATCCGATATTAATTTGTGACCGACCTCATGTTCGATCACTCTCTCGCTTTCTTTTCTTTGCTTCCTCCGACAAAAAAGTTAAAAGTTGTCCTACCACAAAAATAATTTTAGAGACATTATTTTAAGGTCAAAAAGCTACTCGTTGTTGCTTTAATGTCAGCATTGAAAGAGCAAGCAGCTCTGTTGGCAGTTTGTTCCCAGAGTGCATGTCACAATGTTTGTTCAAAAGTCTCCTTCCAATCCTGCTTTGTCTACATTGTTTTTGCTGCACAATTAATCGAATTACGAGTGAAACAATTACTTAATCGCTCAATTACAGCTGTGCATTTGCTCTCATTTCTGTGCTTTCGGCAGTGTGTTTGGGCACCGGATACAGTGGCGAATCAGAGAATTAAAACGTTGACGTGTCCTTTAGCTATTCGTTTTGGATTTTTAATTGACAACATAATTATTTCCATAATTATTTGTTATTTCTATTATATTTTTAGTTTAGGATGTTTATAGAAAGAATATAGCATGCAGCTGTGTCACAGAAAGTTATAAAACATTTCAAATCTTCAAAGTAAAATCTATTGTTCTACAGTAATAATCGCAATTACAATATCAAAGTGAACAATCGACAATTATGATTTTTGTCATAATCGTGCAGCCCTAGCTGCCATTGTTTTTCTCTCTATTGAAATGTGCCTCATCATTTACATAATGAAACATCTTTCTTTACAGAACGCTTGCTTCTATGCGATTAGGGCAGACATGGCAACGTCTGTTTTTTATTGATGTTTTGTAGCCGTGTTGTGGTGGTGCCCCGTCAGGATAAACAATAGTCCCATAATTCCCAGTTACTCACCCCTACCTGTCGCATCCAGATGACCTCATTGATATGTGACAGGGAGTCTAGTTCAGGCCACTATGGCATTATTTGTCTATTATTAAGCGCTGCTTATTGCCGCCCACTTCGTGTCTCTCAGAGGAAGCAAACAGACAGTGTTGTGATGGGAATCCGCTTTGATTGGATTATCGTGTTTCTGCAAAGTCTCATCCTCTTTACAGACTTCGTATATCTACAGTACTGTATATTGCATGAAGAAGAAATTGATGTCTCTTCATATGGGCATTGGTCAAGTTGAAAATGGAAATTTTCATTGGTCTTATTCTCTTATTCAGGTTGTAACGGAAGTCTGATGCTGCACTGGTGATATGCTCTGGCCGTCCTGAGAGAAGCAAGAAGCCTTCTCTCTTTCCACCCGTCACTCTCTCTCTCGGCAGTGTCACGCTACATCTGGACAGCCCTCGTGTCGTTCAGAACGCAAACAAAAGTGACGCGGACCGTTTCAGTGGTACTTTCGAACAGATCAAGCGAGTTCGCGGCTGAAAGGACGGAGGAGGAAGAAAGGGCAGAAGAAGAAAATCCGAGGAGCAGGAGAACCAGATGCCAGAGTTGCTGAGAATTGTCAGGACAGCAACTGATGCAGTGATTCTTTCAGCTCATTTCCACTGTTGATCGCTCTGTACTGAAACATCCAGACAGAGATGGCTGTGCTGGGGTGCAGCTTGCTTGTCTTGGCGCTTTTCTGTCAAAGCCATGGCCACAATATCCAAAATGTCAGGATGAAGAGGTGACCCATTTTTTAACATGTAAAGTTGCTTTGGATAAGTGTCTGTTCAGTAAAAAATATCAATGTAAAGCATACATGCGAGCGGTGTTTGCTAAGGCAAGACATAATATTGCACATGCAATAGGGGATTTCAATAGGCGCGTAATCCTACATATTATTTATTTTCCTTTCTGTTTCATGTTTTCATTTAAAATAACGTCTTGCGACATGTTGCACCAGGTTTAAAAAGCGTCTAGTTGTTGTGCGATGCCACTGGTTCCATGTTTTAAAAGAAATCATAATGGAGTTAAAAACATAATCGCAGGAATTTGTTCGAGTTTAAAACAGACTGACAGTGAGTTCAATATACTGAATGCATCACATTTTCAGGATCTCAGGATTAAATGTATCAAACAGGTATTTTCATCAGGTTTGCATTATTGAGATAATCTCAGATGCAGAACCCACCAAAATGTTTTGTGGCATTTTTTTGTGTTAATATAGGTTTCAGGACAATGCCTGGTCAGACCCAAATGACTGCTCCAGTATCAGACAGCCATTTGTACTCTCCAATACTTACAATTTTTCCTTGGATATTCGCCTGCCAGGGGTGACTCCAACAGAGGTAAGAGGTCTTTATGTCTCTTTGGGTATTAAAAAAGTGTCATCTCTGAAAACATGCATGCTAAACTGATTTATTATTTATAATGTTTTGTGTGTTTGTGGAGTTTAAAGTTTTCATTTTTCATGTCTTGGTATTGATGTGGGCTTTCTGCCAGACTGAGATCTGGACTGCATGTGCTTTCTATTGATCTGCTGTAATGCATTAGCACCGCACACGCTGTTGCAGATGGAAGCTTATGGGTCACATGACTGATGCAGGTCTCTGGAGGGCACTGACCTCTGTCACTCTGGAGAAAAAGAGAAGCTGTGCAGACTAATGAAGATGTTTATGTCAATAACAGAGAAAGGGCGAGAGTCTGCTGAAAACTGACGCTCCTGAAGCGTGTGTGTGTGTGCGTGCGTGCGTGCGTGTGCATGCGTGTGTGCGTGCGTGTGCATGCGTGTGTGCATGGGGTGTTTCTATTCTTGTTCTCAGCTAAGGTCTGTGAGTCATAGCCATGTGATTCATCTCTGCTGTGGGGAATGCTGATGTATGATACCTCACTGAAGAAATCAAGACTTACATCATTGATCAGACATGCATAAGATCATAAAATGCAAGGAAAATAAACAAATTGTGTGTAGAACACAAATAATTCTTTGTAATCGATGGCACTGCATTAACACTGTGTTGAGTACATGGGGCTCATTCACTGAAGCATTTCCTTAGCATACAAAGCTAAGGATATATTTTTTAATGATAGAAATATATAAAAGATACTCTGAACTCTGTATTAGTGAGTCAGGTGTTGGCAGTGAAGCAACACTTGTTGTTTTCCTTCTAAGCAAGATGAGAACGCTTTGTTCTTGAAATCTTTTTTATTTCTTTATTTTAACCGCACTAAAAACTAAGTATTCACCTATAGGCCAGGGAACCAGAGTTGTTTTCCTCTGAAGCATGTGCTGATTCATTGTTTCAGACTCCATAGAGCTTTTGCACCAGAGGAATGTTTTCTTAGTTCTGGAATACCAGCCTCTCAGGAATGATTTTAGTTTTCTTCTAAATAGGGCACAAAAAGAACGACCAGCGATGCAAGTGTATATTGACTGGCTGAACACATGTTGCAAACCAGTATTTTAAAGTGTTAAAAGACATAAACATGAAGACAGCTAAAGGCTGAAATACACTACATGACTTTTAAAATCTAAACAGATTTTTTAAAAGATAGATATCATACATTTTGTCGCATGTGCAGACTTTTTGAACGTTTCCATAGAAAACAATACGTGATAAAATCGGCAGACTTTCTACAACGACTCCAGACTGAAAATCTGGGCAAAAGTCTTGTAGTGTATTTCAGCCTTAATATAAGCTACACTTTCCTGTGACAAATGTCCTTTTCTGGGTACTGTCACTGTCCATTTCCACCAGGAAACCTCATCTTTTCTGATAATAGTACTAAACACAGTAGCTCCATGGCGGCTCTTAAAGACGTCTTGGATATGCAGCCTTGGGCATCAAAGTCCATCTTTCTGTTCAGACCTCAGTAATCCACACACAGTCTTGAGTCTCCTCGGGTCCTTCTTTGGAATATCTATATCTACTGTTAAAGGCCATGAGAAATCAGAAGATCAAATGATCATTTTGGCTGAATAATTTTTAATTATTTCTTATTCAGTTTTCATTGCTTGCCTATTGAAACCCTTTACGTATGATTTCTTCATGGTATCTAGCAGAGCTCACATCATCCATCTCTCGTCAGTTTTTGGAGGGTTTGTTCAAACTGTTAGGACAACCAAAGCCAGGAACGCTTTTAACAATCTCATAGCAAGAGACAAGTGATACACACTGACAGAATCTGATCTGTAGTGATGATGTGATTGACGGTCCAGTTTCAGGTGTGCAAACGATGGCCATTCTGTTGAGTTGATGGATGGGCTGTAGTGTTTCATGACAATATTGTAGGTGTGGGTTAAAAATAAAGTGTACTGTTGAAAGAACTGATCGGTAAGAACTGGAAGAGCTTTTATCAGCAGCATCCTCTGAAGGTTGACGCTTTGTGAAACGCTGGAAGTCAAAAGAATATCCATTCCTAAGACGGTCTGTACAGCTTAAAGTCTGCGTCAATCAAGAAAAACAGTGTCAATTTCATCTCTTGATCTAAGTAAAATATCAGGGGATGCATTTCAATATTGCAGTGTACGTTCTAGTGGTGAAACAGATCGCGCTCAGCGGTTCGAAATGCATGTGATCTGCAGATTAACTCTAAATTTAGATCGTTTTAGCGTGCACAATATTAAAGCGCATTCTCATGCATATTTTAACTTAAACTGCTGCGTAAGCATGTGACTCACAGATTAACTGTAAGTTTATTCATCATAGAGTTTAAAAAACGTTTTCTTGTATATCTTAACTTAAACCTCTGCACAAACAGCAATGTTGTGTTGAGTGCAAATGACGCGATCTACGGGCAAACGCACACCACTTCTGCAATTTTGACGCGCCGCCCACTCGTGCATTTCGAAAGTCAAGTCAAAGTCCGCTTTATTGTCAATTCTGTCACATGTACAGTACATACAAATGGAGGATTGAAATTGCGTTACTCTCAGACCCTAGGTGCATACAGATAACATAGAATAAACATATATCAAAAAAATATGTCAAATTACAGATAAATACAAAATCTATATATATATATACACAAAACAACTTTACAAGCAAGGGATATGTAACCGAAATAATTGTGCAAACCAAAGAAATAATCAACAGTACAGATGAGATAAACAGCAGTGCAGATTAAATAAACAGCAGCGTAGATGAAATAGGAGTTTAGCTTCCTGACTGCCTGGTGTATGAAGCTCTCCTTCAGTCTGCTGGTCCTGGCCTGGAGACTCCGAAGCCTCCTCCCTGATGGCAGCAGACTGAAGAAGCTGTGTGACGGGTGGGTGGGATCACCTGCAATGCAGAGAGCTTTGCGGGTGAGACGGGTACCAAAAATGTCCTGGAGAGAGGGGAGAGAGACACCAATGATCTTCTCAGCTGCTCTCACTATGCGTTGGAGAGTCTTGCGGCAGGACGCGTTGCAGGCGCCATACCACACAGTGATGCAGCTGGTCAGGATGCTCTCGATGATGCCTCTGTAGAAGGTGCACATGATGGGGGTTGGGGCTCTGGCTCTTCTCAGTTTGCGGAGAAAGTAGAGACGCTGTTGTGCTTTCTTCGCCTCAGAGGTCCTCAGTGATGTGCACACCCAGGAACTTGGTGCTGCTCACTCTCTCCAAGGTCGCACCGTTGACAGTGAGAGGAGCATGCTGAGTGTGCGCTCTCCTGAAGTCGACAACAATCTCCTTCGTCTTCTCCACGTTCAGAGAGAGATTGTTGTCACTGCACCACCTGGCCAAGTGGCTCACCTCACTCCTGCAGTTTGTCTCATCTCTGTTGCTGATGAAACCCACCACAGTTGTGTCGTCCGCAAACTTGATGAAGAGGTTGGAGTCATGTGATGGTGAGCAGTCGTGGGTCAGTAGGGTGTAGAGGAGGGGGCTAAGTACACATCCTTGGGGGGCCCCCGTGTTTAGTGTGATAGTGCTGGATGTGTTACTGCCGACCCGTACTGCCTGAGGTCTCCCAGTCAAAAAGTCCAACAGCCAGTTGCACAGCGAAGTGTTTAAACCCAGCTGGGACAGTTTGTGAGTGAGCTGTTGAGGGATGATTGTGTTGAATGCTGAACTGAAGTCTATGAACAGCATTCTGACGTAAGAGTTTTTTTTGTCCAGATGAGTTAGTGCAGCATGAAGAGTAGTGGCGATGGCATCATCAGTCGAACGCTTGGACCGATATGCAAACTGGAAGGGGTCCAGAGAGGGGGGGAGGACAGACTTGATTTCACTCCTAATAAAGGAATACGTGACATTTTCTAAATGATTTTTTGGGGGGGTTTTTGTAAATCGTCTGTGACAGAAACTTTCTAACATGTGTATTGTTTTTCTGACAGTCTGACAGCTATATCTGTATGGCAGTTCCTGTCCCCACATCACGGGACGCCTATATAGGTGAGTAGAGTTTTTAAAACAAGGTCCCAATAAATATGAATACTTTGTCATTCATAAACTAAGTGTTTAATCTGATCAAGCTCTTGTACATATCTAATTCTCATGTTTTCTGTTTAATGTTCATAAGAGATTGCTGTTGCTGTTGGTGACATGTGTCCTGTTCAGACTCTGAACAGGTCTTTGTTTGCTCAAGCACTCTCATCTAGGCCTTGATATTGAAACATGGCCATGTCACGACTCATGGACAGAATGTTTGTCGAGCTCAAACAAAGTGATATTTACCGACCGACCTCCCACAGTCCTCTCCCAACATTTACAGTCCAAAAAATGCATGTTAATCACAGTCGTATTGGACACCGAGTCAGATATCTGCCAGTTCAGCTGCTGTGTGTGAAACTCTTCTCTTTGTGAGAAGCAGTCAGGGTTAGTAATGGAAGAAGTAATGTAATCTAAGAATGTAAAATAATCACAAGATCTGTTAGTTTCAGTCTGATGAAACTTTAATAAATTAACAGATGCCATTATGTTTGTCAACTTATGAATATGTAACAAGGTTTAATGAAATAGTTCACCTAAACTTTTGTTAAATTTACACAAGCCTTGCTCTCGCAGTGATCCAGCCCTGTATTATTTACTGTGTTCTATGAAGCACACATGCAGAATGTCCTAGCGTTAGGCAAAGACATAATATATCAGGTCGCATGTCACATGCTGGCAGCGCAACCAATAGAATTAAACATATTGTATTACATCAAAAAAAGTCACCATTTTAAATTGTGTGTATTGCAATATGTCATATGGCAAGATATCATTAAACCCCTATTAAATACTAATCCTATAAAGCTATATATAATTTGTTCAGTTTGTGTGTTCCCTGGAAATTGAGCTTCCTGACTTTAGCATTTGTGCTACAGTAACAGTCATTCATCAGTATTCTTGATGCTGATTTTTTTTAGTTGTTTGAAAGAAAAAGTACCTGGAAAAACAGCGTATTATATGTGCTTTAATTCATTACCTGAAGATGTTTACTTCATTCATTTCTCAATCATTATTGTCACTGACTAAAGATATCACTAAAGATTTTCTTTCTATTCTCAGTGGACTTTGTGCCGCATGCCAGTATGGACACTGCTCACCACATGCTGTTATATGGCTGCAGAAAACCTTACACCACCAAAGGCTACTGGTGAGTCACATTTGATGTTAAAGTGAGCCATTTGTTGCCTCATTTCCTTAGAAAGTGTCAACTCTGCGGCAGTGTGGTATCAAAACACTGATATTTGTTTAAGCATAACGGCCTCTTAAGCATGAATTCCATGCCAGACAGGGTCTGAAAAAGAAACACGTTATTTCTGCCATTCCAAGATTCACTGAAACCTGGAATTACGACTGGGCTTGATTTTTAAACGTACTGTTATAACTATGACAGTAACTATAAGTAAACCATTTGTAGCATCCTTACAGTGTAAACACTGTGGCACTTTCATCACACAACACATTTTGTTATCAAAACAAGCATAGAATCCCCCAAAAGAGAAAGAGACGCACTAATAAACCTGCCTGTTACTATGGCAACCCTTCATGTCTTGAACAGCATCCGCACCGCCAAGAGGGAGTTTCTCATTTATTCTTCAGGCTCCATAGGCACCGTGGTAAGACACAAGAACTCTTTAACATGCTTTGTAGGACCCTGTGGCGAGCCAAAAATGCTATTTTCTTCAGTTTTTACATTGACACGGTGCGATTAATTCATCCCGGTCTCTGTTCCCATCGGTTGTGCCTTTGTATTTAGCAGTTCTCAGGTCTTATCAATAATGTATCATCCCTACGCTGCAGGGCGTCTTCAGCGCAGACATGTGCAGTGTGAGAGATGTGAAGTTTCTGAAGCTCTGGGATCAGCAGGGGGTGTGAAAGTAGGCCAGTCATTTCAAACCCAGCAAATCCAATAGAATGAGCAAAACCAGCCACGGTTATAGCCTCTGGGAAGTGGTGAAATAACTCTGTAACTAAACAATGAGATTTTTAGCTCTACTTGAACTGGTGACTTTTATTGGTTCCGATTTTTTAAGCTTATTTTTGAAGCACGAACTTGAAATGGGTTTCACAACACATGAAGAAACAAAACTACAAAGATGCTGTTTTTCTTTATATTCCACAATAATGAATATTAAAGAATACTTTGTCTACCTTCAGGCCTGGGTCCACCCTAAATCATAAATTATGCTAACTCCACAAAATGATCAATATTTTTGTAAATGTAATAAAATGTACGCGCTGTGTGAAACCTAAAAATGATGGGTGAATACATTGTATTTTTAGGTAGTATTATTTACGTTTCATCTAAAAGTTTTATGCATTAAATTGTGTAAATTTAATGCATGTGTGATGTATGTTATCATGTTATTGTTATCATTATTGATGATAACGGTGGTTAGTAGTAAACAATGAATGTACATCAGCCTGGCTACAATGCTAAAGTGCTCTCTAAACTGTAAACGCTTCTTTTACCTAAAACCACCTTTTTATGGGCTTTGCATTATGTAGTACACAATAGAAACTGTAGAAATCATCGATATTAATGCTTTTGCTGTATTTGGACGGTCAGAGGTTACAGTATCTGCACATAAATGCATTGGTGTTTATAATGACCGTTGTGTGTTAAATCACTCAGGGATTGTGGGAAAGAGCTGGAGACATGTCAGGATCAGGCCAAGATAATGTACGCCTGGGCCAGAAATGCCCCTCCAACCAAACTACCCAAAGGTGCCTCCCCTTCATCATCTCTCTGTTTCTTCATGTCTGTTAGCAAACGCTTCACGTGTAGTATCATTTAACTGTATGATTTTAACCTGTGCTAATTGGTCACGAGTAGAAAAGACTAGAAACAATAGAGACATTTCTGTTTACAGATGTTGGATTTAAAGTTGGAGCAGATTCCAGGATTACCTACTTTGTGCTGCAAATTCACTATGGTGATGTCAGTAGTTTTAAAGGTGAGCACCTGTTATTTCCTGCACCTGCTTGTAAGACCAGTTTTTATTCCTGTCTTGTTTATTTATGGCTGTTTTTAACTGTATTTGACTATTATTCTTCATGGATGTGTTTTATTCTTCATTGATGTGTCTTGTCTTTATTGTAGATCATCATAGAGACTGCTCAGGACTTACTTTAAGAATGACTTCCAAACCGTAAGTTACTTCCACCAGATCTGACATTGTCTTAGTGATTCATTGAAATAGAGTGGCCCCAAAAAGGTGTGCACTCTTAAGTTAGCAACAAATCAATTTTATGCTAGACATATTCTCAGAACCGGATTTATCTATATACATACTGAGATGAATGTTGTGTTGTCTCTGCAGACAGCCCTTTATTGCTGGCATGTATCTGATGATGTCTGTGGACACTGTTATCTCTCCAGGAAAGAAAGGTACACTAAACATTACATCTGTACATCAAACCTGCTATTAACATCAGATTCTCACTACTCTCTGTAAAGATTTTTGGTAAAGAGACAGAGTTTGTGCGGACAGGAAGAATGTTTGTCACTGCTACTGCATGTTTTTATACATTCTGTTTTCAAGATGTCATTTTTTTACATGCTCTGCAAGGCTTGTACTGCAGCCGTTCTCAGTTTATTGCTTGTATTTGGGTGTATATGAATAGCATACAAACAGCTCAGTTGGGTTTAGATCAGGTGAATGATTTAGTCATTAGGTATCTGACAGATGAGTTATACAAAAATTCACATCCTCACAGTTGTCATGAAGTGCAAAATGAGCTATATAGACCAAAATCATTTTTGTACCAGGCTGTAAACATGTTTTTTTCTGCTATAAACTTGGGCATTTTAACATAGGGCTCAAAGAGATTCTGCTCTGTTTTGGAGCCAGCCCCTAGCGGCCAGTCGATGAATTGCAGTTTAAGTCACTTCCTTATTGGTTTCACGAGAGAGACCGGAAGGTTGCCACTTGGTTTTATCAGCTTAGAAATATTGTGTTTGTTGATATTTGTGACTTTGGTGAAGTTCGGATGACATTTCATGGCCAATTAAAGCAGAAAATCTAAACTATCAATAGGAATTTTCAAACATTGTGATTTTTGTAGGAGCAATCCCTATGAACAAACTGAGATAGTATTCAGTTAATAGGAGTTTGTTGATAAATCAGTTGATAGCATTAGCCTTACATTTTCTTCACAATTGCAAAAAGATTTTTGTTATATATTAGTATACTGCCTACTAGCTTTCCTGTAGCTCAGTGGTTAGAGCATTGCGCTAGCAATGTAAAGGTCGTGGGTTCGATCCCAGGGATTGCAGATACCCAGAAACAAAATGTGTAATGTATAATGCAATGTTAGTCGCTTTTTGGATAAAAGCATCTGGCAAATGCATAAATGTTGATGTAAATGTACTAACATGCTAAATATATTGAACATATGAACATGTCCTGTTTTTTGCAGTTACTAATGCAGACATTGCTTGCACATACTCATCATTCCCAATGTATCCGTTTGCCTTCAGGACACACACGCACAGCCTTGGTGAGTTACTGCATTTATTTTATTGTTTTAAAGGCAATGTTCATTATTTACTCATACTGGTACTGTTCTAAAGAAGTATGACCTCTTTTCTTCAAAAGAGCAATAGGGTAATGATAAGTTATTCACAGCTGTTCACTGTATGAAATGAAGTGAATAATTTTCATTTTAGGAATAAAATTCCTTTTTAGGATTTCTTTGATGATCAGATGATGTTTAATGTCATGTGTTTTGTGCTTCAGGTAAGGTTGTTAGTGGGTACAGGGTTCGAAATGGACAGTGGACACAGATTGGACGACAGTCTCCACTGCTGCCACAGGTACATCCTTAAATGCATTGTCTTTTGACAGAAGGTGGTCTAGTACATAGAGAGGATCTTAATTTTAATCATTTAGGCAGGGGATGTGTGTACCGACATTATTTTAAGGTCGGAAAACATTTTTCATGATTGCACTCCCTAATGTTAACAAATGTATTACTCTGTTACAATATTGAACCTTTTTGTTTAAAAAAGAAAATCCTCCCAAGAATTATAACATAATGCAAATCCAGTTCAATAGTACACCTGTATGTCTCTTATTTACGTCCTTATAATATCATGTATTATTATGTAAAATTAAAGAAATAATAAAAAGGGCCTCTAAAATGCAAGTTCTGCATGTTAAAATGCTGCACACAGGTTCCGTGTGGCTCTGATCTTGTGTTTTTGTATCTCTTGAAAGATGATGCGGTAGAAATGACACAAAGTTGACTTGTTTTCAGGCTTTTTATCCAGTGACCAATGCCATTGATGTTAAAGCTGGAGACACACTTGCTGCCCGATGTGTCTTCACAGGAGAAGGTCGAACCACAAAGACACGAATAGGGTGAGTCTGTTTTTTGTTGATATGAATATATTTGCTTTTATACTTGGACTGTCACTGTTTATAATACAGCTTAATATGTATTTTGTTTGTGATGGCAGCGTTTCATTGCATGTCTAGCTAAGAGAGATTTTACAGTTTGTTTTTGTTTCATTCATTCTCATGTAGAGTTACTGAGGCAGTAAGTGTGTTGAATGACTGATTCTAGCGTGTGCGTGCTTTTGACTTTCCAGTATCTTTCCTTCTCTCTCTGCATGATTTGCCGTTTTGAAATCCATATCCACAAAGCGTGTACTTTAGAGCTTTTCTCTGATGTGATGTTAAATGTCTGGTTGACAACACACAGTCCTGCTCTGTACTGTCTCTGCACTTCTTTATATTTGAGCGTGACTGTGTGGGCGTCTACGTGCAGTTCCTTCATAATTCCTGTTACCATGGTGATAGGGAGAGTACATCATATTGTATGCATTGACGCATCTTCCAGAAAGCGACCGCCCCCACACGCGCACACACACACACACTGGTCCACTAGATAATGATGTGATCATAAGAATGGCTGCCATGGAAACAAAAAACTTCACAGTTCACAGCTCACAGCTTTAAAAGAAAGTCCTCAATGTTTTCAAGCTCAGATCAGCATGATGTCTTCATATTATATAAGTTTGTCACCTGGTGTGAAGCTGAAACTAAAGTATCCATAAAGATGGTGGATGGTTTCAGGAAAAAAAGGTTTTCACTCTTTATCTTTACTAGAACCTTTTTCTGTTGTATGTGGTCTTCAATTTTGGGTTGGCTGTATTTATGTTAAATGATCTTTTATTTGTTTTTGTGTGCATCTCTATTCCTAATTGCCCCTTGGAGATTGTAAAAAATTGTAAACGAATACAATACAATACCAATGGGACTAATGGGAAAACTAGAGGGGCCGTGTCAGAGCACATCATCTCTGGTTTGTGGTGGTCTGTCGGCGTGCCGAGAAGACGTTTGTTGGTTGTTCATGTAATGTTGGTTGTCTTCTCTCACAGCGGCACATCTGATGATGAGATGTGTAACTTTTACATCATGTACTACATGGACAACAAGCATGCCGTGCCATACATGGACTGCATGGACCACGGCAGTAGTGAGCAGTTCCAGAACATTCCTCCTGAAGCCAGCGTTCCCATTCCTGTCAGTTCAGACCACATGATGTCCATGATGCACAAATCAGTTCCTCATGAAGGTACCGTCCTTTCAAAGATTCTGCATACACACTGTGTGATGCAACCACATTTGGTAGTTGACCATATAAGTAGTTTTTAATCATTTTATTTTGTTAGGAATTTAATAAATACTGTTTGAGTGGATTTTCCAAAGCGACTTACAAGTAGGAGAGCATAAAACATTTTGTCAACAAAATGTTTGCTTGTAAGACACATTTAAATTCACTGATGCACATTTAATGAATTGTATATTAGTGTGGCTGTGATATGACAGGTTATTACCATGAATGACTAATCTCAGTTTTTAGTCTCTTAGCTTCTGTTTTCTCATAACGCCTTTCTTTATTCCACAGATGTTGTGAAAGATTTGGAGCTGCAGCAGCCCATGAGAGAAGAAGAAGAGGTTTTGGATCAGGGTATGAGGGATTTTTAATGATTTTAAATCACAGACATTATGAAAAGAGAGTATTAAAACACATCATTACTGCTGAAATACAATCACACATCAAATCTCACAGTAACCACCTGAAAGCACACATTTTCTGTAAGCCACATACTGAATGTGCTGTACTAATAAACCAATTCAGAAAACAACTCTCAGATGTGCAGGGCAACACAACTAATTGTGCGACGGTGGCTTCTTCCAGCGTGATCTCTCATACAGTAGATTCATTTATTGTAGTTGGTTCAAAAACTATTCAAGCATAAGATCACAACAAGGCTGGAAACATTTCCTGTTGCATTTACATTTGTTTATTTCCTTGGTTTCATAAATATTTGATATTAATAACCCACTGAGAAGATTGACTTCCTAAATCTGCATTTGTTTGTCCAGCAGTGCAGGTGTATGGAGACAGAAAAACGGGCTTTATCACTGACTTTTTGTAACTGTCAGCAACTAGTCACTGTATATATTTGTGAAGACTGATAAATGAAAACATGGCACACCAAGAGAAAAAATGCTGATTATTTTATAAATATGGATAGAGTATTCATTATCCCATATGGTTGGATCATGGAGATGCCTGTACAGAAGGCCTGCTCGCCTTCAAGCCATTTATTTATGAAGCTTCCAAAAGCTCATTCATTTATTCTTGCTAATCCAAGAGGTGTCTGGTTCAGTGATTATGGCTCCGGTGATCCTGTTATTCGCTGCAGCAGACTGTCCCTCAGTTTCCTTCCATGCGTGCCATCTATGTAACTCCAAGCTCCAGAGTTTGATACAGCTCCTCGTGTTTTGTTTTATTGCCAAGAAGGTAATCTCAACGGTTTAGTCGCGATAGCTGCCAGGTTGGCTAATAGCGTGTTGTTGTAGATGATGAGTTTGTATGAGAAGCGGCGAAAGATACTCAGGAATGGTCTGATTTTCCTGATATGGTAGAATGTCTACCTGCATGATCGAGTCTTTTGTTGGAATGTGAAGCTTAGTTGGTTGTCGATTTTTATCCTTGTAGACCGAGTGATTTCCAGCACGCTCTCAAGCTTTACGTGTTTTCCAGCAGTTTGTAGTGCAGCTGTTCTCCTGTTGTCTGTTTCCCATCACTGTCAGCTAATCTGTGTCGTACCTGACCTTAACTAATCCTCGTGTGTTTAAGCCGTCTTGTTCCTTGTGCTCATTTGTATTTTAACTATGGTTGTCAACTCAATTCAAATTTTGAGTCTAATTAATTACATGATGTGGCGATTGATTAATAGAATTAATCACATTAAATTTGGTTTAAAGTCGTTACTATGGAAACCAAAGCGACATTACAAAAAGTAGCTTCGGAAAGAAACATTTTGATAGAAAAACAGAAATTATTACACACAAACTTTTGGACCATGACGCTAAGTAAATTATGACTACGTTTTATTTTAGGGTAAACTATACCTAATGTTTTTAATTGTGACATATGCAATTATTGTTTAATGAATCTAAATAAGAAACTAAATTGCCAGAAGGTGGTGGCAAATGAATAAGTCATCGTTATGAAAATAAATGTCACTGTGTGCATCGTTTGGAGACAAACAGTTTTGCTTTGTCTTTATAATTCAGTTGCTTAAACTGAGCAAAAACAGACAATATCATCTTATTTATTAGGATGTTGTACAAAATCAATCAATATTTTGGGACAAAAACATAATACAGCTTAACTACATATCATATGATGTAAATATGAGACTTGAAATTCCATATCTTCAATTTTAGAGACATTCTGACTGCATTCTATCACGGACGGGGCAAGTGTGTTACATAAATAATCATTTGAACACAATTAATCATTTTTACCGTAATAAATTGATCTAATTAACACCTTAAATTAACACCCTAATCGCAGCCCTTGCTTTCGGAGACTCCTTTACACAACAAAAGCTGATTTATTTTACAATTATATCTTTGAATTCATTGTGTCATTTGTTATTTAGTTCCTTTTGTACACTGTCAAAACTTTTTGAAGTTGAGGCTCATCTACCAACTTTTTTGAATGTAGTTTAATTTCCTCAAAACTTCAGAATTGTTCATTGTGTTGCATCTAGCTGTTTTTAAACACAACATGTCTTGTGGGAATGGTGTATTTTGTGTGTTTTTTTTGGTTTTTTTGTAAATGTGAAAGAACTTTGGCATTGCTAATTGTAGATTCACAAGAGCTTAAAGGTGTCACTATACGTTGCCCCAATAGTCAAAACTATTATGTTAAATTGACAGCCCCACTTTCAAAAGAATAGTTCTCCCCAAAAGAATAATTCTCTCATTATTTACTCGTCCTTATGTCATTTCAGGTGAATATGATTTTTTTTAACTGAACACATCTCTCAATCTATTTAAATGCTTATTTTTTTGTGAAACTTGTTCTCTTTGTAATGTTTAATCTGTCTTTGTTTTTTGAAACTTCTAAAAGCTCAATATGATTTCAGTAAAACTTTTTCGAGTTTAAAATATGTATATTTGTCCTATACACTCATTGGTTTGCTTCATAAGACCTTTATTGATATGACACCAGTGCATACGGAGCTTTTTGACGCTTGCGATCCAGGGGCGTTACAAAAGCGAGAGCCAGCAAGTTTTTTTTTTTAATCAGTTTGTTTGTGTTCAGCTGTGGAAATTCATATGCACTTGGGATGGTATAAAATAATGAGGGAATTCTCATATTGAGGTGAACTATTACTTCGACGTATTCTAATAGTTTCATTATGCAAGCCTTTTGCGTATGCAATATATAAAGTACGGCACCAGCACAACTTCTCTTCCTTCACTTTCAATGACTTCAGTCTCTTTTTTTCCATTCACACCACCCATCCTATTCTGTCTTTCCACTTTTCCACCTCTCTTTCCTCCTGTGCAGGTGACTTCTATTCGCTTCTCTCTAAACTGCTGGGGGAAAGAGATGACATTGTCCAGGTGCATAAGCATAACCCTGTGAAGGCTGCCCGAGCCCAGGCACGTCTGCTGGCAGAGATTGATAGCATAATGCAAAAGAAAGACATGGGCTGGCCATGGTTAGGCTCCAAAGCCAGAGAGGATGCAGTTCTGGTGAGGGACAGAGTGCACAAGTTTCACCAGTTAGAGTCCACCACCCGCCCCTCGAAGAGCGGGACTGTCCCCGTCCGACAGCCGGCCACAGGTGCGGCACGGGGGGAGAAACAAGGTGGGTTTGGGTCTCGATTTATTACCCCAACAAAAATTCATTCAGCTTCTCATCTCATTGCTCAATACATCCGCTCACAGGGTCAGACACTAGGTGTTTCTGGAACATGAGAAGTGTTATAAAATAGATTGCTTTCTTCCCATGGTAGTAAATCATCTTTGAGTGGAATTATCAGGTTCGCAGGAAGATTTTTGTTTTTTGTTGGATTAGTCTATTGGATAATTTTGACTCATCAAACTCATCAGACCAGGCATCATGTTTCCTATCTTCTGTTGTCTATTTTTGCTGAGCGTGTAGCCCACAGTGTCCTCACTTTCTTGATCTTAGCTGACAGGAGTGGCATCCAGGGAGATCTTGTCCTGCTGTAGCCCTCCTGCTTCAAGCTTTGGGGTGTTTTGTGCATCTCATTTGAATTCCTCTTTGTCTTTCATTCAGCTTGAACCATCAGTTATAGTGATTCTTGCTTTGAATGCCAGTGTGTTGGGCTGCGGATTGGTTAATAAACATTTTACCAGGTGTATTTAATGAAGAGTCTGCTGTGTTTGTGTGTGTGCGCGTGCAGGTTTATTTTATTATCGTGGGTACCTGATGTCCACATAAGAATTTTGAAGTGGTCACCATGGGGGAAATTGATTATTAAACATACAAAATGATGCTATTTTAAGATAAAGTTGTGTTTTGAAGTTGAAAAGGCCCTAACCGTAAAAACAAACAAATGAGGTTTATGTGCATTAGCCATCTCATAAAACAGTACTAACAGTTGGGTTGTGGGTATCACTCGCTGTTATTCAAACGGCTTTACATCTTATAAATATATCAAAATTGTTTAGGCAGCTTTGTCTGCCCCAAAGTTAACCGCTCCAGTTAGAAAAGTCTTGGCTGTTTATTCCTCACCTGATGCCTTTATTATTCTCCTCTTTATTCACCATCATGATGCAGAGTCAGACCCTAGAGAGATACTGGATGTAATATGAATGACCCGTCATGTTTATCGTGTTATGTCACATTATATCAGCGGGTCTGTGGCCGTATCTGTTGACCTATGAGCGTGTGTGTTTGTGTGTGCAGATGCAGAGAGTCATCTGGTGGAGGTGGCAGACTGGCCTGAGGAGGAGCTGCAGATGGGGCAGGTGGCTGGTTTGGCTCTGAACTCAGATGAGAACCTGGTCATCTTCCACAGAGGAGATCACACATGGGGCATCAAGTATGTGCTACAAATCCACCGAATACATTACTGCGTAATACATCCTGCAAAATCCCTCAGTACATTCTGCTCCATCCAAAAGATCTTACAGGTTTCTGCATTGACAGTTCTAACCTATTCCGCATGCAGCTTTCTCTAAACCTCAATCTTACGCTCTATTAAACGTTTATATTAGGAAAAGTATTTTTTCTAGTATATAGTACAGAGTGTTTTTATTTTGGAAAAATTTAACCTTTTTTACCTTTAAAACTTAAGTACATTAAAAATCTAGTATTTTCTTTCTGAAGACTTTCAAAAAGTAAGCAGGTACTAGATTTGAAGTATTTAAATGTATTAAATGTAAAAATCATATAAAATGTATTAATGAATTGTAGTGAACTGAAGAGTCAATAAAATGTTTTTTCACCTGTCAGTTCTTTTGATGGCATTGGCAACTACCAGCAGAAGTCTCTGGGCCCCATTCAACAGTCTACAGTCGTGCTGGTGGATCCAGTAAAGGGACGAGTGCTCAGAGCTTCCGGAAGAAACATGTAAGACTTTACAACACAAAACAAAAGATGTTTTTTTGATTATTTATTGATTGTACACACAGTTATTCTTGACATGTTTGTTTGAACAGGTTTTATATGCCACATGGAATAACTACAGACAAGGATGATAATTACTGGGTGACGGATGTAGCGCTGCATCAGGTAACGTCATCCAAATAATCATCTAAAATCTTTATTTTGTTGTCTGTACCTCAAAATCAAAAACAGTGATGTGTCTTCTAACAGATGTTTTATTTTGATCAAAATGATCTCGCTCTTTTTTAGGTTTTCCTATACATGATAAGGATCTCACTGTTTAGACGTTTTTGTTTTAAAACATTTGTACACGAACATAAGAGTTGGTTAACTCGTCCAGTAATTCCAAGTGACTGGAAAGTCGTTAGATATTTTCTAGGAATTTCTAAGTCAGACAGATTCTTAAAATCAAGATATACTTATTATATTACATACAATTTTAATGAAACGTGACTGATGTGCTATTCGGCCATGTTCAGGTTTTCAAGCTCAGCAGTGATGGAAAAGATCAAAAGCTCCTGGTCCTCGGAGAAGCTTTCAAACCAGGAAACGACAGAAGCCATTTCTGCCAACCTACTGATGTGGCCGTGGACCCCGTCACTGGAAACATTTTTATCTCAGATGGCTACTGCAATTCCAGGATCCTCAAATTCTCACCTGAGGGCAGATATATTACACACTGGGGGGCAGGTAAACACAGCACAAGCATGTTCACTTCTCATTCCGACCCCTGCAGTCACAGTAATACAATATGATATCAGTAAAGCAGAATGTTCAGGTTCTTTTTGTTTTGTTTTGTTTTTGCTGACGGCCAAGGCTCCTCAGACAGAAGACGGCGCGTCCCATTCTGGATCCCACACAGCCTGACTTTTCTGCCGGATAAACGGGAGCTGTGTGTGGCCGACCGGGACAATGGACGGATTCAGTGCTTCATGGCAGAGACCGGAGAGTTTGTGAAGGAGATCAAAAAAGACGAGTTTGGAGGAGAAGTGTTTGCCATCGCATACTCGCCTTTGCAAGGTTTGCATGAAGGGACTTTAGTTATTGTTATGAGATTAATGGTAATATAGCAAACACAAGAATATAGATTTGATAGAAATGAAAGTTTGGAACAACAAGGGTGCGATTTGATCTTTGAGGACCTTTGATCTTCAGATGTTCAAAAGCATACAGAGCCCTTGATGACTGATGCAAAATGCCAATCAATATTAATGTTGACTGCATTATTTATTCTTGCTAATGTGCTGTTTTAGGTGGACTCATCTACGCGGTGAATGGAGAGACTCCATATGGACGGGCTGCTCCCCTCCGAGGCTTTGTGCTCAATTATTCAACCAAGGAAATCCTGGATTCATTCAGTCCAGACACACAGGTGCTTATTAGAGCTTGCACGAATATTTACACACTCATCCTGTCCATCCAAACGCTGTTTGCTTGTGTACAGGAAACACTTTCATCTAAATGTCAGCTAATGCATCTTATCACATGTCTGTCATATATTTAAGTACAGCAGTAAAGGAAAATGTTATTTGATTCTGATATGATTTGAAACACTAAAATTCAAGTCCAAATGAATAGGCCAATATTATCAAACTTTTGTATTTTGTAGCTTTTGTTCAAAGCGACTTACAAACAGACAGTACTGCAAACCCCTCTTGTCTTGTAGGTGTTTATGCTCTGATGTCCTTTCATCTGTTCTGTTTTTTTTTAAACTTCCTTTAGGAATTTAAATTACCACATGATATTGTTGTGACATCAGATGGGAGTTGCTTTGTTGGAGATGCGGGCTCCGATTCTGTGATGAAGTTTGTTCAGTCTGAGAGTAAGTCAAGATTTCATTCAATGGTAAAAGTCATAACCTAAACTATCTAAATATTACACAGACTTGAAAGAATTTAAGGATCCATCAATTTTAACATTTTTACCAATACTTTTTTTAAATAAAACAAAAAGCTTAAGATTCAGATATTATGTTACTTTTGCTACTTTGTTAGTTTTTTTTTTTATAGAAAAGCAACATCAGCCTTGTGTCCCATTGCATATTTTTATGGTACATTTCAGTCATGATGGATGTCTTTACATGTGTTGTTGATATAAACATGATATAAATGTCATGCAAATCTCTCAATAAACTCAAAAAGTGCAAAGCGAAACAAGTCAAAAGTAAGTCAGTAAATGCAACAGCAAATCGGAAAGCAAAACAGATATGTGTTTGCTGTTAGTGTTATGTGTTATATAGAGTAGTGGTTGTATTAGAATTAGGTTTTCACTCAAAGGTTCATTGGGAATTGTCATAGAAACGTATTTGCTGCCTCCTTTAGCCAATAAATACCAAACACGTGTGTTTACTTCATTACAAGTTGTTTTCTTATGTTGTGTATGGCATGTTTAAAGGACAACACACCTATTGTGTTTCTTGTATGCCACTTCTCAGATAAGTTTTTGTTTTTTGTCTTATTTCAGAGACAGAACACCGCTCTGTTAAAAAAGGTGGAATTGAGGTCCAGGAAATTGAAGGTAAGCTGTTTGGATTGTCTTCATTTTTACAGACACCGAGCACATCAGTGGCCCTATTTGTACCTGGCATCAAAAATGTGTACCAATGATTATATTGTCGGTGACTAAACTAAGATGAAAAACACCAAAAATGATTCAATAATATTTGTGTTTATACTTTCTTAATTTTATGGACAATGATGATACTGTACTCCTCCTTCAGTTGATGGATTTGTTTGACCCTGAGCTTAAAGAAGCTTAGTGTTTATTAAAATAGTCATTTCAAAATGTAAAACTCTTCTGATGACCTAAATTGTAAACCAAATGATATAAGAAATCATTTCATGCATTTCGCAAGTCAAGTTGAGCTTTATTGCCATGTGGGCACATACAGTATATATGTAATATTATCTCCTCCTCTTTTTGTTATTTTAGAAACCGAAACATTTGTGCAGGCCGATCTTAAGCCATTACCCAAGTCTCCAGTGCAGTCTTCAGAGGTAAATGTGCAGAAAATCCAGGAGTTGCCACATGAACAGCATCAGCAGTCGCTGGAATCTCCCAAAGAGGAGGAGAAACCCCAGACGGTGGCCAATCAGAATGCTCAGGGCATGTCCCCCGCTGTCATCACCGCTCTACTGCTCGTCCCATTGGTGGCTGTTATCGCTGTTGCCGTCTTTATCCGCTGGAGAAAGAGTCACACGTACAGAGGTAACAGTGCCGTTCACAGTTGTGTTCTGTTGTATGCGGGATTGTTTTGATTTCTTTCTTTCTTTCTTTCAAAGATGATTGTGAGGTGAAGTTGGAGCCGTCAGGATCAACAGGAGGAATCTTGGGTAAACTAAGAGGTAGGACCCAGTTTTTTCTTAATCAGTATTCTGGTCTAAAACCAAGGTTTTTTTAGTACGCCATCTCTCTTGAAAACAGGCAAAGCGGCGGGTACCTTGAACCTGGGCAACTTCTTCGCCACTCACAAAGGCTACACTCGACACGGCTTCGACAGGCTCAGCACTGAAGGAAGCGACCTGGAAAAAGACGACGAGGATGCCACAGACTCGGAGAACGAAGAGTACTCGGCTCCGCCTCCCCCAATGTCGCTTCCCTAACAAGCGTCTTTCTTTCCGTGAAAGCTGACCAGTGTTCCTGCTAGCGCCGTCAGGATGTACTTTAATCATGTATGTAATAGTTTGTATCAGCTGCCGATACATTTCATTGTGTGAAAATGTCCCCCGAGACCTACGACTGCCACTTTAATTTATGATGTTTTTAGGACCATGTAGAAACACGAAGCACTGGTCGTTTTGAGCATAAAGACGTTTATTTTTAACAGAAAGGGAAAGTTCCATTATTTATTTAATTTTAATGAATGGTTAGTTGATCTTATCAGATCATTTATCAGTCTAATAGCATCACAGTGTATAACCGATTCAGGCATTTGTTTCATAACGGTTGGTTTTTCTGTACGGTTGTGCCTTTTTGGGACTATGTATTTCGCCTTCCGCAGCACCTATATATTACTACAAATGTGCCACATATTTACGAGCTGCTATTGTCACCTGTGATTTAAGTTCTGTTTTGCTGCATTCGATTAAAATGAGAAAAAAAGACGACTTATTTAATGCTGTATTTACTACGTTTTCAGAGCTAATGTGAGGTGTCTGATATTTGTTGTGACATACTGAGGTTTTATTGCAAGATAACTATTTTCAGTAACGATGTTATTTGTGTAATAAAGTGTTTGCAAAGCATCACTTCTTTCGTCCAGTTGTTTGAAGTACTGGCTGACATAAACCTGGCAAACAAAACTAAACATCTGTAAACTGCGATTATATACATTCGATTAGTTCTTATTGTGTTCTGATCAGAATGTAGCCTATTGCTTCTACTGTACATAGGGCTATTAAAAAGAACATACCTGCTAAACATTTGTACCTTTAACAATCAGATCACTATGAAAAATGTCAAACTAAATATCTAATTATTCATCTCAGCAATAATATGCAGGTAGACTTGCACTGCTTTGCACATTTTAAATAGTGAACATATACTGTATGCTCTTATATGCTATTGACAGGAAATGCAGTAATATTCAGGTGATGTCTCCATCTGCTGGTGGGGTCTTCAAAATAAAACAATACTGATACAGTCATGTGGAAAAAGTAAGGACACCCTGTTTCTGTATTCAGGACATAATAATAGAATCATCTGGTTCATGACAGGCCTTAACATGAGCTAAATGCATCCTCAGATGAACAAAAACACATGACATTACATAAAACAGAATTTTAGAAATGTATGCAAATTTATTAAAAAGAAAAAACTGAAATTTTACATAAGTATTCAGACCCTTTACTCTGTATTTAGTTGAAGCACCTTTGGCAGCAATTACAGACTCGAGTCGTTTTGGGTATGACGCAACAAGCTTTGCACACCTGGATTGGGGGATTTTCAGAGATGTTGGATAGGGTTCAAGTCAGGGCTCTGGCTGGGCGTCTCTAGGACATTTCTAGAGCCACTCTTGTCTTGGCTGTGTGCTTGGGGTCATTGTTATGTTGGAAGGTGAACCTTCTGCCCAGTCTGAGGTCCTGAGCGCTGTAGAACAGGTTTTCACTGAGGATATCTCTGTACTTTCAGCTTTCCCTCAACCCTGACCAGTCTCTCAGTCCGGCCTGCTGCTGAAAAACACCACCATGCTTCAATGTAGAGACGATATTGGGCAGGTGATGAGTGGTGCCTGCATGGTTTCCTCCAGACAACGTTTAGAATTGAGGCCAGATAGACCAGAGAATCCTGAGAGTCCTCCAAGCGTGTTTTGCACTGAGGAGAGGCTTCCGTCTAGCCACTCCACCATAAAGCCCAGATCGGTGGAGGGCTGCAGTGATGGTTGTCCTTCTGGACCCTTGTCCCATCTCCACACAGGATCTCTGGAGCTCAGTCAGAGTGACCATTGGGTTCTTGGTCACCTCTCTTACTAAGGCCCTTCTCCCACGAATGCTCAGTTTGGCTGGGCAACACACTCTTAGAAGAGTCTTGGTTGTGCCAGACTTCTTCCTTTTAAGAATTACGGATGCCACTGTGGGAACTCTTGGGAACCTCCTGAGCAGTAGTTTTTGTTTTTTGTTCCCCAACACGATCCTGTCTCTAAGCTCTGCCAGCAGTCCTCATGAGTACTCTCACTAACATACATATCGTGCACTCAGTAATGTAATGCAAATTGTTTAAACCTATTACTGGTCAGACTCTGGATTTGGGTCACACTAATTCTAGTCTCAGAAACTATGGACTGGGACCAAATCAACAAGAATTTAGTTTTATTCCATTTTTTTATTGCTATGGAAGCAATAAAACGTCACATGTAACACACAACCCCTTTTTTCAGATAAAATAATTTTGAATTAAACACAAAAAAGGGGAAACACAGGAAAGGCTTGTGTTGGCTAAAAAACAGTTTATTTGTTTATTTGAAGTTTTTGATACATCGTTGATTTTGTATATTCTATATAATAATGTATATATATGCCTACGTATGGCTTTCTTGACAACACGCTATAAGCAAAAATGGTGTGTACATTAAAGTATGGATAAATAATAAACCCTAAAAAATGGTACAAAATAATATAAATTTACATAACAAATTTCACCTATTTAAAGAAATTAACATTTTTTATATTGATATATTTTTAAGGATAAACTTGCAATAGTTACAGTAGATGTACGAGTTCATTTTAATCATGCAATTTTATTTACTTTATTTTTCAGTTTTTAAATTTCACTTTTTATTAAAGCAGCCAGTAAAACCCTATATACAAAACATAATATAGGAACCATATTGATATGAATACATGGTAAGAAGATGAGGGTGGTGGTGATGTTTGTTTTTTTTTTTTACATTTTTCTGACTTTACGTTTTAAGCAAAATACTGCTGAAAACTGTCGAATAGTTTACAATAGATATTGTAAATAGATATTTCAAAATTAACGTCGCCTTTAATTCGGATTTACTAATATAAGCAATTCTTATAATCTTGTCAAAAGGCAAATATACTTAAGTAAACTATTAGTGGTACAGTATAAGCTTTTTTTGTTTGTATGATCTGAATAACGACAGAGAAAATCACAACTGTGAAAAGGAGGATATGAGAATACTGAGGGAAAAACCCAGAGGTCATTGTACAAACATTTAAGCCTGTGAGAATAAAGAGAAAAACAAATAAGAGGAACTCCTGACACCCCATCCCAGACCTCACCAGATTTCCAACCCTAGTTACGGTGATAGACGGGCAGCGCCTGTCTGCTTTTGGTCAGAGATATGCTGAGATGAGCTTTAAAAGCTTTTAGGTGAACAGTCACATTTAAAAACGGGGCTTAAATCCAAACATTGTTACGTTGGTGATGTTGATAAAATATGTCAATGAAAATATTGAAGACAAACTAAGTAAATATAGACAGCAGACACATATTCACCACTCAAAGGAAACATGATGTTGACCGTCTGCTGGGTTTTCGTCACTGGTCCACTTTTCCAGTGACGTCATTCGAGACGCCACGCCCCTTCATCTGGTGTTTTTTATTTTAAAGCTATAGCTGAAGAAAAGTAGGGCAGAAATCACACACGAGTATTTTTAACGTTATACATGTGCCGCAGTCTGTTAGCGACATTAGCAATAAAAGAATCGTGCAGAATATAAGTATGAGATGATGTGTGCATGGCCGTTAGCTGTGGGAGGATGCTGATGTTTTGACTGCTTTTAGCCTGTGTGCTAAAGCTAGCTTATTTCCCCCTGTGTCTGTGTGAAGAGCTAAGACAACAGCTCCCAGACTTTAAATAAACATTAACTTCAGCCGAAACACACGCGATGTACCTGCAGCAGGTAAGAATATAAAGTCTTTTATGTGAATGTCGTAAAACACCTCTGACCTCAAGCACGTGCTGTGTAGAGCAGCACATTTGTGCAGGAAGTGTCATTTGTTGCTAAAAGAACGACATTAGACATCATCATCATCATCATCGACCTCTTGCTTGTACTTGTACTGCAGTATTGACCGGTAACTCTTTACCTCAAGTATTATGACAGGTTAGTTGCTGGTAATGAATGACACTGGGTTTGTGCTTTAAATGATGTTTACATTGACATATTGACATAAGTCATTTTCAGCAGCTTTCACATTTAATAATACTATGTTAAACAGCCTTGCTTCCGTCACAGTGTGTCAGCGTTTAAAGTCTGTATATAATGTACTGATATGGATTTTGTGTAATTTTACACTAATGCTTTGTAACAGTGTATGTGTCAGTTGTGTTTTGTTATGTTTTATTTATGAGGTGTTGTGTTGGACAAGTGGTGTCATTGACAGATGCTCAGGGTCTTAACCTTTAATAAAACAAACATCTAACTTCTAAACCCTTTCAATGCAAAAAATGCATAACGTAAAATACACGTGTAGCCTATGACAAAAACAACATTAGAGCTGTATGTTAACTTTGCAGAGTTTTTTTTTTTTTTTTTTTTTTACATCAAAAGCAGTAATTCAGTTCAATTCAAGTATATTTATATAATACTTTTTACAGTGTTGCATTGTTTCAAAGCAGCTTTACATTAAAACAATTCAAAGAAATGAGGAAAATATCAAATGTATAGAAATACATACAAAGAAAAGAACACAATACAATACAATACGTGGTATCATTGCAAAAATGTGAAACTTTTTCCTGAGACTATAGGACATGTAGTCAGGGAATATGATAGATGGCAGGTACCACACATGCCTTTAAAGCTTACATGAAATGGCCCTTATGCAAGCAAGAGAGAGAATTATATAAGAACCTACATGCAAAGAGAATTTTTAGTAATAGCATGAAATGTGTCATAACAGCACATACTGAAAAAAATGAAATTGTCAGTTGTTAAACATGCAGATGGACCAATAAAAGCAATGTTAATGGAATTTAAAGAACCTGATATGTTTATACGATACCATTATCTTTTTATGTAATGTATAAAGTTTAAAGTAAAGTTTTCTGCACAAAATTGGTAATATTTCACATATTTATGACCGTTTGGACACTCAGTTTAGCTGTGGCTTGTCCTCAGCGACCTCAGTGTAAACACCCACAGTTATGATTGGCTAACACATTTGCATTGGAAATACTATCAACATTCAGACCTAGAATACAGCCCTATTTGTTTGGGGTGGAGACTCATGCTAAATCAGCCCTATAGCCACAAACAGCACAGTTGCCTGTTTACAGACAACAGAGGTGCATGAAATATCAATGATACACCAAAGTCAGCACATTCCTGAATACTTTAATCATTATGACATAATACTGGGAGTAATATGTGACTAAAGGCTGAAATACACTACACGACTTTTAAAATCTGATCTCCTTTATGGCACAAATCTCACGTGTGGGTGGGACTTATGGCCACTTTACTCTCATTGGCTAGTGAGATTTTGATGGACAGCTCCATGACAAGGAAGTTAATACTAAAGACAGTGCAATAGATTTTAGAGAGCGCGATCTGTATGCGGTTATCTTTGTTTTGTTTTGATTAATTGATTAAATTAATGTTATTCAAATAATAAAGAAAATCACTAAAAGTTTCATTCCTGTACAGTAGCAATTCTGTCTTAACTTAGTTCGTTCATTATAAAAATTATAACATTAAATAAGACAACAAGTTACAGAGTATTGGGTAGTGAGAAATGAACAGGCTAAATGAAGACATTGCTGCATACTGTACAGAAATAAAACTTTTAGGGATTTTATTATCCCGATTACATTAACGTACCTGATGGTGACTTTCAGAATCCGCACAGAATTAAGTCAAGTACTGTATCTTTCTTTTTAAACTCATGGTGAATGTACAGTATTATACCCCTTTCTTTACATTCACAGAAAGTACACCTCATAAAATAGTATCGATACATTTAAATGACATTTACATTTTTTAAACGCTACAACAAAACAAATTCATAAGGTGACACAATTGGAGGTCTTTAATGTTTTATAAATTAACTTTTTCATTATGTATATACACACACCTACATGAAACAGATGATTGAGATGATTGGATGAGGGCGGAGACAGCAGCAGTCATGGGCAGGGCTTAATCAATGTGATGTCACATTGCTCAGATAATGCAAACAGCTCATTCAAGAGGACTGATGAGGTTTATTGGCGATTATAAAATATGAATGGGTGGATTTGTATCATTTTAGAGTGGTTCTGTACACACACTCCTGACACACAGTTATGTTTAAACAACATTTAAAAGTGCATTCTATGGAATAGGGGGTCTTTAACACACCAGATTGAAATCATCAGCGAAGAGAACCATGAACTGAACTGTGAAAAGAGAGACATACAAATGTGCAGTTGAATAAGTCCCTAAGACCACTTCTTTAAATGAATGTTTTCTTGAGGTCAGTTCTTGAGGAATCAACTCTTTGGTGCTTGAAACAGAATGCATGAATTTCAAAATATTTCTCATGTCAAAATAATGTGCGATCTGCATTCAAAACATGACTTAACTATAAAAAAAAGGACAAGATTCCTATAAGTGTAGTTATGCAAATAGATGCAAACATATGCAGCTGGATTGTTTTTGTGAATTTAGTTATTTTTATGTCTTTGTAATGTAGTTATTTTGTATCTTTATAAGACTACATGAAAGTGACTGAAGCAATCCAGACTAATATTAAGGGGTTAATAAGATATAATCAAATGTTTATTTTACCCAGTTAATGTTGTACCATAAGTTGCTGTTGTTTTCATAACATCAGTGTGAATGTCATCATGATGATGTGTTGCTAAGTTTTAAAGCATTGTTGATTCATCTGTCTGTCTGACATCACACACAGATGAGGAACAAGTTGTTTTTGCTTTCAATCACTTCTGTTTAAGCACTGGTTGTGAGGTTGTTTAGTGACACACACACACACACACACACACACAGACACACACACACACACACACACACACACACACACACACAGAGTAATGATAAATATGTCAAGTATGTCAAAAGTATGATGTAATGAAAATGTTTATATTTTACCCCCTGAGCAGTTTTAAACAGTTTACTTGAAGCCTGCATTTTTATGATTTCTTTAGATATTAATGTTTGCTACTTTATTGTTTGTTACACCTCACATTTGCTTATTTTTCCACTAAAAAAATGTTTTGTTATGCTGTTGCGGTTTGTTTTATAGGAAAGCATTAAAGATGAATGGTTGTGAGGAGCAGGAGGACGGGTGTGAAGCTGGATCATACCAGCTCTAACCTTCAGCTTTGACCTCTGCTGGGACTGTCTGAACGATTGACAGCTGTCATTAGTGAACATGTCTCTAAATGAAGACGCTGACCACCCACGCTTCTTTGTGGGCGGTGAGGATGGAGAGACAGATGAACTTCTCGACCCGGGCAGAGTGCTTGGCTATGACTGCCTCTATGAGAATGTAGAAGAAGAGGATGAGGACGATGAAGAATATGATTCGGTATGTGAGCTCCTCCGCAGCATCTTGTTTAACCTGATGATAGAGTCTTACCCGCAGTGAACAATAAATGCCTAGAGAAAAGATTTCGAAAGCCGTGTCCATGTATATTTTTTTTCCCACTCTTTCTCTCTCGACTCTCTGAAATTTGAAGGAGTAGAATTTTTACTATCCCTTATCTCTTATACTACCGAAAAACCCCTACATGATCTAGATCTACCTAGCCAAATCTTTATTTTGGGGTAAACTCTTCCTTTAAAGGCGCAATATGCTTTTTGAAAAATGCTAACGTTAGCCTCCTAGCAGTCAAATCATATGATTCCTCTCTCCCTGCGAATCGCTAACAAAAGCCACGCCTCCTCCAAATCGACAGGAACCGAAACGCATTCGCCAACAGAATTCAGATTTTACGTCTTTGCTGCTTAGACGTTTTTAGTCACGGCAATGTCAAAGATGCGAAATACGTTGACTGAAAATGTACACACGACTAATCATTGCGTTCGGGCCGAATGCAATGATTGGGCAAGCGATTTTTGGTCCCACTACTTCCACAGACGATATAGATTTATAAAACTTAAAAAATTTTGACCTCTTTACCTAGCGTTTGCTATCAGGATGTGAAGAGACTTTGGAGCAGCATGACAAAAAATGTTTCTGGAAAGGATTTCTAGCTACTCTGCCTTTAAGAAAGTTATTTTTTAATCAGATGAATATATCCATATATATTTGAGATGCTTGCACTGTGGTCCCTCCAGCCCCCAGAGAGACAGATCGTGGTGGGTATCTGTGCCATGTCTAAGAAGTCCAAGTCTAAACCTATGAAGGAGATCCTGGAGCGACTGTGTCTGTTTAAATACATCACAGTGGTCACGTTTGAGGAGGAAGTCATTCTCAATGAGCTGGTGGAGAACTGGCCGCTCTGTGATTGTCTCATTTCTTTCCACTCCAAAGGTTAGCAGCATCCTGTTCACATTTCGTTCTCACGTAAAACACCAGTACATGACATGACTAAAGAACTGAAAATACTGAAAAGGTGTGTGATGAATGGGCTGCTTTCTGTGATTCTTTGAACTATCATTTGCAAAGTTAGAACTGACTGGTTGAAATGCTTCGTGACCTTATGTTATTTAAACACATACCACACCACAGGAACCTCACAGGAGATGTGTTTATGTACAGTAAACACATCTTCTGTTGGTCCCGGCTGAGCTGTAATATAAACATGTAGAAGGTGTCTGATTTATGGTATGGGCCACACAGGTCACCTTGTGTGGGAGTTGTATTTCGTATTCCTCATTTTGAGCATTGTTTCTGGACACTTTGTGTTTTTCATATATTGAGTGTGTTTTAAATCCGTGTACATACGCAAAAAGAATATGTTATACAACATACAAATGGTTAGATGTAGGTTTTTTAAAACTCTAATCTTAGTTCGCGTTCACAAAGCAATACATAGCTTTTGAAACGTATGTATGTAAAGTGTTATTTATTTTATTTGTCGTTCACGCACGTTTATTCTATACTGTTACAGGATTCCCGCTGGATAAAGCGGTGGCTTATGAGAAGCTGAGAAATACATTTGTCATCAATGATCTGGACATGCAGTACTGTATTCAGGACAGGTGAGCTCAATATCTCTTCTCAAAATGTCTACGCAAACAAACGAATGTTGCAGGAAGGTGTAGATAAATAAATTGTTACCTGACTCTTGGATTTCAGCCATTTGCTTTTTAGCTTCAGTGTTGTTAATGCACTTTGCATTATGTACTCCACATGTAATTTAATTCTGCCTGCATCGCGGCTGTATGATGGCGTTAAAACTCACTTTGAAGACCTGCGTTCTTCTGTGAGAGAGAGACTAAATATAAATCATGATATAATGACGTTATACTTTTCAGTGATGTTATCAGTCACATAATCCAATTAAAACAAAAAAAATCATATTTTTCTGTATGCCTTTGTGTGGTGCATGTTTAGGAGAGAGGTGTATCGGATCCTTAAAGCAGAGGGCATACAGCTCCCCCGCTATGCGGTTCTGAATAGAGACCCTGCCAGGCCAGAAGGTTTGTCTATTAAGCTCACACTGACCTAGTTTGGAGTACTTAACCTCATGATAGAGACAGATAGTGTGTTTCAGCTCTTCTGGGATCTACATTTATTATGTTTCATGTTCTGAGGCAGTTGACAATTTTAAGTTTTCCTGTATTTTCTTTGATTTGATTTGATTTGAAACAGCACAACCAAAGAAATGGCAATATAAATGGATAAAACAAAAAAATCCCTCAAAAGTAATTTGGAAGTCTATATTCAGCGTTTTTCATACACACTTTTTCTTTTGGCTGTATGTCAACATACATACAAGACTTGTAAAGGTCAAACCTTCCTTAATTTGTTATTAATAATATGTATTGTGTTTGTAGAATGTAATCTGGTGGAGGGAGAGGACCATGTGGAGGTGAATGGAGAGATTTTTCAAAAGCCTTTCGTTGAGAAGCCAGTGAGCGCTGAGGACCACAACGTCTACATCTACTACCCAACATCTGCAGGAGGGGGCAGTCAGCGCCTTTTCCGCAAGGTGTGTTCCACACAAAAAAAAGCTTGAGTGCATTTACATTTTATCTTGAAATAGACTCAAATCTAAATAAGGACTTTGAGAGGGTGAGGAGACAGACTTGACCACATCATTCACACGGCTGTCAGTTCTGATCTATATTTCTGCCCGTTCAATGCTTGGTGTAGTTCACTTTTAAGATTGTTAAATTCAGCATTTTCTTTTTAAATCAGGTGGAAATAACACGGCATATAACCTCTGCAGTGTTATTTCCACCTGATTTAAAAAGAAAAGGAATTTAACAGCACACAAAGAGGTTTTGCATTGTTTTGATACACTTCTGATGGCTGATCTCTCTTAGATTGGCAGCAGAAGTAGTGTCTATTCCCCTGAGAGTAACGTCAGAAAGACTGGATCCTACATCTACGAGGAATTCATGCCTACAGACGGGACTGATGTGAAGGTATCTTTACCTTTTTTCATGCTTCTCTAATGCTTTCTGTGTGTGCATTTGTACCAGGGCAAAAAACAAACAGACAGTGTACCCAAAAATTCATGATGGGACAAAAAGTTAAAAAGAAGACTGCAAAATAAAATAAATAAAAAATGGGTTTTTGCATGACTTTTTGGAACTAAATAGATTTGATGTCATACAGCTATAGAACAATGTCAGGGTCAGTATTCAGTTATATTTGATGACTGAATGTTGCTTATATAAAGGTAAAATAAACAATATCTGGAAAAGTATTTTTTCTTCTTTTTTGTCCCCATCAGGTGTACACTGTTGGTCCTGACTATGCTCACGCAGAGGCCCGTAAATCTCCCGCTCTGGATGGGAAAGTGGAGCGAGACAGTGAGGGGAAGGAGGTCCGTTATCCCGTCATCCTTAACGCTAGAGAGAAACTCATCGCCTGGAAAGTCTGTTTGGCTTTTAAGGTAAATCATAAATAAAAGTGTCAACAGCTTTACTCACCTCAGGTTAACAGCACACATAATAAAACCACTGTTAAATATGATTGCAGTTTTAATATCAATATCAGCATACATAGGTTAAATACAATACAAGTTGCTTGGTAAAAGTATATTACTGGGCAGAAGAATGGATTTTGTTTTTCTTGATTATTAGCACACGGACATACAAACACGGTTTTAACATGAAAGTTGTAATATCTGACCGTTACTAAGTGGGCAACAACTTTATGTAGCTTATGAATTAAATCGTTTTCTCTATAGTAGTTTCATTCAGTATGCATTTTGTTTACATTTAACTGAAGTGTTTACACGTCTGTTGACAGCAAACAGTGTGTGGGTTCGACCTGCTTCGTGCCAACGGCCAGTCATACGTCTGTGATGTGAACGGCTTCAGTTTTGTGAAGAACTCCATGAAATACTATGATGACTGCGCAAAAATCCTGGGGTTAGTCCAAAAAACTATTTTTGCTGGTATCTTAGTTTTTGAGTATTGGACTTTTTTTATTTCATGTGAGACTTCCTATATGAGTAATATTTATGATCATCACAGTCTTTATGGGATTAAATTATCCATGAATAACATTTTTGTTTAAAAGTGAATCAACATTGTTTTTCTTTTGTACAACAGGAATATCATCATGAGAGAATTGGCTCCACAGTTTCAGATCCCTTGGTCTATACCTTTGGAAGCTGAGGACATTCCCATAGTTCCCACAACCTCTGGAACCATGTATGTCCTTGAAAACGAAAACAAACTTTTTTTAATCAAATTTATTTATCTTGCATAATCCAAATACGTGAAAGTGTATATTGTTTATTCATGTTAACTAAAATTTAAAATATGTATTCGTGATAAAGGCTGTGGAATTGAGATTAAATGTGACTACGTGCTGTCATGTGACTTTTAGGATGGAGTTGAGGTGTGTAATTGCTGTTATCCGACATGGTGACAGAACTCCAAAACAGAAGATGAAAATGGAAGTTCGACACCAAAGGTACAGACCTTTTGAAACAATATTAGTCACATAACTCTCACTTGCTTGCTGTTTTCCTCAATTGTAAGTCGCTTTGGATAAAAGCGTCTGCCAAATAAATAAATGTAAATTGTGAATAAATAAATGAATATAATATGAAAATGTAATGCAATTCTTGTTTTTCTTATTTCTCCTGTCACCTCTTTCAGATTTTTTGATCTCTTTGAAAAATTTGAAGGTTACAAAACTGGAAAGCTGAAACTGAAAAAACCAAAGCAACTCCAAGTAAATACATCAAAAATATATTTCACTTATATTGTTCTTCATGTTCTTCTGAAAATAAAAATAAATTTAAGGGAGTTGACATAGATGCCCAGAGGACTCATCTTATGTTGAAAAACAACTAGACGCATCAAAATAGAATCTGATGCGGTGAAATAAATTGTTTCTGATGTTTTTCTTGAATGTGACAGGAAGTGTTGGACATCGCCAGGCAGCTGTTGGTGGAACTCGGCCAAAATAACGACTCCGAGATCGAGGAGAGTAAAGCAAAGCTTGAACAACTGAAAACTGTCCTTGAAATGTAAGTGATTTCTGTAATGCACTTCTGGCGTCTATTTTTCATGTGTTTTATTTTCATATTGTTGTTTCTTGTGTTTGTTCAGGTATGGTCACTTCTCTGGGATTAACCGTAAGGTCCAGTTAACATATCTGCCCCACGGCTGCCCTAAAACCTCTAGTGAAGAAGAAGGTATGGATGTGCTTGTTTATTTTTCTCTTCTTTTCTCTATATTTTTATTAGATGTTTTTATCTTTCATTTTGTTTGCTGCTTGCAAGCTTTTATTCTTGCTTAAGTAACAGCTGACATGAGTTCCCATGTGTTAACATTAGTTAATGCTTTAGTATTAAAGCTCTATTATGCTTTTTTACATTTGTAACTGTTGTTGGTGTGTAATGTTGCTGTTGAGTTTAAAAATGGTCTGCAAAGTTACAAAGCGCCAAGTCCACTCCTAAGGGAGATATTGTCTGTAACAGAAAACTTTTTTAAGAAAGTTAACGAAGAACAGCTTGTGGGACAACAACACTCAGCTTCTATAAAGTCAAATGTCATAACAGCTCTCATTTTCATTTAAGAACGTTTTGCCAGCCAGGCAGCTGAACACTTGCTCTTTTATGTGTAGTATGTGAGCTGTATAACGCTGAGATTTTATTGTTTTTGTGTCAATAAAAATGAACTCAAATTTTAAAAGAACAAACAGATAATGAAACAGTAAACTCAATTGCAAAAAAGTTTCATTTTTCCAATTGTTTTCATTCTTGCATTCAATTGAGTTTATTCTTTTCATTATCAATGTGTTTTCCTTCTTTCTCATTGTATATTTTTGTTTGCATTCATTTTTATTGGCACAAAAATAATGCCATAAGGTGTATTTTAATTTTGTTCTTGATGAACTGTGTGTTTGTGTTCAGATGTGCGGAGGGATGACCCGTCTCTATTGCTGGTTTTGAAGTGGGGTGGAGAGTTGACACCAGCTGGCCGGGTACAGGCTGAAGAGCTCGGTCGGGCCTTTAGGTGCATGTACCCTGGAGGACAAGGTATGACTACTTCAACTACACTAGGTGGGGTTAACGTGTTACTCTCACAGACAAAACTAATTCTTAACTCCCATGTCTGTGAAACTCCTATTACTAAATACAATATTAAATGAAAATATTAGAAAATAAAAGACGTTTAACTGTGCTATATAGTGCAGCATGTGAAAAAGCTGAAAAATGTGCATTACAGCAGATGCAACTTGTTTTATATAATTCTTTCTTTACTAAATGTGTGATTTTCTTTTATACATTTTTATTAGCCACAAAGATAGGCCTGTTTCTGACATACAGTCAAAAATGAGTTAGTAACAGTTGTTTCTGTCTATCGTAGGAGATTATGCTGGTTTTCCTGGCTGTGGTCTTCTGCGTCTGCACAGCACATACAGACACGATCTGAAGATATACGCCTCTGATGAAGGCCGTGTTCAGATGACTGCCGCGGCGTTCGCAAAAGTATTTTCACCATTCTGTTTCACAGTTCTGCTCAGTAGCGTCCAGTTCTGTTCAGATTATATATTTACGAGATGAGCACACAAAATGGCATTTATTTGGTCTGGTGTCCTCAGGGTCTGTTGGCATTGGAGGGAGAACTGACGCCGATCCTTGTACAGATGGTGAAGAGTGCCAATATGAACGGCCTGTTGGACAGTGACAGCGACTCTTTAAGCAGCTGTCAGCAGAAAGTCAAAGCACGACTTCACGAGATTCTTCAAAAAGACAGAGACTTCCTTCCAGAGGACTATGAGAAGGTGTCGGAGCCCCTTAATTTGTAGTATATTCATTTAAACATATTTGGTTATGATGTGATTCTTTTTAACACAAGTTGGTGTACATTACCCATCTGTACTTGTTAAGACAATACAGCCCAGCATAAGATTAAACGACAGTAATGAAAAATAATAATAAAAATGAGTGCAAAGTAGAAAAAACAAACAAATACTTCACATGTTTTGGTAGTTTTAGCAGAGTCAGCTGTCTCATTGCCACTGTTCTGGTGTGTTCGTATCTCCTTCCATATAATAGATATAATAGTAGTATTGTAGACCTGCGTGAAGTTGGCCCCCCACCCAGCACAAAACCTCTGAAAAATAGGCTCAATAATTTCTGCTACGTTTGTGCTGGTTTGTGCTTTAAAAAGTTTCGTTTGTGCTGCTTCAGTTTTTTAAATATTAAGTGACGAGTATACCAGTCATTCTTAATACACACATACCCCACATGGTCCAAATTCACCATAAAATAATATTGTTTGTTTGTGCTTCGTTTGTGCTGGTTTGTGATGGTAAAAGTTTAATTTGTGCTGCTTCAGTGTTTAAAATATTAGAAATTGATTTATAGGCAATGACGTCACCAGCACCAAAATATATTGCCAACTCGTCGCTTAATATTTAAAAAACTGAAGCAGCACAAACAAAACTTTTTACAGCACAAACCAGCACAAACGTAGCAGAAATTATTGAGCCTATTTTTAAGAGGTTTTGTGCTGGGTGGGGGGCCAACTTCACGCAGGTGTCTTGTAGTGCTTTAATCATGAACGTGTTTTTAAAGAACAGTACAGGTAATAACCACCATCATTCTTTCTATGAATCTTTTTGCTGTGTCTCCGTGTGTCTTTATGTTGGATTATTGCAGCTGGCACCCACCTCCAGCACATCTTTAGTGAAGTCCATGCAGATGATCAAAAACCCCGTGCAGACGTGTGATAAGGTTTACTCTCTCATTCAAAACCTCACGCTGCAGATCCGTCAGAGAATGGAAGACCCCAAGTATGCAGGTAACAGAATGAAATTCACATCATGTATTATTAATTGTTTTATGCATAGCAGTGTAAACACAGTGCCAATTTTAGATACAGGTACTTATAGACCATTATAACAATTGTAACTACTGTATAAATTATAAGATCTTTGTTGAAGGATCCTATTCCAAGTAAGTAACACATTCTTGCTCTTAGTCCATAGGGTGCTGATCTCTAGGGATTTTCACCATCTGTCTTTTCTCACAGATATCCAGCTGTACCACAGTGAGACGCTGGAGCTGATGTTGCGGCGATGGTCTAAACTAGAGAAAGATTTTAAGATGAAGAACGGCCGGTACAACATCAGCAAGATTCCTGACATCTATGACTGCATTAAATATGATGTGCAGCACAACAGCTCACTGAAACTCGACAACACCATGGAAATCTACCGGCTGTCCAAAGCCCTGGCTGACATCGTCATCCCACAGGTGCCAGTTTTTACAAGTATATTTGATGTTCTCTCTTTATTCTGCTCCGTTTAGAAAAATTACCCTCCACTGTACACATCCTGTATGTAAAATGCAAGTAGCTCTAAAATGTTGCATATGCCGATAAATGCCTGTGATTCAGTTCTGTTCAGGTTTATTCTTATAACACTTTCCAGTGGGTTTTGATTTGAATGCAGCTTTACGGGGTTTTTCCATTTCCTGTCTTTCATTTCCTCTTTGAATGTCAAAACTACAAACACAGACAACACAAAATGCATACCTGACTATATATCGAGGTTATACGGAAGAAAACAATCCAAATGCATAAATAATCGTTTTTATTTGCTCTTGTCAGGAATATGGTATCTCTCAGGCTGAGAAACTAGACATTGCCAAAGGATACTGCACCCCTTTGATTCGCAAGATTCGCTCTGATCTCCAGAGGACACAAGATGACGACACAGTTAATAAACTGCACCCTGTGTGAGACCATCTACTTCAGAGCTTTACAGTCAAACTAAATCATACACGTGTTACTCAGTCAACAGTGTGTTGGCTGGTTATTATTTTACGTTAATACTTTATGGCTTTCATAAGTTTGCCTTGATTTTTCCATCCACAGATATTCCAGAGGGGTTATGTCTCCAGAACGACATGTGAGGACTAGACTTTACTTCACCAGTGAGAGTCACGTACACTCGCTTCTGTCAATCTTACGTTATGGACCCCTCTGTGATGTAAGTCTTTAAAACATCTTTTCCCTCATAGTGTATTTTTATTGAGCAAAAATGAGTTTTGTTAGAGGAAATGAATATGATTGACTGTATTCCAGGAGGCCCAGGATGAGCAGTGGAAGAGAGCCATGGACTACCTCAAAATAGTCAGTGAGCTAAACTACATGACCCAAATCGTCATTATGCTCTATGAAGACCCAAACAAGGTACACGCTGAAATGTACTAAAAACGGAATAAAGCCTTTCGTGTACAGACAACAGGCTTGTCAGAACAAACCCTATTCACAAAGACCCCCAAAACTGTATGCACAAAAGTATGGTCATGGCAGCACAAAAGCAGTTTTGTAGTTCGCCATTTTCGTTTTGTTTTTCCAAACACAGTTTGCACAAATTTGCTTGTTGTCAACACATGTTTTACATAACAGAAATGATTTAGAAACAGCTTTTGTTTATTTTGCTGTTAATGTCATCATTAAGCTCATGACTTTGTTCTATACACAGTGGTGCTGTCACACGATTGGTTAGATAACCACATAAAGTATTAGGTGTACACATGTTTCTAGCAAAGTTCAAAGTGAATATATTGATGATGTTATTCATAGGATCCTTCATCTGAGGAGCGTTTTCATGTGGAGCTTCACTTCAGTCCAGGAGCTAAAGGCTGTGAGGAGGACAAAAACCTGCCATCTGGATTTGGTTATAGACCAGCATCCAGAGAGGTTAGAGATACTGCTAGAGATAACGTTTTTATTTTTACTGAAAGTTTGCCGTCTCTTTTTGCCTGATAATATTCTTACTAAGAAGTTTGTAGACTGCTAGATTTTTTTAATGTGCTAAATGTTGAATGCGTCTAAGAATGAAGACTCCAAGAAAAAGTCCCAAAACGACAGTGATGAGGAGTCTGGCAGCACTAAACGGGACGAGCCGGATCGGGCCCTCATGATGTTTCGCCCTATGGTATCAGATCCCATCTACATCCACAGGAAGTCTCCTCTTCCCCGCTCCAAGAAAATTGGCTCTGTGGAAGTAAGTGTTTGTGAGTTTTCATTAGGAACAGTGTTGATCTTTCTGTTTTCAGCAAGACTTTTTAAACATTTTTGTTCCGAAGAGCATAGTGGTTCTTAAATGATCTGAGTTGTATAGTCAGGTGATTCTCTGATAATTGTACATGTAATGTTTGATATAAGATTTCCCTAATAATATTCCTACGATTAAAGAAAGCAAATAAATCTTTGGAAATCTTTTAAGGCAGGGACAGTTATAAATTCAAGACTAAAGGCTTGTTTACACAGGAAAAACATTTTTAAGATTCAAAAAGGAACTCCTGTGGAGTGTGATAAATTTTTTTGTACATTACATTTAGTCATTTAGCAGACGCTACAGCGATCTTATAGACTTACAGAGAGTTTAGGAAACAATAAAGCGATATGTCATACAGGGGCAATAATACAATAAGTGCTAACACCAAGTTACTAGTTTCCACAAAAGCCAGAACACTACATATTGATAAAAAGAGAGAGAGGTTAGTAGGTGTTTTTTATTTACTTGTCAAGTATTCACAGAAGAGATGTGTTTTAAGATGTTGTACCATCGGTAATTTTTTAAAATTGAAGAAACCGAAGCGCAAACTCATAACGTTAAGCGCAGACATAAGACATGCACCTGCAGACCAGATGAAGGTATGTTTAAAAAATGTATCTTGTACATACACTAGCACAGGGATAGGCAACGTCTGTCCTGTAGTGCCACTGCCCTACAGATTTTAGCTCATCAGGATTACCAAAACTACAGACAGGTGAGGGTTTTTTTTCCAAAGTTGGAGCTAAAATCTGCAGGACAGCGGCACTCCGGAACCGACGTTGCCTATCCCTGCACTAGCAGATACACTTCGATGGCTAACCACTGTAGCTCAGTGGTTAAAGCATGGCACTAGCAATGCCAAGGTCATGGGTTCGATCCCAGGGATTGCACATACTAAGAAAAAAAATGTATAGTATAATGCAATTTAAGTCTCTTTGGATAAAAGCGTCTGCCAAATGCATAAAAAAAGCAATGCCAAATAGACATTGCACACATGCCATCTTGACTACACCAAGTTTCGCGATGTTTGACAGTTAGAATAATAGTAAAAATAGGAGAGTTATGCAGTGAACCAATATCTTTGAGCTTTGTCAAGGTTCTGCATTCTTTACAAAGTTCCTATGAATGGTCTGCTGCATTTTAGTTTTTATTCGGTCCAACTCAAGTCCTTAAAAAATGAGTTACAAAGCAAATTTCAAACATGAAATAACCAGCAGTGATTTAGGTTCCTAAAAAACAAATTTAGCCAAGTATGTCAAAAATATTTACTGGTAGTGAATATACAGTACATATCTACCGTACACCGATCAGGCATAACATTATGAGCACCTTCCTAATATTGTGTTGGTCCTGCTTTTGTAGCCCCATACACAACAAACTGTGATGCTCTGTGTATTCTGACACCTTTCTATCAGAACCAGCATTCACTTCCTTAGCAGTTTGAGCTTCAGTAGCTCGTCTGTTGGATTGAACCACACAGGTCAGCATTCGCTCCTCACATGCATCAGTCATGACCCTGTTGCTGGTTCACCGCTGTTCCTTCCTTTTGATAGATTCTGACCACTGCACACTGGGAACATCTACAAGAGCTGCAGTTTTGGAGATGCTCTGATCCAGTCGTCTAGTCATCACAATCTGATCCTTGTCAAACTCTCTCTAATCCTTACGCTTACCAATGTTTCATGCTTCTAACACATCGACTTTCAGGACAAAATGTTCACTTCCTGCCTAATATATCCCATCGCTAATAGATGCTGTGATGAAGAGATGATCCGTGTTATTCACTTCACCTGTCAGTGGTCATAATGTTAGGCCTGATCGATGTATATACAACAACAATTACATTTCCATTGCACTGACCAAAATTTGCACCATAAAAAATAGTTAGCATTTTTTATCGTGTTGCGTTCACTCTCTTTGTAAACAAGCCTTTATGTGTCCTCAGTTTTTACTGACTGCCAAAACCGTCCTTTTATTAAATTACATTTTCACTTGTTAGTGGTTCATGTTTATAGCCATGGTATATATATGACTACACACATTATTTAACCTACCGTCGAGCAGGTGTTTAGATTAGTTAGAATGCTTCACTGAATGCTGATTCACTTTTGTTTTATTAGATTTATTGGATAAATTTCCATCATTCATTTTTCTAAACCTACATTTTACCTTTTAATGGCCATCTTATATCACAATGAGACACTAAGCAATCAACCACTGTGTGTAATGGCAAGGAAAGACAGTTATGAAATATCAAGAAAACATCAGTGTGTCACAGAGTTTTCAAAAGGCCATATTCAGTCTCTGTAGAATGACCATGACTTATGACGAAACAGCCCATAATATTGTTTAATTTAAGGGTAGTCTCACTTATAACTCAAATTCATATACACTGCTGCTGATGTTTCTTCAGTTTTGGTAATGTGCTGTACTTAAAGTACAGTTTACAGTATGGCAACAGACACAAACACGTGTGTAACACAAAAACTGTGTGTACATGTAACGATCCAGTCACAGTCATGTGTTACGTAAGAGCTGTCGTGTATTACAAATGAAGTTTAGGAGGACAGCCTGTAGTGTCTCTGCACTGAGGACTGCAATGAGCTCTCAGGTATGTTTGTTGCATTTGAAATGAACTCATATCCTTCCCCAGATTATGTGTGTATATACTGTATATACAGTATACATTACAGGATAAAATGTTCTGAATTTGGACACTGACTTGATAAACAGCATTGGTTAAAAAGCAAAATGTTTTTTGTAGTTATTTGTGAAATTCTGTGGCTGTCTGTTTAAGGTTGTTGCTATATACAGTACTCACCATAAAGAGAACCTTCCCTTGATGAAAACCTTAAAATTGTTTTACTCTTTCTCATTAAGAACATAGTCACCACATCTGTAGGGTAAGAAAGTAATAACACATTTTACGAAGTCTAAAAGTAAAAGAGTTGATTTTGTGTAATTTTTGGGGTGTTGTAAAGTTTATGTTTATAAAGCGTTATTTACAGCGACATATAAAGTATAAATATCAGGTTTGATCTAAAATTCTTACATTTATTTCTCTTTTAATTTAAATAATGAAGTTGATCACTGCCTCAGCATAAACATTTGACACAATATTGTTTCAAATATTTAATATTTACATAAGACACGAATGCTTTTAATGTTCCAGAATAAGAAAAGGTGTCATTCTCTTTGTCTGTGTTTGAGTGACGCGATGATGATTGATTGTTCATAACAACAATGACAACTGTCACATTTATATCCAATCAAAGCCTTACTAACCACAAATGTACATTCTTTTGAGAACTGCCTTTTATCGCCACCGTCTTGTATTTGTTTTCTTTTTTTTTAGTCGCCATTGCTGCAAAACTTTATCAAGACCCCTGCTGGCAAAGTATGAGCACACATTACCTGTCAGTCTTCTGTTGAGCAAAGGTGTCGTAGCGAATGTTGATGGACACATACAGTAGCTGGACTGTTGTTAACGTTGTTGCATGCTTGTGCTGTTTCTGCCCCCTGTCTCACTTCCAGGAAGACAGCCCCCTGAGTGTGTCTAGCCCTGACTCTATAGGTACCTGGATACATTACACCTGTGGTGTTGGTACTGGGCGTCGAAGACGCAGATCAGGGGACCAAATAACTTCCTCCCCAGTCTCCCCCAAATCACTGGCTTTCACATCCAGTATATTTGGCTCATGGCAACAGGTTTTTACCAATTTAATTCATTCTTCACACCAACCGCTAACTTCTTGTTAATGCACACTCAAGAACTTGGCGGCAGTCAGCAAGGACATCTAATGAGCAGATCAATCAAAAGAGAGTGTCTTTACCTCACTCATCATGCTGTTTTCTCTTACCATTTCATGCGTTTCAACTCATTACCTTAAGAGGGAACGGGGTTTGGGGATTGTTTTGCTTGGTCTAGTTGCATTCAGATCGAAACTTGCTATTTGTCTTTCTTTTCATGTGTACGGAAAACCTGCTGTGCTCCAGACCAGGGGTTTTCAAACTGGGCTCAGAGGACCACCAGGTGGCCTCCAGAAAAAAAAGTCGTTCAATTCTACTGAAGATTATTACAGTTTCGTTGTCTTTATAATATCACACTTACTGTTTGTCTAACAGTTTAAATACTTCTTTTAAAAAAAAAAAGGATATGTATTTTAGAAAGAGGGTCCCTCACAAAAGGCTGATCATGGCTGATATGGGTGTCCTTGGCATGAAAACGTTTGAAAACCCCTGCTCCATACAATTTCTTACTTTTCATTTCAGTTCATTTCAACATCAAGATCATTTTAAAATGGTTAACACAGTTATTTGAAACCAGTTAACTATAATAAATGTTACTGCATTGAACAAATGAACAAATATTTGCTGCTTTCGGGGTTAAACCTGACGAACCTGTCTCCACATACTGTCAAAAAAACCAAACTGACAATATTTTTAGAGTACAGTAGGTTTGTCCTCTCCAGTTTGCACTAAACTCATATTTAGGCTTTATTCAGTTAGAATGCCCATGATTTAGTCATTTCTTTCTTGTTAAATATCAGTTGGAATGGCTATAAAATGCTGTTTTATCATGAAATGGGTTATTCTGTTGGAATCGAATGAAAATTGTCCTAGATATGTAGATTTGTAGAATAGACTTCGACCCTGAGATGTTTTGTTGCGATTCACTTTTCACTAATCGCCATCATTATTCATGATTATTCTGGTAATTCTCATCTCTTTTCATTCATCTGCTCAGCTCCATTAGCTGTCCTTTGCAACATGCTCCATTTCAGTGTCCAATAATCAATTGCCCTCTAAACACGTGGCATTCACTTCAGATGTTTGGTTTGGGTAGATGTTGACTGGCACTTGCCTCTTCCAGATCTAAGGATCATCTCTGCTTTTAACACTCATTGGTCACTGTCCTCCATCAGATCAAATCTTGATCATATCTAGGTCATGAACAGAAAGTGTTCGCATAAGACATCAATCAGAGTGGATTTTTTCTTACTGTTGTTTGCCAAACATTAAGCATCACAGTGTTTACAATTGTAATTGCATTGGATTCACATTCCAGCCTCACGAGTTGAAATGTTTTCGAATAATTATAACCCAAGTGTTATAATTACGTTCATGTTTTTTTCCCATGTTTTTGAGTCATTAGCTTGCGTATATATTAACATTATGTCAAAGTGGGAATCTCACTGGTGAACGCAACAAGGTGGCTCCAAACGTATTTGGACACTTCAAGACAGAAATGTCCTCCGCAAACATTCATACTGGAGCATTTCTCCTACTTGGTTAAAAACACACCATTTGGTTACAGAAGAAGTTATCAGCATTGTAATTCAGCATGTTAACTATGTTTGTGTTCCAGATTGTGTGTTTTTATGTTGTTTTATATTTTACATATTGTTATATAATGCAAATACATTCACGCATAGTAATATGTGCCTCAATATGTGTTCAAATGCTTTTTGGTGCCACTTTATTACTGTTCCTATTGAAAATCCTTCAGAATTGAGGACTAAATCTGTAATTGGAACTAGAGTAATAAAGTCTGTGTGAGATGTGAAGATGTCTGCAGTCTTCAGGTAAAGCCCGTGTAGTGAGGGTGACCACAGGCTGTTTCTAATCTGTTTTTAGTACTTACCCTCCCCTCGTATGTCAAGTCTAATCTTCCTTTTCCCAGAAAAATGTATATCCATAATTTGTTTGGAGTTTATTTGGTTGCATGAAATGAATGTTTTAACAAAGAACAAGGGCTGTGACCTTTGCATTTTCCTGCTCTGTTTATGGTTTTTACATTATAAGGGTGCACACGTATAATTATTTGATATTGTTTGTCTTTTGTCAATTTATTCTCTGCAACTGTTGCCATGTTTGTTCTCATATCCCTCCGCATCCATGATCTTATTTTCTGTTTGATGTGGAATGGAGTTTGTGTGGCAGTGGGTTCCTGCATGATCCATGATCCATTTCTGTTTTTTGTCTATGATATTTTCGGTGAACTCACATATTTTTTGTGCCACTTACTAACATCCGTCTATCTGGAAAAGATCTGTTTTCTTTTCACACATTTTGAAACCGGATAAACATTTTGTTAAGAAGTTCTGTCATTTGCTTGGTTTTTTAGGTTCTGTCGGAGAACAACAGTCACGCCAGACCCAGCAGACTACACGCCGATCACAAGCTCTCCTCTGGAATAGGTAAGATCAGCTCTCGCAGATGACACCTGAATATTCTGATGTCAGATCAGTTCATACTTGCTCTGGTTTGTATTGTCTGAATGGTGTTTGGCTGTTTTCTCTCTGATGCGTGTGATGTTGGTGTTGTCTAATGATGGCTTTATATGACTGTAATCCGCTCAATGAGCTGTTCTCGCTGTAAACAAACTGTACTCTTAAGATTTTTGCCACACAGCCAACTAATACAGTACTGACTTGGTCTCTCATATATGCTTGTAATGTCCTTTGTGTATCTGCATGTAGTATATACACGAACATGTTTTGAGGCATATGCTTATTGTGTAGAAATGCATCTTAAAATAGTTTACATTTTGTTGGAGAGATTACTTAGGAAAATTGTAACACTGCAGAGTAAACACCTGGATTCTGCTTTGTAGTACATTCGCACGTGTTTTTTTAGAAAAACAAAATCAGTTTTTACTTCGAGCGCATCGTACTCTTACACAGCCACAAAGAGTTTGTTGGTGAAACATTGCTTTCGAGATTTACTTCCTCTGTTAAGAATTTTGATCAATTAATTGATGATCGATTAATCAGTTCTCATAATAGAAATGATCAAAGTTTATTGATTGTAAATGCAATTAGATTGATTGATCATTTTAAGAATGATCCTGTAATGAGATTAGATTGATCGATAAATTGATTGATAATTTTAATAATAATCCTTTAATAATATTCTTGAAAATGTAGGCCTACATCTTTATTTGATGCAGGAATGTGGCACAATATAAAGAATACAGCAGTGGTTATAGTAGTAGTAATATTATTTGCTTGTTTTGTCGTTTGTTATTTTGTTTCTCTGCTGCTGTGCGACTATCTTAAAATCTGGAATACTGTTATTGGCATTATAAATAATAGTTTATTATACATTTCAAAAATCTAGTATTTAATACAGACACATTGTTTCATTTTAATATCTTATTGCCATGATGGTTCACTCTTCACACATCTTGTGACATTCAGTAAATAAACCCATAAATAAACCTCTCTAGTTCCCATGGCAAATGACATTACTGTCATTATGGGATGTGTGAGTAAGGCTGCACGACTCTGTGGCAAGAATCTTGTAGAAATGCATGCTGCATGCAGTGCGCGGTGTGTCTCGTGAACACACGATTGCTGTATGTATCTTCTCTAACTCTCATCAGGATCTCATTGTGCTGGACTGTTTAGCACCATGGTGCTGGGCTGCTCCTCCAGCGCACCTAACCTACAAGATTACGCTCGCGCGCACCGTAAAAAGCTGACCTCTGCTGGCTTCTTAGAGGGTATGTGCAGACACGCACGCACACCTTCTGAAGGTGAAACCCCATCATTGCTTTTAGTTTCGCTTTTATTCAGTTTGAAGAGGGTTGTGTTGAAAGAATTCGGATAAAGTTGTTCATTCTTGTTGTGTTGTGGTTTGTTTCATTTAGATGTGGATTATACACACGTCCTTTTGTGGATTGATTGACTTAAAAAACTGAATCAAATATATTTATGTATATACCTATATATTTATTTTACAAAATAAGCAGTTAAAGGAGCAGTAAACACTGTTTGCCAGACTTGAATTAAAACCACTTGAATTAAGGCCACTGACTGATTTACATAAAAAATAGTAATATATAATTAATTGGTCAAATTTTACATTCAAAGTACAAAAGTTGCTAAATGTTAAATTTGAATTTTCACAATTAAAAGTGTGTGTTATGTATATATGTATACTATTATGTATATACACAAAAATGTAGGTGGAGTCATTTTTAGAGTCAAGGACGGATTAAGGAATAATCCACGGCCAGCTGTGCATTAAAGGATTTTTATGTGGAGGCGAAGAATCACCCGACTCAAAACAGAATGCATCAAAATCCTTTATGCGCAGCTAACCGTGGATTATCCGTTAATACCATGATCATTTGCCATGTTAAAAATACAAGTTAAAGCTATTGTTAATGTTTGCATTCAGACAGATCATCGTCTAAAACACAAATAACACATTTTATATGTGACCCTAGATGACAAAACCAGTCTTAAAGAGTACATTCCACAAGATCATCAAAATGACATTTCATGCATTGTGTAATGTTGCCGTGTTTGAAAGTAAGCAGTCTGCCAAGTTGTAAATCCGAAGAACAAAGTTATTAGCTTGGAAAAAAGGGATTAGACTCTGAATCACGCGAATGAGTCGTGACCCGTCCGATTCTCTGAACACACGCGCTAAACCAATCACATCAGACTAGACCATCTGACCGATCACATCAGACTAGACCATCTGACCGATCACAGCAGACTAGACCATCTGACCGATCACATCAGACTAGACCATCTGACCGATCACATCAGACTAGACCATCTGACCGATCACAGCAGACTAGACCATCTGACCAATCACAGCAGACTAGACCATCTGACCGATCACAGCAGACTAGACCATCTGACCGATCACATCAGACTAGACCATCTGACCGATCACAGCAGACTAGACCATCTGACCGATCACATCAGACTAGACCATCTGACCGATCACAGCAGACTAGACCATCTGACCGATCACATCAGTCTAGACCATCTGACCGATCACAGCAGACTAGACCATCTGACCGATCACATCAGACTAGACCATCTGACCGATCACAGCAGACTAGACCATCTGACCGATCACAGCAGACTAGACCATCTGACCGATCACAGCAGACTAGACCATCTGACCGATCACAGCAGACTAGACCATCTGACCGATCACAGCAGACTAGACCATCTGACCGATCACATCAGACTAGACCATCTGACCGATCACATCAGACTAGACCATCTGACCGATCACAGCAGACTAGACCATCTGACCGATCACATCAGACTAGACCATCTGACCGATCACATCAGACTAGACCATCTGACCGATCACATCAGACTAGACCATCTGACCGATCACAGCAGACTAGACCATCTGACCGATCACAGCAGACTAGACCATCTGACCGATCACATCAGACTAGACCATCTGACCGATCACATCAGACTAGACCATCTGACCGATCACATCAGACTAGACCATCTGACCGATCACAGCAGACTAGACCATCTGACCGATCACATCAGTCTAGACCATCTGACCGATCACAGCAGACTAGACCATCTGACCGATCACAGCAGACTAGACCATCTGACCGATCACAGCAGACTAGACCATCTGACCGATCACATCAGTCTAGACCATCTGACCGATCACAGCAGACTAGACCATCTGACCGATCACATCAGACTAGACCATCTGACCGATCACAGCAGACTAGACCATCTGACCGATCACATCAGTCTAGACCATCTGACCGATCACAGCAGACTAGACCATCTGACCGATCACAGCAGACTAGACCATCTGACCGATCACAGCAGACTAGACCATCTGACCGATCACATCAGACTAGACCATCTGACCGATCACAGCAGACTAGACCATCTGACCGATCACAGCAGACTAGACCATCTGACCGATCACATCAGACTAGACCATCTGACCGATCACAGCAGACTAGGCTCGCGGAAAGGTGGGGATTAGACCGATGAATCACGGAACGAATCATTTGAGAGTCGGTCAAGAAGTAAGGTAATAAAAACTGCTTATAATTACGAAATGATAGTGTTTTAACACCATGTATGTACATAAACCTGTGGTCGGACACTCAATAAACTAAAGTAGGCACTTAAAAATCACAAGCTATTTAAGTAGCACAAGATCATTTGTTGTAATATATTACATTGTATGTGTCAAAATTATAGATTTTTTTTGTGCCAAAAAAACATTAGGATATTAAGTAAAGATCATGTTCCATGAAGATATTTTGTAAGTTTTCTACCTTAAACATATCAAAACTTTTTGTAAGTGAAGCAAAATCGCTTACAAAAATGGCCGGAAACACGGCTCAAACACTGTCCGCTATGGTTTGGTATCTATGTAAAGCTTAGAAGTTCAGCTTTCGGGTTCATCTATTCTCCACGACGTTATTACAGCGGTAAGCCAAAAGAGAGAGTTAAAACAAACCTGTTTCTTCTTAGCAGCAGGTTTAAAAAAAGTCATCTGAATCACCATAACCAATAATATCATACCAAATTTCTTTATGAAAATATTCAAGTGCAGGTACAGTATGTGATTTCATATTGCACTGGTAGATGAGAAATGCTAACGCAAATGAAATTTGCACCTGTGTTTGTCCTTGTAACATGCTTGCTTAGCTGTCAGGGGATGAAAACAAAGCCCTTTTAGCTTTCAGTGTGTTCTGTACAATGAATGAATAGATGCTAGTTGCTGTAATTGAATCTGTTAAATTATTGCTCTTTGAATCATAAAGCAAAACAGCTCAAACTTGAGTGAATTGCCAGTTTGTGGTGGCATTTGTGGTAGTTTGGGTGATGCTGTTGAAAAACATATGGCTTGGTTTATCTTTTAGGGTAGAATGTGTTTTCCAGTGATATGTGTTCTTGTGGCGTGGCAGTTGAAATGGCATTATACTTTTGCTAATGATTTTTGGAAATCCAGAATTGTGTGAGCAGAAAGGAAACACAAGGTTTCTTATGGATGTCTTTCCCTTTAGCCGTCAACACTTTAACTCACTAACCACAGTCTGCTGGTTTTTTCCTACACATCTTTCCTGCATGAGCTCTAATTCCTTCTGTCTTGCTTGGCCTTCTTTAACTCTTTGTTAGCTGTTATACATTTCAGGTACCTGTTTTTCTCTTTCTCAGAGGCTACACGTGGTTCTGCTGTAAAAAGGTTTTCTATCTCATTTGCTCGACACCCAACCAATGGTATGTTTGCTTTTGTTAAATTCCCAGTGCACGTTTCCCCTTCACATCCATTATTTCTATGATTTATTATGGTTTTGTTCGGATGTAGAGTCCCTCCCCCCACACCCCGCCCCCAAGTACACAGGTATAAAAATACCATTTCAGAGTCCATGTAAACACTTTATCTCATCTATACAGTGATGTAATCACATGCTGTGAATTTGTACTGACATCTTAAAGGAACACTCCACTTTTTTTGGAAATAGGCTTATTCTCCAACTCCCCCAGAGTTAATAAGTTGAGTTCAACCTTTTTGGAATCTATTCAGCCGATCTCCGGGTCTGGCAATAGCACTTTTAGCATAGCTTAGCACAGATCATTGAATCCAATTAGACCAGTAGCATGGCGTTCAAAAATGACCAAAGAGTTATTTTTCCTATTTAAAACTTGACTCTTTTGTAGTTATATTGTGTGCTAAGACCGGTGGAAAATGAAAAGTAGCTAGGACGATATGATAATTCTGGCATAATAATCAAGATAGTTTGCTGCCGTAATCTAATTTTCTTGTTTAATTGTAGTTGATTACAAGGAATATTTAAAAGCTAATGAAATGAATGTTTTCCTTTTGAATACATTAAGGAAATCCATCAATAAGTGTAATTAATAGAAACAAATATTTATAAATTCTTACTAGCAGGGATTGTTTAAAGATAATAAAATAAAATAAAAAGTTCACGTAAATAAGACCAAAATCTCATTGTAGTAAGAACTTTAATATTTGGTAACCGGTTAATAACGTGATGTACATCACAGTATTTTTCTGTCTTAAAATGACTCTATCATTTTATAATGAGAAACAGTGCTGAGCTCGCTGTGTTTTATTCTGAGCTGAGAAGGCACAACATTCTGTTTTCTTGCAGTTTTGTTAAGCTTCCCTTGTAAAATCTTCTAGAAATCATAGAATTGTGTCTTGTAGTAGCGGTTACTGTGAATTCATGCTGTTGTTTTGACTGTAAATAATTATTTCTGTTTTGTTATTACCAATATTTGTCTTTAGCAACCTCTCCTCAGAACTGAAGCTGATATGACATGTGTCATGAATATATATATATATACAGAAGTATCTCAAACAAAAGACTAGACAGTCTATTATATTGTAAACAATGAACACAAATAACTACATACTGTATGAGTAACTGTTGCTGTCTATATACTGCCAGGGTATATTAATCATCAGGGTCATTTACAGTTTGTTGGACACGCTCACAGTATAAAACATTGCAGTATGAAGTGTGTAGTTGTTTAATTCAGTGGATTTTCTGTTATTGGTGGATGATGGTTGTCAGAAATGTTTTTTTAATGGAGAAGAGGCATCACGCTGAAACATTTCATGAATCGACAGCCTGTCCACTAATCTTTAACATGTTTTACACTAAACAAATGTATTACATATTAAATGATCTCTGGCGTCTCTGCTATTTGTATTTAGTATGCTTTGTTATGTAATGTAACAATCTATGAATAAACGTTTATGATAGAAGGATGGATCTTCAAAACAGTAGCTCTTAAACTCTGTGAAGAAGTCCATTCTGAGTTTCCCACTAGTATATATGACTTTGGGTGTATATATGACTCATTACAACTTGAGTAATGCAGTGTGGAACAGAACTGAGTTCACCTGTGCGTTCCAGTGATTTTAGAAACAAGCCTTTTCCAAACATTAAAGCAATTGGTAAATGTTCCACTGGCAACACTGAGGACATCTGCTGGTTAATTCATGTATATGTAACAGAAAGAATGTAATGCTTAAAAAGCATTATTTATAGACCGTTTGGCCCAAAGGTACCTTTCGGTCTGTGTTATGACAATTTATTTTATATTTCATTTTCTTTATTACTATTAATTAATATTTTATTGTATAGTAATTGTGTTGTATTAAATAAAAAATGATTCTACCGTTAAACTACTATAAAGCCGAGACTATGCAATCCCCAATGTAATAGATTATTAAAGGAATTAAAGCTGATGCCATTGTTATAGCACGGTGTACTCGATTGAAAGACAACTTTACTAATCATTTATTAACCAGCTGTTGTGACTGGTTACTATTTGGACAGGAGCCAGAACACCAGAGCTTTGGTAGTATATAAATATTTGGTAATATTTATTTGGTAGTATTGTTTGTAGTATTATAGTGTCATTGTAGAGTTTTCTGCCTTTTTGTTTTTTAAATATACTTGGCGTGTGAAGTATAGAAACTTTTGCCGTATCATTTTTATTGTTTCTTTTTTTCTTTTAAACTGCTTTTCTAAATGGGTCAGTGTTGTCCAGTATGTTCAGTGGTAAGTGTTCATTTACACAATATATCTTTAATAGTGTTTTTTTCCCCCATTTTAACTTCGGCCCCTAAGCTCGTGTAGGTTCCAGATGTCATTTATATCAGGTCTTTAGGCTTTAACCTCAGTTTAGTTGGACATTGATCTCTACTTTAGTAATGAAAGAAGAATAAGAGCTTTATTTACTCACACAAATCTGTGCATACTGTGCTTTACAGTGCATTAATAAAGTGCACAATTAAGTACAAATGAAGCCTAATTTTAAGAAAACAAAATCTGCTTATGGTACTCTTCATTAACTCCTCAAGGATTAGGATTCATTCACTTAAAGATGCCTTTTTATTAATAAAAGGTCTTCATTCTTTAATTTTCTGTATTCTTTGAATATGTTTGTGTGTCAGGTGGGACAGCACTTATATCTCGAAATAGTGCGAATAATATGAATGTTTCAAAAGCCATTACCAATATTTGAAGAGTAGGGTGGCATTTATACGGTAGAGAATAATATAAATATTATGTTTAGTTTAGTATTATTTCACTAAACAAATGTAAAAAAACAGAACTTGTTTTGGTATTGTGCATTGTCCAAAATGTCTTAGGATATTTCAGGCACACAGCTGTCAATGCAGATTCTGTATTAATGCAGTAAGTTTCTACATTGTGGCAGCAACTGAGAGTCTACAGTTAGACTAATACAGTACATGTTAGTTTTATTAAGTAGGTTTCATCATGCTTTGTCTTTAATGTGCTGTGAATGATTTTTTGATCAAATTATTTTCATGTGCATCTAACAGCTCTAATTATTTATACAAGACTGACAGATTATTATTTTCACGTCATGATGAAATCATCTTTTTGGTTGAGGTTTTTATGACTCATCTGTCTCTATTCTGCAGCCCTCAGACTCATTATTGATGGTATACAGATAGAACCTCATATCTCTGCCATGAGTCCATCATTATTTCTAGATCAGCCTAAATGATTATTATTTTTCACTGCTCATACTGTGTATTTTATTAAAGGCTTTGAGTTGTACTCCATGGTTCCCTCGATCTGCCCACTGGAGACCCTCCATAATTCCCTGTCTCTCAAACAAGTGGATGACTTCCTGTCCTCCATCGCCATATTTCATGATCCAGTACTTGATATATCTGCATCATCTCCAGGTACTGATGACACAAATGTTCACCAACTGCAGCCCAGTGTATTCAGCACATTGATTTTAACTTGCATTTATTCATTTATGTAACCTTCAGCTGTATCCACGAAGAAGATTCCTTTAAACACATACACTCCAGCAAAGGTTTTGCCCTGTCCATTTACCCAGACTCTCAGCAAGAGGACACCAACATGCTCACCAGAGAGAAGCGCTTCAGGTATGATCATATATATATATATATTAACATCAAGAAAACTCAATAAACACATCAGTAGATGCAAAAATGTAGCTAAAATGTTTATTGTGTTTTTTTGTCCTCAGTTCAAGAGTCTTGTCCAGCTAGACAACAGAAAGATGTTTCGGATCATAGTAAAAGTGACAGCAAAAATGTATGTCAAGACTCCGAGAATGAGCAGCCCGAAACTGCTGTTAGCATCTCCATTCCTTCAGCAGCTGAATGTTACGACTGCACTATTAAAAATCAACCACGATCCACCGGCATATCAAAGTCCTCTGGAAAGTAAGACCACCTCATGTCAGACCTGTAACATCTGCAAACCTCCACCCAACACACACAAAGTGAATTGAAATGGCAGGGCACAAAGAAAGCAGCAGCTAACAAACACATAACTAGTTCTGCTCAACATTCCCAAGGTTGTGGACAATTTCTATATGTATGTATGTATGTGTATATATATAAATAAATAAAGAACCGATAAACCACAATTATTGGGTTTATTTATGAAGAGACTGTTTTATAGAGCATGTTATCATTGCTTTTACTGATAAGAATTACAACAATAATCATCAACTGTCTCCTTTAGTATTAAAATGATCATCTTAAAAACAGGAGACACCAAACATATTTCTATTTTTATTACAATTTCTATTCGCCTTAATGTTACAGAAGATTGTGTTACATTTAAAAGTGGATTCATCATGAATGCAGCATTTTCTGGGGCTCATTAAACAGAATTTGCACTTTTACCTTCACTGTAGCTGAAGTCGTGTTAGTTGCTATGTTAACAAAAAGAAGAAAAACAAATTTTCACACGTACTGTAATTTAACATTAATGTTGTGTATATTGAGAATAAATTTTGATTCTACTGTTTGTGTTTTAAGTGTTGAATGAGGTTTCTGAAAGCAATGCATGATGGGCAGATGACTTTAAGTGACTAAATATAAGAGGACTATTTTAAAATGACTAAAAGATGGTGCTACAGCTGTGGTATTGTTGCAGCGTACAAACACATGATGCCCCTGCAGACGGGGCAAAAAATATCTCAGAGCTCCAAATAATTTAGGGCTAAGTGAACTGCACTTGACCACACGCTATTCACTATTCTGCCCTCCTGAGTTCCCCATCCTGTTAAGGAAGACGTATTCTGACAATCATAGGCATGGGCCAATCTCCATTCCAGAAGATATGCCACCAATTCAGCTAGCAGAACACCAGATGGACACAAGGCCCTCTAAATGAAGTGAAGTTGAGAGTGCAGTAAAACGGGCAAGAGCTGCATCAGCTCCTGGACCCAACGGTATTCCTTACAGGCTCTACAAGAATGCCCCTGGAGTGTTGTTGAGACCTACCTTTGGAGACTAATGGCTGTGGCATGGGGGAAAAAGCAAGTCATACCAAAGGTTTGGAGAAGGGCAGGAGGCATAATGATTATTATGTTATAAAAACTCCTCAACTATCGACCAGTTTCGCCAAATTACTATTTTGAATGTGGAAGGTAAGATTTTCTTCAGCGTGGTGGCCCATAGACTCTCAGCATTCCTAAAGAATAAGAACTTTGTCGACACTTCAGTGCAGAAGGCATCATATGACACTAGTTGCAAACAGCAGCATCTAAGATTATAGGACATGTGTAGGCTCGAAATCATTGTAGCTACATTCTGCTTGCCTTTTGCAGTACGTGTGATTACACTGACATACATATCAAAACCAGATTTGTCAGGCATCATTCGCGCATTTTGGAACCTTTCCCGAAAAGAAATATTGTGTTGAGGGCTGCATTTTTTTGCATCACAAATGTATAAAATGTTTCTTTTTTTTAATTGGTTTAATGCCTTAAGAACAATAAGTATTAGGTAGCCTACTTTTTATATGCGGCCCAAATCATGTGACGGAAGCGTCTAGCAGTTCGTGTCACGTGATCGGTGACGTCGTTGACGCTGAATGCTGTCAGGAATCACTGCTGCGGTTCAGTCAAGCCCAGGTGTGCGCGTTTGATGAACAGGTTTGATTTTACACGCTTTCGTTCATGTCATTCACTCTCAGATGATTCACATACCAGCGGAATAAGTGAATAGAGCGCGTGTATGTGTGTACGCCGCGGTTTTCATGTTTAATCTTCGTGTTGTTGTAAATCGCGAAATGGTGGCAGTGGATCTGACACAGACCCGACGAAAAATGCTAGACAGAATAATGGTTGTGCATCCAAACGTATAAGTTATGTTGTTTTTACTTAAAATATGGAAGTATGACTGTTTAATAAAGCGTTTTTATTTGAGTAACGCGCAGTGTTTGAGTCCCTCAGGTTGAGCATCATCCGCAAGAGGAGAAACAGGATGAAACTGCTGCTCCTCCCTCACAGATCTCTTACTAAACCCTCTGAAATAATATTATGATTGTGAATCCTGTTTTCTTCGACAGGTTAAAGCTCTTTACTGTGTTACAGGATATTATGTATTGTACAAATAACACCGGACGTTACAGAATGACTACAGAATCAAATGAGTTTTCTTCCTTTTTGTTCTTTTCTCTTTGGTAAAAAACGGTCACGTGAGTAAAGTATCTGGACAGCGCATAAACATGTTTCTTTATGAATTTTAGCATCAGTCTAGTTTGATCCTTTTTGTCGATATTTAGGTTGACCAATGGGTGGTGTTCTCTCTAACCCCAAAAATCCTGTCTTTCAATCTCATTTCATTTATGTTTTAAATGTAATAAAATGCAACAGTAAAACACGCACCTTTTAAGACAGACTGCTGTTGTGTAATGAGAGAAATGATCACAATTTAAGTGGGAAGCATAATTTGTATTTTAGGACACCCTCATTTTATTAATTTTTGTTATATTATTCCTATTTTCATTACAGAACTACAACACCAAAATCTGTTTAAAAGAATTGTTCACAAAAATACATTTTTAGCCATAATTTAGCAAGCAATTTTGTTTTAAAAGATGTCTAATAGCTGTCCAAACACAGGTCTAGGGTAAAACAAGGTAACATTTTGGCTGTTAGTTCAAATTTGATAGACGGCTGGCGGCTGCAAATAGCCGGTGTCACTGGGAGCTAAATTGTGGCACTACGCATAGAAGAACATATCAAAGAAATGAAGCCAAACACGTTATAATCACTTTTGACTTTTAGATGGGATGTCACACAAGTATTTTTTGTTGTTGCAAAAACAACATCTTAATCTATGTAACCAATGAATGTAATTTTAAAATTGGCAGGAGTGAAATCTACTGAATCGTGATGTAACAGCTTCTGGATTGAGAAAATATTAGGTCGGGGCTTGATTTGGATCTTTAGGAATTGATAGTCTTTTTAGTCCCATCCTTCGGCCGAAACATTTGTCATGCAGAGAAAAGATGACCTTTGAAGGGGATGGGGAAGGTTCTGATTTTGCCTAAAGATTATGAGGTCACATGACTTTAAATAATATCCTGGCTCTTCCTAGCTTTGTAATGCCATTGGATAGTACCACATATTCTAGGTTCAAAAAGGTGCATACATGCATGCATCCATCATCAAAGTAATCCACACAACTTGAAATGAAACTGTTCATTTGTGAGTAACAATAATTAAAATTTTCAGCTTTTTTTCGTCACGTTTGGGTGTAAACATAAAAGTGACAATACTATACGGCCATATCGCTGGCCAAACACAAAATGGCCGCGCACAGGCTCCACGAATCTCAACTTCGACTTAAGGCATTATTGTATTGATTCCAATGATTCCCAGACCTGTCCTGGAGGACTTCTAGTGCTGCACATTTTGTATGTGCTGTACTCTGGGTCCACAATCAAGTTTCTTAATCACTGGCATGTTTAGTTATCAAATTTGACTTTTTTTTAATATCATTCAGATCTAAAAGCATAAACACGCATAGTAATTTTTATCCTGTCCCTCTTCCTTTGTGTTTCAGCCAGGTCATGTCATTAAAGATGGAGATGGATGTCAGTGGAGTGTCCAGGACACCCGTATCCGTTCTACCTGCCGCTGAGGTCAAAACCGCCCTTAAACCTGAGGCCGACAAGCCCCGCTGCTCCAGCACTCCCTGCTCCCCCATCAAAAGTACTGTCTCAGGTTATCAAATCCTTCACATCAATTCAAACTATATGGTGGGTTTTGCTACTGGTGAGGAGCTTCTTAAATTAGCCCACAAGTGGTCTAGTCCAGAGAACAGCCACACAGAGGCCTTGTCCAGCCCTATGAAAAAGCCTGTGGATTTAGGGATTCACAGGACCTCTCGGATTTACAAAGCCAAAAGCCGCTACTACCAACCGTACGACATCCCAGCAATCAACGGGCGCAGGAGACGGCGCATGCCGAGTTCGGGTGAGAGCTGCTTGAAATCCTTGATGTCCGGGGAGTCCAGCAAGGCTTTGCATGGTCCCCTTCCTGTCTGCCTTTTAAAGAGCAAGCGGATGTATTCCAAGTCTCTGGACTACCTTAACCTGGACAAGATGAGTCTCAGGGAGCCAGCGGATACAGACGTGCTGCAGTACCAGCTTCAGCATCTCACCCTGAGGGGCGAGCGCATGTTCACTCGCAATAAGACATGAAGGATTGGATCCCCCTGGAAAATTCAATTTAGGGCCTTAATTTGCGCGTTTACTTTGATTATAAGCGGTCTCCATAGAACATAGCTCATTCATTTTGGTAAAACACTATTAGGCCTAACATTACAGCACACAGGTTCGAAACAGCATGAGGGTGGGCAGTATTTAACAACCTGTGAACAAATCGTTGAGGGATAGTTTCAGTGTCACAATGTGGTTTTTCAAGATTAGCAATAAGTAGTGTGAAGGATCACTGCTGTGTGTGCGTGCGTGCGTAGAGACCTTAAACTTTTGGGAATTTTTGCAGAAATTTGGTCATACAATTCAAAACAGTTTTCTTTCTCATCGTCTGCACAGACTTCATAGCAGTTATTCGGATCATATTAGCTGTATGGATTATCCTCTCAGCACCTTTAAATTAGTCAGGAGGATCTTTATTTACCTAAAACACAGACTGTTACAGAATCTGGATGTTTTTATAAACCAGACTCTCATTGGATTCGTTCAGTACAGACTTGTCAGCACTAACATTATCATCACTCAATATTCTACAGTAGACTCTTATTTCAAGGTTTGTACACTGAATAATATACAGTGGAAAAAATCACTATGTTTTGGTGTATTTCATTAATTTATGTATTTATTGTTTAACATGATTTCTATTAGTTGTTTTATATATTTGTATATTGTGTTCATCATACACCCCATCCATGGCGCATATAGTAGGTAACATTACTATAAAAACCAAAGTCTTTTGTGTCCTGGGGGAAACTTGATGAATAATGTAATTCTTGAACAGCAGACAATCATTTACAGTTTTGGTTTATATGATTTTCTTCACTTGTTTTTTAGTTATTTTCTCTCTTTATCATCATGGTGGTTAAATTCCAAACATTACAATATTACTGTGTGGATCAATATTACTGTCTTTTATTAGTATTGCAGATGTTTTGTTTTATACTTTTAAGCATTCATTTCAGCTTCCTTTCAAATTGACCCAAATGTTTTTTTTAAGTACTACTTTTACGTTTGATTTTACTTGTAAGGTTTGATTTAGCTAACCATTGTTAGAATTTTGGAAAAAGCACCTTTGTTAATGATATGAACTGTATGTGTAACTGTAACATAGTTTTACCTTTTGATCTGTTATTAAGCCAAATTAACTTTGTGTTAGATTGTCTTAAGGTTTTTGCTAATGTCATGGTTTTGAGTTTAATGTGACAGGATTTTCTATAAATTTGTTAAACTATACTGTTTTATTGTCATAGTGATATCACACTATTGGACCACTATTTATCATTAATCCTTGCAGCATTAAATATACACTGTTTTAACATGATATGAATGGGAATTTCATGATATTATTGGGAACATTTAAACAGGTTTGGAATAATATACAAGTACAAAATACAAATACAAAATAATATAAACATATTACAATTGGAAATATATGCTCATACGTTTTTATTGAACAGTTGTTTTAAGTAAATATACAGTTCTGAGAGGAAAAAAAAGTACAGTATTTGAAACATACCCTCTTTGAATTTTAAGTTTTAGGTCATAATACATAATCCATCATCTGGTCCTTAGCAGATCATAACCTCATAATAGATCATAGTAATAATAGTAATGGTTTTTGGATCATTTCAAGCTAGTTACGTTTATTTGAGTTTATTGTAGTAATTTAAAATCATGCATGCTCAAGAAATAGAAAACCGAAAATATGGGCAATCACATCTCTGCAAGTAAAGTGACAATATTTGGCCCATAGAAGTAAAGTGTGAAAGTTAAAGTCCACATCCTGCGATATATTTACTTAAATCTTTGTTCTTGCACTTGTTGAGCCAGCCGTACCTAAACCAACAGATGGTGGATTATTTGTCCAAATATAACAATTCATTTACCAGTTCTATTTTAATGTAGAGACCAACACATAAACATGATAGCACTGCTGTAACTTACCACGCTTTAATGCCTTGCTGTCTCGCTATGATCTTGGCACAGTTAACAGACGAAGTGATGTCATTGCCAAGCAGCTCTGGAAGAGGAAATTCAGGAGAAATGAACAACAATGATCAATGCATTACATGATCTCTGTCACGCCCAAGCCTAGTCTTGCCTTTTGTTTTTTGTTTGCCTCCCTTCCCCGTTAGACTCTTGCCTTTTCTTTCCTCCGCAATTTCAACAAAGCTTCCATCATTTTAACATAATATTAATGGATTTCTTACGTGAGCAGTTGACTTTACAGCCATTGCTGGTAGTGCCAGGGGTGTTATCATCACGACACCAGTAGCGACTGTTGATCTGGAAAATCCCGTAGTCTGTTGAGCCGTTACTGTTGCGGTTTTTGGCTGCGGTGTTGTAGCTTGACTCCGATTGTATTAAACAAACCCCTTAAGGTATAAAAGAAAAAGAAAAAATAGTAACATTTTGAAGAATGTTCTGAACATCTGTATAAAACTACAAAATACAATTTCACCAACAAT